>CM060971.1:7548839-8266339 GCA_030765045.1 Tenodera sinensis
AATTTCAAAGCGCGGTGATACGCTCTTTTATTTGTGACTATCGCTTTATTTAATATGTAAATGGAAATTCAAGGTATCTTAATCATACAGAATAATAAACTTTTGTAAGAATCGAAGAATGATTAAAGATAATCTGACAATCATCCTTTAGTGCGTGTTTAGGAATTATTTCAAGTTAAATAATATGGGTGAAAATTATTAAAGCATTTTCGTAGTGACAGGCTCTCAAAATGGAAAAAAGAAACGACGAAAAGAATGGGGAAGAATTAAAAACCTTCAAGCATGAAATTCGATTACGTTCATACTTGGGAAAAGTGTAAATTCACAACATGAAATATTTAAAGAACGGCTAACGCTATGAAAAAATATTTTGACACAAATTTTGTGTTTTAAAGAGCTTTATATTTTTATTTCAGTGATTTTTGGACATATCTACGTAAACTCTAGAAAATGTACCAAATGCAGCAAATATGCCAACTTCGCAGGTTTGCATTAGGATAGCATTCTCAGCTTCTGGAACTGTATGAGGTGAATATATAACTCAGTCTACACCGAAAGGCTGCATAATCATTTTAAAACGATTCACTATGCAGGCTACATGCAAAGCTGTAACGTATAATGTCTTGCTATTTAGAGCCTAATATTCTAAATTAATTATCATTTTTTCAGTCAAGATGTGTGACAGGTGGTTTGTTACCAACAGCGGCTTGATATATTCAAATAATAGGAGACATAAGTTATGTTCTCAAATAGAGCACACTGACTAATAGTCTACAATTTCCTACGCTTTATATCAGTTGCGAGTCCGTGTAACGAGGCTAATTATACTGTGTTTGCCTAATGGTCTAGTTAATGAACTTCATTATATATACGGTGTTTGCATGTGAATCCATGGGACCACCATCAAGCTGTTAATACGAGAACGTTAATAATGCTCTAGTGATATGCTTTATAAGTACAACGCTATAACTATAAATTATCTATGTCAGCTATAGTCAATAATCGTGAACTTGAGTAGCTGAATTATAACTTGAGAACTTCGGCTCTAAGGACCAGTGGATGCGGAATGTCATCTCGTAGAAATGAACTGATTTACTTTAAGGATTATTAGAAGCAATATGTTTTGATAACACTACCCAGCATGATGTTTGTGGGAAAGCAACTGATCAGTAATTGATCAAATGTGGCCTCCTAATTTCAGAAAAATCATTGGTTTGTCCTTAGCTCATCTAGCTGTCATCCTAATCGCAATTTACTGTCTTAAAATGCATCATTGTGGCATCGTAAAAGCGAATCTTTGTCATTCTTGTGTTTGTCAATCCAACATCACTTCATTGAACCCTACTTTTAGAATTTGTTACTTACGAAATGCATTGTTAAAGTGCATAGATGCATTTTTGTAGTTCGTAGTGCTGGAGGAAGTACAGGTAAATGGTGTTCCACATTCCTATAACTGACAGGTTTTTCTCTGAACACCAATAAACATTTGTTCTCTTAATTAGTTTTGGATCCAGCTTTGCATTTTGAAATGTAATTGGTGATTTGATTCTTAAGTTTCTTGTAAATGCACTTGATTAGTTTTAGGGGTTGCAGTAAATCAAAATTTGTTATGAGTTAAGTTAGTACATAAAGAGGGAGAACTGGCACAAAGTGTAATTTCCCCTGCATCGTAGTTTTAACGCCGTCCACTCTGCTACACACCGGTTAGCTATTAGGCCTCTCCCCCGCTGTTATCTACCTACCTCAGAGAACCGGCACTGCCACAAATTGTGCAATTGTTGCATAACATGTCGAATAGGAATATAAGTACTTTTGTATTCACAGTAAAAATAAAGCTTTGTGTTTGCTGTGTCTAAAGGAAACGTATATAACGTAATCAAAATCACGTAATCACAAAACCAATACATCACCTTTTTGCTCCGTTCCACCACTTTACTCCTTGATACTTACCTTCTTTGTAAAGACATGTATTTCTCAAACAAACAGCCAGAAAAGAGAGTGGTCTGAGTTTGGTGATGGGGTAAGTGGATAGCGTAAGTACTCGATTACATTCATGTTACCTCTCTTTCCCGTGCCTGTGCTTTCTTAAATAGGGAAGGAAAAGTAAGCTTGTGGACTACAGGAAGCAGGAGGGGTAGTCTGTCACGTGATCACAGCACAGAAGAGCCAGGTACAGCTGGTGAACGAATGTTCTAGATAACGTTGTTTCAGAAATTATAATAAATGCTATCACTATTTTCCATAAAATATTCACTCCCAAATTGTTGCACCAGTTCATCACTATTTCGATTTTCGTGCTGGAGGCATTTTACTCTATTTGGAACTAGTGAAGATGTTCAAGACACTAGATAGTGAACCCAGTTGCACCGCCTGCGGTGCCGAATGCAGTAAAAGCGGACGTTAAACACTGAAAAAAAAAAAAGAACTCAGTTGTACTTTGTTCTATACTCACACAATGAGGCCACACTTTGCCCATGTGGCAAGTAGCTTGCTATCGCCTCATTTTGCGACAGCTGTATAAAGACCTGAAGGGTATTCATGAATATCCCTTGCTATTTATGGCATTTGATTACTGCCAAGACCAGTATGGTGTGGCTAGAGGCACTTTCATAAAATTTATCAAAATATACACTGGAAAATATAAATTAAAATAAAGTTAGACTATTTACTTCTCCGCAGGGTAGTTAGTATCTATCTGTTTGCTATGGAGACATTTCTAAATTGAAACATTGTTGCAGGATATGCGAGAACTAGTGTGACATTTACTTAAAACTTCAGAAGATATCAGATTATGAATAAGAACACAAGATCTTTCTGCTTGAAAAGCGATGGTTGAAATTAAAGTTTCGAATATCAATAGGAAAATAATTGAATTGAATGCGTGGAAAACTGAAAGTACTTTAATGAACGTAGAAATAACCCTTTCCAAGACTAGCTCTTTGTAATAAGGAGAAAGATTCAATTGGGTGGATATTAATTATTAGCACTGAGGAGCCGAGTGGAAAGAGAATTTTCTCCGCTTGCCTCTGATATGAGAAATCAAATAGCCTAGTCTTCACCTCTGAAGCTGAAAGAGAGAGGCTTAAATTTCATTGATTCCCTTAATGTTAAATGAACAGAAGAATAATCCCATTTATTTTTCCGACTTGCAATATTACCAACTGTCGCTGACGTCAAAGCAGTGCTAGTGAAAGGCACTTATTTCTGTATTACTAAAATTTTGCGTCACAGAATTTAAACAAGACGCCTTTTTATTTTTGTTTCAGCAACTCACTTCGAAATAATAAGGTGTAAACATAACTAACCTATATATTCATCTTCTCTCCAATTTTACTATATATAACATGTTTGAAAAATGCAAATAATTGTGTTCCAATAGCATGGCGGGAGCCTTCTAATGAGGTAATTGAATGTTATTTTTGTTTAACAAATGTTACTGGTTTCTTGGCTAATTTCTGGGGGTACGTGCACCCTAAGGAAAAAAAGGCGGGGAAAAAAAAAAAGCAAACTCTCGAAGCGCATATTTGTCTAAGTCCAACCACTTGGCCATCCGCTCACATTGAGTAGTTGAGACCGACCGCGGAAATGACATGGGCTTAGGCAAATATATGCTTCCAGGGACTGCTGATTTTTATTTTCTCTATTTTTAAGTAGGGTGAGTGTTGTATTCCACCCAAAAATTTGATGTCCAGATTTCACCGGAAATATATGCTTTGAGACCCCCTGAATCCAAAAAAAGTATTTTAAAAAAATGTCCGGATGTGAGTGTGTGTGTGTGTGTCTGTGTGCGTGCGTGTGTGTGTCTATCGACTGTGAACAGCATAACTCAAAAAAGGAAAGTAGGTTAAAAACCAAAGTTGGTATTTATGTTTAATGTCTTTCAGAGATGCGATACGAAGATTCTGAAGAAAATAGCCTCACCCTAAACTACCCTTTACATGGAAAATGTTTAGAAAAGTTTGGTTTTCTTGAAAATGGCTCTAACGATTTTGATTAAAATTTCATATGTTTGAGATATTCTTATGATAAATGAAATGCATATCTTGAATTTTCTGGCTGTAGCCCCTGTAGTCATATTTACTCTGGGCAGCTTTTGCATATCTGGTAAACCGTTAGAGATAGACCAGCCCATACTGAAGAAAAATGTAGATCTTGCTAAAATACACAATTTATGTCTGAATAGATTTTCTTGTAGGGTGAACCATTTCGGAGATATTCCTTGTTATGTGTGTGAGTTTCGGAAAAATTGTCGTGAAATGGAAGATCGTTGTTAATTTTTTAAATGTTAAGTGTGCAAATCGAACGGAATCTCAAAGTTTTAAAAGATTTGACTATCGCACAAAGCCTACTGTATTCTAATATTCCCCTTGCACCTACAAGGAAATAAGCAATAAGATAATTTGCACAAATGTAACACGAAGAAGATGTAGGAATAAGAGTAAGAGTAAGAACGGTTGGTACAAGAGTAGAGAAGGTTATGTGAGTGCAACAGATATTTTTTTGTCTTAGGGTGTATATGAGAGAGGTCACCCATGCAGTATGAGAGAAAGAGGACAAGAAAATAAATGTTGCCCGGTATGATCTTATTTATAAATAATGCATATTTGTCCTTTTCTTTTGATTTTCATGAAGATTCTCCCTGCTCAATTTGATTGGTCTGACTTGTTCTTTGTTGAAAAATTCAACTATAGAAGTGAAGTCCTTCAGCAAAGCAGGAACTACAATTTTGGATTTTAGTGTCTTCCATAAATTTTTTAAGCTAAAGCTTTCGATATTTTGGTAGTTTGAGGACGTTGCTGTAAGGAAAATAGTTGCAGGTTATACGTAAGTGAATTTATAGGATAGTGAAATGATGCATTGTAACATCAATTTTTATCCTAATTACATACATATTATTCCAACATAATTTTGAAAGAGTCCTTTAAAATAGAATGTCTATTATGGCTGACACAAAATTTAATGGTTTGCCACGCCTTCCACTGTTTCACAGTTAAACACGTTGTGAAATATAATTTGCACCCACAAATATTTATTTACACAACAGGAAGAGAATAGTGTTGGACAGCTATCAGCAGGCAATACATTTTGTATCTACCAACACTGCCATACGTATTTTGAGATACAACACAGAACTGGATAACTTTTCATCAGATTTTAATGAATATGACATGATATTATCTTCATTAATAAGGAAAATAGAGATGCGATATTTTTCAATGCATTAGAAAAACACAATCCTTTCTAGTAAATAAAACAATAGGGCATAAATTTAGGTCTTGGCACTAATAAACATTGTTGGTGCGGAGACTAATATTTGTGGTGCGTTAAAAGACCGAAACAAATGCCAATTACACCGTAATATAAGTATGTGATTGTGTTACTTATGAAGACATACGTCATAATAGTAATTTGGCTTTCACAGTAATTGGCAAAAGTTGTACAACTATCACAATTGGAACGTTGTTGTTTTTATCGTCAAAGAGTGAGTTCTATATCGCAATGTGTTCATGAATTGCACCTCAATTTACAGTAGCAGAGAAACCCATGAACTAAATTACAAAATGTTGACCCGGTAGGTAAAACCCACTAACCTCTGGACAATTTCTCATGTCTGTAGCTAAAAACTTGGCGTTTGGCCAACAAGTGCGAATTTAATAACCATTATTCATTTAAACGTTTCTGTAAAATCGTTTCCAAAACAATCCTTTAATGGACATTTCAGGCTGGTGCGCCAACATTGTACCTTTAGGTGCCAAAAAGGAGCATTCATCGCTTACGGCATAAAGTTTGGGGGCGGCCCCTTCCCTCCTTTAGTATATGTCATCTCTCATATGCGTTACGCTAAAATCGAAAAAGGCATCGTGAAATATTATCTGCTTCAACTTTTGCGCATTTCAAAAGTTCCAACATTTTCACTTCAGGTAGCCTCAGTTAGGCATAAAGCCGATAGATGGATCAGGTGTCTCACTTGATGTCAAATAATTAGTTATACAAATAGACATTACATGGGTAATTGACTGTACAAAGAACGCCTAAGATAATTTCTCGCTACGTCACATTATTCATCGTTATACAAAGCCTTGACCATTTCATTGGTGCTTCAGGCCACGGTGCAAGAATGTACCGTTCCTTCTACTAAATAACCTTAAACATTACCAAAACAAAGGCGTAGGAACGAAATATAAGTTTACGCTTTCGATTGTATTGGCTAAAAGTGAACGAGGTAGTGCGTGCATTCAGTTTGTCATACACACCTCTTTTCATGAGTGGCAGGCATACCTTAACGGCTAGAGGACAAGCCTTGAAGGGACAGAAATCTAAGGAGATAATTTGATGAGCGCTGAGGTTAGCGAACCTTATATTGTTTATGTGTGAAAAGATTTTCAGGGAGTGCAAATTAAAACTTAAATTGCATTCATTAAATACATAGCAAGACAGAACTTCATAAGAAAAAAACTGAACAGGACTGAATTCTCATAGTGATATCAATGTAGCTGCACAGAAGCAAATCTAAATAAATAAATAAAGAATAAATAAACATCTAAATAAACCAGCATGTTTTCGCTCTAACTCAAATAATTGGTTAATTTACCTTTACTAACATTCCTGATGGTAGGAATGCGACAAAGATATAATACAATCGTATTGCCATGATATATGTCTTATTTATGTAAACCATATATGTTTACTTATTTCTGATTCCTAAACATGGTTAGTCAATTATAACAAAACGCGTAATTTATTAGTCATATATATATATCATGCATACTATCATCTCAATAATATATCATCTCAATAATATATCATGCATAAATCACAAACCACTATATACAAAGGTATATAATATATTATATTACTCTATTTCTACTACATATTGCTATGTCCATTTGGTTTCAATCAGTTGTTTTAAGCACCTAGGTATACCTTGTTTCACTCTTAGATGACAGTATGGAGTTAAATGGGGTATATCTGTCTCTATCTAGCGCATACAAGTTGCCATTAGCCTCGTCCTTTTCTACCTTCGTGCTGTTGCCAGGTTCCTAATAGCATGGTATAAATATTCAGTTGTTGCAAATTTCAGGTTTGAACACATTATCCTACGCAGAATTTTTTTCTCTATCAGTTTATATCCTTTTTAGAGTCATTATACATTTCTATAGACCTATATTTCTTCAAAAAACATTTTTTCAATAGAAGTCCGAAATGTGTTGTTTCTACACTCATCACGCGCTAACTAACAAACTAACTGCTAGAATACGTGTATATTTTGTTCTTAGGTAGAGTAAACTATATTGCTACTACCTGCCCACTTTGAATTCTCTATGTTTACTCGTTTAAGTGTTACAATTTTTTTAAATTAAATGTTTTCGGAAAATTTTATACCTGTGCACTGCAAAAGTTACGCAGTGTGAAACTTTTTGTTATTGAGTTTACATCAGGGAACCAGCGAGAACAAATGTTGACGAGTTTTTAAAATAAACCAAAAGGCTGTAACTTCTTTCTTTCATCGAGTAAGGCAAACAAAAGGTATTCATCTATTCAGCGTATTCTCGCGCCAGGCCTGACACAGAAGATAGTATAAGGAGCAGCACTAGCATTAGTTCGAAAGAAGTCGGTGTGTAACTGTGTGGAATCTATGAGCTGTTATTGCGTTATTTGTTTAATAGTTTCGTAAATATTTGTAGTTATGGAAGGGGAAGCTAGGAAGAGACGATATATTGGTAAATTAAGAAGTAAGGAACGCCAAATAATGATGAAGGTGTTAGATTATTTTTCAAGTAAAATGCGTGTAAGTAAGGCAGTAAAAGAAACAGCTAAGGCCATCGGGTGTTCAGAAGCAGTAGTGTGTAGGATTACAAAGGAAGTAATGAAAGGACCTCTAAGAACGCCATCGAAAAAGAAAGCAAAAAGGGCGGGAAAAAAAAGAAGTATATAGTGAATAGTGCAATGTGGAGTGCGGCGAATTGTTCATTCTTTACTGTTTGCAAATATTCAACCCACGCTGAATATAATTTTGTCACGATTCAACAGTGATGAGACCCTACCAAATTTCTCAAGGGCCACTCTTAGTCGGTGCTTACATGATTTGGGTTCCAAATATGAAAGAAGGGGTAACAAGTGCATATTAATAGAAAGAGATGACATAAATATCTAAAAGACGTAAAAAGGTTTAGGGACCAGGGGAAATCAATTGTTTATACAGACGAGTCATTTGTAAATTTAGGTCATACAGTGACAAAGGCGTGGGGGATACCAAAGTTAAAAGTGCCCGTCAAGCAGCAATTGAAGGACTAAGTGTAGGACTCGGCCACCTCGGGGTCGCGCGCGGAGAAAGATTCGCAACTAGTACATGTTGCAACACTGCTCTCCATTTAACGTGTACTGTCTTCTAAGGGTGGAACGCGCTTTAGTGCAAAATTTTTTCTTGCTAGTGTACATAAATGACAAGTGATTTGCGCGCGCGCCCGTGTGTTCGTTTGTGTGTGTGTGTGTGTGTGTGTGTGTTTGTGTGTGTTTGTGTGTGCGTGGGTGAGGGAGATAGAGAGAGTGATTCTAGGTATGTATTACTAGATCGTTTTCAGGAATGTAAAGACCACAACCTCCCCTCTTTCCCCCTTATTACCGTGTCATCAAGCCATACCAAATCTTATCTTTGGTGGCATTTGTACACACATATTTAAGGTACGATCAAAGGTGACAAATAGAAACAAGACAAATAAAAAATACACTTGTGTCTTACTAGTTCAACATACTTCACGCACCTAATCAAGATACGTTTTGCTACTTCCTGTGGTCAGCCGGTAGATTCCAACATGCCAATCACCTCCTACAAGTAGTAGAACTGAATAACTTTTTATGAGTCTAGTTGTTTGTAATTTCTCCCACTGACATGCCGGCAATATATATATTATTGGGCTACTCTAATGATTTAAATGCGCTTTAAACTTGGTCATCAGAAACCCCTTAGTTGACACACACCACATGCATTGTTTGTTCTTGGATGTCATTGAAACTTCACATTGCACCAACGAGCGTGCCACTTCAGTCAATCAAATCAAAGAAATCACAAATGACAGGCAGTTTTTAACTCCACGTGGAGTGAAATGCAGCGTTGCCTCATCTCCCCCTATTCCCTTGCTATTAGTTTTCTAATGACGTTGGTCCTTTAAGAAGCAAATGTCACGCGTGGTGTGCGAACACTTGAAGAAAACGTGACAACGTTGCTTTTCGCGGCACTGAATACCTTCATCGTCTCTCCCGATTTTGATCCGCCGTATGTGAACCATCAGAATAGTGCAATAATACCTATTCAAAACAGAGATAGGTTATCCAGCCACAAGTGTCAGTAATTTTCTCTGCCCACAAGCCGAGTTGTCTAAACCATGGCATTCCTAAGTATATATGTCCCTTTACCACGATCAAATTTTATTTCACTTGCTAGACTTAAATTGGTTGTACTTTTACAATTTGAATCAATGAGTGCAGTAGTTAAAGGTTAAAGCACGATAAAAAACATATTTATAGTTTGACGATAGTTGAATATTTCATGGAAACTACATGTTTCTTAGTTCATCTACCATGCCTGCCACAGGCGAATTTTGGTATGGAGTCCAACACTTCCTCTCTTTATGTACTATGACAAGCATTAGATAAACTAAACAATTGAATTATGAAGACACGAATTGTTATGAATGTTATTGGAGAGACATTGCAGGTATGAAAAGGTTACAAATACATCAGTTGCATCAGCGATCCTGAACATCCGAAGCAGAGATGAAGCATATGTACCAGAAGCCCTTTTGACTCGCAATTTATTTTACTGCAGTATCTAAATTACAGACGGCTGATGGTGAGGAAGTCGACGCTAGCAGGATTTAATCAATAGAAAGCGAATGTATAGCGACAAGAAAGCTGCCGCTATCCATCAATCAGGAATGATCCAATAAAAAAGCCCAGGAATTAGAAGAAATGGAATTGCTACCTCTCCCCACCTACAGTCTCGCCTTCGGACTAAGTCCGGGACATCGCTTCAGAGAAGATGGTTCATTTGTTTTTAAAGCCAAGGATTGAACTAGAAACATGACTGCATCCTAGCAAAGAAATGAGCGAGGTCAGTCAAAAATATTCTTAGTTTATGCTTTAAATTTCCACATGATCATCGGCAAACGATGTCAATACCATTCCGACCTGGAGGTTATTTTACCAGTGGAGTCGTCGACGATCAGTATTTCCTTTTAGGATTGTGTTCATGAAGACACTTACCTGGTTATTTATACACCTTCAAGGCATTCAATATCCCGTGATAAATTCTGGAAAATCAAGGATATCCGCTTCATTTACCATCAGAGATAACGGCCACGTATAAAGTCTCAGTCATAAGCATTGATAGGGTAGCCATAGATGTTCTATAACGGAAACGACAGGACTGTCCACTGGCCCACACTAACAGAATGACAACCTCAGCTAAGAAATCACCTCAAAACAGATAATATAAGCTTATATAGGTTTATTTGCGGACGACCATTTTTTTCCAGAAACTGAAAATTTACTACAAGCACCAGCTTAGCAAACTTGCATTTGAATAGAATTTTATACCTTGAGCCATTAAACTAAGTCGTTTGCCTTCCAAGGTAAATACAACAGAAGAAAATCTGATGCGTTGCACTCACACGACTTTCTCTACTCCTTCACTAACTCTTCTTACAAACTCTTATTCCTCTATCTTCTTCATGTTAGTCGAGATAAGCATTTGCAGAAATTATCTTATTGCTCATTTTCTTATAGGTACAAGGGGAAAATGGGAATACAGTAGGCTTTGGCTGCTAGTAAAATCTTTATAAGCTTTGAATTTTCGTTCTCTTTGCACGGCTAAGACAAAAAAATGAATAAGGATCTTCCATGTGTGAAAAGTATTGGTATTTCAAAACTCACAAATAACAAATGGTTCACTCCACAACAAAATTTATTTGGGCCTAAACTGTATGTTTTAACGGGGTCTTTTGTACAGTAAGACTTAGTCTATCTCTTAAGAATTACAAGTATGCAAAAGTCATGAAGAGTAAACGGGAGTACCTGGGTTATAGCCAGAAAATTCGAAATATACATTTCATTTGCCATAAACATATTTTAAGCATAAGGCATTTTAATCAAAATCGTCAAGAGTCCATTTTCGAGAAATTCAAAATTTTGGAACACTTTTCCATGTAAAGAATAGTTTAGGGCGGAGGAATTTTCTTCTAATCATTGTGTCACATCTTTGAAATATATTAAACTTAAATACCTATTTTGATTTTTAACCGAGTTATCGTTTTTGAGTTATGCTGTTCAGTCAGGCGCGCACGTAAACACACACACACACACACACACACAGACTTTTTTTCTAAAAATGCTGCTGTTTGATACAGGGGTCTTCAAAAATATTTCCGGTGAAACCTCGACACCAAATTTTTGGGTGGAATACAATACTATACGCATTAGCGGTAGTAAAAGTAGTAAAATATGTGATAGGTTTGTGGGAAAACCTATTAGAGGAAGGGAGAAAAACAATTAGCATTCCAAAGTGGATACATAATGATACCAATTATCTAATGTTCTGCAATTTTACCCCTTGCAGTCTATAAATAGAACATAATTATTGAAATATTGCTTTATATAGAAATATATTTTCAGAAAAATTGATCGACAAATTCTGACTGTAAATCCACACTAGTCAGTCTAAGCCACATTTGCAGTCCAGTACTTCATTCATGCGCAGAAACTACATTCCATTTGTCCATCCACTGAGGAAAAAAAGATTGCTTACACCAATCCGTCATCTTTGGCGATGTCTGTACGTGTAACAAGCAATGTTGGATGCTTATTTCAGACTGTGTTTAGACACTGTAGAGGGCAAAATCACAGAAATAACAACAATGTAAAATGCTGCACGAGTGTATTCGCTCTCTCTGCCTCAAGACTTCTTGATATTTGCTTTTTAAGTTGAAGACTAATGTCAACTTCCCTGTTGCTTTCTTGCCGCAGTTGGTTTGGTGAACCTAAATAGAGAATTTGTTTATTCCACTTTCCATCTCCGCCATAATCCCTCTGCAAAGCTGTTTGCCGAGATGAATCTGAGATAAAATGTATGAATAATTCATATTCTTTACAAGAGAACTTCCCTGAACAGTAAATGGCTTTTACCTTAGGGTGGGCGTGGTTCGTCATCTCTCTTTTTGATGAAATACTGGAGTTAAGTTAATAGTTAAGGGAAGTTTAAGCAAATATTACATGCTGGAGCAATATAGGTTCATTATAATACCCCCTTCGTACTTATAATTACGTGATCACAGTGATTAAATAGTTGTATATGTAACTAGAGTATATTTTGACTGATTGTGACACAAGTATATGTCTCATGGCTGTCACATGAAAAGATTATACGCGTTTTACACATGTGTTATGCATGTTTTAGCGTTAAAATACGTAAACATAATTAATAAATTTGCTAAATGAGGCTTTTAACCATTGATCTTTCTCTTTATCTCTGATTGCTCTAACCGACTGAGCTATCGTGGAATTTGCCCATATAATATTCAATTTCCCAACTAAGTTGTATTTTTTACTGGTAAACGACATGGGCATCTTAAATTTATTTTGAGATGACATACCTTAATGGTGGCTTACAATGCCACAAATACTTTTAGTCCGGGGTTTCATATTTCATCACCTTATTATACCTGAAATTCAGAGGAGTTTTGGGAGATTATTTACCTCTTTAGCAAATGTTGAAAATGTCCTCCATCCTGCACAACGCACAACTCAGCACGTCGATCTATGTTATTGCCACTCTTTGGAGGATTCTGTTGGCAATAGCTTGAATATCCCGTGTAATGTTCTTTAGATCGTCCAATGTCTGGGCAGTGTAGCATAAACCCTGTCTTTCAAGTAACCCCATAGAAAGAACTGCGGCGAGGTCAGATCAGGATATCTTGGTGGCCATAGGTTCCTGGAAATCATCTGGTGCAATTGTTGCCAAGGATTCATTTGATGTATTTCATGTAGCTCCGTCCTGCTGAAAATATCCTTGACTCTACATCTTCATCGTCTAGTTGCTCAGAAAACTCAATGAAAATTCGTTGGTATTCTGCAATGTTCACATTGTTTAACAAAATGGTCCCGCTATTCGCTGTGTGGATATTGCATCAAACTCCGTTTTAACCAGGTGCATAGACGTTTCATGAATTATATGTGGATTTTCACATAGCCGGATAAATAGAATCATACTTCATCTGTGAACGATGTGATGGACGATATGACAGGAATTTGCACAATGAACGCCTGAAACCACCCACAATAATTCAGGTTTCCGTAACGAATGGACAACCGTACGGCTTTAGACCTACATTTTTGGCAGCTCTTGGACACTGAGTAGTTGTGCCTTCTGCGACAAACTTCTTAATGATTTTTTGGGTGACTTTTCAGTCATACTTTTACGTCTACAACTGTGGGAAGCCTAGGTGAACAATGCCTTTTTCATTCCCCAGAGATACAGTTGTTTCCAATTTACCAGTCCCAGTATTGTGTTTCTTTGGGGAGGATTCCAACCACCAAATTCTCTCAGTAGCTGTAGCTGAGTAGCTGTGATTGAATTCTTAATCCACTATTGCTTTACAAGGAAGAGTTGTTCATTTAAGGTATACTCCATTTTCACGTTGACTGGAACAAAATCTCAAAAAAACAGTAGTCGACAATAAAACTAACAATTACAAATAAAACAAACATCTGCGCATCTAGCGACAGGCAATTGAAACTCCAGAACATTCTGCTTAATTTGGTGCTAAAATTGGGGCATATAATGAATTTCGAACAGAATAATTAAAGAAAGACATGCGCTAGTTCTTCATAAATCAACCTGTATTATATTTCATTATATTTTCTCTATGAAGATTTAACGATAATAAATCGCATTTCACGATTGATAGAGAATCATGTATTACTGCCTCACTAATCCTCTAAGCATTAGTTCGTACCTTAGATCCTGTGGTTTGCAAAGTGCCCATGTTCATCCAATCCGTGTGGTCTGTAAACATGTCCCTGTACGCCAATCGATCTCTATCTAATGTTTGAAACTTCTCCAGATATTCTACCACCAAATGCATGGACTCTCCCTTACCAGAATTACCTATTCCCTTCCTCAAATCCAAAGTTCTATTCTTCTTACAGAAGCTTGAGTTTGGTAACACTTTTAAGCGCACTTTCTTGAGTCCCTCCGCAATAGTTCATTTGTGCAGGCTGCCAATACTAAATTTATGTTGTGTGTATGTATGATAGAGAGAGAGAGTGAGAAAGAGACAGAGGGGACTTACGCATATGGAATGACATTATGAAATGAAGGTTATCAAAGCATTTCAAAAGAACTCGTGCAGTACATAGGTTTCTACTGTTTCGTCTACATCGTATGCTAGATTGCATCTCAGGTGCACCGGGTTGCTTTCATTGACTCCTTTGTTTCCCTCAGCGTCATCTCTATGCCAGGCGAAGTTAAAATGAGGTAGAAGCCATTTTAGAACTATGTATTATCCCATGTGCAAATGGAAACGTGTGGAATATAAAATGGTAAATTTGTTTGCCAGAAAACATTTGAAGCGTATGAACCCATTTATTGCTGTGTATCGTGGCGTGAGGGCTGGGAATTCTATTCCTTACTCAAGATGAGTAAATTAATCCATTCATTTATTTACGTGTAGAATATACTTAGAAAACAACCGTAAAGGGTAGAATAGAAAAAAAAAAAAAGATTCTAAGCTTCGTTTATGCAACATCATGACGTAAATTACAATAAATTTGCCTACTTCTGTCCACACGAGTTATTTCCTCAGAATTATAGTAGGATAGGACAGAATAGGGTAGGAAATCATTGGATAGGATAAGATAGGAAATAATAGAACGTGCGGAAGGGATTCGCCACGGCGATCCTGAAGATGATTTGTAGCTGTGCCTCTTGCAGAGCACCCCCGGGAGGAAGAACAAGGCGAGAGGATACAGAGGGCGGCTGGTCCAAGGAATGGCGACAAAGCAGAGGGCAGGATCCCTGTCATTTACATTTGAAACACCCCGGTGGCCTCTGGTAGAACCGAGGGCCCGCCCACCCGCGATCTTAGACATCCCACAAGGGTGTTCGGAGACTGAAGACCGCACTAACCAAGGTCGAAGGTTTACCATGGGCATAATCTCTACCATGCAACGCCGTGACACCCATCCATACTACCTTAAAACACACCAGTCAGATGACGGGTGAAAGGAAATGAGAAATGAGCTCAAATGAACGGACAGGAAATTAGTGGATATAGTGAACCTAGCTAGTATTCACCTGGCGACCTGGGGAAACCCCCGATAAAACCTATGGGTAACGTAGGTCGGTCGCTGTGATCGAACTCGCCACAGATGAAACCACCTGAGACATTCTGCTCGGTAAAATTACAGCTTATTCACACATCTTTGTGTCTATGCCAACATCATATTCTGAATCAATCAAAAGTTAAGTACGTTGGAATAAAAATAACAATAACAGTAATAATAATACTAATAATAATAATAATAATAATAATAATAATAATAATAATAATAATAATAATAATAATAATAATAATAATAATAATAATAATAATTATAATTATAATTATAATTATAATAATAATTATAATTATAATTATAATAATAATAATAATAATTATAATAATAATAATAATAATAATAATAATAATAATAATAATAATAATAATAATAATAATAATAATAATAATAATAATAATAATAATAATAATAATAATAATAATAATAATAATAATAATAATAATAATAATAATAATAATAATAATAATAATAATAATAATAATAATAATAATAATAATAATAATAATAATAATAATAATAATAATAATAATAATAATAATAATAATAATAATAATAATAATAATAATAATAATAATAATAATAATAATAATAATAATAATAATAATAATAATAATAATAATAATAATAATAATAATAATAATAATAATAATAATAATAATAATAATAATAATAATAATAATAATAATAATAATAATAATAATAATAATAATAATAATAATAATAATAATAATAATAATAATAATAATAATAATAATAATAATAATAATAATAATAATAATAATAATAATAATAATAATAATAATAATAATAATAATAATAATAATAATAATAATAATAATAATAATAATAATAATAATAATAATAATAATAATAATAATAATAATAATAATAATAATAATAATAATAATAATAATAATAATAATAATAATAATAATAATAATAATAATAATAATAATAATAATAATAATAATAATAATAATAATAAATATGTGAAATAAATATCCACTGCCATTTTACGTTAACGTACAAAACATTATGCACTATTTCATCATCCCACGAAGTTAATCGCTTTATCAATGCTTACCTTGCAAAGCTTTAGTGCATTAAACCTCACAATAAGTTAAAAGAGGTATCGGGTGAACTTTCAACATTTCCATCAAATCACCTTTTGAGTTATCCCTGAGAAAGTTTGCATTCTGAATTTATAAGTAATTGTAAAGTGGTTATTTCTTTCTCAGTGGTTTGTTAATCATAAGCAGTTTAGTATACTAGTAAGAGATTCTACTAAACTTAATATTTTTTTTTCAGGTATGTGCAGAGAGCAGATATTTTGTGCAACGCCAAATCAGATGTGTGGTGAGTAAAAATATCCTTTTGTTTGCTCATGATATATTTCTTTCTTAATTTGGTTCATCAAAATAGAGGATCGTTAACGCTTGCCAGGAGTGCTTGGGTGGTGAGCATAACACAACCGAAGGCCCCTGGATCTCAGAAAATGCTATAAATTTCGGCCTTCTTCAACTACACGGGCATCATAATGGGTAAAAATATTGCCAACTTTGGACAGTGTAGTAGATTTGATATGCTTTCGTATGCTTTACGTTTCTTCTTCGTCATCGTCATTGTCATCACCATCATGATCATCAAAAACAATCTTCATGATTTAGGACAATTCTCTGTTCAAGCCTCATATTATCTCTTTCCATCTTTTTAATGGTCTTCCTATTGCTCTATAACCAGAACGTTTGTATTTGCGAGAGTTATTCATTCTTTGCAAATGACTGTTCCATTTTTGTCTGTCTATGTGCATATTTTAACGAAAATATATATAATTCTTTCTTTATTTCTTCATTTCAAATATGTCTTGTACATCATTTTACTGCTCGGAGATATTTGATTTCTGCCACTTGTATATGATTCCAATCTTTCTTTTTGAGTGTTCATATCTCCGATTCATACACTAAAGCCGGAACAGTCATTTGTATTATAAAAGTTTAGGTTTATACCCCAATTGAGGGGAGATAATTAAGGGCCCCTTCATCCGCTAAGTTATTTGGGCACCAAATCAGAGTGTGAAAACAGAGAAAGCTCACAAACTTAAAATTTCAAAGCTAAAAAGAGAAAGGTTGAAATGTTAAAAGGTTAAAAATATTAAAAGTAAAAAGTGCTGTATTTCGAAAGGATACGTCTGTTTCAAAATGGTCCAAAGCAGTAACTCGCTGCTTCATTACAAATGGTCTGTTCTATTTCATTTCGAACAGTAGAAAACCGTGCATTTTTTTTTGGGGGGGGGGTGTCCAATTTGTCATCTAAGGTAGATCTTTTGCAAAATAACATCTGTGATATAGAAGTGATTCCGAATTTTTTCCAGGCGTGAAATTACCGTATTTTCATAAAATTACGCAGCTCAGAAACAATTCAACGTAAAATTCTCATAAAATATTCAAAATGAAGCTAATACTTTTAACAGTTTGTGATGGTATTTGTGCGATATTTTAGGACCTAAATTTAATGTAATTTTAATTATATTTCATGGTTTTTCTCTTCTGAAAATTGCCATTTTAACTGGAATATAAACCGTGCCGTATCGTTTAGCATTTAATTTCCAAACAATATTAGATAGTTCCATAGCACCTTCAATGGGGAGCTTTAGAAAAAATAAAAAGTAAAAGAAATTGCGTCAAATTCCCTAGTCGCGCTGCACCAAATTATATTGTTTCATTTTTTTTTTTTTTTTTTTTTTTCCTCATTTCAAACATGTGGTTTCAAAAAGTTAAAACTGAAATTTATGTGTAATGAAAGGAGATTTAAGCCTATATCAGTTTTAACTACATTTAAAAACTAATTTATACTTCATACATGAAGAAAAAGGTTTTTAAACATTGTATCACTATTGCTATGTTATAGTCATATATTGCCATCAGCAACAGACATTCAGTTTGAAAATGAATCGTAGTTTACGATACAGGGTTCTTGAATTATACAGTACAGAGGCTGTCATTCGGAAAATAACGTAAATTTTACCGAATTTTAACTAAAAAACATTTAAGAGGTAAGTTTCTGAAGGTTGCTTTCCTTTACAGTAACTGACACATGTAGAAATCACTGTTAATTTTATAAAATGCGAGGTAAATTTTCGCATTTTTAGGCGATTTGAAATGGAAAGATTCCAAGTGTGTGACACTCTTTTTACGCCACAAGCTTTTACAATTTCTGCCCGTTTTAAAAGCCTACATTTGTTTTTTAAAGTGTTGTATACATAAGTGCACTTCTTCTGCTCCATGATTAAATTTTTTGACGTCTATTAATAGAAAAATTACATGCCTCAGTTGCAATGAACATGTTCATGCATTCGTATCACAAACACAAGGGAAAAAAATAAATAATTTCATCTCGAGTTAGAAACACAACTTAACACACACCCGTTCACTTCAGTATTTACATAACACTCCACTACTTAACTTTAGCATATTACTTATCAAACTGCGCGGATAGTATTTTCATAGTACGTACACAGTATGTTTTATACACGAGAGCAAGGAATGATGGTATTTTTCAGGTTTAGCTGTGTTGAATGAACGTTGAGTGACGATGACCATGTGAACGTAAGAAAGGCATACCTCGCAACTTAAATATACACAGTAGAGACACGATTACTGTGGTTAATGAGGAAAATGATCTCAGTTCAGGAGCGTTAGATGGGTGTCCCAAATGTGGCAGTGCTGATAGGGGAAGTACGTGATTCATCAAGTTTTCGGTACGATCCGCCTTCATATGCCTGTAACTTTTGCACTTCCTTAATCACTGTAACTTTAAACACTTCCCCAATTGTAACCCATTAACTCCTCTTTGTACGAGAAGTGGTTGGATTTGTAGAGACGTGATTTCTCCTCCTCAGACAGCTGACTAAAGAGTGAATGGAGCAGAATGGCATATACAGGATGTTCCAAAAAACACCGACAATGCTTAGTATGCTGTGCGGGAGGGCAAACTGATCGGTTTTCGACCATCTTGGCTGAGTGCGAAACCGGTGCTAAATAGAAATGCCTCTTTCAGTCGTAGAGTACTTTTAAATTTGACACTTCCTATTCTTCTTTATCTCATTACCCTCCCCATATGAAGGACTCACAGTCCCTAGGACCTCAGATGCCTAATGGCGAGCAGACGAACCTAGGGGCCGGATAGAGTGAAGACCTGTAAGCGGGTGGTCAGTCCAGCACCACATGGAGTGAGGCAAGAACATGTTCCAGTGGAGGGGCCCGGTTAAGCCAATTATGTCCATGCCTGGTTTAACTCCTGAAACCTGCATTCCTCCACTAGTGCTAATATAATTGTCTGTACGGAATTGTGTGCAGCCATTCCCATATTTTAATAATTAACGTACTTCTAGCATAAATATCGAGATAATTCAAACGATGTAATGAAGAAGAAACTACATACTTTTATATAAGACAGTAATCCAGATGTTGAACTTTTTGACCGAAAGCCATTTCGTGTCCCCTTAAGTTCAAATCTTATTGCCTAAGTTCGAAACAAATTCATGGGCTTGCTTGACAGTTTGTTCACTCCAATATTCAAGATTAGCCTTATTTGTAATTGCGTCTGGGAGGCAAGCCTCAAAAGGACTCGGGTTCTATGTAGTTAAGAGGATGTTCCTCTTTGCATCTGTCATCCCATTGCCTCTAATACCCACATGCCCGTGGAACCAAACAAGCATGACTGCCGGCTCTGGCACCGAGTTTATCCAGAATTCTTTTGCATCACCAACCATAATCTCTATTACCTACTCAATACGTTATGTAGGTCATTGTGAAACACTCAAAATGTTAACTTCTTTCAGAGGTTAAATGTACAATTTATTACAGCTTCGCTCTCATATTCGCTCTTTCTAGCAATCAATACCTTGTAGTTCTGGAGTTCAAGGTAGCTTGTACTTTCCAGCATTCTAAGCAGACTTGCAACCAATCGATAAAGACAATAATTAGTGGTAAACGTTATCCGGCGGTTATAGCTTCCGACATTAGGACAGGAAAGTCCTCATCAAATCAGCCTGTGGTGCCACGGAACTATGCAGCATTATCGGAAATTAGTGGGCGGGTGAAACTAGCAAAACTGGATGCAAATTCAGTCCTCTTGCTTTGGAGTACCGCTCACCGTCCTCTGATACTCGGATAGGGAGATTGTATCCACATAAAATGGCTAACATTATCGTAATTGGCCCAAATCACAATAAGAAATTTCTGCTTTCAAATAACTCAAATTAGTTCCAAGTGTAACCCTTAAATATGCAAGAAGCACACACACAACACAGCTTTTAAACTAATTCAAATGTTTTTGGAATATTTAAGGCAAACGTATTACACTTTCTTAGTTGTGTATATGTTTTAAACAAAAAAGAGGGACGGAGAGAGAAAGAGAGACAGAAAGAGAAATAATTGATAATTTCTAGAAACATTTATGAATCTTAGGAAGAACCCAGTAAGGATCTATAGTATGCAAATAATTACACAGAAGATTACTAGACATTTTTACAATTGGAAAAACTGTTTTTTGTTTACTGCATATTTTTGCCATCTTCCCCTTGGGCGTCGTCATCCAATTGTGTAATAATTTAGAGCCTGTGCCGCTGTCTGGATAAATTCATCGGCTGTAAGTGTTCACCCAAACTCACTTTGTAATCTTATGCCCTTTCAGCTTGCTTAAAATGTATAAGGTTTCTCTGTTTAATTTAAAACATGATCACGTGGAGTACGATTGGCAGTTCGTCTCTGAAGTTTCATTTGAGCTGTTCGTTCCTATTCCATTCAGGGCCTAAGCCCCACTACTACATAACATGGGAACGGCTATTGTTCTACAAAAACTTCATTACTGTACATTCTGTTTCTTTCTCTCTAAAGCTTCTGAACACACACACACACACACACACACACACACACACACACACACACACACACACACACACACACACACACACACACACACACACTATCAAAAGTTAGCTAGCTTGTAGTCCAGCTAGGATACATTGTCCATTCATTCACACATACCCACATAATACAAACTGGAACAGAAAAATATATATGTCCAGGTTCTGCTAAGGAACAAAGACGGAGCGTGGAACTTCTACAATAAAAACATATGAAGTGGAAAACAGTATTGAATAGAAGAAAAATTATAATATTGCGATTTGTAACATTTTTAAAAGTATTTTTAACATGGTGATCTAGTATGTTACAATGATTTAAGCCGCTTTAAGATATCTTGAACATATTTTTAGGAGAAAATCCTTTTATTACACTATACAATTCGAGGTTATCAACAATGTGAAAACAACAATTTTAAAACAGTAGACAGCTTTCGAAAAAATGAGCACGATAAAGAAATATTCTCCTTGAAATTGATGTTTTGAGCAAAGTCTTCATATCTGTTATCTTGCCTTTCCTCTTTGGCATCTATCATAATTATAATCTGGCAATCGATTTATAATTTCTACCATACCCGTTAGTAGTGCTTTGGGGTCAAGAGGAAGATGTCTTGCTTGTATCTGGTCGCCGTGAATAATACAGAAGTCCAGGAGTTGTCTGGACAAGCAAGTTCTATCTTGGTTGGTACGCCTGAACGGTGACCATTCATGCAATATAGGCACACACTCGAGCGCACTTGACTCAAGCCAAGCTCTGCAACTCCAAGCTTTCATAGCAAGCAAGGCAGCACCGAAATTCTTTTCTCGAGTGTGTTTCTCTCTTCATGTCTTGCAAAGCAGAGTAGATTGAGCAGACGGTTGAAGTTACTTCACTAGTGTTTTCCTCCATCCTTTCCGCCACTCGCAGGCTTGTCAGCAGTTCAGCCTATCCTTTCACTACAACTGCTAAAATGGTTCAGTTTTCTAAAGAAAGGAAAAAACATACCGAGTTTTGCATTTATATAACCTAACCTACTCTTGAAATACACATTATTCTAGCTACTTCTTATTTACCCACATAAACATTCAATTTACAGAATTATACGTACATTTCGTTCGATGATACACACTATGTGTGGTTTTGAAATTCCATGCGCTTTGCATAAATGAGAGATAGTATATTGCTGTATAAAAATGGTAAGTGATTTTTACTGGACCGAGGAAAAGTTTGAAAAGAAGAGACGCAGTCGAGTCTTTTTAATTTTCGATGGAAGCGCTTACCTGGCTTAATGACCCGCCTTCCAGCAGGACAATACAGCCTACGGAAACAATAACTATTGTATAGTGGTCCGGTGTCTGGACTGTTCGATCACAGTCACTCTCGAACATTCTACTTTCAGAACTTTTCCATTGTCTGAAGGCGCTATATAAGGGACCTGCTCCTGTCACAAGGCTCCAGTCTTGTGGTCCTCCAGTCTTTTTGTGGCGAAGTGTTGGAGAAACATTTACGAAGCGTTCAGTGGACAGCGCCTGTGAATCGTGACGAGTAGCAATTCAGTGCGAGTTGTAATCTGACAGTGCTTTATAGTAATTCGATTGTTGGTCTACTACTCTAAGTTTGTATAAAAGTGATCTAAGTGTAACGTTAGCACTACACTAACTGACTAGCAGACAATAAAGTGTAATTAGCAGCAACTGCAGTTTTCGCAATACATTTCCTTGGCAGATAACTAGATGTTTAGTATGGTAAATGAATGAAGTGCGAAATACCAACCTAGAAACATGGCATTCACATTTCTCACCATACCTCCTCCGCAGAAAACGTTGAATTTCTTTGATACGTTTCCTACATTTTCTCTCCTTTAAGAAAGCAGTCAAACCATAGAACTTTGAAATCTTAATGTCATGATTTATCATCCTCCTTAACATGGAATATTGAGACCATAAGCTACCCGGGTTCAGTCCTACTTACAAAATAGGCAGGCAAAGCTCTTTTTCATTTATTCCAGCTTTCTTCTCATTCAAACAATTGTTAATAATTCCATAGCATCTTTCGCATCTCTCTTTAGATTTTTCAGTTATGAGAGAAATACAGCCTAGTTACCAATTTTCTTCGATTTCAAAATCAACACACTAGATCCAGTTAGCCATCATGATTACTATAGGTAATTATCGATTTGAGCACATCGATTTCAGCACATACTTATGAAACTTTCTGTTGATTGAACCAGAATTCAGTGTTTCTCGTATTTAACGTTCAGGATCCCTTTTAGTAGTACAGCAGTTCAATTTCCGTTGTACCACAAACTGAAAGGAGATTCAACTTGAGCTGGACAGCCCTTGTAGTTACGTGTAATCGTACTTGACTGGTTTCTGTTCGCTTTGAAGAGCTCTAGACGCGTGCTTAGTGCTAGCGAATTCAATTAATTCGCCTCGAAACATGGCTTTGGAATGAGTAAGAGAGTGTGACAGGCGTGAACCTTGGACTTGCGTGTTGCTGTCTTCTGAGTTTTAGAGCGCAGTAGTTATAACATGGATGTTTGCGACTTTTCAGCTGTCCACAGCACGATAACGCCCGGCGGGATGCGTGCCTTATTACTGACCGCATAATGCATCAACAGATCCTGTGTAACAGTGACAGAATGTAAATTGTCGCTTTCAAATGAAAACTGCGAGATAAGCGCGTTTAACCTCTGAAATTTGCTGATGGTTGCAACATTCATTGCGGAAGTTGTTCTTTAAATGCAGTGCTCCAATTTTAGCACTCGCAACCACTTTGAGTTAGCAAATTTGATTTACGCAGTTGAATTGTAGTAGGTAATTGGAATATTTAAAGATGCTTAAGCTATATCTTCACGTTGGGAACAAAAGTCCATCCTTCTAGCCATAATTTTTAAACATTTTTGCTAATGATGTGCATAATAAACTACAAATATTTACTCTACGAACACTTAAAAAGTATTTTTTGGTAAACATTACAAACAATCAAAATTTAAAATTTCATATATTGTTTAAAATTCTGTGGCTTCTATAAAAATATTGACACTTCAGACTTCAGAATCTCCTCAACTATACCGAGTAAATTGCCTGTTTCAAAAGTTATTAATTTTTAAATTCAAAATTCCTCTTCTAACCAACTGAATATTTGTTTAAATGCCTACACAGTTTACGTGACTTCTGTTATGACCATAGTTGTTGGTTTATATCATTTCCTGTCTAATAAAATTCAAAATAATGCATAAAGTGTGTAGCAGTACAATTTTAAGAGTAATTTCTTGGGATTGAAAAAGGTGAAAGTGTTGAAATCTTTTATTTTCGCAAATACTGAAAAGATATTTCTAGAATATTTTGTCACAAGGTTAATCTAAATTAAATACACTTCACATAAAAATTAGCATAAAACTATACATTTCTGAAAACTAGAAAGCCAGGGCTATTATATGACACAAAAATTTAAAAATAAATAACCATTTCCAATGTGAACATTTACTTTAAGCAAAAATAAATGTTTTGATTTCTTATGAATTTAAAAGAAAGCATTTTCACTTTCTCTACTGCATATATTAATTACACTGGAATTATTTAACTACATTTAGTTATTATATAAAGATGTGATAATGAGATAAATAATTGCAATAAAGTATTTACATATGTTAAAATTAACGCATAGGTAGCGCCGTAGCCGAGCGGTTAGACCGTTCGCGTACTACAGAGGCGACCCGGGTTCGATCCCAGGGACTGCGGGTCCCTGTGGTATTCATAGTGGACGGAGTGGCGTCTAGGTGGGAAATTCCCCGGGTTCTCCGGTTTCCCCTGCCACTCATTCCACCAATTGCTCCATCACCTTTCCATTCATCGATTTCGCCTGTATTTCTTTTCCTCACTCCCATATGTGCTGCTGGGTTCACCACCCGCTTCACTGTCTGGACCATAGGTTCCTCTGCTCCCCGACAAGCTTACAGGCACAGGCTTGTGAGTCCTAGGGGTTGTAAGGGGAGGATAATCAGATAAAAAAAAAGAAGAAAATCAACGCTTAATGTAAAAATTAAGAGTTGCAATTTCTCATTAACTAAGTTCCATGTTGAGGAAAAGCTGTTACCTCTAATTCGGTGCAACTAAGGCAAGTAGGCGTTTCGCCAACCAGAAAACCATTCGGATACTACAATTGAATACTTTCATAATTTGCAGAGTTACATACATACTTATACAAATATATACAGTTCTGAAAATGAGAAATTCAAGGAATTCTTAGAATTTAAAAGTCACAGAGTAAAAATAACGTTTTAGATGCGAATAATAAGTCAACATTTGGCAACGGAAGTGTGGTGGGGTAGTTATGAGGTAGCCGGGTCTTGTGTACATGAAAGACCGTGTCTTTCTAAAATTCCTGACTTTATTTTTATCCTTCGTGTCATAGAAGTTTATAGTTTCATTCCTGAGGTCGTGGGTTCAGACCCGGCGTATTTCTTCGGGCTTAAAAATCCTTAGCATGGCTTCCTTTGGGAGGAAAGTAAATTCGGTTCTGTATCGTAGATTTACGGTACGTAATAGAACTTCAAGGCTGATAGAGGCCTCTGAACAAAATTAAGCGGTATTTTACGCCCAATAAAGAATGAGACCGAGAACTAAAGCAGCTAAAGAACATCCACACATAAGAACGCAATTTTTTGCAGAGTTTTACTGCTATCGATTTTCGGCGATCCGGAGCGCGTAAAGATCGCGCTCTGCTTAGTATACATTTCAACATTTCAGCGACTCATAACTTGGCTCTTCATTGTTATTACGGAAATATATTTTAAACCGTAAATTTACTGATACGTCAGGAGCTGCAAATCAATTCTTCGATAGTTCGAATTTCTGATGCTAAGATTCAGAAACAGTTTAATCCTACTCGATTTAGATAGCTCATTTATTTGTCTCCATTTAAGTTATCAACCAACCTATATCCGATAGTTCTCCTCGACGGCAGTGGTAGTAGGTAGATTAATCAAAGACAGACATGTTGGAGTGTTGCACATAATGGTAAATACGTTACAAATAAATAGAGGAAGTACTACATTCCACCGAAAAATTTCATGATGTGATTTCGCCGTAAATATATATCTTGAGTCCCTTCTAAAGCCCCTTCAAAGAAGCAGTTTAGAAAAAGGTTCGCATGGTGACTGTGTGTGTATCTGCGAGAAGCATAACTTAAAAATTAAAAGTGAGTTAAACAGACTATTTCAGCATCTTCAAAGGATCAGACTCATAGAATTTTAGGAAGGAGAACCCTTCACGCCAAGAACCCCATACTAGGAACATTGTTTTGAAAATGTTATTTCCTCAGAAACAGCTTTGTTATTAAAATACTATTCGTTTAAGATATTTTCCTATAAAATGGGATTCATAGCTTGCATTTTCTGGGGATAGCCATAAGTGAATTAAGCGACATTTTTATAACTGTAAAACGTAAATAATAGACAAAATCTTACTACGCAAAAATGTATACCTTTTTCTAAGTGTTTTAAAATGTATCGAAAAATAAATGAAGATGGGTGAAATTATGTCGAAATGAGCCCAGGTCCGTGCAGCTCTGAGTTAATCAACATCAATTTTTCATGATAAGAGAAAACCCAGAAGAAAGCTTTATCCAAAAAACTATCCGTAACGGAGGTTTGAACTCGGGACCTCTTTATTGCAAGACAAACACGCTGGCACACCAGGTTAAATTACACAGTTAATGTCCTTTTTACTGAGGGTTAACCACGTATGACATATTCCTGGTTATTGGTTTGCATTTTAAAATACTGATACCTTTTTCAAAAGAAATGTGGTTATTAATTTATTTCTGTTGGCCATCCAAAGGGAGCGGAATTTCATTGTATGTAATTACATAGCAATCCACTCGTAAAAGATCTGACTGTTGCTTTAAGCCTATTAAATTCCCCTAATTCTCTTTTACTCACAAGAAAATATGCAAGAAAGCTACTTTCACAAACGTTTAACATGAAGCATAAGACAAGAGTTTGTAAGAATCATTTGTACAAGATTGGACAAAGTCGTCTGATTGCAAACATCATACCTTTTGTAATTAGAAGTATTCATACTAGTGTTGATGTAATAGAAGTACATATAAACATAGCAAACTTAAATCGAAGTTTGGATCCAAGAAATGCAATATTTGTGATACACTTATGGAGTATAAAGCTCGGAACATGGTTGGTGTAAAATGGACTTGCTCCAGAGAGAGTTTCACTAAAAGAAACAAATACATATACATTGATTGACATAACATAAGAAGTTACTGTGACATCAGAGAATGTATTTTTCCAATTAATTATACCTCAAAGCTCACTGACAACCTTTCATAGCCATGCTCGTGAAGTTCTGAATATCCTTTTGTATTGTAGACAGAAGCAAGAAACCTGTGTACAGTGTTCTAGTGGCGTCCCTAGAGCGATAATATAATTATATCCCTATTATACGTTTCACTTACTGACCAATCAGAGTAGTGCGATGCCTAAGGCCTTTGAGCTTGCGTTATCATATACTCCTCGCACCGCGAAAAAAGTAAACCTTATCAGTAGCAATATTTTTTGAACTCATCATAAATGTTATTTATAATCTAACAAAGCTCAATGTCAGATTTAATGTGATATGTGCCTATAACTAAACTACAGTGCGACCCATATAAACTTGAACTCCTTTAATGGGCCACTAAGGCTTGTTCAAATGTCAAATATGTTTAATGATCTCAGTGGAAAATCAGTACCATTGCCCATTGCTAGCTACTTATTGAATGTCAATTACAGGCATTTTTGACATTGTCGTTGACATTTTGACAGACAGAGAAGCATATAATTTTGACTTCGAGGACGTATTTTGTTGTCACAACGCACTGGAGGACAAATTCATTGATAAAAACACAACGGAAATTTCGAAGATAATTCAATGTTTTCCAACAAAGGCAAAAAAGTAATCAATAGTAAGAAAGCTGGTGTACTCGTCAATGAGAGTGGAAAAGACACACCATCATTGAATGCAGAGTTTGTTGATAATGTTAGAAGATACTTAGTGAACTCGCCAAGAAATCGTTGCTAAATAATTGAGTCAGGAAACGGGTTATTCGTATGGCGTATGTCAAAGACCTGAGTGCATAAGGTGCACCAGTTGAAAAAAGCAGATCATGAAAAACGATTTCGTTATTGTCGAAGGTTTCAGGGTTTCCTTATTCTACATTCTAACATTTTCTCCAGAACTCCATGAGTCCATTAGCAATGAAATAAGCAACATTGCTGGGAATACTCTTTGTAAAAAGTCACAGAATATGGTGAAATGAGTGTGGATATGGTATAGACGACACTTCCAACTTTTTGCTCTTGGAAACAATAAACAATGTAATTTCCCGATAGTGTATTATATTCCCCCAAAATTGCACATGTGTCCTATTACTGTATCTAAAGTTATGGTGCATAAAAGTGGTCAAATTTTCTATGGATCACACTACAGCCTTTTTATCTTAAATCGTTTCGTGATTTTCTTAAAAGCAAATTACTATTGCTTAATGTGACATTTGCTACTGTGTATAGCAAGTAAGTAAACAATTCGATGTAGAGTTTTACCGGAAATATGTATTGAGCCTTCCCCCTTACACCGCCCCCAAGGAAAGCATTCTTATAAAAAGTTTCAGGTGTGTTTTGACCACGCGGGTGTTTGTGTGTGTGTGTGTGTGTGTGTCTGTGTGTGTGTGTGTGTGTGTGTGTGTGTGCTTTTTAATGCATGCCCCATTCCATATGAATACCACATGCTTGCATTTATTTATTTCCATTCAATTTACATTTTATATACATGTACATATTGTTGGTGATGTTCTATTTGAACATTTACATTTTTATTTACCTCTAATTTTTTTATCTACCTTAGTCTAATTGAATACTTCTCTATTGTGATATTTACAGTTTTTTTTTTATTTGATGTTTGTTGTTTTTAGCTATTTTATTTTGTGTGTGTGTGTGTGTGTGTGTGTGTGTGTGTGTGTGTGTGTGTGCGTGTGTGTGTGCGTGTGAGTGAGCGAGAGAGACTATCATATAAAAACCGAAAATACTATACTCTCCTATATTTCAGTTCAGTTTATACCAGAATACAACACGAAGAGGCTGAGTGCATCCGAAATGAAACCTCTCAGTGGGGAAAATCTGCACACCACTACCGGTCATCGAACCCAGGTATCCAAGGCCAACTGAAGCCAAATGTAGTACATTTAACAGCATTAGTGGTATTTATTACTGTAATTATTATTTTAGCGCACTACACTGTCTTCTCCTTTACATTTGACTATTAGTTATTGAAGAATGTATAATACAATTTGTTTTAAACCTTAAAGTTTGATTTTGTGGTCAAAATTCTAATTGGACCACTTTATTTAGTAATAGTTTTTTCTTTTTATTTGTATGCCATGTAAAAGATTTTGTGAAATCGTTCACATATTTGAGCAGCATTTGAAGTGACAAATAATTGCTTATACATTAATTAATACTTCTCTATGATGTAAATAACTAAATTACAACTCGAAAACCTCGACAAATAAGTTTTTAGTACAATGCCACACGCTAAAGAGTGACAGAAATCGGCTCAAGAAGCATTTGCTTCTGAAACAGCCCACGACAGGAAATCTGTGTTATCTCTCTTGCCTAAGATCAATGACGTTTACCTGCTCTCCCAAGAGACAAATGAACTGATCCCAACTCCGACGACGACGACAGAAGTGCTGTGTTTGTTTACTAACGCCTTCGGATTTCTCAGGGGCCTCTGTAGTAGACAAATGAAGATCACGGCTACAAACGGTTGCACACGGTGGCCCAAAAAGGAGTTGCTTCTTTTTAAGGAAATGTAGGTAAAATATCCAGAAATTAAATCGCCTGATAAATCCATATTCTAAAGACACAAAAAATTGCTCGTTGAATTCATGCAAAGGATACAGTTTTGCCATGATGGTATACAATGTGAACCAAACATCAGACTACCGATTGGCGCTGTAGCCTGTCTTTTTTGTTAGCCACGCAGAGAAGGGTTAAATTTGCCATGCTCCAACTACAGACTAGAGAAGTTCTCTCGAAAGATTCTTTGGTTATTTCGGCGAAGCAATTCTAACTGCATCCTCAAAATTATATTTCCTAGCAATAATTGTGCATAAAAATGTCTCATCTATGTTTTGGTAATGCGGTAAAGGTTAGTGAAAACATTGTTAAGTAAGTGGTAGAATGGGGTAACGGAGAGATGTAAAATATGCTTCTGGAATTTGGAAATTACAAGCTTTGGGCTGTTATTATTACTGTGAATCAAGAACTTCCAGAAAAAACTTCAATAAATCGGAATTTGTACATGTTGATATAATTTAAAGGCTTCGGCAGTAAAATACTTGTAGCTTGGAGTATTACTTGATACCAAATTATCCTGGCTCCACCACATCTGTCATATAGCAACACTTGAGGCTTATCAAACTGCATCCACCGTTTAACAGACGTTAAAAGCCTGGCCTTGAATGTTCAACTTCGCTATTTATGTCCGTAATACATTCGCTTATTTCATACGCTGCTGCCCGCCTCGGTAGCGTGATGGTTAGCGTGTCTGCCTCACGTTCAAGAGGTCGCGAGTTCGAATCTCGCTTAGGGTAAGTTATCCGGGTAAGGTTTTTTTCCGAGGTTTTCCCTACCCTGAGAAGACGAATGTCGGGTAACTTAAAGCTCCATGGACCTCGGGCTCATTTGAGCATCATTTCACCCATTTCATTTCATTCACCGTCCGATATGACACAATGTTGGAGGACGTTAAATAAAATTAAAAAAAAAATCATACGCTGCTCCTATATGGAACACAGTCAGTAAAACACATTCACCGTGTACAAGTCATACGAAAAAATCGTTTCGTAGTGACCAATGCCCCCTGGTATGCAAGAAACAACGATCTTCAGCAGGAGCTTGAAATTCTTCTTCCAGAAGAATACTTCAGAACTCTCTGCAGATCATTTTTCAAGAAACTAACAACAGTTCCTGGAGCTCGAACATTCAGCATTGGCATCTGCAATCACCACAGAACCAGATTAAAAGAAAGTTACCGCAAGATATACTCAGCAATTTAGAAGAAAGCTTAAACACAAAACCTTGCTTGGTTAGTAGAACATAAACTGGAAGAACTTGCTGGTTGCTGGTTGTTAAAATAAAAGTTTTAGAGCTGCCAATGCATTGAAACAAGGTTACCAATTTTCGGAAATGAAAGTCTGGAGTTCCTAGATGAACCCATTTATCACGAGGTGGTGGCACTGTGAATTAACGGAGCCAACTATCACGTTTCGTGTTGGAAAACCATCAGCCTCAGCGCCTCTGATGCAATGATAATTTTCCTAATAGTCACGTACGGTGCGGGAAGCCAGTACTCATCGATGTTAAATTGTGCGCGGTACAGAGACGTCTTTTTCATATGAGTAATGGAGTATGGATTTATCCATTAGAATACCAGAATTTAAAGGGAGAAAAAATGAACATTAACTCTAGGGGGTGACTTGATGCCCACATTCGGTAATTTTTTAGATTATGTCTTTTAATTTTTTATTACTTTCTCTACTGGTAAGTAGGGGAAGTATTGTATTCCACCGAAAAATTCGATGTTGAGATTTCACCAGAAATATATGTTTTGAGACCAGCTGAATAAAAAAAAAAAAAGAAGCATTTTTAAAAGGTCCGTGTGTGTGTCTGTGTGTCAGTCTGTGTGTCAGACTGTAGACAGCATAACTCAAAAACGAAAAGTCAGTTAAAAATCAAAGTTGGTATTTAAGTTTAATGTCTTTGAAGGATGCGACACGAAAATTTTGAACAAAATAGGCCCACCCTAAAATTTTGATTTTCTTGAAAATGGCTCTAACGATTTTGATTAAACTGTCATATGTTTGAGATATTTTTAGGACAAATGAAGTGTATATCTTGAATTTTCTGGCTATAGCCCCTGTAGTCGTATTTACTCTGGACTACTTTTGCATAACTGGTAAACCGTTAGAGATAGACCAAATCATACTATACAAAAATGTAGACCTTGCTAAAATACACAATTTATGTCTCAATAAATTTGCTTGTAGGGTGAACCATTTCGGAGATATTCCTTGTTAATTGTGTGAGTTTCGGAAAACATAAAACTTTGGTGAAATGCAACAACGTTGTTCATTTTTTTATATGCTAATCGTGCAAAGAGAACGGAATGTCAAAGCTTAAAAAGATTTGACTATCGCACAAAGCCTACTGTATTCTAATATTCCCCTTGCACCTACAAGAAAATTAGCAATAAGATAATTTGCACGAATGTTTATCTTCACTAACAAGAAGAGGATATACTCGTAAGAATGGTATGTACAAGAGTAGAGAAAGTCATGTGAGTGCAACACATATTTTTTATTAAAGGCATGCGGTTAATAGTTATTATAAATAACTTTTTCTACTACTGAATTGCGTAATTGTTTCAAGGTTTTCAATGTTGGTATTTTGGTGAAACAATGAAATGTCCAGTGCCATAATGTGCCCCGTCAGTATAATGTGAGTCATGTATAAAAAATAGTATTTAAGTAATGTTACATATTACCTTTATAAACATGAAAAGTTCTGGAATAAGGTTTGGCACTACTAAGGTTAAGCAAATCTGTTGAAAGAAATGCTTCTTCCACCACTCATTACTCCGCTACCCCAATGTAATGAACCACTTTGCAAGAATGGATAAACTGCCTTGGATAGTTTTCAGGTTAGGTATTACATTTTTTTCTCTAGAAAGAAACTCTATTTAATATTGCTTTCAACTGTATCATTTAAAATTTCTCACAATGTTCGTTACAGCGTTGTTGGAAGTATGCTGCACTTGCTACTCTCGCAAACTTTAATGGCAGGTGACTTGATACAAAATCTAATCATAATCTTGTCACGCCTTGCGGTGTTATATTTAAACGCACGTCCAAATTACGTTGTGAAGTCAGTATCATTTTCACTCATAAAATTTATGTTCACAACAGGAAAAAGAATGGTAATAGTCAGATATCAGCCACCATTAAATTTTCCGTCTACCATAATTTGAAATTACTGCGGTATATATAAAAATATTTCTCAAGGTAATTTCCAACTATTTATGTAAACAAATCTCTCTCAATGTTGCAACAAATCCTCAACATTGACTTCCTTTATAACTCTTTCTTTCCTTTACATTGATAAAATTTGGCCTCAATAAAAACAAGTTTTACCAACACAACACACACTTTATAAATGCACTTGGTGGTGACCGTAATCATTTTGCACAAAAACTAACACAAAACGCTAGAAAGCTCACGGTCATATTATTACGAATTTCATAGACTGTCCTCGTGCCTGTTCGCTATCTTCCACAATTCCCGAAACCTTTTCTCTAAGCTTCTAGAACAACTTGGTTTCGAGCGTTTCTAATGCCGCCTCTATCCATGTTGCAGAGACGAATAAATCTTTGCAATGTTTACTTTCAGCAGGATGGTGGCATAGTGTACACCGCCAATGCCTCATGGAAGTTGCGCAGAACATGTTCCTTGTGCGCCTCATTTCGCATTTCGGTGAAGTGTCATGGCCGCTAAGATCTTCAAACTTGTCCGCATGTGTGACTTTTTCATGTGAGAGTACCCAAAGGAGCATGTTTATGCCCACAAACCGCTTGCATCAATGGCGTTGATAAATGCCAGTACAGAAGAGGTGGGATTGACCAAGAACTGTTAGGGAGTCGACAACTAGTTCATTAGGGCCCATAAAATGGTGGATATTGTTCTCAACTTTGGAAAAATATAATCAGCTTTCTCTGAAAACCAACTCAGTACTGTTCATTTCAAAAAAAATACAGTTTGAGTGTGTTACCCTGTATTACAAGTGTTACCTGTATCATTGTTTTATATATATTCAGGGTAACACACTCAAAATATATATATATATATATATATATATATATATATTTATACGAGTGCTGTATTTTACGGATTTGTTTCAATAAACAGCGTTTGTCAACGTTAATATGAGTGAAATTTCAAATCCATCCTCTACCATTAGACTTTCAGTGTGTCGAAAATCTTATACAGAGCGTGATGTGAAATGATGCTTTAAGTTCCTTAAACACATCTTACAAAAATAGTTGTTGTATTATTTAGTTGTTTTTTACGCAACACAAAATATATGCGCCTCCATAAAAAGTCATGTTGACTTTAAAATTATATTTTTAAATTCTAATAAGTTAAAAATTATTAATGCCATTGATTACCTATTCTCTAAATAAGTCGTTTTTACCCGTGAATGCGCAGTTTTCTAAAAATAAGGATCTCAAAATGCTGTTGAAACACTCTGTATATGATTATAATAAATATATTCTTTATTTTAGCACTTTATTTCTATGCATGCATAGCACTAAGTTTGGGAGGTACAGACAAATGATAGACATTTAGACAGATATTTATAGGAATTTCAAGCCCCAATTAATCTGAACATCGCAAACTTGAAAAGCACCCGACAAAAACACAAGGATTATCCCCTCTTCCCTTCACGGTTTCTGCTAAAATAAAACTCAGCGTAAGAGAAAAGCTATAATGTAAAATTAAAAATATGAAAACAAACATTCCTTGTCGGGGCTTTGCTACTTGATACAGCAGGTGTTAAAAAGTTTCTAATCCCGTATCCGTGCATTTGTACGTTTATTTTTCCTTTATCTGCCCTCCGCATTATGCAGCCAAAACCGCGTCCTCTCAACGTATCTTCCCTGATCCTGCTTCACGCTGGAAGGGGTTGTAACTACCACTCGGGGGAAGAGCTTGCAAAGGATTACTGCCTAGCGTTGAGCTCAAACCTACCACGGGGGTGAAGTGGCAAATAATTTCAGCGGCGTTCTCGATTACGGAGGAATATTAAGCAGTGCTCAATAGGTTATTGCATTGTAAACAGTACCACTACCTTAATAGCCTACCTATGGTATATTATAGTTGTTGATTTCTCTTTGTCATGCACTGTCATTTTCTCACTTTCTTATCTGTAAGGCAATATTACATTCTAAGCGGTGTTTCCCCAGAAACACATGTTTTGAGGCTTCCTAAACTCTTAGCTGTCCAAATACAAAATGTGGAATTTAAGGGGACAAGGTACTATGAACACATAACAAAACGGCAAAATCAAAGTGCGGTTACTTTTCAATCACTATATTTTCCTCTAACATTTTACTACAAATGCATTTTTTTCCCTCAATGTTAACACAGTTTATAGTCTTTTCTGTTACCAACACACAGAACTGCTCTTCTCATAACCTTGTTTCGTCCTTTCCAGAATCCTTCTTTACTTAGACTATCTCTTACACACTGCTAGCAATAACATAATATCTGCAAATTTTTATCTGGACCAACGTGAGGAGGAGGCTGGAATAACTGTTTGTGGGAATATTTATAATAATCGACCAGCTATCACATTTTAAGTATTTACGATGTGATATCTGTATCAGGGAAAAGCTCATGTCATAGAGAAAATAAATAAGTTCAACTATAATAACAGGTGTCCATAGTTAAATTCTATAAATCTATGGCAGTACCAACTCTGGTCTATGGTTTAGAAACATGGGCATTAACACAAAGATATAGTACCAGAATACGGACATTAGAAATGAACTTTTAAGATATACTAAAAAGGATAAAAAAAACCCGGTCAAGAATTAAAAGTAAAGGAAATGAATCATATTATTTAGAACAACAGAAATCAATAGGAAAAACATGTTAAAAGGTTGAATAATAGCAGAATTCCTAACAATCTATAAATTCTAAACCCAAAGGCCCAAGAAACCACGAAAGACTGAAGAAAATTGGAGCCAGAACGAATTGAAAAGTCCAAAATCCTTAAGGGGACGGGGTAGTGATTTGGACTCAAAAAGTAAATTTTTTGTTTTTCATCTTTAAAAAAAGTAGAAACCTTCCTCTTCAAAATGATATATATATATTGTAAGGGTACCGGCACATTTAAAGCTTTAAATTACCCCATCAAAATGTGGCGGCGCGCTGGGCCATGCTGGGTTTTGAGGGCTTCAGAGATGACACACTTTTCTTTAAATGTAGTTTTCTGTAACTTGACATTTTTCAAACTCAGGTACATGTTTCTTCAAAACTACTGAACCTATTTGAATGCGAATTTTGCAGTAGTTCCAGAAGCATGTACTCTACAAACGTAACCCATTGTTATTGGAAAAATCCAAAACAGAAAATTGAAAAAAAAAAATATTTGTGCAAAAAAATGTTTTTTTTTTTTTTTTTTCAGAAGTTAAATATTTTTTCATTTGAATATAGCCAGATATATTTAAGTAAATTCAGGTTAACAGTTATAAATACACATTGCCTAGTGCACTACAAAAGTTTCAACACATATGCTTGTATGTTGTAGAAGGAATTTGTACCGTTAGTACTATATATATTATATTTTTTTCAAAAACATGTTATCAGTTTTTGCCTTATTACATGCCCATTTTAAATAATTGTTTTGATGTTCTCTATATCAATGTAATCACAATGAATCAGTAAATACTCATCCCAAATTAAATTTTGATCTGAGCAGTAGAAGCTTAGATATCCTCAGCTAAAGTTATGTTTTGAAATTCTGAAATCGTGTACGAATCAACCTTGTCCCCTTAAGCAGAAGAAGAAAAAGTACAATAGTTAATACAAGAGTAGAGAATGTTAGGTCACTGCAACTTATCGGTGTTTTTGTCTTCTTTCTCAAACAATTATTGACCTGAAACTGGCTCATATGTACGTACATAAGTTGAAAAAATGTAAAATTGGAGCTCAGTGTGGGTGTGTTAATAAGTTAAATAAATGGGCTCTCCCTGGAAGCTCTGTTTGTGTAGCAGGTCTCTTTGTATAGCGCCCTCTCTCTGCTCTTGTTATGCTTTCCTCTACGTTCATAGCTCTGAAGTGCAATTCGATGTCATTACTTCATGCGTAAAATACTGGAGGGGAGTGTTTGGAGCGTTCTGAACTCTCTTGCAGAACTGACACAGCCGTCAACGGCCACGTTCATTTCTGACATCAACAACTACTCACTGTGATCTCTCTGGCCGCCAATAGTTGGAGGATGAAGCCATTTAGAGGGAGATCCGCTAAAGCCAAGACAGATGGCGGAAAATGGGAAATTACTGCAGGAGGTTCACAGTTTAATCCTTCAGGATCGATAGCGGCCCTCATTCTTCCAATCACTGCTAGTCCTTTCTCGCATCAGCTGAAAACCGCTGATGTGATTCTATTTTTACGATGAAAGATATTCACAGGAATCAATTATACTTATTATCAGATTAAAGACACAGTATTTTATTTTTATGACGAGTCTCCTACTGTAAGCTTATAGCAAACTACTAGATCCTACAGTTCTACGTGCGTCTATATTTTTAGCCATAATGCTTTTAAATATCTTGCTAGTGATCGGCATAGAAAGCTAGAAAAATGTATACTACCAATACTTAAAATATTTTTGCGTAATCATAAAAGATTCAAAATTGAAAACTTCCTATATTATTTCAAATACCGTTGCTTGTATAAAAATATAGATATTTCAGACTTTAATAGACCAATTTCTTCCTGTATATAGACACAATGACTTCAGCCTTAAGTGTGTTAATTAAATTTGCTCTTTGAAACGTTATGAATTTGCGCCGCCATAGGCTGACACCTCTGTAACACTGTGCGATCTTTAATTCCCCTTCTAAATATGGTCCCTTTCGACTAATTCCTATCTGCAGGGTCTTCTAGGATAGAGCAAGGTCACATAAGCCAACACGTGCATAAGGAAACAATTTTAACTGGTTAAAACAATGTATAATTATGCCAAGATGAAACATTCTAAACATTACATTAAACACTGGTGAAATTAACAGTACAGGAAACCTCAAGAACTAACATACACAGTTCAAACATTACAACCTTCAACGCTTGAACAATCTCTCAACATAAGATTTCCTATTTCTCATAATTAATTACAGTCCAGTTAATAATTGCTTGACATAAATCCCACAAGCAACCCTCTTAACTTTACCTGGCGTTTACAGTTCTTGATTCTCACAATTCCTGACAGTTAATTATCGTTTCACATTCATCTCACATACCACCTTTAAAACTTGACTTTCACTATATATATATTCTTCACAAGCTTACTAGACAACTCAATTGCGTACTCAACGTGTATGACAGCTGGACTGTCTTAATATCTTACTACACCGCCAAGTACTGCATACGTCAGAGTCCATGACGTCATCCATTCCAATCTTAGGACATACCCCCTTTGGCTGTTCCCAAGTCTTTATTAATATGTTTTGTTAAACACGGTATTACCCTTAATACCGTTACAAATTTTGAAATTCCAAATTCCTCCTTCTACCAACTGCATGTTTGTTTAAATGGTTAAAGAATTTTTGTAACCTATGTGAAGACTATAGTTATCAGTTCGCATCATTTCCTGTTTCATAAGCTTCAAAACGAAGTACGAATCCTGTGTGTAGAGCAAGTTTAAGAGTACTTACTTAGGTTTGAAGAAGGTATAATTGTTGAGGACTTTAATTACAAGAAATATTGAAAAGAAATTTCTACAACGGTATGTGTCCAGGATGTCTTTATTGTACACATAGTTAAATTAAACACGCTTCTGGTAACAATTAGCTTGCAAACCAATCATTTTTGAAACATAAAAATGCTTAAAGTTGAATTTTTTAAAAAGATTGTCACTTCCAGAGTGAAGATGTACCTTAGATGTGATTGCTATGTCCCATAGCTTCTATCGCTCCCTTTTACCCTTATGTGCCAATCACTATTTGCATAATTTACACTGTCCATGTATTTCTTAATTCTTATTTGCTTTTCTTCTGATCCTTTGCTAGCATTACCTCCCCGAAGAATCTAAATTTCATGTGATAATTTTAAAATTGCTATTCATTTTAAGATGTTTGAGTGTTTTTTCCTTAATCATACGATGATGAAAATGAGAAAGTTACCAAATTATTATAGTAAGAATAAACATAACTTTGATACCGAGATTATATATTTAAAAAATATGTCATGTAAAAACAATTAATAAAATACTAATTTTCAATACAAAAAACTAATACAGAAACGAACGTAAAAATAGAATAGGCTCTGAATTTAAAAGGCTGAGTAGAGTGTACGCTTTTTCGTAGCATTAACTTTGTTCATAGGAAGCAGACAATTTTGGCTAATCAGTCGAAGTGAATACTGACTGGGATAATTTAAATCTAACGGATGCATATTCATGTTATATTTTTAGGTGTTTAGATATGGGAACAGTTATATTTGACTTTTAACTATTTTATAATCTATGCACATTGATCGCCAACGTCTCAGTGGGAATAGTGAAATGATTAGAAACATTTATTAAAAGACGTTATCTCCATCATCCTATCTAAACAAGCCCCAAGCCACTAAGCCAAAGCGTATGGATGGGGAAAAAGGGGAGAATGACCTCCAGTGCCACTTTTTGGCACCTCTTCATTAATATGCACTTCGTTGACCGTGGAACAAGTGTCACTAACCACACATTAAACTGCAACTTCATAGATTCCTTTTGTTATTACACAACATTTATTCCACTTACCTGCTATTTTTCGATTTGTACACTTTATACCTTTTGGGCTTGAGATAATGACCCAATGGATTTTTTACATTCTCAGTTTTAACAAACGCTTACTTCTGGGTCATTAATATGAGCTTATGTGAAACCAACGCAACTTTTAGGACAACTTTATCCTGCATTCCTCTCATAAACATTGCATGAGGCATAATGTGACATTGATTCGTTCAACAATATACGAGAGGTGACCGAGTAACCTTGGATACGGCGAGCGACTGTGTGTACGTGAGAATAACAATGCTGTCGACAAAACATAAAGGAGGTCCGGGGCTACAGGGCACCTGGCGACTGTGTATGAGGTCACACAGTGTGATAGCACCGTATTGTCCAACAATCTCTTTGCTCAGTCTGCGTGTGGGAAGAACTCGAAGGAGGTTACGTCACGCCGGCTCCGGTATAAATCAGACAGACAGTGAGCAGTTTTTGGAATGTGTGTTTTTAAGGGTTTTTAGAGTTAGAGTTTAGCTTTTGGCTTAAGTCATCGTGTACAGTTAGTTTTAGTTACGAGAGTGAATCGGCCAGCCTGTCAGGAAGTGTGTATGTGTCGTCGAGCGTGTATCGTAACTGTAAAAATATAAGAGACAGTGAAACTGGAGAAAGACATTGAAAGACTGAGAAGGATCATTGGAAGAACAATTGTGACTTGTAACAGTAGACAAGACTATAAACTGTGTTAGTAACGAGAAGGAAATTGTGCATTTGTAGTAAATTTAGAGGAAAAGAAGGTGTATGAAAACTAAACGGATTTCGCATTTTGAGGAATTTTGTTGCAATACAAATATGAAGCTAATAATAAAAGTTTACACAAATGCTGATAAGTTAATGTCGTCTCAACCGTATGCTGGATCAGTTGGATTCCAAGTCACAAAGCATTAAATTAAAGTGAAAAATGTTGGCACGATTTGGACAAAATCAGAGGTTTGTCCCCTAACAGGCGATGCATTGCTGCAGCTTGCTTATATGGAGGAAATGTTTTGGAATTAACGCATTCTACAGCTGTGGTACATGTTGCCAGTTTACAGTGCCATAAACCATCAAGTACAGGATATTTACACGACCTCCGTTAGGAGGCAGCAATTTTTGTTTGTCTGGAACTCATGCGTGTGTTGATAAAATATATTGTGGGCAAGTTATTACAACATCCTGGTTTTACGACTTAGCTGGAAATTGCTGTACCGTTACCCAGCATACTATGTAACGCCTGCATGGCGTCAATCAAGCACACGAAGGTGTTGAGCCTTTCAATTCAAAGGCATGACGTACTCAGGGTTGACGTGTGACCATCATTAGCAGCAAAATGTATAAGGATAAAGACACAATTATACTCGTATTACTAATATTACCTTTTCCATTTTAACAGTGGTTAGAATAAAAATGATTGTTTCTAGTTGTTTAATATTTTATAAAATAGTATTCCTTATTAGAATGCCAAATAGAACTTATTTTGGCCGCTCACTCACTCAGTTATGCAACTGGTATTTTAGTTTCCATTTCACATAATTTGCAGCAACCATTGTTTAGAAAACTAACTGGCATAGAATAATTTCCTTTGTTTTCTTGTTGATTATGGTGTGATTATTGCTAATGATGACATAAATAATAATAATAATAATAATAATAATAATAATAATAATAATAATAATAATAATAATAATAATAATAATAATAATAACAATAACAATAACAATAACAATAACAATAATAATAATAATAATAATAATAATAATAATAATAATAATAATAATAATAATAATAATAATAATAATAATAATAACAATAATAATAATAATTATAGTAATAATTATAGTAATAATTATAGTAATAATAACAGTAATAATCATCATAACAATTAATAATAATATAATGATAATAGTAATGATAATGATAACGATGATAATAATAATGATGATGATGATGATGATAATAATAATAATAATAATAACAATAATAATAATAATAATAATAATAATAATAGTAATAATAGTAATAATAATAGTAATATAATTATAATAGTAATGATAATGATAATGATAACGATGATAATAATAATAGTGATGATGATAATAATAATAACAATAATAATAATTAATAATAATAATTAATAATAATTAATAATAATAATAATAATAATAATAATAATAATAATAATAATAATAATAATAATAATAATAATAATAATAATAATAATAATAATAATAATGGGATTAACATCATGTACCGTGATTTTATGGTTTTATTGTAAACCCTTTTCTGGCTGTCCTCAAACTTTCCACAATTCAAATGAAAGTTCCTCATACGCATTATAATCTGATAAGAGGCTGAATTTATATCACGACCTCTGAAAAACCACTAATATAATTGTTGGGAGTCTCAGAAAAAAAGGGAGGGCCGTTGGTGATAAAATCTATCAGATTATTTATTTTCCTCATAATAAACTGGTAAATTTACTTGCCATTGTAGCTGGAGCGTAAATAAGCAGATATAACTGTTTAAACCTATTCTCGCAAAATAATAAATGCGTTACAACGAGAATATTCCCAGGTTTTAAACCTAATTAAATATCTAGTACATACATGAAATGCATGTAAGAATTCTATACACTTTTTACTCGTACATGCAACTGAATGTTGATTGTAGGATTATCTCATTGCCGGGTTAAAACAGGAAATGTGCTGATCCGGTAAAGTCTTCAGTGAGTCCTAGGTTAATAATGTTGAACTGGAAACATACGCAGGCAAGATTGGGCGCAATGAACATCAACGAGAAATAGACTAAAATCTTACGTAGGGTAATGTAGATGAAAATTCGGCTTCTGAGAATTTTAATTTTAAGTTAATGCTTGCACAAGTAGTGCTTAAAGTCGTTTCTATTTAAATATAATTTAAGTCACTAAAATTAAAAAATATTCCTGTGGTATAAAAGTAGAACATGTAGTAGTTTCTTAAAGGCAAACCATTTATAAAAGGGAGGAGATCTGGAAATAATCTTGAGGCAGGTCCTCAATTTTAAAGGGGATGGACCTTTATCTTTAGTTTGTTGTAAAAATGTCTGTTCCATACCATTTTAAATTTGTTTTTAGTGCATAAAATGTGTAGTTTACTATAAATATTTCAAGAATTACACACTCAAAAGATACACCTACAGCATAAAGTTTCTTACCACTTGCCCATTTTTAGTGAAAACACTTTATGTACATTGCGACTTCCAAAAGTTACATTCCTTGTGAAGTATTTTTCTAATTGATGTTTTCAAGAAAATTATATACGTATCCTTAAAAGCGATAGTACATGTTAGTAGACTTACTGGCATGTAAAAGAACTCTTCAAATAATCACCTGCTACTCAAGATTATCAAATTACTAAACCTGGTTGCAACAGGTTACAGGACAAATTTTAATGACGGCTGATACGGGACTATTACGATTCTCTTTCCTGTTGTACAAATATATTTTGTGGAGGCAAATGATAGTTATACCACCGGCAACACTACAAGTCATGCAAGTCGCTGATTGGATTCTGTGTTAACCAGCTCTTCCTGTCACCCATTAAACTTTGTGTCCGCCATAGCAACACATGTTGATGAGTTTTCTAAATAATTGTTATGAAATAGATGCCGGTTAGAAACGCGCCTTTATGTTCATTTCCTTACTGACTAGTAATATATTCTGAAAGTAGTGGGAAATCTCTTTCATACTTTAAACAAAGTTTGTACTATTAATGAGAACGAATACCAAGCCTGAATATTTAGAGTTTTAAATATTTCGCATAATTGGCAAAGCTCCTTTATTTGCTCGTTTACTGAATGCACACAAGACCATTTTTCTAGCACACAAGGCACGCCTCCGACAAAGTTTATGTTCTGTATTACTACATAATGAAAGGCCTGCAGAACGAGTGGTTTGCATTATGCAGAGCCTCCCGAGAATAGAGGCAAAGCCTTTGTTATGTTAGCTATTATATTGTGAATGAAAAGTAGTGGAAAATATCAGAAACCTTAAATAAAACATTATTTACTTACTACATGTATTTGTACTCCGAATAATGTATTGGCTTCAGATTTAATGTAATACAAATACAGTGTAATTTACTTAATGGTTACTCGGAGTATCCTTTTTTAGTGCAAACTAGGAAATATGAAGGGAAAACACAAAATATATGCTTTTCCAGTTTATATATAGTTTCCACCGATAATGTATCGCGCACACACATTATACAGGGTGGAAGAAAAGTCATTACATTCCTTCTAATATGTGTTTCATATAAGCATTATAAACAAAACAGTCGAATGACATGGTTTTTTGGTCAGTCAATTTCGAAAAAATAAATTGTTTTTTATCCAAATTGTATGCCCAATTCCATAAGACTGTAGTTACAGTTTGTTACTTGTAAGATGCGTAGATTAACTTATTTCTGACATAGATTTGCTACTAATTATGAGACATCAATCAAGGTTTCGAAATAATTAATCACTTAAGAGACGTGAAGGGATTCTGCGAGACAGTTCTGTATGTCGACAACGTTGTGTTGAGGGAATTGACCTGATTTGTGGATGAAAACAGATCGGGCACATTCACTTTTCGTGTAATCTTTTGGGAGCTAACGTTTGGGATTGGCCTATACTCGCACAGGAAACAAAGAAGGACAAGTCAGGGTAATTGTTTATATTCTCAAGACGCACCGTTATGCTGTTTGTTTGTGTACTGAGCTAGGGAAAGTGACCACTCACACAATCTGCAGTGTTGTCAGCTTGTTTTCGACAAAACCAAAATATCTCCGTAGAAAATGGCCAGAGACAAAAACGTAAGATACAAAATGTGTTCCAAATACCAAGATGGACCACTGGTGTAAATCAATGTAATGACTTTCCTTACACTCAGAATATACAGGGTGTTTAAGAAGCGATGTTGCAACAGGAGTTGAGAAACCTAGAATAATTGTTCTTATACCCATGTCTGAAAACAAATCCGAAAGCAGCCAGTTATGATCAAAATAGTTCTGGATTCTGTGAGTAGAGGAGTTGAAGCATGTACAAGAATGCATTGTAACAGCATGGCGCATCCCCTGTGGTAGTACCGATATGGTAGAAACCATATATCTTTACCTAACAATTGTTCTGCTAATCGTCTATGACGCAGAAGTGTTCCATAGAATGCACGAAGTCCATTATAGGGTATAAATACTCAATATATGTAAAATGGTTTCGTATTTCAACAGATATTTGTCTCCGGAAATATGTTTATAGCAACATTTATTCTACTTTGGACCAATCGTAATGATTATATGTGTGTAAATTAAGATCTGATGTTTTGCACCCGCATTAATCTCTCCCCATATTCTTGTGCAAATTATACTTGCGTCTGTCTGCTGTGCTAAGGGTCCCAAGTTCGATTTCCTGCTGGGGAATACGTCTTTTTATCTAGCCTAGATTATCTCCTGTCCTCCCCAGAGCCTGGAAATAAGAATTAGAGTGTTGCTGTGTGTGTGTGTGTGTGTGTGTGTGTGTGTGTGTGTGTGTGTGTGTGTGTGTGTGTGTGTGTGTGTGTGTGTGTGTGTGTGTGTGATGTAACGTACAAAAAGCCCAAACACCCAAAACCTATCATTGTTTATAGACATATATGTGTCCCAAGCAATAGGCCGCCGGTATAACCCCTGATATTAAAGGCTGAGTAAATATTGGTCAATAAATAAGAAGAGAGTTCAGTTATAATGAAAAATGTTGCGCACACACATGCCCCCGTAAATGTAAGCTTCAGGATGACAGAATCTTTACGCAAGATTCAAGATATGAATAGGTATGATTTGTTTAAAAATTATCTGATTAATTTAATGCGTTTTTTCAAATTCGCCAGGTCCGTTTTTCAGAAATTAGACGCAGATATGTATTGCTTCCACATTAACTTAGTTATGGAAGGGACGGCTTTCTTGAAAATGTGTCAGTTATTAAAACGCTGCAATTAAATTCTAAGAGACTTTTCATTTTCTTCTTTTTTGTGTGTGTTTGTTTTGGGCTATACTATGCTCTCTCTCCCTGCCTCTCTTTTCCTCCCTGTCTCCATCCTCTATCTTCATCTCTCACACAATATCTTTACAATGTATCTGCTTTGCATATTTAGAGAAAGTTAACTGGTGGAGAAGTAATATGGAATTAAACTGTAGAATTAGCCTCTATAGAAAGGGGTTTGTTTAAAATAAACATTTACTAATTATTTATTTTGCAGAGTTCATAAACTATCCTACCGTTGTTTAGCAAGGACCATTTCCCAGTTATTTACATTAGAATGATGAACATTACGTCCTTAAAGCTGGAAGTACTTAGCGTGGTAGTAGCGTTGCTGCCTACAAGTGGAAGACCTGGGTTTGATTCTCGGGATTTTCTCCCACTGGGAGACCTACTCCGGGGTCCACTCAGTCTCGTTAGTTTCCTGAGGGCCAATTGAGGAGCTCGTTGATTGAGAACTTGCATACACCACCGGGAGGGAATTGCTGATCACGTCCCACCCTTTAGTAATGCACCTCAGTCATGACTCCTGTAGTGTACAAAGATGTGGGAGTTAGCGGCCGGGCGGTAGGCCTTATCCGGGAAAGGGCTGTTGTGCCACGGGATTAGTTATAAGTTATACATGAAAGGGGTTAAGGGGTTACCTCGCGCACTACGACCTATATAGATATACTTTGAGCACAACTGAGGAAGGAATTAATCAAAGGAAGCGCTAAAGGCTACAGGTCGCACAGGCACACGGAAGTCCCTAACAGTTCCAGTACTCGCAGTGCTGGAGCTGCCAAGCACGGCTAGGAGTGTTTGAGTTAAGCTAGCATCTACGCCTTCTGTCCGACACTGCCATATGTCATAAAATGAAAGATGGGGAAAAGAAGTGGAGGCGTCATGATTTTAAAGGTAACAGTAAAAACTACAAAATAATATTAATGATGATAATAATAATAATAATAATAATAATAATAATAATAATAATAATAATAATAATAATAATAATAATAATAATAATAATAATAATAACAGTAACACCAACACCCCAACACCAACACCATTAATAATTCCGAGGCAAAGCACCCTTTTCCGGATCAAGGTCTACCGCGCAACCGCTGCGTCCTCCATCACCGGCCAACACAGGCGTCATGACTGGCGTCATGGCTATCTTTACCGGCCGGTTACGTGGTCTCTGTAACCTGTTCAATCAAGTAGCTCCTCAATTGGTACCTCGGTGACCTAATAAGGCGGAGTGTACCCCGAACCAGGTCTCACAGTGGGAGAAAATCCCCACAGCATTAGCGGGAATCGAACGAGTGTAAGCAGGAGGCAACACAACTACTTATATAATGTTAAATTCTTATTTCATTGATTCTAATAAGCAATATTATACGATGGGATTAGAGTATCCCTGTCACCGTTAATCCTGTACATGCATCCTAGAGTTACCTAGAAAGAAAGTGCAAGTAAACACTCCTATGGGAATTTCTAGAATCTGATTGAGCCACCACACACAGGATAGAGTCAGACGAGGGCTTACTATCCATTTTAGTGACATTTTGCTGGCACAAAGAAAGGATTACTTACCACTTACAGCAGTCAGTCTTCTTCCTCCCAGCTACTAGGCAGGGGAAGACCTGACAGCCAGATGGATTTACAAGACACCATGTCTTTGAATCGAACTTAAGCACATCCTGAGCTAGGATGCCATTTGGGAACTGCTGTGGAAGGTTTTTTCTTAATGGACAGCCGAATTCACCGAGTTTCCAATTCGTATTACTCTAACGATCTCTTTATTGTTAATCAATGTGCACTTTGTGGTTTTTTCTTCTTTTTTGCAGTCTATAGTGCTAATATTTAATTCTTTATGGATCTAAATTGCTTATTTATATTTTAAAACATCCATTCTCTAAATTATGCCCTTGAAAGCGATAACAATAAGTTAGTAATATGATAATGATCTACATTTGGAAGACCTTGTGTTCGAATCCCATACCTTCCTTGGGATGCACATTTTTTTTAATCTTTTCCTTTTTTCCTTCAGTTATCCACGACTTATTTTTTTACTATGGAACAATTGTTCATCGACTAAGATGTTCTAGTGGGATGATCTCGCTCCGTTTGCCTTGTCATTGGACTTCTTCTGGCTGTCTTGAAGAAATATTTCCTTGGCTATATCGGTCAGAACTGAATTAAGTCCAGGCAGCTATCTAAATTAATTATCACGGACAATTATACACACAAACTTCTTATTCCACTCACAAAATGTTTGATTGCTCACCTAAGATTTTTACCATCTACACTCTTGGCTCTCTGCAGGAAACTTTTAAAATTAGGTTATGAACGCCAAGTCAGTGTTGCCAACCTCCTTATTTCACCCACCTGCTTCTATTGCCAACCGGTAATTACATAGCACTATGGGGTACACATCGCTGTTACTGCTACTGGCAGGCAGCTTCCATCTCTCACCACAGAATGCGCAGGTGCTTTATGCGGTACTGCAGCATAGAGGCCTTGACCTCAAGACTTCCGGTGGGGTTTTTTAGTGAGTACGCTGCCCGGGTTCGAAGCCAGGGTAGGAGTCTTACACTCTTACACTATACATGCGGTTAGGGCGTAAGTAGCCTTTTTCCCCACCACAAAAAAAAAAAAAAAAAAGGGTACACATATTTTCTTACAATGTGCACTTGTTTATTATTTATGTAGTTTAGGGTTTGTTTATATTGTACTTCCTTTAGGAGCACTAAATTAACAGACATATACACCCTCACTCACACTTTCAGGTCATTTAGATAGAATGGGGAATAACGCTGGGCAAAGAAAAATTCGCATCTCACAGCCGGAAATCAAACCTGGAATCTCTAGATTTGGAAACCAGCATGCCAACCACAAGACAGGCAGTTTCATGATAATACTGATGATGATGATGATGATGATGATGATGATGATGATGATGATCGATATCGTCTCTCCCAGTTTGCGTCATTCTTTGGTGTCATTTTCAATACTCATCATTGACAAATGTGCTTCTTGCTGCAATCGTAAACTATGGAACGTTTTCCTTAGGAAAATATTAGTTAATTTAGTAATATGTTGAATGGAAAATAGTCATTGAGGCTATTTGAAGCACTTTGCCCACCATTTGAGAGTATACCACTAAGCTGATTCTGAATCTTAGCCCAAGAAACTGAAACCCTTGAAGTACTTTATCTTCTAAGGTTTGACGTATCACACGACTTAAAATAACGAGAAACATCAGTTGTCATGAGTACTGAAAAGTCGAGCGGAAATTCTCTTGTAACGACCGCCAAGTATGTATAATCGGAAGGCTGTATTTATGCTCTAGGTACTGCTGATAAAATTATTACAATATGTAGATAATACGCCAAAGAAAAGAGAGATTTTTAGAAATTTATATTGCAGGATCACTGCAGGAAATAGATTTTTATATGCACTATTGAAGGTACTCGTATTTAGAACAAGATATCTTTCCAAACAGTCAAAGTTACGAAGTTGTAACGCAATAATTAAACCTATAGAGTTATTTGGCTGCGAAGCATAGACCATGACAGAGAAAATGATAAAACTTAAACGCTGGGAGAGAAATGTACTAGGAAGATTTATAGAGCAAATAAGGATCAAAATTGTTGGAGAATTCGTAATAACCTAGAATTAGAAAGACAGCCAGAAACCTAATATTGTATCGAGTATAAAACAGAAGACATCAATGAGCTGGCCATCTCATAAGGATGAAGGACACCAGAAGTGTTAAGCGAATTTTCACTGGAATACTAGAAGGGAAAAGAGATAGAGGTCGGCAAATGTTAAGATAGTTGGATTGTGTTGAGCAGTATTTAAGTTTTGGGAGTAAGATGGCTGAAGACCTGGTTGAGTGGGCTGTCATTTTGAATGAGACTGTAAATACTGTTTTTCCCAAGGAGAAGATCCAATGTTGAATTTCTATTTCGATAATACATAACTTATTTGCAGAAGAGAAATACATGTGAACGCGTTGCGGAAAAAAAAAGTTAGTGGATAAAACTGAGTGAATATAATGGGTAATATTTCTCTTTTGATAATACGGAACTGTGTAGATATGAATCGTACATTGAAGAGTGAGATGAGAAACATATGTGAACGTGTTACGTGAAAGGACGTGAGTTAAGAAAACCAATATTTGCATTTGTATTTCAAGTGTATAGAAAATTGTATGAATTGTGCGTTGAAGAACGTGTGTGTTACATTACAGGACTGTTCTGAAGAACAGTTAATGCTGTTATAACTTACCACAAATTCTTCCTTCTTAACATGCAACTTGGGTTTCTAATGACCACTTATCCTAACAAATTGCCATTCGTGCGTCTCACATTATACATTAACTTTGACATATGGAAATCATTTATTGCGATTGCTTATCTATCTCCTATCATTTCATTATACTACTACTAACCTTGTCAGTCAATAATTCCCGTATTATGATGAAAAATAGTTTTAACCATTTCGGAGAATATCGTAAAGTTTCATTTACACGTTCCTAAGTCAAAGAAATGAGCAGAAAACCTGAACGCCACAAAGAAAGCTAAAGAAGGTGTAACAATGAAGTAGTACAAGGCACTCCAGAACACAATAATTAGTGTCACATGTGTGTACAAAGTACCTGTTTCATTATTAAGACATTAGAGGAACTAAGGAAGCTCACCTGGTTGACAATCACGTTCTACGAGACATTGGATGTTATCAAATTTGGGAGAGCGGGAGACCCCAGTAATTTGGTTTGGTTTTCTCTGTGATGGGGCTTGGCGTGGAGAGTAATTAATGATGGAGTCGTAACAGAGTTAAGTGCTGCTTTGCGGGGCTCCAGCAAGATAAAACCTGATGAACACCAGCGCCAAGTGGAAATGTCTAAAAACACTCCTTCTTGGTCATATACCTCTATTATCGCCGTCAATGATTATTTATTTTTAGAAGAGATAATTTTATGTTACTTTTGTATTACTTTCTCTACTATTTATTCCACCCAAAAATTCGATGTTCAACCAAAGTTGGAATTTTAAGTTTAATATCTCTCGAGGATGCAACACGAAGCTTTTGAAGACAATTCCTCCACTCTAAACGAACCGTTGTATGGAACTTTTTCGGAAATTTAGATTTTCTCGAAAATGGCTCTAGTGATATTGATTTAAATGTCATATATTTTAGATATTTTTGTGGCAAATGAAATGTGTATTCTGAATTTTCTAGCTATAGCTTTGTCTTCACCTTGATGAGTTTTGCATAACCGATAAACCGTAACACATAAAGTCTACTGTAGAAAAATGTAAATCCCGTTAAGACACAATTTATGTCAGTTTTTGTGGAATATTTCGCAAATATTCCTTATTATTTTTTATGAATTTTATAATACTTATACCTTTCTCAAATGGAAGGTCGTTATTCACCTTTTTATATCTTAGACGTGCAAAGAGAACAGAATTTCAAAGCCTTTACATAGCCACCAGCTTTATGAGATTTGACATGCAAGTGGCTGATAATCCCTTCAAGGAATTAAAGTACTTAAAAGTCTCACAGAATACAGCCGGACGGGATTACTGGAAACCGACCTCAGCGTGTAAAAGGGGCATTACAATTTGGTAGGAAAGATTATGTTGAAGATTGGAACGTGGAATGTCAGAGGGTTATCTACTAAAGAATAAGAGCTAACAGAGAATTTGCATAGGAAACATATCAACATACTTGTTACTACACAAACAAAAAGAAATTAAAGGGTACATTTGAAATAAACGATTATACAGTTATATACTTATTCTGGAGTCGAGCAGAAGGTAAGAACAGCAAAAGGTGTGGCAATACCAACAGGTAAACAATAGAAAAACAAAATAGAAGTACGCTCCAGAAGATGGTGAAAAGGGAACGATGAACAATATGAACAAATCAATGTAGAAGTAAACAACAGGAAAATATATTTAAAACTCACCTTCTTCAAGATGAAAGCATATGAGACATATCAAAGAAGGTCATCTGCATATACCTGGTGGAAAGTCATTACATTAATTTAAACCAGTGTTAGATGGAATACATTTTGCATCTTACGTTTTTGTCTCTATTTCCTATGGAGATTTTTTAGTTTTATCGAAAACAAGTTACACACACACATCACATAGTAATGTAATGCATAGTTAACCCTTCATCCCGATGTTCTACTATTTACCAATTTAATAAAATTAAAAGCTTTAATTCACTGGAGTTTAATCCATCAAAATTTAACGAATTTTATCGTGTTACGCCACATCAAATTGTGATTAAACGAAATAAAGTGATGTCTAAGTGAAGACAGGGTCTCTATTCTTATCATGTGTTATCCGGGTCATTCACACCAATCGAGGTTCATACTCGGGACCTTAGAATCATTACGTATCGTGCTGTGCTACTCGTATTTAAACCCTTCAGAAGTAGCCTTAAGTATTTCGCCAGGAAAGCAGAATGCACTTAGGAAATAAATTTCGTCGTAGAACTATTTTACGGCATATGTAGAAAATACAGAGAAATGATCTTAAATTGATTACCTGATTTTATAAAACATGTAAAGCAAAAAAGAGATACATGAAAATTTTTGTTAAAACACGCATCAATTTAGTAACATTTTTCTCAGCACTTTTTGCAGTATAAAACCACAAATGTTCAAGCATATTGCAAATATATTCATCTACATTTGCCACCACTTTCAATTAGCTATGCTTACTAGTTCAGCGAAAAAAATGTTTCACAATTTTATACTTCTAAAATCTTTAAGTTTCACAATATCTTAATAACAATGGCGGCGAAGATCCATAATTAACTATAATACACGTCTGCAAAACTTTCAGCAGACTATCTTATGTAGTTTCTAAGAAAAATGCACCTTAAGTTAAAGAAAAAATAATCATAAGAAAATTTAGTTTGAAAAATGACAACAGTATTCTAACTCACATTAATGCATTCTATGATCATAATCAATTGAATAATCTTTCCTTGACCTCTCTCACTTTTACTATCATTATTTACACATATATTTACACTTGAAAGTTCACTTTCCTGGTGGTAGGATAACTTCTTCTTTGAAGAACTAACCACACTTTCTTCATTGGGAGCACATGGTTTTATAGAAGCACGTGAGCTTTCATCAGATTTATCATTTGTAAATTTATTTCCGTAGAATTTTTGATTTGTAAATAATTTACGGGGTCTTGGCATTGTAACTAACTCATGAGAAACCAAAAACAAAAGTAAATTGCACTTAGAAAAGTAAATAACTCTCAAAATAACGCTTTTGTTTAATACATTAGAGAAAGACAAATAAGCATCATGACACTAAGGTGTAGTCAATAATAGCAAAACAAAATTTATCCCGTGATTTTATCATCTTAGAAAGCAAAGAAGCTTTAGTATCAAAAAGGGGGTGTGGCACTTAGTGAGTTAAAGGGAGGCGCTCCCGAAACACTATAAAAGTATACATTTTCTTAAACTAGAAACAGACGAAAATTGTTTAATACAAAAACCTAAAATATTTAAATTTTGATCATATTGAGCACTACCTTCGCTTAAATATGGCGCATAAAATGCGAAAACATGCAATAATGAGCAAACACAGAAAGCCAGAAATCATTTAAATTGAGGTTACAGTTATAGGTTAAAAATGCACGATAATTACTATAATGAAGTACACCACATAATTCTTTAACAACCGGGAATTAATTATGGTACAGCTCATTCTGTAATAATTCAATAAACTAATAAATAACCACTCAAAATTAATAACTTCTAATTCACAGATATAGGTGCAATTAAATGAGGAATACGCACCAATTATGAATACCCATAATACATACTAAGGATGTACACTTCATTCACACCTTGAGTTTCTTAAAATGAAAGTGCCAATATCAAAATACTTAAGGATCGTAATATTAGGGAGTCAGCAGGTTCAGACTCTCCCTCAAATACTACAACACAAAGAGCTATTGAATATGAAATAATAGAAATGAGCAGCACACATGAGATACATTTCTATGCACTACAAACTACCTCTTAGGGTTATTTTCTTACATGAAAAAAATTATCGTTTTAAATTAGCATCATAATGCGGAAAAAAAGAAGCTTAAAGTCATAACTGTACAGGATGGAAGGAAAAATCATTACACTCATTTAAATCAGTGACGGTTTTCGCCACCAGTAACACATTAATTTCTGTCTTACATTTTTGTCTTTCACCATTTCCTAAGGACATATTTTAGTTTTGTCAAAAACAAGCTGACAACACTGCAAATTGTGTGGGTAACACTTTCATCAAGTCAGTACATAAACAACCCCCACCGCGTATGTCTTGTGAGCGTAAACAAACACCATACCGTTTCCTTAAATGTTTACTGTACGAGTGTAAGCCAATCAGAATCGTTAGCTCCCAAAACGTTACACTACTCTGCAAGCAAATTCATGGCGTGTTTAACTGTACAAGACCGCAAAGCGTGGCAAACTTGTGATTACATTTTGTATCGAACCACAGGCTAATACATTTTTCGACACACAAATTGTAAATCACACAAGCCTGTATTTTAATCTTGTAATTAGCAATTAATCGTTTCATTATTTTAAAACAATACTGATGGATAATTTCTGTGCTCTAATGTTCAGTTCTTTCACTTGTATTTTATGTGAATTGCATATTAATACGTATAAAGATTCAAAAAGTTTATATCTATACCTGAATATGTAGCATCAGGTTCACTTATATAATAATTTACCCAAAGAGATTGGACAACTAAATTATAATCATAACTGTCAACACATTATACCAGGTGGCCCACTCCAGCCGGCCCCCAGATGAGTAGACAACCGTTCGTGCGTTAAAAGAGTTGCTGAAATAACAGGGGTAAATCCAGTCAGTGGCGTGTGTGAACTTTGTTATGCTCGCAAGAGAACAGAGCGGTGCGGCATAGGGAATGCGCAGGCTTCAACTGGTGAGTGCAGCGCGTCATGATACAGAGAAACAGTCTTAGAATATTTTCCACTTCACTTACACGACTTTATTTTGCAGGAATAAACTCATTCCTGTTTATGCTACTGTTGTCTAACTTTAAGGAATACAGATTGTAAATTGCCCTAACAAAATCCATTTAGTGGATAGTGTAAATGTTATCTGTGATGTAGTGTCCTTGGCATGCATGGTATTACGTTCAGTAGCTTGCACGGAAATTCCCTATGATGTTGCATTCTTATAATGTATTTTTTTCTTTTTCTTTTCGTGTTCTTCACTTGAAGGATTAGGTTCATATTTAATCTGTTCTATGCCCATTTCGCTCTTGGTCTTCGCACATCTCGTTTTCCTTTTGATTTATATCAGTTCTAAAGTTAGTAGTCCATAGTTCGGCATTGCTTGTACAAGTCCACACCATTTTCTGTTGTTTCGCTTTAGCTTCTCCAGCAATGGTTCCACGCGAAGTTTCTCCCGGATGTGTGTTCTTGTTTTTATTTACTATATTACATTCTAGTGTACTTCTCATGAATATCATTTCGACTGCCCGGACTTTTGATTTATCTTTTTCTGTCACTGTTCTGGCGTCACTTCTGTACGTTAGTATGGATATAGCAGCCGTTTTAAAAATTGTATCCTTGTATATTTTCGTGCTTTGTATTTTAAGGATATATGTACCACATATATTTCGAAAACCATGAAGTTTTATTATCCAGATCTATTTCTCTTCTTTATTTAATGTTGCCGGAAACGCTTTCTGTGTTCCGGGGGAGTCAATGAGTCATTGGTTTCAATTCAAGCTTTACACGCATTTATTAGGCTATGAAAAAGTTCACGGGTAGGTGAAAGGCGAAAGGGGAGAAGTACGGAAGGCATATTTCACAACTGCCGTCATCCGTCTCGTATTGACTTAGTGTCAAATTGGGCACTCAAATATGTAACCATGAACACAGACCACTTTCATGCTCAGGAGTGAAGAAATAGGGAGGAGTAAGACCAACATGAATCACTACACATTATGATGTCACGATTCTGTGTATTCGACTGCACTCTTTGCAGGAGTTTATGGCGAAAAACTGTGATTTCAGGATTTCTGGCGGACACACTCTGTCCTTCATTCTAGAGTTGAATTTGCAATGTGCAACGCTTTAACCTGAAGAAGCGTTATTGGTAGCAGGCTGCAAGTTGAGATATTTTGTATTTCTAATTATGATGTCCTCTTTGATTTACTATGTGGTGTGCAATTTTCGCTGAATTCCAGTGCAAGATAGTATATTTTCAGTTTAGCTCACACCCTGTCTTCCTAGTTCTTGCGACAAAGGTTTAGGCAAAGGAATTCCATTGTAAGATAGTATATTTTCATTTCAGCCCCCACCCTGTCTTCCTTGGTCTTGAAACAAAGGTTTACGCTAAGCAAAGTTTTGCCAATTCTACAATGCCTTTACTCGGTTGAGTATTGTCCTTTATGAAAATCTGTCTTGCCTCCAAATGCCTTTTAGTTTTCATTGTAGCAAAGTGCTTTGTGAAGCAGGTTCTCTTCCTTTTGCTTTCAGAAAGTGGTGCCGCACTTTTACGTAAATGGACAAGTCATTTTCACTGAAAGGAGATTTCCCGTTACGGTCCTTAGCTCTGTGTACGCGAGGCAGGAATCTCATAAAAATAATAACGTGTTGATGGCTTGGATGAGAAATGTAAGAGAGAGAGATAGAACAACTGCAGGCAACCTCCAATACCATGAGAAAACCACTTTTTGAATCTTACTCTCCATTATCTGTACACACAATAAAGTTGTAACCAAATGTTTCTGGTAATTCCATATCTTGCGCGCTATTTTGTGCAACTGGCAAACAAAAAGCTAAGCTTAGAATTTCCAAACTATTCATCTGTTTCTATCTGTGTATAATTCTTCTATTCTCTCAGTGAAAAATCGGGGAACCGGTTGTGATGAACATAATTATCCACCTGTGGTCCCAAATAGAAAGAGACTATAGAAGTCCCTCCCATTTTTGCAGCTCAGTTTGTTGGAATAAGCAAGTCAAATGTTAGCATCAGCTATGGAAAACTGTCTCTACCAGCTGGTCATGAGGTTTTGTTGGATTACCTGCTTCCTTTTCACTTACTCTATTTATAATTTCTGTACGTTAACCCTGTCATTGTAATCCGATGTTGGCTATACTAAATTACCTATTGGAAATAAAACTGTAACGATTCTACCTTCATCTTTATTTCCACTATCTCAATTGTCTCAATTGCACCATCTCAATTCAGGTCTAGTGATGACTGCACGGAAAGAAAGTCGTCTATAGTATATAGATTTTTGTAGATGTAGTAATGTTCTTGTTGGTGGCCTCATTTACTTGGAATAGAGAATAGAACGTTCAACGTCGCCTGCGCTGTTTACATACGCCCTGTGTGTGCCACCACGTGCCGCTGGTTGTACGGGGCTGTTCTTTGCTCCCTTATCTCAGCTGGTGGCCGAAAAGAATGTGAATTTACTGTACTAAACAAAACATTTCTGTTTAGTGCTATTCTGTTGTCACAATGTCCAGACATGTCCAGTAATGTTTGAACTTGTTTCATGATAGATGCATTTTAATTGACTATTTTTTCGTTTTATTTAAACCTACCATTACGCGAAAACTCGTCATCCATACCCCAATATTCTGGTGCTTTAACATACGTTGAATAATTACTTAGTGACGTAATTGAGTATTTCAAGGCAAAATTATTGTTCTCCCACATTAAACGTCTCACAACATGTACTACAAACTCTCATGAGTTAAGCTGCTTTGTTGCTAACTTTCTTCTTCGCCGTCAGTTATTGTGTACATTTGTTCAATGTTGCGTCCCAATTATTACACGAATCCACATATTTAATCAATAAATATATTGATAAATGATAATCAAACTCACTACGTCTCAATGGTTTTCAAATGATTTATTTCTCGGTCTGCTTATAATACGTTACTCTTAAAAAAGGGTCCGTCTCGGTAGCGTGATGGTTAGCGTGTCTGCCTTACGTTCAAAAGGTCGCGAGTTCAAATCTCGCTTATCCGAGTAAGGTTTATTCCGACGTTTTCCCTACCGTGAGATGACGAATGTCGGATAACTTAAGCTCTATGGACTTCAGGCTGATTTGGGCATCATTTCACCCATTTCATTAATTCATCGTCCGATATAACACTACGCTGGAGCACCTTAACTTAAAAAAAATAAATGTTAAAAAATAGGTGCATTATTCATATTATTTGTACCACAAAATTTATCAAAATACTGTGTTAAATCAAAAACATTGACAGAGAATTACCTATTTAGACCTAAAAAGACATTTTATAAAGGGACAATTAGGGAAGAGTCATTGTTTCAATCTATAGCTCATATTAATCAATACTTCTGCTCAACAATTGCGTGAGTTTTATTATATTGGGTTAATTTTGTAAAACTAAAATTGATAACTATTTTTGAATACTATGTTTTGAGAAATTATGTCACAGTTTCTTTTTAAATATTTAAATTTCATCAAATTTCCTCCGAGTGCTTCACAGATATTTCAGTAGGCATCACTGTTTCATAAATGTGGCCTCATAAAAGAACGACAACACAGTAAGGTTTATTATGATGAATATTAAAAGCCTTAAACCAAGGAAATTGCATTATAATGCATATTTAATGTGGCTTTATTAATATCATGAAACAACTAAACGAGGCCGGAAATTTGGGGAAAATTGTACTGTAGAACACTCCCATAACCCTCTGGACCAGCAAAAAGATAAAAATACTGTATAATACTTTGAAAGGAAGTAATAACTCTAGAAAAATATGTTGGCAATGTACAAAGCTTTTCTAAAATTATATATTTGTATATAGGTACGTTATTATCATATGCTAGTTATCTTTATTTCTCCATTTCTAATACAAAATGGTTTTCACCGATATTTTTCTCTATAATACCACTTTTCTAAAAACCCTCATTGTGAATAAGTAGTGAAGGAAATCTTTGTAGCTTTTCTCTTTCCAAATGTTTATGCAGTGTACCTTTCCCGCTGGAGACAAAGTTGCAGCAGCATCGTAGCCAAGTGGTTAGACCATTCGCTACGATCCCAGACACCCACATGTGCGATTTGTGGTGCACGAAGCGTTTCCTCCGGGTTCTCCGGTTTCCCCTGCCATCTCATTCCACCGGTGCTCAATCTTCATTCCATGTATCATCAGTGTCACCGCCTGTGGTGCCGTATGTAATAAAAGCGACCCAAAAGTCCTCCCAGAAGATACTGGACTAGTCCAACACTTAGCGTATACAGCTAAGCAGGTTCAGGTAGAGATAATCATATTGTACTAAAAACCAGCTTACGTTTTTTAAATGACATGATGGAACAGCTTGCCTTAGTCTACGTGCCATCTAAAATGAGGAGGGAAGATGTTCAAATCAACGGAATTGATAACACATTTCTTAGAACTCATTAGCAGTGAACAGACGTTTCGTATTCTAAAAGCAAAAATAAATACTGTAACAATTTGACAATTCGACGAATCCCACTTCTGACACCATGGTAACAAAACGACAGAAGACCAGTTCAATTACTTCTTCTCACGTTATTTTCCTCTAACTCAATACACAAACACACAGTTCTCTTTTACTGACATTAACACCGTCTTTAGTATTTCCTTCCACCGTGTTTCTGTACTTTCTCAAACACTAACTCTGGCAATTTGTCACTCAACACTCCTATCTCATTCGCTATCTTCCTTCATGAACCAACGACACACGCAGCTGAAGCAAACATGCTTAATTTAAAAACCCACTGACTTCTGTAACTCATTCCAGAGCCCGTGGTTTCGCCTCCTACAGCGAGGATGACGTAACACGGTCCTTTCCCGAATATCTGCTGGACACTTCTCGAGTACTCTAGAAAGCCCTTTGTGTTGCCGCTCGATTGTTGTTACGTAATTCCTTGTGTGAGTGGTGTGTGGAAACTTCATCTTCAGCGTCGGTTTTACGTAACTACATGTCTATAAAACCTGCTCCTGCTCTAAACACATATTTGAAATTATGGAATGTCATTAGAAATCCATTAGTGATTTTCCCGTAACACCATAACAGTTAACCAAACACAACTTTGGCGCTCTGGGTGGCTCAGTTGGTTAGACGCTGGCCTACTGATCCCAAAAGAAAAATAGAAAAAAAGAAAAAAAGAAAAAAAACCTAATAATAATAATAATAATAATAATAATAATAATAATAATAATAATAATAATAATAATAATAATAATAATAATAATAATAATAATAATAATAATAATAATAATAATAATAATAATAATAATAATAATAATAATAATAATAATAATTTTAAAACCCGTCTTGCCTTAATTTATTACTTTATCTAAATAACCAATTCAGAATAAGCAATAATGAAGTACGTTTGTATGAGGTGATTGAAACTGGATTTTGTTGAGGGAAGAAATATCGTGCTTGTAAGATTATAACGGTATTGAGCATTGCCATTTTGAACAGCTCAACTTGGGCTTGGAAGTTGGCACACTTGGCACTTGTGACAGGGTGTAGCCTATTGCCACATTCCATCCAGGCACTGAGCACAGAGCCCATTACTCAACTAAGAGCTTCGTGGTTTTTCCAGGAATGTGGCGTGGATCATATACTACCGCGAATTTTCCTTGTCGCCCATTTCCCAAATCGCTCTAGTCTTTTTTCCTCTAAAAGACTCCCAATCTTAGGTCATAAACCTTCGACTCAACCCAGCCGTTATCCGTTTTCTGTCATTGTTATTGAAACTTTTTTCCCCGTGCACCCTCAAAGACAATTTTCCATTCCAATCTGTATTCCTAGACCTTACCCTAGAGCCACAGCCATAGCCAAACTTAAATTAGATTTAAAATCTTATACTTTACTAAATACTACAAAAAGGAGGATTATGCTATAAATGCGTTAAATAAATACGGAACTGCGTTATAGATAACACTTGCACAATATATACAACGTGTACCAAGAAAAGAACGACAACGCTTAGTGAGTTGTGCGGGATGGCAAACTGATTGAGTTTCAGATAGGAACCCCTGTCCGGAAATGCACGGTTTGGACGCTGGGAAGCGGTGAAGTTTGAGAGCAAACGGTTATGACAATTTTTAACATTCATTTTGGTATCTTAATACACTTAGGCAATTGCGTGCTGGGATGAATGACCTGAACATAATAGCATTACTGCGCATGCGCTAAATTCCTCCATAGAGTTCTTGGTGTGTACCCTACAGCGTTACTTGGGTAGTTTTCAGTAGAGCAACGTTTTAACACCAATGCAACATATACCAGCACACAGCTGCTGAAATGGCCGACATGAGTTCCAGGTCACTTTGATGTAAGTGTGCGAAATCATCTCAACGTCGTATCTTCAAATGGATCAATTGGTAAAGTTGGACCATTTCCATGGCCAGCACGGTTGGCAGATCTGACACCTCCCGAGTATTTTCTGTAGAGTTGTAAGCAGAGTATGGCTTATGGCACTTCTGTAACATCAGCGGAAGACGTTATGGTTCAACTTCACGGAGCGATTGAAAATCTTTAAAGACAATCGCACATATTGGTCCATGTTCGTGAAGTCATCACCACCGATATAGGTGCTGCAATGAGGTAGGAGATACACAGCCCGAAGCCCGTTTGTAATGTAGACAGCTCGATATTCAGTTTATTGGCGAAATAACGTACAGCAATCTCACACCTCGATGCGCTACAGCGTCCAAACCGTACATTTCCAGACATGGTTTTCATCTTAAAAACCAGTCATTTTGCCACGACATACTAAACGTTTTCGGTGTTCTTTTGGGACGTCGTATATATAGTACTATTTTCCTGGGGAAACGCTGGGGGATAGCATTTTCTGACGACAAAATTTAGAAACCACGAAATTTCCCCATTAAAGAAGTAGGAAATTTCATTTTATAACTACCGACGGTTTTATTCATATTTATTGGGTTGGGTTACATTTAAAGAGCTTATATACCTCTCAGCAAGCGTTCTATTTATCTTCTCAACGAGTATATTGTTTACTGTTGGTTAATTTGTGTTTATGAATAGCGTAGCGTGTGCACGAGATCTGAGCAGAGAATTGAAATCAGTGCTCTTTGGATCTGAGCGGTTCTTTTGTTTACGCTTAGTGGTTTACCGATGCTTATAGTCTATTGGTGTGTCGTATACTGTGCACGTGGTTTTCCGAGTTAGAAGACGCGATGAGTCGAAAAATAACGAACTATTCTACATGATCTCTAGCATCTAAGAAAATAAAACAGAGCAAGGATAAATGCATTTCAAATTATAATGCTTGAAGTTGAATGATGGTAGTGCAACCGAAAACGAAAGCCGGCTCTATTTATTTCTTGTGTTGCATGTCGGTTATTTAGACTTTAAAGTAAACAAGTTCAGCCTCAGAGTTCCTATATATAAATGTGTATGTTTCCTAATCTGTTTATGTAATTACTTGTGGAGGGTGTCATGAGAGGTGCTTCTACCGTGATGGAAGGTTCTGGGTCCTTTACTGGTAAAACGGTGTTGGTGTAAAAAGGGATAGTGGTAAAGCGGTGGTTTTGCTAGAAGGGATGATTTGGGAGTACTTGAGGAGTTATTCTCCCCACGGCGAGGCGCCCTCAACTTTTCTCGTCAGGTAAGGGATAGCTGTGTTTTTGTAATTAATTCAGTGTGTGCCAAGCACTAGACTGGGGCGTTCCTATGTCTCCCCATGGTCAATGACGTACTCTCGGAGATCACGTAGTTCTGCGGAAGGGAACTATACAATTTTTGAGAAAGGGATAGGATGTGATCAGTAAGAGCTGGGATAGAAAGGTCACGATTGATGCCTCTATTTTGTATGTAACAGACTCCGTCAACATCGCTACAAAGTAACTGGTTGTGAAAGTGTCTGTAGGCATTTAAGGTGCGATTGGGCAGCAATGCCCCAGACTTGACATTCGGGGGTCAGGAAAGGGCGAAGTATCTGCTTATAGAGGAGCACTTTGTTGTGGACGGACATTGCTGATTTCCTGTTGTAAAGTGGATATATCATTGCCATCCTACTGTTGATCGTGTTGACTACATTCTCGATGTGTGGTTTCCAAAATAATTCATGGTGCAAGGTGACGCCAAGGTAATTTGCTTGGTGGGACCAGTTCACTCGGCCGGCGTCTGTTTGAATCACAGGAGGATCATCTTGTACCACCTTATCCCTTTTGTTGAGAATGTACAAATACAGGATAAGCGTATTTCATTTATAATGGAAACACAAAAAGATAAAATTCCACCTCACTTATTTCTGACAATAGCCTCAAACAAGAACAGTTCAGAATTTATAGAAAATCTACTCATGTGGACAACTTCATAAAAAATAAATCCTATAGTCCCCATACATCATCAACATTCAGCCTTCAGAAACCTAATTTATAGCTTATGTACCTTACTTCTATCACGAGAAATTCCAAGATGAACTTTCATATACTAAGAGAACAGTTATAGAAAATGGTTTTTCAACTCGTTAGGTTACTAATTTCCTAAAAATTACAGATGAAAGAATAATTCAAAAAGTTCAGACTAATCTACAACCAGTAAAAAAGATGATGATGATGATGATTATTATTATTATTATTATTATTATTATTATTATTATTATTATAAATATAATTAGTATTATGATTATTATGATTATTTTGATTATGATTATTATTATGATCATGATTATTATGATTATTATTATGATTATTCTGATTATTATTATTCTGATTATTATTATTATTATTATTATTATTATTATTATTATTATTATTATTATTATTATTATTATTATTATTATTATTATTATTATTATTATTATTATTATTATTATTATTATTATTATTATTATTATTATTATTATTATTATTATTATTATTATTATTATTATTATTATTATTATTATTATTATTATTATTATGATTATTATTATTATTATTATGATTATTATTATTATTATTATGATGATGATTATTATGATGATTATTATGATGATTATTATGATTATTATGATGATTATGATTATGATGATTATTATTATTATGATTATTATGATGATTATGATTATTATTATTATGATTATTATTATTATGATTATTATTATTATTATGATTATTATGATTATTATTATGATTATTAGTATTATGATGATTATGATTATTTTGATTGTGATGATTATGATTATTTTGATTATTATTATTATTATTATTATTATTATTATTATTATTATTATCATTATTATTATTATTATTATTATTATTATTATTATTATTATTATTATTATTATTATTATTATTATTATTATTATTATTATTATTATTATTATTATTATTATTATTATTATTATTATTTTGTTTAACGACGCTGTCAATTTCCAAGATCACATCACTGTGCCGGAAGTTTGTCCCGCAGGAATTCTTTTACATGCCAGTAAATCTACTGACATGGATCTGTCAGTGTTAATCACACTTAAAAACCATCGGTCTGGGCCGGGGTTAAACCCGCCATATTGGGATTAGTAGGCCAATGTCTAACCAACTGAGCCACCCAGACCGAGTTAAACAAGATGTATATATACTGGGCGTCCCAAAAACAACACCGACAACGCTTAGTAAGTTCTACGGGATAGCAAACTAATTGGTTTTCAAATAGGAACCCCTGTCCGGAAATGTACGGTTTGGACGCTGGGAGCATGGAAGTCTGAGAAAGAACGCTTGTAACAATCAGTTAACATTCGTTTTAGTGCGTTAATACGGAAGTTTTGCTACCTTATAGCCATCTGTGTACTGGGATAAGAGACCTGAGCTTAATAAAATCCCTGCGCATGCGCTTAATTCCTCCATAGAGTTGTAGCACAACCTACTGCGTTACTTGTGTAGTACAGTAACTTTTCAACAGCAGTGCGATACGTACTAGTATCTGCTGAAATGGCTTAGATGTAAATGTGCGGAGCTACCTCAACGTCACATATCCAAATCGATGGAAGGGTGGAGGTGGACCAGTTCCAAGGCCAACATAGTCGCTAGATCTGACACATCTCGACTATTCTCTATGGAGCTGCATAAATATTATGGTGTATGGTACTTCTGTAAAGTCAGCGGAGGACCTTAGGGGTCAGCCAACTGAAAATCTTCAAAGACAATCGCACGTATTGGGTCATGTGCGTGAGGCTCACCACCACCGATATAGGCTCTACAATGACGTAGGAGGTACGCAGTTCCAAGCCCGTTTGTAATGTAGACAGCTCGTTTTTGGATTTATCTACGAAATGTGAACATATACCCATCTTACAATTCGACGCGCTACAGTGTCCAAACCGTGCATTTCCGGACAGAGGTTCCTCTCTGAAAACCGGCCAGTTTGTCGTCCCGCACAACATTTTAAGCGTTGTTAGTGTTTTCTTGGAACATCCTATGTATATATGAATTCACTTACCATCACTTACAGCACCAAAGCACCAAAAATACTTTCACTGTAAAAGATCGTCTGAATACTCCTCTGAATTATGTTATAGAGATCACTAAAAGGTCACGAATCTACCACATTAATTGCACTGATTGTGACCGTTATTTAGGAAGAACAAACATGAATTTACAAACTGGATTAACAGAACACCAATGAAACATTATACTTAAAGAAACTGACATCAGCTGTATCTCATCACTTCTGGACATCGCAACATGAAATAGGGAAAGAAATTAAATTGTTAAAAGGTATTCAGAATTCATCACAATTAAATATATGGGGAAAAATGTTTTATATCAAATCACATTCAATTGTTAAGTTTGAAATCCCGCCAACTGGTGTGCTTTTGCAGTGCTTAAAGACTAGAAGTTCGAGATTTTCCCGTCAGATGGGTGAACAATCAACTTCAAGAAAAGAAGAAGAGTTTCAAAGAAGTGTCACAAGAGTTCCCCATACTTCAAAATTGGAATATAAAGGCGAAGACAATGGCTGACTTTTGCCTCTCTGTTTTGTATACTTGTATATTTATTTTACTTTTACAAGTAACTATTTTATATTCAAGTTTATTTATCTCAATTTTTCTATAAATATTTTAATGACGCTGATGACCATGTAGCCCTTAAACCTAAAGAAAGGTCCACTCTCCTACACACTCGTTGGCTGCCTGGTCACGTCCCCTGTTGTTATCTGTCTCAGGTGTATATGTTTTGAGACCCCGTGAATCCAAAAAGTATTTTTAGAAAAATGTCCGAGTGTGTGTGTGTTTGTGTGTGTGTGTGTGTGTGTGTGTGTGTGTGTGTGTGTGTGTGTGTGTGTGTGTGTGTGTGTGTGTGTGTGTGTCAGTCTGTGAGGCATAACTCAAAAATGAAAAGTCAGTTAAAAACCAAAGTGGGTATTTAAGTTTAATATCCTTCAAGGATGCGTCACGAAGATTTTGAAGAAAATAGACCCACCCAAAATGACTCTTTACACTTTTGATTTTCTTGAAAATGCCTCTAACGTTTTTGATTAAAATGGCTTACGTTTAATATATTTGTATGACAAATGAAACGTATATTTTGAATTTTCTGGCTAAAGCCTATGTAGCTCTCTTTACTCTGGATGAATTTTGAATAACTCGTAAGCCGCAAGAGATAGACAACATCTTACTATAAAAAAAATGTAGATCTTGCGAAAACACACAATTTATGTACAAATAAATATGTTTGTAGAATGAACCATTTCGTAAGTATTCCTTGTTATTTGTGTCAGTTTCGTAAAAGAGGAACATAGTTGTTCATTTTTTATATGTTAAGCATGCAAAGAGAAAGCTCTGGTTCTCAGAGCTTTAAAAGATTTGATTATCGCTCAAAGCCTACTGTCTTCTAATATCTCCCTTGCACCTACAAGGAAATAAGCAATAAGATAATTTGTACAAATGTTAACCTCAACTAATACGAAGAACATAAAAGAATAAATAAGAGTTTTCCTTCTAAGGGGCTCTCTTTACTGTGCCACATATGAGAATGAATTTATTTAGTTCGTGTCAATATATTTATTTTCTGATACAGTGGGTAATTCTGACACCAAAATAGTTAACTTTTGCCACTTGTATAGTTTTCTTATTTACTAAAATCATGCTTCTAAGTTGCTCCTTTCCTTTAAACGCTAATACTGTGGTTTAATTTGCAGACATCGTTAAATTGTAAGGCTCTAATATGTTACTTAATAACCTTCATTTCTAGAGCATCATTATTGTACAATAAGTACTTGATCGTCAACGTATAATAGCGTCCATCGCTTTTCTATCAATACTAAAATACTTGTTAAAATTATTGTGCCAGTTACTGATGGCGTGCATAGAGATTAAATATAATTGGGGTATTGTTCATTATATTAGTTTTAGTTTCTCTACTGGTAAGTAGGGGAAGTATTGTATTCCACCCAAAAATCCGATGTCGAGATTTCTATGATATATATATGTGTTTGGAGACCCCCCTGAATATAAAAAAAAAAAAAAAAAAAAAAAAAAAAAAAAAAAGCATGCTTAGAAAGAGGTCCGTGTGTGTGTCTGTGTGTCTGTCTGTGTCAGTCTATTGACACAATAACTCAAAAATTAAAAGTTGGTTAAAAACGAAATTTGGTATTTAAGTTTAATGTCGTTCATGTGACACGAAGATTTTGAAGAAAATAGCCGCACCTTAAACTACCCTTCAGATGGAAAATATTTCGAAGATTTTGTTTTTCTTGAAAATGCATCTAATGATTTGGATTAAAATGTCATATGTTTGAGATATTTTTATTACAAAGGAAATAATTATCTTGAATTTTCTGGCTATAGCCGCTGTAGTCGTATTTACTCTAGACGACTTTTGAATAACTGGTAAACCGTTAGAGATAGACAAAATCTTGCTGTACAAAAAATGTAGATCTTGCTAAAATACACAATTTATGCCTCAATAAATTTTCTTGTAGGTTGAACCATTTCTGAGATATTCCTTGTTATGTGTGTGAGTTTTGGAAAACTTTTCGTGAAATACAAAATCGTTGTTCATTTCTTATATGTTAAGTGTGCAAAGAGGACGGGATCTCAAAGTTTTAAAAGATTTGACTATCGCACAAAGTCTACTGTATTCTAATATTCCCTTTGCACCTATAAAGAAATAAGCAATAAGATAATTTGTACAAATGTTTATCTTAACTAACACGAAGAAGATATAGGAATAAGAGTTTGTAAGAATGGTTAGTGCAAGAGTAGAGAACGTCATGTGAGTGCAGCACATCAGATTTTTTTATAGTAATACGTATATAGATTAATATATTTAAGCCGTACTTTTTCAAAATATTTCATCGTCAATTAACCTCCTTTTTCAGCTATATGTAACTAAATACCTATGCTAATTAGAGATTCTATTCCAAAGCACCTGGAGTTACGTGTAATCTATTTACGGCATGTCATGCATTTAAACAACCTGGATGGATATGAAGTCGGTCAGGTTCTTTCATTGCCCTCCTAGCACTTGCATATCCTCATATTTTCAGCAGAGCAAGCCCGTGTACTCACTTGATGAATTAATTCGTAATTCTCCCTGATGCTTTGTAATTGGAGTACTTTTTCATTTATTTACTCCTTATTTTAAAACGCTATATGAAAGGAGGGCAAGGTTTTCTTTTTTCTTTCGTTTCACTGCGGCTTTTTCTGCTTTTCGTGTGCTGAATGTGGAAGTCCAACGCTAGGCGATGAAACCTCTTTCTAAATGTGTGGATCGTATTCATTTTTTATGCAAGTTTATGGCCTGTTGCTCCCCATGCACGTTTCCCTTCCTTTCAGCCTTACTGCTTTGGCCTACAGCTAATGTAAAAAACAGATACTAAACACGTATCTCAGTTCATGTGTACAAATTAGTTCGCTGTGAACAACTAAAACCTGCATAATTTGAACAGATCTGAAGTGGAATCAGCAGTGAATTTAAAACCAAATTAAGCATACATCAAGCAGTTTCATTGCTGCACTCAGATAACCTTCTCTACTCACTCTTATACAGGCTATTCGTATTTATGCATGATAATTAAAATATGCATTTGTAGAAATTATATTACATATTTATTTATAGTCAAATGTTTAAGAGCCGTTCACTATTTGATCGCGTTGAAATTCCTCCCTCCCAGCTAGACAAAAACGATTTCACATTTAATATTTAAAGTTCAAGCCATTAACATAGAATATCTGGGAAATGGTCAACTCCACCAGACATATGGGAATTACCAGATTTACAAAAGTGATTCAGGATGAAGAGGAGTTCAGAGGCTATACCCAGAAAATTCGTTTCATTCGACATGAAATCTATTCTAAACATGTGGTAAACATTTGGTCAAAATCTTTGACCCATTTTTGAGAAATCAAAATTTGGAAACTGATTTTGTAGAATGAAGTATGAGATAGGGTATTTTTATGGATTATCTTGGTGTAGAGTTTTTGTTTTTGAGTTCTGCTGTTCAGAGGCGCACAGACAAACTGGCCCAAATATCAAACACCTACAGATCTATGCATACACAGGGCTCTCTACTCTTTTTTGCATTAAAGGAGTCCCAAAACGGGTCTTCCCGAGGATTCTTCACGCCACCTAAAATTGAATCTAAAGATCTTACTCTTTTGGAGGCATACATGCTGTGAAGAAACAAAAGTGTCTGTGTGCTCCAGTCACATGATTTTCTCCACTCGCTATTGTACAAATGATTAAAATGTGTACAGGTTTAATTATTTAGGATGCAATATAACATACCAGAATAACCAAAACCTAAATAATAAAGTAAGTAAATTCCAGAACAGTTGCAGAATATTAGCAAGAACATTAAAAAGAAGAATAAGAAAAGAAACAAACTTAAAGTTTTACAAACAGTGGCGATTCCAACGCTTACATAATTATGTTTGTGAAACATGGACGATAAAGAAAAAAAATGGGATAAAATAAATGCAGCAGAAATGAGATAACTTAGAGCCATGAAAGGATGTACAATAATGGATAAAATAAAAAATGAAGAAATAAGAGAACAACTAGGTATGTGTCCAAAAAACCAATACAGAGAAAGCTGTAGAAATCATTTTCAAAGGATGGACAATACCCGATATCCCCAAAAGGCATACAATTACCAACCATATAGGAGGAGAGATGTTGGAAGACCGATGAGAAGGCGGAGAGAGACTTGAGGCGGAACAAGAGAAGTCTCCTAATCCATGAAGTGCTGATGATGATTAAAATGTTCTTAAAAAGTTGGCTCTATTCTTCGTAATCGGGGCAAATGTTTGCTGAAATCCTTTTTACAACACATTTCCTTGAGATACAAGAGAATAGATTTCGTCTTAAGAAATAGCAGTTCCTGGTCGTGAGGACCGCATATATCGATTGCGAAGGATCGGGGCGCTGACCACGTCCCACCTTACAGTGCTGCACCCCACTCATGAAGCCTATGGTAGGCAGAATTATGTATCGTAGCAGCCCAGAAAGGGCTGTTACTTTAGCGCCGTGGAGTTAGTTATCTTTAAGAAGATACAAAAGCCACAAGCTATAGTCAAGTTTTTTAAAAACGGGTTGCTACAATATCATGACTTTGAAATTCTACACATACTTTATTAAAACACGATAAGGGAAAAACACTGATTTGGCACTTGGAAATAGCAAAAGCTTTGAAAGTTATAATGTAAAGGAATATCTTGGGCACGGTTAATGGGAAAAAGTGCTGCCAGTAGTTCAATATTTTAATGACTAACTGGTTTGTGCGGTAAACTTTTGCTTATATAGTTAATAAATTTATTAAATAATACCATATAAATTTAATATGAATGGAACTTTAAAAAACACACGCAGAAAGAGAAGATATACATTTTATTTATCGCTTTAATATGTACTTCACTTAAAATCGTTAATAGAAGGTTGAGAAAATGAAAAACATTCAATAGTTTTCTGGTTTAAGTCTACCAGTGTATTCTTAAATTTTCGTTACTTATCTTTGGATGAGACTAAACAAAGACACATACACACACACGCACGCAGGCACATAAATGTGTTTTCCTCAAAATAGTTCCTCAGCTGCTTTATTGGTCAGAATATTCCTCGCGTCATAATCTTTGAAGAATTAACTGATAACACCGACCTGCAACTTTAAACTTTTTTTCTGTGGCACGAGGTTTATTAGCTCTCTAAACTTACTTTTGGTATGCTGTCATCCGCTTTCCATTTTTTCGTACCACGTACCCATGCAGAAAAGAAATATGTAATATTAGAGTTTATTTCTGTATTTTAAGCACAATTTAAAATCTGCAAAATCATTCAAGCAAAGATGCAATAGTGTACATTGAACTATAAAGTTTAAAACATGAGTTATTTTCTCCTCCGCTTTGCTGTAAAACACAAACGCTGAGTTTGTGGTCCTGATGGATGCAGAAAATGCAATTTTAAGCTCGCATTGCATTCTCGTACATTTAACTTTTCGAGCATGGATTTAACAATGTGTTCATATTGACAATCTTTAACATTCCCCAAATACTTATTTATAACTTCACTGAACGAGTTCCAAGTTTAACCTTTCTGTCTGTCATGATATTTCTAAAAAGAACGCCTTTCATGAGTTTGCGAATCTGTGGCCCATTAAAATGCCTTCTTTCACTTTTTATTCAGACAACATTAGTAAGTTTTGAATGAGATATTGGAAACAACATCCACCTTTGTCCAAAGTTTTGACAAATTCCTTCATTATCCCTTGTCTGATATCCAACGGGAGTAGAGAAACCCTGTTTGAGCCAATCAGCGGCAATTTATTACATTTTCTGTCCCTAGCACTAAATATTTTCTTTTTGGGCAATTAGTTTCACCCCAGTGACTTTCTGTGGCTCCGAAGTCCGACTCACACAAAAAGCACGGAGATTTTATGTATCCTCTTTAAACAGACGCCAATCTTGTGCTTCCTAAGCTGTTCAAAGAGGACTATCAAGTTAGGGATATCACAACAATACATTAGTTCTCCTTCGTTTATATAATATTTGTTGTATTCTTTTTCTCGAGTCTGTACCAATAATTTGTTCCAGATGCTAAGAGATTGTCTTTTTTCAGCCTTGAACCAAAAAGTTCACTTTTGTTCTTTGGTAAGACTCAAATCGCGTACCAAATCATTTAATTCTCACTGACTAAATGGATTTGGATTGTTCTTTTCTAACTCCACCTTATTTCATCTTCTCTACTCGAAGTAGAGTACTACTTTCTGGCAATACGCTAGGTGGTGATGGAACAGGAACATCAGGTTCATGGGGGACAGGCGTAGTTGCAAATGACAAGTTTGGATATATCATACCTGCTTTGTTTTTCCTGTTGAATCCAGTTTTATTCCACAGACAAAAAGTAAGTCTTTAATATAATTTGTTGTTCGCGTCATACCATACGAAGACCAACGATATTGCTAAACGAGCTCCATTATCTTAGATTTTCTAATTTTATTTCAAAATAGGCCAAATATAAATTCTTAATAAATGCAGAAATGTTTGTTCTCTGTTGGTTTATCACATAACATCTACAAACATATGAGAAATCGTTAGGATTGTTCACACAGCCTCTCTTAGATATACCACTCGGGCTTGCCATTTTTTCACAACACAACATGATTTCGAAAGAGACCAGCTCAGAAGTTTAAAACTGGACTGCGGATTCCAAGATTTGTTCCTATTTATCTATTATGCAGTAAATCTTTATGAGGTAAGTTCAACATTACCTGTATTATGGAGATAGACGCTAGTACAATACGTCATATGATTTACCATGTTTGCATGTTTTAATCAACCATGCTGTAAGTCGAATATGCAGTGATGTTTATACTACCGCACCGAATTTTCAATTTTGTGTTGAATGAGAACTGTTCATAAAACTATTATTATTTTCAAAATTAGAGCATTCGAATTTACCGTTATGATGTAAAATATTCCGTGCCACAAAATCTTCGCAGGCCGGTGTAATATTTCAAAGGTCTTCTAGCTGTCTTTGAAGGTTCTGAAATTATTTATATCCTGTTCAATTTTTTTATACTCGGATATTTGTAACACTAGGGAAAAGGCAGAAACGGAAAAGTCTAATTTTTTTTCTGCGTAGCTTCATTAAATTCTTAAAACCTCTAATGTTGTTCTGTTGATATTGATTTTATAACTTCAAAATCAAATTTTAAGTTAAATCTATCAAGTAAAATCTACGAATTTTAATCAACATATAACATAGGTTAGAAGGAAAACATTAATATGTACATAGGCAACTGAACAGTTGTGTAGTGCATTTATTTTGCATAAATATGCATGCCATAAAACTATTTCAAGTCATATATTACCTTAACTGTTAATACTGTGACGTTGGGCTCAGCGCACAACAAATGACGCAGGGGGCCAAGCTAATTCACACCACATGCCGTGCCGGTGAGCGCCCAAGACTTTCAGGGCCGGACTACCTCGCGCGACTGCTTTGTGTATGTGACTGTTAACAATCGAAGCGGCAGAAATAAAATATGTGTCGAGAACGTTCGCCAGACTCTAGCTGCATGTGGAGCTCCAGAAAGGCCCACGTGGCGTCATCCCTAATACATAAGAAGGCCTGAGACGAGCCATTGAGTTACGGACATGAGTCGGTTAGTATGCCAGAGAGTGTGAGGTGGCTGTGCGTGTGTGTCGTCGTGTTGGTACGTCGTAAGAAGGTTCAACGAGTGTCTCGAGTGATTATAATGTATAATTAGGACATGACATAGAAGAAGTGAAGAAAGACACTAAAACTGTTGAGTAGTCTTATGAGAAGTGAAAATTGTGAGTTGTGATAGCCCGAAAGACTGTAGACTGTGTTAATAACGAGAAGAAAATTCTACCTGTGGTAAAATTTTAGAAGATAATTAAATGATAGAAAAATAACTGGAGTGATTTTTGTCATTTTGCCACAATACGTTACAGTATTTGTTGTGGTGTACCTCAGAAATGACTAACTTTTCACACTCTTTGCATTCTATCAAAGATAAATAATTGAAATTCTGCTGGCCACAACGATAAATTAAGCGGCATAAATGTCCACCACCGAAAATTGGAAAGTGTGGTCTCTATTACAAAAATGCAACACGTTTCACTAGTTCACTAATAGCAAATGCCATATTTAGCGCAAACCGGAATATATTTTCACAACCCACGAAACCAAAGCATCAAAGCGTTTCCAATCAGAGAGTAAGCCTTCATGCAGAAATTACTGCAGAGTTCATTGCTGTGGTGCGTGCTGGGGTGGGCTCAATAAAAGCTGAAACCTCCAGCAGCACGGCCTGCCCAACAGCAAACTGTCTATCACCATTCCCTAGCTACTGCAATTACCGCCATCCAATTATCATTATTGCGATGGAATTCACAGCAATTAAAAGATTAAACACGTGTCCTCCGGTGGTCCACCAGTTATGTAAAGGTGCGATAGAATCCATGAGCTACTCTTCAGGGAAGTCGGTGTGAAGCTTCTGGTTGGTTAAACTATTTCTCTCTCGAGATAAATGAGCTAAGCAACAATGGCTATTTTCATCTTAGTGAGATACGGGACAAACTGGAATGACACTTTGATTTGGGAAGCAATAATATTACAATGGCTCTAAAGTGTAACATTAAATGTGGTTTACGTTGATCAAATTACATACAGATGAGCTTAACTACGAGAAGCCTATTTGGAAATCAGCAGAGCAAACGCTGATCGTGCAGTACCAAGCAGGAGTTCGTTCACTATGATACACTGTGACTCAAAAGCAAGTTGAAACAGTCTGTCCAAAAAGCCTTGGAAGAAAACGTGACGTAATACCTCACACAATCTTCTTTTTCTGAGAAATTTACGTATACATAATAATGATTACTAAAATACCTGGCGTTGCCTGTGGTTTGGTGACTTATTATTATAATATTTATACTTGGGCTGTACTTGCCCAGTAGCTTTGAGTGTCTTTGCAGTACTTCAAAAATATTACTTAAGGCACTTATAGGGTTAATTGTAACCCTTAGGCTACACCACAAAGAACAAAAAATAAAATAAATAAATGAACGCACAGAAAACAATTGTACAACACGGATCCAAGTCATGACGTATGTATATCCTAATATATTCAACAAATATAAAACCTGTGAACTAAGAACAAATGCACAGTCAGTGGAAACACCAGTTAGAAGAACTCCTTAAGAACAGAAGGAAGAATAACCTGGAGAAAAAGAAAAAGTTCAGTAAAATGTAACATATGTTCCAAGTTTGGGGATCGTGGCATGGCTATAACATGATTAAAACTTGATGTTTCAACCTCAGGTGTGAAGAACATCTTCAAAAGACAAGAGTGGCAGAAATGGTTGACACTGTGGGTTCATATCATAGTCGAGCTGTTGGCAGGCTGAGGTGTGGATAAGGATCCAAATAATGGAGTAAAGGCTGACGGCCAGATTTATTAAATCCTCCTTTGAATTTAATGATGTATTTAATGAAACATTTATTTTGGCAGCCGTAAGCGGCCTGCGCTCAGTCAGGACCAGTGGGTGTGAGTTAGGTTGGGAAATGTGAATTGGTAATTATTTATAATATTGCCATGTGAAAGGATTTGTGCAGTAAGTGCTTACTCTAATTGGATAATATGTTAGTCAATACGAAGCATTGTCAAATCTTATTTAGCTTAACCCTAGACAGGTAAGGCTCGTAAAGATTACGATACTACATTTTATTTTCGTTCACTGATACGGTTTGCTTGGACATAACCATCCGATACTCTGAATACGTTCATTGCTATGACTCAGTGTACTTACGGCGTTTGAAGAACGTCACGTCGCTTTCCTTATCTTTGGAATCTTAGTTAATCGTTTACTGCTGTATAAATGGTTGTCCGTTTTAGCAACCTTTTACGTTATTTGACGTAATTAGTGGTTCGCATTCAGGATAAAATTATTACGTTTTTCTTTTCTGCTGTATAACAAATCATTAATATATGAAATTATACTACGAAGCACAATATGACTAAGCAATTAAAATAACCAATTGCTGTGCTTCTAACCGTCACCGTCACCGTCACCGCCACCACCACCACCGCCACCGCCACCGCCACCGCCACCACCACCGCCACCACCATCGCCACCGCCACCACCACCGCCACCACCACCACCACCACCACCGCCACCACCACCACCGCCGCCGCCACCACAACCACAACTACCACCACCACCACCATCACCAGGAAAATAAACTGTTTGCTGCATATACCCTGCAGAACAGAGGAAAATGACAACAATCTATTGTAACCGTTGCAGAAAATCATTCTGCAAGGAACATCGGGGTATGAATTGCAATAGTTATCGGACTTCAGAGAAAATTCTTAAATAGGGTTCCCACACTAAAAACTTACTTTTTTGCTTTGTGTATATCTTCTTGTATTATTAATCTTGCATAAATGGAACATTTACTTCCGTTTACGTTACATAGTGCTCAATGTGGCAATACCTGTCTAGGGTTAAGCTCTCTTCTCCATTAAAATTATTGAGATGCATAAAACTATGTCTTCTCTGAACTTCTGGGTAGGCTTGTTTGGTGGTTGCAGGCACTTCTGTTTTCTCGAACTTAAATTGTGTTAATCTAATACAATGGCTGCAATGACTGATTTCTCTATGTGACCGAAGTGGCAACATCCCTTATGTTCTGTAATGAGTTCTTTGTGCTGCGTTTTGTCATGCTTATGTAAGATTGGTCGCCAGTACGACTGTTGCACCGTGAACTACAGACGTTGAAAAGCAAATCTTGCTACCTTCTTTCACTACACCAACTTCGGTTACATCCGCCACCCAGCAAATCCCACATCCCGTCATTAGTGATAAGGGCATGTGCACTTCGTACACGTCGGGCTGTCCTCAGCCTGGGAACACTTGGACTGGACTGAACTGGACGCGGCATCTGTAGGGCAGTAATGACATTAGGTTGTCTGGTGTTGTCATCTGGTGTATCACTTTTAGGCACATCTTACCACCAATGATACCGTCTGGGAACCTCGATTTGCTGCCACATGATTGATGAGATCTCTTCCTATCCCAGGTGAGGGCCGCAGGGCCTAGTTGAATGTACAAATATCACTCCAAATTAATTTTTTTACTTTTAGCTTTCTTTCTTTTTCTGATTATCCTCCCCATATGTAGGAGTTACATCCTCTAGGACTTACAAGCCAGTGCCTAGGGTCAGACGCCTGCTGGGGAGCAGAGGAACCTCTGGACCGGACAGAGTGAAGACCTGGAAGCGGGTGGTCAGCCAAGCACCAGGTATGAGGGTGAGGAAGAGGAAGATATGAAATGGCGGCGAAATCGATGATTGGAAAGGTGGTAATGGAGCAAATAGTGGAATGAGTAGCGGGGGAAACCGGAGAACCCGGAGAAAACCCGCCCTGACGCCACTTCGTCCACCACGAATACCACATGCGGGTCCCTGGGATCGAACCCGGCCCGGGTGGTACACGAGCGTCATAACCGCTCGGGCACGGCGCACTTTTAGCTTTATTATTAAAAGTTTACGACACACGTGCTCTTAATTCCACCGTACAATACAAAGCCGGTTATAATAGATGAAGCTGAAAAAAGCTTATTTGTCTTCTCCATGTGACCAATGTTTATTCACAATTCACTTTAGAGATCCTAAACATTTTAATAATAATACAAACTTTTGGGTGTTCCTCTCAATTTTCCTCTAACACACTTTATGTTTATATTATTTAACGATATACCAACTTTAAAATATTGAAACGTTGGTCTCAGCCTCAACAAAGGACGGACGGGGCCAAGCTACTTCACACCACATGCCGTGCTGGTGAGCGGGCAGATACGTTAATGGCCAGGCAGCCTCGCGCGACTGCTGTGTGTACATGATTGTCAACAATTGAGGCGGCAAAAACAAAATGGATGTGCAAAACGTTCGCGAGACTTCTAAATAGCTGAGCCTTTTCGGTGCATGTGTATGGGACTCGAGAAACATTCGTCTGGCGACATCCCCAGTAAATAAGGAGACCTGAGAATAGCATGACAGTGAGTTTTAGAGTTACAGCCACAGACACGAGTTGGTCAGTGTGTCAGTGAGCGCAAGGCAGCTGTGGGTCTTAAGAAGATTCAACGATTCAACTTCGTCGTAGTTAGTGCATGATAGGCAGAGGAACTGAAGAAAGACACTAGAAGGACTGAAGAAATTTGTGAGAAGGAAAACTTGAGAGTTGTGGTAGCCCGAAAGACTATAGACTGCGCTAAAGGCAAGAACAAAGCTGTATTTTTGGTGAAATTTTAGACGATAATAAAGTAGTAGATAAGCAACCGTATTGATTTTTTTATATTTAATAAACTTTCTCAAATTATCAGTCTAGCTTTCAAAAATCAGCGGTAGACAGGGAGCGCAATGGGTTTTGGGATGATTTATGCACCTGTTATACTTTTTTCTGTGGGGATAGTTATAATTTGTGATACTTAACGTAAAGTTTTAACCATTTTATTCTTCGAACTGGCTTAGAAGCCCAAAATCTTGTTATATTTTATAACATTGGACGTAAAAGCCTATGGTTATACCAGAAAAAAGTTGATGTGTTACACTTACTTGACTTTCTCTGCTCTTGTACTCTTACAAACTCTTATTCTTCTATGTTCATGTTAGTCGAGATAAATATTTCCAAAAGTTATTTTATTATATAGTTGCTTGTAGTGCAAGGGGAACATGGGAATTGGTACAGGAGGCTTTGTGTGATAATCAAATATTTTAAAGCTGGTCGCTATATGAAAGCTGTGAAATTCCATTCTCTTTACACGGTTAAGAGATAAAATAGTGAGTAACAATATTACATTTGAGGATACTTAAGTATTGAAAAACTTACACAAATGACAAGGAATATTTCCGAAATGGTCCGCTCCACAAAAAAATGCATTTAGACAGATCCTGTGTTTTGCTGAGATCTACATTTTTGTATATTAAGATTTAGTCTTATCTCTTACGGTTTACTAGTTACACAAAAGTCATCAAGAGCTACATAGGCTATAGCCAGAAAATTCAAAATATACATTTTATTTGCTATAAAAGCATCTTACAAATTTGGCATTTTAACAAAAATTGTTAGAACTATTTTTGAGAAAATCAAAATTTTCGAAAAATTTTCCATGTGAAGGGTTGTGTAGGGTGCAAGAATTTTCTTCTAAATCTTTGTGTCACATCCTTGAAATAGGAAATGAAAATACCCTAAAATGTGCCGTGCAGAGAAAAGGCTCAACAGAGAAACTTCATTTGTTCTAACATGGTGAAATATAGGCACACACACAGGTACGCACCTCCCCCCCCCCCCCCACACACACACCTTTTCCTAAAACGGTTTTTATTTTAGATTAGATTTAGCTTCAATTTTTTTCATTTCAATTAAGTGTTTTTATTCAGGGGCTTCAAAGCATACTTCAATGCAATCTCGTCTTCGAAATTTTAGATCAAATACGATACTTGCTCTACCAATGCAGTAATCTCGATCTTGTTGCTCCGCTAGCTATCCGGGGTCCTTATTTTTATTCTGACATAACTCAGGGCGTGTAGGTGAAGATCAATTAATTCAAGAGCATTACGTCAAATACAATATGTCTGTTCTTGTTATACCACGATGTATTTTTTATAATTTCTTGCTTATTTAATAACAGAATAGCGAATAATAAAATATTGTACTTTTAAGCACCTCTTTTACAGTTTTATGTCGGTCTGGGTGGCTCAGTTGGTTAGACGCTGACCTAGTGTTCCCAAGGTCGCGGGTTCAAACCCGGCCCAGGCCGATGGTTTTTAAGTGTGCTTAACAACGACAGCTCCATGTCAGTAGATTTACTGGCATGTAAAAGAACTCCTGCGGGACGAAATTCCGGCACACCGGCGACGCTGATGTGATCCTGGCAATTGACAGCGTTGTTAAACAACAAAATAATTAATAATTTACAGTTTTATGAAACGAACAGCTGTGATAAAATAGTGTTACACTAGCAAAACTCTATTTAAAGCCCTATCTAGTCCTCTTTCTTTACAAATTCAAGATTCCAAGCGTTCGACTCGGATGCTGATCTATAACTATGGGAACAAGTGAAGTGCGATCTCTTGTTGCCTCTTTACATTGCCTTTTCACATAGATGTTTTAGAGGGATTATACAGGAAACGGTTTCACTATGTAGTGGAGAAAGTAAAAATCTGAGCGTTGCACTCACATGACTTTCTCTACTCTTGTACTAACAGTTCTTAAAAACTCTTATTGCTATATCTTCTTTGTGTTAGTTAAGATAAACATTTGTACAACTTATCTTATTGCTTATTTCCTTTTAGGTGCAAGGGGAATGTTAGAATACAGTAGACTTTGTGCGATAGTCAAATCTTTTAAAGCTTTGAGATTCCGTTTTCTTTGCACACTTAACATATTAACAACGATGATCCATTTCACGAAGGTTCTAAGTTTTCCGAAACTCACACACATAACAAGGAATATCTCCGAAATGGTTCACCCTACAAGAAAATTTATTGAGACATCAATTGTGTATTTTAGCAAGATCTCATTTTTTGTATAGTATGCTTTGGTCTATCTCTAACGGTTTACCAGTTATGCAAAAGTCGTCCAGAGTAAGTACGACTACAGGAGCTATAGCCAGAAAATTCAAGATATACATTTCATTTGTCATAAAAATATCTCAATTATATGACATTTTAATAATAATCGTTCGAGCTACTTTCAAGAAAATCAAAATTTTCGATAAATTTTCCATGTAAAGGGTAGTTTAGGGTGGGGCTATTTTCTTCAAAATCTTCGTGTCGCATCCTTGAAAGACATTTAACTGAAATACCAACTTTGGTTTTTAACTGACCTTTCGTTTTTGAGTTATGCTGTCCACAGACTGACAGACTGACACACGCGGACCTTTTTCTAAAAATGCTTTTTTTTTGGATTCAGGGGGCCTCAAAACATATATTTCCGGTGAAATCTCGACATCGAATTTTTGGGTGGAATACAATACTTCCCCTGCTTACCAGTAGAGAAAGTAAAAAGGTTAGTACAAAATGTATTATGTCTAAAATCAATAGAATAACGATATTAGATCAACAGTTTGTAATTCTGGCAGTTATTATTAGCACTGCAGAGTTCAAAGTCAACGTGAACAAATTCTGCAGTGAAGAGCGTCCTTGACCTGATCTTAGAGTAAGTTTTTTACGCACACTGTGTCGCCGAATTCTCTGAGGGAAGAGCCACCACTAGAAGCGATGCGGCAGACGCACAACAAGAAGAGCTAACGAGGTAACGAATTACCCACACCACCATGCGGTGCGCACCACCATGCTACTCCTAGATGAACCTCGCTTATAAATAGAGGGCGGCAGGTTAGCACGAGACATACCTACCATATATATAACCCCCCTGTAGAAAGTGGTACAATTTTCGCTACTACAAGCCACTTGCCATGCAAATCTTGTTATCTTTTCGCCTCTCGACAAGAATGGGCCCCAATGCCCCGTATAATCGGGTTAGACATACCTGCGGAGAGAACGTCAACGTCAAAGTAAATGGTTTGCAACACGTCTCCTCTTTAACCATATACACAACCCCTGAACCCTTGTACGTGTTACAGTAGGCGAGGCTGCACAATTGAGTAATGAAATACTTAACAGACTATCCCTTGCAAAAAATCAACTTGGTCTTCAAATACCCCAATGTTTAGGTACTTTTAAGTGTTGCACTTACTTGACACTCTCTATTCATGTCCTAACCATTCTCACAACCTCTTATTCCTCAATGTTCTTCATGTTAGTCGAGCTAAACATTTGCAGAAATTATCTTATTGTTCATTACCTTGCAAGGGAATTTGCGAATATAGCAGGCTTTGAGCTGTACGCTATTTGAAATACCGTTCTCTGTGTCCGACCAAGGTATAAAAAAGTGAATAACAGCCATCCATTTGAGAAAAGTGTAGCTATTGCAAAACTCACACAAATAACAAGAAACATCTCCGAAATGGTTCACTCTACAAAAACATGTGTGTGTATTTTGAGATCTACGCTTTTTGTGAAGCAAGATTTGGTCTATCTCCTACGGTTTACCAGTTATACAAATGTCATAAAGAATAAGCAGGACTTCACTTCATTTTCCATAGGAATTCCTGAAAAATATGGCATTTTAATCAAAATTCTTACAGCCATTTTCAAGAAAATCAAACTGTTAGAAAAAAAGTCCATGTGAACGGCAGTTTAAGATGGAGGAATTTCCTTCCAAGTCTTTGTGTCGCATCCTTGAAATATATTAAGTTCAAAGACCATCATTGGTTTCTAACCAATTTTTCGTATTTGAGTTATGCCTATCACAGGTAGACACACACACACGCGCGCGGACCTTTTTCTGAAACTGTACTCTTTTTGGGTTCAGGCGAAACCTTGAAATGTATTTTTTGCTGAAACACAATACTTCGTCTACTTACCATACATAGTAGAGAGAAAGGAAATCTGATAAAAAATATTCCTAGAATGTTTGGGGAAGGATTTCTCACAGCAAAATAAGTTCTTGTGAACATATATCCCAAAATCCCTCGTTTTAAGTTGATTAAATTTCAAAACGTTATGAATAAAAAATTTTAAAGTGGCACATCAACATTTCATACCTGCCTCTTCAAGTTTATTGCATAAGGACATAGGTCACGAAATACCGAGCAGCTACAATGCAAACAAACCTATCTCTTATACGCACTCCATCAAACGACGTACAGCCATGTGCAAAGTCAACGTATTCCTGTTAAGAGCAGTTAATTTGAAATGCACAGTTGCACACCGAAATACGTAAAAGGGCCAATACATAAAATTTGAATTATATGTGACAAACTCAATTAGTTTCCCGTACCATTCCTAAATGTTTGTAACCTGTTGCACTGCATGACAATATACATTTTCAGTGTCTTAAAAACAAACCTTACTGTAAAGTTTCCCCCATCTGTAGAGATGCTTTCAGTCTAGCTCCTTTGCAATTATATACATGAATTTATAAGTAGAGTCCTGCATTTGAGACATGCTTAAATATGTATTTCAATTCCAAATTAATCCAGAGTTAGGTTCCCTATTCGCAACTAGTGCACAGTACTGCACTATGGACCCTGTAGCGGCTGGCTGTGCGCAACACAGCCAGTGCCTGACATTGCCCTAATGTAACCTGCAGTGTTCTTGTCGTACCGGAAAGGTAAACGCCTCGCCCTACACATCAGTCCATGTTTTGACGTCATCAGCTTGTTAGTAAGTGTTCAACACAAAAACTCACATGAGATGGTTTCTTGCACCTAGAATCTAGGGGTGCTGTATCCTGTCAAACACATGACGGTGTCGAATGGTTTCGCAGACTTACATGAAACGTCCAAGAAGAGATTCTTCTCCCGATTGTCTGCTTCATGTGCCAATGGTTTGAGGTGCCCCCACAGATAAAAATCCGAAGAACTGAGGCGAGAGTAACGTGCAGGCCATAGAAATAGTCCTCCTTTACCTGTCCATCTACCACGGTAGAGACATCTATTCACATTAAACACAGACTAATAGGTACACTTTCAATTACCTTACTAGATGCACACAAATGACAAATGTAAACAACTATCCATGGCAACTAATCGCTATCTACGTGGCATGCAATGAAGTTGTTAGTTTGGACCTGGAAAGCCCCCGAATTTAAACTTTCATTAATCTTCTACTTCTTCTTCTTCTTCTTCCTCTTCCTCTTCCTCCTCTTCTTCCTCTTCCTCCTCTTCCTCTTCCTCTTCCTCTTCCTCCTTTTCCTCCTTTTCCTCCTTTTCCTCCTCTTCCTCCTCTTCCTCCTCTTCCTCCTCTTCCTCCTCTTCCTCCTCTTCCTCCTCTTCCTCTTCTTCTTCTTCTTCTTCTTCTTCTTCTTCTTCTTCTTCTTCACGGCTTGGACAATCAACCCGTTCCGGCTGCAAATTGCTCATGCCATCATTTCTTTGTTCTGCCTGGTTTCCTTTTGCCATGTGGCTTATAATTTATAGCTGCTTTGGGTGTTCTGTTGCTCGGCATTCTGTCCAGATGTAACTTCCAATTTTCTTTATTTGTCTTAATTATATTATTTACTTAATCCACTTTTAATGATTTTCATTAATAAATAAAAATCATTCAGACTTCTTAGGGAGGCATCCATAATTGAATGTTCCTTGGCACGAGGTGACGTTGCCATGGATACGAGAGAAAAGTGTCACATAGGAACAATGAAGGTTAACTGTGAAACTTCATGTAAAGAAAAGGGTTTTGTGCTAATTTATGTTGAGTGAGGCTGTTGCTGAATGTAAAAATAAGGAAATAAAATAATTGAGATATTAATAAAATTACAATACATATACCAGCTGATTCACCTGTTAATTATTATTTTTGGAGATAGGTAACACTTCATACTCTAAAAGCAACAAGGTCAGAATTACCGTGCTTGTCGACCATTTGGTAGCAATGCAAATCTAGCCTGCTCTGCATGGGAAAATAGACCTTAGTAGCGCATGCTTTTGGAATGGACTGCTGCTAAAGCTACTTCACGCTAACCGAGATACGGTTCTAAAAATGGCTTCATTACATATTTCCTTGTAGGCAGCAAGAACACGAATAGAAGAACATAGCGGCTTCAGCTATAGTCAAATCGTTTTAAGAGCTAGGTGTTATTGGTGGGTTTGAAAGTCCGTATCCTTTGACTGACCGGGGGAAGAACACGCAGATGCATTTACATGACTTTCTCTGTCCGTTCTTCAATAACTAACCGTCTATCTACCACATGGTGATGGAGAAAAACATTTTTGGAAATACTTATTATGTATCTTCTTGTAGGTATAATGCGAATGGATAAACATAGAAGCTTAAGGGACAGCCAAATCCTTTAAGAGCTGGTCGCTTAGCGATGAGTTTGAAATTCCGTTCTCTCTTTTGGCCTTTAAGGTCAAACTCCCAGCCAGAAGTTTAATAATAATAATAATAATAAATAATAAATAATAATAATAATAATAATAATAATAATAATAATAATAATAATAATAATAATAATAATAATAATAATAATAATAATAATAATAATAATAATAATAATAATAATAATAATAATAATAATAATATATAACTGATTTCAATGTTCAACTACGTAGGTACGATAGTTTCATATGATAAAATTAAATATAGCTTTAAACTTACTAAATTATTAGATATATGTGGAATGTTAAAGAAAACCCCGAAAAACAAATCAAGAAAGAAGCACATATTAAATTGTATGTGATGGCGTTGCCTGTTTTAGTATATGATAGTGAAACATGGATTGTAGAGAAAAGGAGCTTAAAAATAATTGAATCAGCGGAGATGAGGAATTTGAGGTCAGTAAAGCGAAGTAAGCTACAAGACAGAATTTCAAATGAAACTATTAGAGAAGACATAAATGTTGAGGGTGTATCTAATAAATTAATACGCTGTATAGAATTATTAGAATGTGGAACGAATGGCAGAAAATAGAATTCCTAAAAAACCATGAAATATCAACCAATAGGAAGTCGAAGAGTAGATACACCGAGGAAGAGATGGAAAGATATTGTGAGACCGGAATAGGTCTAAGGTTTAATCCTTGAGAGGAAGAAGTTAATAGGCTAATTATATGGTGTACTTTTTGTACAGAGGTTAATATTACCTTCAGTGAGGCAATATAACAAGCGCATAATAATATAATTCATGTAGAAACCTGATGCATTAAGTTTGTCGTCAAACACATCACTTTGGATGGTCTACTACTGACATACTGACGTGTATTATCCCTTTAAAAAATCGGTTTTTGGAACTTCTTAAATGTAAGTAGTATGGATTGATCTTTACTTGTATTTAGTTTACATGTAACAGCTTTATTAGCGGTATTGTAGTTTTTGGAATTAAAAATTATCAATACTACCATTAATACCATAGAGTCTAGTATCATCAATCCATATTTGATGCTAAAATAACTGAGTTAATAGAAAAAATAAAGATTCTAAATCAGAACCCTGGTGTACTCCATTAACCACAAAAGCTACACGAGAAAAATTCCCATTAAAATAGGCGTTGTTCACGTTGAAAATCTGTGGACACCTTAGTGTTAAGGGTTAGGAAAGCAACAAAAGCAGTAAATCGGCGCTGCATTAAAATGTGTCACAGGAAAGAGAGAAATTAGAGTGGGAGATTACTTCGTTAGCACAACAGACCACTAAGAGGATATTGGTCACGTGATAGTATAAACACTCAGGTAGCTTGATGTGTGCCAAAGTAAACACAAACTGAAACAATAGATAGCTTTTCTGAGCTTCTCCCACTAGCTACACTGTAAACGAGCCAGCGAAATGTTTTGTAATCATTATCCGTCGAATTAGCCATCTGACTGAAACCTAATGGGAATGTAAGCAAGTGATTAATGACGGTTCATTTGTTAGATCATTTGCCATTTCCGGCTAAGCTGCAAGACTTACAGATTGTACATGAATGGGCTATTAAATGCGGTCTTCCGGAGATTGTTGATTTGGAATTCAATGTAGTTGGTTTAGTGGTTATTTTAGCCCGGTATTGACATCAGCTGGCGTAAAGGGTCGCTCAGAACAATATTAATTATTTAAAACCCCTGGCAGAGGTTCAATAAGTGACTGTTGTTTACCAGGTAAGAAGTAACTAATTCAACAAAATAGGATTTTCATATAAAAATCCTAGAAGCAGGAAGATCTACTAAAGCATTATTATATATTTTAATTAGGGGATGAGTTTTATATAAGGTTTGTACATTAATTTATTTGTCGTAAAGGTCCATTTCGCGGGCGCATGTGTGTGTATGAGTGTGTGTGTTGTTTGTGTGTGTGATAAGTGTTGTATGGTGTGAGTGTGTTGTGTGTGGTGCGCGTGTGTGTTTGGTAATTGTGCAGTTTGATGAGTGTGTGTGTGGTGTGTGGTGTGTGGTATGTGTGTATGTGAGGTATGTGTATGTTCTGTGTGCTAAAATTATCGTACCAGCCACTCAAAATTATAGATTTGGATTCAAAATTAACGTACATCATAAAGCAAACGCTACAACAATAAAAATATCAGTATAATACTTATGAAAATATAAGAATACATAATGATGTTTATTATCTCCACTTACAAGATTGATGACCGCAACAAATATTACAACTTTAGCACTTATGTTTCTCGCACTATTCATCTGAAAGTTCAGCTTCCTCAAACGTTGCAGCATTGTACGAATTTGTTGTTGAGATAAACCTTAACATCTTCTCGGTGACTTGCAGATTTTAAGATCTACCACGTTCTTCCATAAGTTGAAACGACAAAATGAGTTCATTTACCATTTTTAGTGCCAATCTGTTTCTAACTTTGGTTTTTATTAAACCCAGTTTAGAAAAAAAAACTCTTTCACAAGAAGTGCTTCTGTAGGGCAAGGAAACCACTGATAATGCAAAGGCCGCTAGTTCTTTGAAATCAGTATTTCCACCAAGGTGTCATATGTTTAACAGCACTCCAGAAACTGCCAGGTTCAGGCATGATTTTAATTTCACACGGAATAGCACGTATTCCGAGTTTTCTACATTGATCGTCAATTTTCTGAACAGTGCCTTCTTCATTGAGATTACCAGACCTGGGCACACTGGCAATAAGAGGATAAAGGGTAGTAGGCTTAGTAGCTATGGTGTGGAGACAGACAATGAGGACAAAAGTGGTGTTATTTGTAATAAGGTAATTTCGCTGGTGTGACAAACCAGTGAAAATGATATTTCGCCGATATCGAACTATCATACATTCAAATTATCGTGCACCCCCATAATTATCGTACGGGTTGGCAACCCTGGTATGTGGTGTGTGTGTGTGTGTGTGGTAAGCATATGGTATGTGTGTTGTGTGTGCGCGTGTGTTTGTGTATGTGGTATGTGTGTTACGTGTGGTGTGTGTTTGTGTTGTGTTGAGTGGTGCGGGTGTATTGTGTGCGTTATGTCTCTTGTTTTTATGTGGAACCGACTCAAAACTTGCCGCTTATCAACATGAAATCGTGTTGCTTATTGGTGAAAGATGCGACAGATACGTAGCACTTGCACAATTTTTATTTTTACGCTCTCTGTTCCACATATGCAATAGAACAGTCAGTGTATATATCTATATGTATAGATATATGACTTCCCTTATATTAGGAATGTGTCTGGTGTGTTCTATTTCTTTGTTTCTGGGCTAAATTAGTAATATGTGTGTTCCAAGTTGAACGGATATCCAGAATTGTTGGCTCTGAAGTATGATTTCCGTATCAGTGTTCTATTTTGTGCTTGTAACTTCAATGAGATTATCCATGCTATCTCCGCACATCAATTAAAACTTGTGGATTTTTGTATCACTGATCCGTACTGTAGTCCAAATAGTCTTTTTCTTTTCTTTCTTCTCCTTGACTATGGATATAATTGAGGTTCGTTTTTAGTATTTACTGATCGATCAGCAGTGCAATGCGGTAATAGATTATTACAGAACAATAATACGCATGCACAAGTTTACAGACCTCTCCACAACTACTTTATGTTGAAACACCAGTAGTACACGAAGAGGAAGCCAATATGTGAGGTGAAAGATGCACATTGCCCACTGGAGTCACTAGAATCAGAGGCATCACCAATACGTAGGTTCTGCGACAGTCCCATCTTCAAGCGTGTGGGATGGGGTGCATACTGCCCCAGGCTCGGTCGAAACGAGACTCGTTATCCTCTTAACTGATTCATTAACTAATTAAAGACTGCTCGGTCATGTTTATAAGTAATTGGCTTTCGGACGAAATGATACGGAGTCGATAAAAATGTTACCAGCTGTAATGGCTTTAAAATCACGTTTTCCTTCCATTAACACGAGGGTAAAAGTAATAAATGCTAACTGTAATTTCCAATTGAGGGAAGCAAAAACTCAAACCAGAAATTGTTAGGCCACATAAAATTATTTGACATACATTTTGTAGATTTAACGAGATATATATTTTACTTGGGAGATTTTACCTGACTCTTAGGTTTATCAATTATACAAAAGTTGTACACCAGGGTAATTTTAAAGAAAATCATCAGTATATATACACTAAAGACTCAGGAGAGCTTTCTTTCCAAAATTCAAGACGTCAGGAAGAATGTACACCTTCCTAATTCAAAGGAAAACTTCATGTCTAAAGTCAATCCGACACATACATTAGACATCACATATTATTTACACCTGACAGAAGAAGTTAAGAAAAGTGATACTCCAACTAGTGTTCTAAAATTATTGGTATTAGAGACAATCCATACTAAAGCGCGTCTCACCCTTAAAAGACAGTACACGTTAAATGGAGCGCAGTGTTGCAACATGTACTAGTTGCGAATCTTTCTCCGCGAGCGACTCGAGGTGGCCTGAGTCCTGTACTTAGTCCTTCAATTGCTGCTTGACGAGACGGGCACTTTTAACTTTGGTATCCCTCCACGCCTTTGTTACTGTATGACCTAAATTTACAAATGACTCGTCTGTATAAACAATTGATTTCCCCTGGTCCCTAAACCTTTTACGTCTTTTAGATATTTATGTCGCCATCTGATGATATCGATATCGTCTCTTTCTATTAATATGCACTTGTTACCCTTTCTTTCATATTCGAACCCCAAATCAGAGTGGCCCTTGAGAAATTTGGTAGGGTCTCATCACTGTTGAACTGTGACAAAATTATATTCAGCGTGGGTGGAATATTTGCAAACTGTAAAGAATGAACAATTCGCCGCACTCCACCTTGCACTATTCAATCATATTGCGTTGTTGTTGTTGTTTGGGGGTTTTTGGACGCACTATCACACTCCTGGCAGGAGTAATCGATGTCTGCGTCGAATCGAAATATGTAGGAGAACTGAGATAAACGTTGCATCACTAAAGGAGGATCGGAGCACAGATCATATTTTCATTTTGCAGTTAACGAGATGGCGAAGTAGTAGCCGTGGCAAATCGGTATCCGCACTATATACCAGGGAGGAAATATTCCATGGGCCATTTCCATAACGCTTGGCTAGTCTGCTGATAAATTGCGTAACTGGGAGTGCGTGTGAGGGGCAATTAAGAAAGATGTGGTTGATATCACCGTAGGCATCATATTGCGTTAACCTAGCGTTTTGTGTAGTCCCGCCCTTTTTGCTTTCTTTTTCGATGGCGTTCTTAGAGGTCCTTTCATTAGTTCCTTTTTAATCATACACACTACTGCTTCTGAACACCCGATAGCCTTAGCTGTTTCTTTTACCGCCTTACTTACACGCATTTTACTTAAAAAAATTATCTAACACATTCATAATTATTTGGCGTTCCTTACTTCTTTATTTGCCAACATATCGTCCCTTCCTAGCTTCACCCTCCATAACTACAAATATTTACAAAAATATTAAACAAATAACGCAATAACAGCTCACAGTTACACACAAGGCTTCTTTCGAACTAATGCTAGTGCTGCTCCTTATACTATCTTCTGTGTCAGGCCTGACGCTGAATAGATGAATAGCTTTTGTTTGCCTTACTGGATAAAAGAAAGAGGTTACTGCCTTTTGGTTTATTTTAAAAACTTTCTCCAACCTTCCTCAACATTTGTTCTCGCTGGTTCCCTGATGTAAACTCAATAACAAAAAAGTGTCACACTGCGTAACTTTTGCAGTGCACATATATAAAATTTTCCGAAAACATTTAATTTAAAAAATTATAACACTTAACTGGGTAAACATAGAGAATTTAAAGTAAGCAGGTAGTAGCACTATAGTTTACTCTACCTAAGAAAAAAATATAGATTCATTCTAGCAGTTACTTTGTTAGTTAGTGCGTGATGAGTGTAGAAACAGCAAATATCGGACTTCTATTGAAAAAAACGTTTTCTGAAGAAATTTGGACCTATAGAAATGTATAATGACTCTGAAAAGGATATAACCTGATAGAGAAAAAAATTCTGCATAGGATAATGTGTTCAAACCTGAAATTTATAACAAATGAATATTTATACCATGCTATTAGGAATCTGGCAACAGAGCGAGGGTAGAAAAGGACGCGGCTAATGGCAACTTGTATGCGCTAGATAGAGACAGAGATGTCCCATTTAACTCCATACTGTCTTCTAAGAGTGAAACGCTATATAGATTTCCAGAACACAAATGGCTCCATATTTATACTGATGGATCATTGATATCAAACCAAGACGGAACAGGTGCTGGAGTCACGTGTCACCTCTTTTCCTGTTACAAATCTTTAAGTTATGGAACTACTAACTTTGATGGAGAAACTGAAGCAATTCGAATGGCCCTACAAAATCTTTTGTACAGAATTTCACATTTTCAGCAAGCAGCTATTATCTCAGACTCCAGGGCAGCAATTATAGCAATTACTTCTAAGTTGTCACCAAAAAACCAATCAATTATAGAATGTTGGAAATCCTTACCCATCTAAGAGCACTTCAAAAACACCTAGTCTTCCAATGGATACCCGCTCACTGTGGACTGAGTGGTAATTCTTGCAAAAAAGGGTACTAGTGGTGTACAAAAATCTATAGTTAATCTACCATTTTATGCAGCTAAAAGATCAGTCAACTCTGAATTCAAAAAAAATTATTGCAAAATACTACTATGAAAAATCAAAGAATAAAAGATGGGAACTACCAATCATTCAAACAGTAATTCCTGAGTATCCTCGAAAAACAGCAGTTGCAACCTTCAGGTTGATTACAGGACATGATTGTCTGGCAAAACATTTAAACAGAATTGGGATATATTCTTCACCACTCTGTCCTCTGTGATCTGCAAGAGTAAATGGACCGAGACCACCTTCAAATATGCCCGGCCACTTCTAATGCCCCATCCATCAGTGAAAAATATTGGAGACCAAGAGGATTAATGACTTCATTGTTAGAATTCCAGCATTAGCTAACAATATATATAAATACCTTCTTCGTGTTATATCCGTAGACATGAACCTTAATACGAACGTTGGTGTCCAACCAAGTGTTTATTTTTAAATTAATGCATAGACACAGATACACACAAACCTTTTTCTATCTTATGTTTCAGGAGTTTTTAAACTTGTATTTCCGGTGAAATCTCTGTAGAGCATTTTTGGGTGAAATGCAGTATATGCTGTACTTAGGTTAGGTAAGCAGAAAGCAAAGAAGCAATTATAATCAGAGATTTGTGGCCTCAAAAATAGTCATACATATGCTGCATTTGGCTTTAGAACGACAGAATTGTCAACCACTGGATATATGTGTATCAGAAGCACCTGGTATCAGGGAAAATATGTCCATAAATATGTTATGTACCCTTTTAATATCGTGTTTATATTTTTGAAGCATTGACGCTAGAAAGCAGATGGACTAATATTTACACACCATTGTTTATGCATTGATATCTTTTAAAATTCCAATGATGGGAATAGCGATCTCTTGCTGTCACATGTGATAAAGTCTGATTTCCTATCCACGGAAATCAGCATTATCAGTATTTCCCATACTATTTTGATCCATCTGTATACGTCAAAGCATCCTGGAGAGGGTTTCATTTGCCAACAATTCCGCAAACCACTCAATTAGAAAGTGTGGTATGTTCCATTCTATTTGCCAGGTTTTCTGGGTCCATTATGTGAGACCACACATTGCAGCTTAGTCCATTACGTTTCGTCAGGGTTCGCAGCATTTGACATTTAAAACGCACAAGTCAATGAATGCTGTAATATGAATCATTGCATTCAGCTGATGCTGCATACATTTACATGGATTTACACTTTGTTAGCTCCTAATGATGAGCGAGAAAATCGATGTGTCTGAATTAGCATTAAGGAGATATACTGACTAAATCAACTAAGATAGACAATATTGCTTTAGTGTAAAAATCCGATAGAGAACCTTTACACCATTTTTTCTGCAGATGAACAATTCATACACATTCATTATATATTATGCTAGCCATACTAAAATACATTTTTCTGTGTTTCCTGTGTTACGATGTATTTGTGCCTTGGAACGATTTCAGATTATTCAAGAAAATATCTGAAAGGAGAAACATTATGCAAATGTGTAATAGTGACAAGCTCTTGTGATGGAAATAAAAGAAAGGTGCTTCAGGCGACGAAAAGTCATATTTCCAAAATGTCTAGTACTACGAAAAGTACATTTTGAAAGGCGTGTATTCTAAAGCTTTGGTGTTTTCCTATATTTTAAAGTTTTCCTTGTTATGTGAAATTGTACAACACTTATTCGAATAAACAGGATTCACATGATATTCAAGATACTTATGTATTTCGTTTCTCATATTAATGTGTTTCAAATTTCAGAAATTCATCAAAATCGTAAGCACTATTCTTGATAAAATAATAAATAATTTTCGCGCTGCGGGCATTTTAGTGTGTGAAACTAATGAACACATTCGAGAGACACTGTGCGCTGTAGGCAGTGTGTTTTGTGATGACACTGTACCCGCACAATGACGTCACGCTCTGCCCTTGTGGAGGTAACTTGCAACCAGCTGATTTGGCGATAGCTGTATGAAGTTTCGGACCCAAATCATCACATTTCCTTTCATCCTTTTCGCCCTCATTTCATATCATGTCCTTCCTCGCTCTCGGCTGGACTGATCACCCACTGTAATAGTTTTTTTTTTTTTTTTTTTTTAATCCAGAATTTGTGTGCTCCTACACAAACATTTGATCCTAGGTGCCCAATTGTACGTCCTGGAGGTTTTAAGTTCCCCATACTAGGACAGTAAATAAAAGAAATGAAGAAGAAGAAGAAGAAGAAGAAGAAGAAGAAGAAGAAGAAGAAGAAGAAGAAGAAGGGTTAGTTTGGAGTGGGGCTTTCCCTAAAATATTGGTGTGGTATTTTTCCAAAACGCACAATTTAAATACCAAGTTTGATATTTAACAGGCTTTTTTAGATTACTTTTCTCTCTAACCCGTCTCTCTCTCCCCTCTTTACAAAGCGTTTTTTTGTTTCTAAACGGTTTTTCGGGGTTCAGGGAGCTTCACACACGAATTTCCGGTAAAAGTTTGATTTCCAATTTTTAGGTGGAATATAATACCTGCTTGTACCTCTACAAGTAACAACTAGAAAGTATTATACTTCCAGAACCCTTAGCCCATTCGCGTTATTGCGTTAAACGCTGAGTTGCTGCTTCTTCCCTTTCTTTCAGTTCCTCAGGTTGTCCCAACTACCTCACCCCGTATCCCGCTTTGTCCTTTCCCCCTCCGACTACGTCCCTTGTTTTTCTCTACACAATGTGTACGTAATCTTATATATGCAAGAGGGAAATAAACGCCATGTTGCAAAATGTTCATAAAAATAAGCAGAAGCGTTATTATACAAAATGTTCCGCTCCTGATAACTGAAATGTAATCCAAAGGTCCAAAAGTTTTACTTCCTCTTACATTACCTAAGGTAGGTAGAGGAAGCATTGTTTCCGTGCAATAGCCGAGGTGGTCATGCAAGGAGCACCGAACTGTGATATACCTATCAGATCTTTTTAACATGTTACTGCCACTTGCCTTCTCTACATTTCTATACCTACAAATAAGTGTATAATGAAAAGGTTAACGGCTAAAAAAAATTATGCTAAGGAATGAGTTTTTCCAAGAAGATTCTGCGAAAGAGTGACAAGAGAAGATTTTGTGAGCCAACAATTCTTACTTTCTCTACTGGTAAGTAGGGGAAGTATTATATTCCACCCAAAAAATTCGATGTCGAGATTTCACCGGAAATATATGTTTTGAGGTCCCCTGAATCCAAAAAAAGCATTTCTAGAAAAAGGTCTGTGTGTGTGTGTGTGTGTGTGTGTGTGTGTGTGTGTGTGTGTGTGTGTGTGTGTGTGTGTGTGTGTGTTTGTGTGTGTGTCTTTGTCTGTGTGTCAGTCTGTGGACAGCATAACTCAAAAACGAAAAGTCGGTTAAAAGCCAAAGTTGGTATTTAAGTTTAATGTCTTTCAAGGATGCGACACGAAGATTTTGAAGAAAATAGCCCCACCCTACACCACCCTTTACATGGAAAATTGTTCGAAAATGTTTATTTTCTTGAAAATGGCTCTAACGATTTTGATTAAAATGTCATATGTTTGAGATATTTTTACGACAAATGAAATGTATATCTTGAATTTTCTGGCTTTAGCCCCTGTAGTCGTATTTACTCTGGGCGAATTTTGCATAACTGGCAAACCGTTAGAGATAGACAAAATCTTGCTGTACAGAAAATTTAGATCGTCCTAAAATACACAATCTATGTCTCAATAAATTTTCTTGTATGGTGAACCATTTCGGAGATATTCCTTGTTATGTGTGTGAGTTTCGGAAAACTTAGAAGTTTAGCGAAATGCAACAACGTAGTTAATTTTTTTATATGTTAATCGTGCAAAGTGAACGGAATCTCAAAGCTTAAAAATATTTGACTGTCGCACAAAGCCTACTGTATTCCCATATCCCCCTTACACCTACAAGGAAATATGCAATAAGATAATTTGTACGAATGTTTATCTTTACTAAAATGGAAATATAGGAATAAGAGTTTGTAAGAATGGTTAGTACAAGAGTAAAGAAAGTCATGTGAGTGTAACACATCTGATTTTTTAATACAATAACTATGAAAAATACAGTGTCGTTGCTGTACAGTTTCCCTTTAGTACCGAGCCTTCGCTGACACTTGCACTCACATGCATATATGCGATCCGCGGTGGGGTCTTGAAACGATAAGAGCTGGTTTAATGCTGTAACAGCCAACATCCCAGTGACGAAATCTATCACATGGATCTACTGACGGAATCTAGAGGTGATGATTACTTCCCTTTTGGGAATGCATGCGTGTTTATGTACTGAACATGTAGACAAACTGATTGCAGACTTCAAATATGTGTTTACGTGTACGCGTGACACAGAAAATTAAATAGGATACGAATGAACAGTTACATTTTTGTTTGTCGTACCTGAAATAGCAGGTGTAGTTTTAACGAATGGATTACGCGACAACATTTATCACACATACGCGTGCTAACAAATGGATAGTGCAGTAGAGTTTACAAACACACCACGCCAACAGCTGCATTTTCATTCAATCTTCGCACAGCATAACGAAGTTCGTTTTCCCAATGAAAGCATAGGAAACGAGGAGCATTTTGGACGTGGAAATGTTCTACTGAAAGCATGGATCTGAGAGCATACTACCAGCAAATTAAATGGTGCTGTTTTCCATGTATGCTCCACTCTTTCGGTCTCCAATATCTCCGTCTTGGAAGAATCTGCTGCGTGGTGGCAAGCTATGAGAGTTTCTCTCAGGATATGCGTGGTTGGGTGTGACGATAGACAACTGCAGTTAACTTGCCTAATGCATTGAAGCAGGTTCTTCCTAAGCCCCCGAAAGCTTTAACAACAGGCTAAACAGAGGTATAAAAGAGCTGACTTCACTTGTTTAATCAACAACAGAAAATTGAAAAATGAATTTTTATCTAGAGTGCAACGATTGATGAAATTGTATATTGTGATAATTAAATATAAGGTTAACATATAGCCCGAATATATAACTTATGTGATTACAAAAGCGGTAGTGCGAGAAGTAACGAGTGTGTTCACAGACTCGTCAAATCAACACCGAAGAAAGGACTGAATAACGATGAAGTATTGTGTTTTGAGTGTTAAACTGGAATAAGACATATCGAAAACGACACAAGCCGGATAATTTAGCCAAAAGGTAAACATCGATCTGTACCAATTCTGAGGTATAAGAACAAGAGTCGTCTGGATCTCTGCAGCTATGCAGTGGTCGATAGCCTTCAAAAACAAATTTGAACTTTTGTTTTTGCACTGGAACGAAAATAGGTGACTTGTACATATTAGCTATGCTGAACTCAAACCTGAAATCCAAAATTCTCTATCACGTATCGTTTTTTGGAGAAATCGGTTTCAATGTTTTTAAAAAATATAATGCATACAATAGATGCAATTAAAATATTTAATCAATCCTGTGGTGAAATAATGTGATATAGCTTAGCATTATAACAAAAAGTCATGTAGAATCCATAAATTACGGTTAAAGTGAACTAACAATCCATATTTAGGTAACTTTCACGCAAAAAATTAAAAATATTATTAATGTTACTCACTTTAAAAATAATTCGAGAAGGCTTCCGCTTGTAGCTGACATCAGGAACCTCCTATATGAGCTGCCAACAAGATATATATTTACGATTAAATAGGGACATATATTTTGTGTATCCTTCACTTACTTTCTGTGAGTGGCATAGAAATTAAAAACGAATAACTACTTCAAATTTGAGAAAAGTACAAGTATTTGCAAATGCGAGACAATGAGACGAAATACCCGAATAGCTAAGTATATTCATTATACCGTTATATATATTATATATATATATATATATTAGATATACTTCTTTAACATGTCCAACACAAACTATTACGAGTATACTACATGTCACATTGATGCGATTTTACCTAAGCGTGTAGTTGAACAAAGCAATATTGTGTAAAATCATTTTAGGATTTGTGAATATTTTATATACACTTCATAAATTCAGTAATTCACTCGTGTGGTAATTGTAACGGTTGGTGGTTGCTGTTTGTGGGCTGGGAAGTGAATAATGTGTGCGATTGAAACACTTGTTGGGATTCATTTAGTAAAATATGCTTGTTAATTGAGACCACATAGCTCATCCTGTTCCCTGTGTTTAGTGCAACTGTTTGCTTAAACACTGTTCGATGGTACTGTGCTTACATATTATGAGAACTCTGTTTATAAAGCAAGCGGTAGTTCTTTGCAGGGATGTTACCACATCTGAAGATAGCCAGCAGTACCATCTAATAATCTGTAACAAATGGCACTTCGACGAATTCCAACGAATCCCAAGTATCCCATTTCTGACACCATAGTAACAAATCGGCAAAATGCGTAGTCCGTTTGCTTAATTTCCTCTAGCATTATTACAAATGCACAATTTCCTTCTCGTCACTAACACAGTTTAAAATCCTCTCTACTATTACAATTTACAGTTCTTCCGATAATCTTTTTCACTCTTTCAATGTCTTTCTCCAGTTTGACTGTCTCTTATACGAAACAAAATTACGTGGACATTTTCCAAGAACTTCTTCCTTAAAAGGTTGAATCAGGACTGAAAACTTCAATGCCATAGCCCGGATTTGAACCACGGATCTTCCGCTTATTGAGTGGCTGCTTTACCGCTAAACTATCATGACCAACTTGCCAGTACGACATTGAATTTCCCAGTTGATTCTTAGTTTTCCCGGTTAGACTACAAGGGAATCTCACATCAGAGATAAATACCCCCTTACAATCTTAAGTACCTTATGTCCCGGGTTTAAGTAACCTCTAGATGGGTGGAAATAATAATTACCCTCCTTTTTTATTTCTTTTGTTTTTCAATGTTCCATTTATATGCCACCTTTAATATCGAAGATTATATCGGCGGCTTTTGACCTTCTGGAACAGTGGTGTTCACTCGCTTGACGGTGGCATTAAACTTTGGCTTACTATCGCTTTAACTTTTTTGTTTTGTTTGCTTTCTTTTAATTTTCACACACACACACACACACACACACACACACACCCACACACGCACACACACACACACACGCACACACACACACACACACACACACATTCACACTTCCATTCATACCTTCGGATCCTAGTTAGGACAGGAAATAATGCTAGTGGAAAAAAGTTCCCATCCTCCCAGCCAGAAATCGAACCTTGGGACCCTCTATACAGCACGCAGTTCCTGTCAACTGAGCTACGGGGCCAGCCTCCGACACCATCTGTTTCATCTGTATCATTTCATCAATATTACATCTTAATGTCTCGGAAATTTGTAAACGCAAACTGCATGTTAGTTTGTGCACTGGTGGTAGTTCGGGAATTGGGCTTAGCTAATTTCATAACACAATCACACCGAAGCACTGCAGTTTTGCTTATACTGTTATTGTGTCCGACAGTACTACATCTGTCTGAACCCTCCAGTTCCGCACACACAGCGGTATTTATCTAGGGCAGGACCGGCCACATGAGCACCGAAGTGTGAAATGTTTTACCCCTACAATCACTCCTTCCTGTTTCCCTCTATTTGGTAAGTAAACAGACAGGTGACGTGTGCCACAGTGGTGGTCATTCGAGTTTTGGGAGAAACCCTTTTGCGAGGTTATTAAATGCATACATTTGAACTCAAGAGTTGGCTAGGAAAGCACAAAAGGGTTAATGACCCTAGAGAATATGAGTGAAGGACGTAGTGACAGTGCTATCACGTTGATAAGTGATACCAAACACGGCCAGTAATTGGCGTAGCTTGGGAAATGTTTTCGGCAGTGATGTGTAGAAATCCAAACTATGTTTTTCTGAAATACGCAATGGTATGTTGCTTTGAAGATTAAGTAATTCTAATTGTAGTTCATCTTGGGCCACCAAAGGGTCATATGTAAATGAATCCTTAATATCAGTGGTTTCGTCTACGGCAAGGGAAAATAAACAAAACAATACCTGTCCTCCCAGTCCCGATTCAATCTTCGTCGTTCACTCATGTTGCAAACGCAAGCCGCCACTGCCACGCGGCTATAGCCAGAATCAACCCGTTTAGGTCGCTCTACGTGGCTGTTGAAAGAGAGTAGTGGGGACGAGAGAGAGGGCAAATTCATACATATAGTGCCTCTCTGATCTAGGCAAACCCCTGATCTAGACAAACATGCCGTCTAACGTCACATAAACTGCTGTTTGCTCTTCGTTTCAATATGTCAAACCGCTTGAAACTGTTTTGCTCTGCCCTGGAACGAGCCAGATATCTCCAAGTTTTAGCGCTGTATTAAATAGAAGCTACGTATTTTCGGAGAGACATTCTTATCGAGAAATGTATTGAATGTATTTATAGAAAGATCATCAGGGGGCTCAGCGCAGTTATCTTACATTCCTTCATAGTCTGAATGTAGTCGGAGTTAACACAAACGCAATTAGTTTGCACTATCTTGACTTAAACAGACTTTGCTTACCTTTCTGTGAGAGTCATCAAGGAGAGTACTTCACGTCGAATGTGTGTGCGCTGATAGAAGGGAGTGGTAATTCTGCTACCTATAAAGGAATCTTCACTACATGGTAAATATTTACCTTAATCCGAGGCACCTTCATCTTAAAAACTCCACTTCCTCTGCTCCCCAATGTAGGTGAAACAAGATACCGCATCAAATTACTTTCCTGGTGGCATACTTCTGTTTTGAGATTCCTTTCTTTATAAGGAAATAACACACGCGAGGAGCATTATGGTAGATTATATCGTAACAACGTGTAGGTGTGTGTTTGTGTAACGGAGGCGGTACACCTCGACCCACCACGACCTTAACATGGATCTATTGGGGGCTATCACGCCCCAGGGGGGAGGGTTGTGTCAAAGTGAGACCGCAGGCTTGTTAGAGAGCGGAGCCAGTAAAACTCAGAGACACACAATAGTCCATTAAATTTGCACATATTCACACCTGGCGCAGAATCGAAGTATTTCCTCTACCCAAGAAGAGGGCGACGAGGCGACCCTAGCGGTTCGGTCAGCAACTTCCCGGGAAGGCCAGAGAACAGGTCCCAGGCAGCAAGCAACCATGCCATCTGTTCGCAATCGCCGGAACGTACCACACAGCCAATCAAACCCAAAAGATGACAAGGGAGGGAAATGAGAAATGAAGGGAAAGGAGAAAAGATTAATGCACCTTTGCATTTGCCTAAGTGACATGTGAAAACCACGGAAGAGCATAATGTGTACCTGAATATTCATTTGTAGCTAAGTATCCTTTTACTTTCTCTGGAGCAAATATTTTATTTTACCCATAAATTATATACTGAAATTTCATCGGAAATAGGCTGCATCCAAAACCATTGAAGGTGTGCATGTGTGTATACGAGTATGTGCGCGTGCAAGCGCGTACACTGTAAAAAGCACAGCTCAATAAAAAAATTGGTAAAATATAAACATTAATACTAATTTCAATGTCTTCCAAAACTACGACACCAAGATTTTTTAAATACTTTCCCCATCCCAAACTACCGTTTGCATGAAAAACTTTAAAAACCTTACAAAAGTTCGATCCAGTTGCAATTTTTCTTAGTTTATTTTCTTGCAACGTGTTTGCACAAATACGCAGTTCTATTTTAGTGACGTTAGCACTTCATGCTATTACAGTTCACAACTGCTTCCTTCTTGTAAAGCTTCATTCGCTCCTTTCACTGTCTCTCTCGACCACTGATGACGTAATCACTAAACACCCATAATTGCTTTATCTTCCTTCACGACGTGACGACACGCGCAGCTCACACACACATACACACACGCGCGCGAACTGAGTCCTCGCTCCCTCCTTATACAGCCAGGATAACGTAACACGAACCTTTTTCGAGTTTCTACAAGTAGGCTGGCTGCCGAAAGCTTCTCGAATAACGTGGAAAATCCTTTTTGGTTCTACCGCTCAGATTCTCAGGTGTTTGCTCGCGCGAGACAGCCTCACCTTGGGCCCTTGGTACGCGCCACACCGTGCGAGATATCTTGACCCCGACTGTTCGTTGTTGTGTGTCGGAACCGGCGTCACAATATTTAAGTGATTCCATTCGCTTTGTCCCTTAACTCTTTAACGATAATTATAATTGTAATTACTTAATTTGTTAATTCCATTTTATGCAACTGTATTTACTGACCCATAAATTTGTTGTTAGTTTACATGCACACGTAATGCTGTTTGTTTGGGGCTCTTATTTACTGACTGCCAGGTGGTGCCACTGGGCTGCTCCAAGACAAGGGCTGAAAGCAGGAAACCCCTCCCTTCCCAATATCAATAATTGGAGCGATGTTCCAGAACTACAAAACTCCACTGTCGCAGGTGTGTTGACCATTGTTGCCCTACCCATTTCCACTTCCATTCTATTTTTTTACGACCCCATGTTTTATGGCAACCCACACGACATTACCAGGGTGAATTAATTTCGGCTTTCACTGCCTATGTGTGTCTGTCTTTGTGGAAGAGTAACAACCAGGGGATTAATTAAAAGCTCGAACCGTGGAATTTGTAACATGAGTCAAACTGATGGATAGTACTTTTCACTTTACGATCCGGTTGAGTTTTCCCTTGCCGATGGTTCTAATTATCACCGGAGCCTGCCGTTCTGTCAACCTTTGCAGGGGGCCACTCCTGGCGCGTCAGATGTACTTTTATAATTGAACCTGCTCGTTCTCTCCAAACGTATTAACAAGTTTATTTTTTAAAAAAAATGCCCCGGCGCCGTTTTTGTCACGAAGTGCGTTTATTATCACAAGAGGCCTCAGATATATAAGGCTGTAAATGTCATCTGGATTCCAGCAGGGCGACTTAAGCACTGACATCTATTTCAAATTACATAATTTAAATTCAAAAGGGCATCTACTGAAAGGACCAAGTAGAATCCAATTTTATCACTGCAAAAATAAATCAACTCACTTTAGCACACAGTTCAATGTAAAGGGAAGAGCTTTTTCTTTAATCTGACTAGCCTTTGTCGTGTTGTGCCTGGCGTGGGCTGGCATGACTATTTTTAAGAAGATTTTTGGACTACTTTTGTTTTTAAAAAGTCATCTGCAGTTTAGGTTATAAAATCAGTCGTTGGACACAAACATTCGATATAAAGATTAATGGGAAATAAACTTATATTAAAAACTGACTTTGAGTTACATTCACGTTACTTTATTCACTCACTTCTCTACAAAAGTCCTTCAAATGCCTATAACTGTAGCTACTTCCTCTTAAACATTCACAACATATCTACACATTTCGTTGTACGATGCAATGAGTAAACCGTGAGTCAGATTCCGAGAGTGTATTGCATATGTCCGAGAAAAACAATTAATGAGTAACGAGAAAAGTATAATAACTTGTCAAATTAAACGAATAACATCGTCATATCTCACCCCCACTCCATCTCTCCATCTATCCCTCCCCCTCTACCTCTCTCCCCCCTCTCTTCCCACTCCCCACCTCTCCCTCCTTCTCTCCGCGCTTCGCCCTCTCTCATATGTCCACCTCACCTTCCCATCCCTATCCTCCTACTTCCCGCCATCCCTCTCTCCCGACCTTCTTTCCTCCCTCTCTCCCTCTCCTTCCCATCACTCCGTGTTCCACTATCTCTCTTTGCCACTTCCCTTCTCTGCCCCTCCCCCTCTCTGCACCTCTCTCCCTCTCTACCCCTCCTTACCCAACCACCCATTTATCCACTCAACCACCGACCCAAATGGAAAACATTTAACATGTTTACCAAATGGAAAATATTAAAAGAATGAAGACTTTTAAGGTTATTTCCAAAGAGTTCAGGATATAGGTATATACTCCCTTGTAATGAAACCAATGATATTATGACACCGGCCAGTGGCGGCGCACATCAAAGTGTACCGAGGTCAGACTGCCGCACACCAGTGCTTGTTTCAATAGTTGGCTGTCGTCCGGGTAGACTGCAGCACAATCAATGTTCCAATTGCTCACTGAAACATCAGCAAAAATGAGCATGTGATGTACATATTTGTTACATATTTCATTAAACGACTGACTAGAAATTATTGTACGTGGGTCTTCTTTGGTAGCAGCATTTTTTCCATGTTGATTGTGTGCACAATGACAATCCAAGGCGTAAAAGCAAAGGAATGGTTGATATGTACTATAGGAGGAATTATTCGTTTGTTATGATTCGCGACAGCATTCCATCTACGAAGCTTCGGACGCCAGCAGAGCACTGGAGTTCTTATCACAAGGTATGCGTGGGTTTGTTTAGAAAGGACGAGACTATGGTGATAACCAGTGGGGGCTCGTGACTTGTCGCAGTGGGTGTGCAGTATATTACACCCTTTCCACCTTTACTCTCTTTCTCTCTGACACACACCACACAACTATAATTCACAATTCAAATGGGAAATTGAGCTTTCATGTCTTGCTATTTTTTTGCTTTAAATTACGAATATCACAACAATAATTATTTGTCCAGACACAGTTTCTCTCAATCGCAAACAATAAGTACGAAAAACAGATTCTCTCCAAAGGATAAATCCGAAAGATTTATCTCCTTCAGTTTCGTCATGTTATTCATTTCCATACTTTCATAGATTCAAATTTCCCACTATGAGCAGCCACAACTAATTGCAATTTGCTGCCAGAAACACAAACATAATAAACAATATTATAAACACAGTAACAATATAAATATTCCAAACTGAATTAAATTGGTAAATTTCATGAATTGCAAATGCATTTATAATGTTGTAATAAAAATAGATGTAAATGTGTTTACAACATTAATATAGCTGTTATTTTAATATTGAAAATAGCTACATTGTGTTTAGAAACGTCAAGTTGGCTAACTGCCTAGCAGGTTGATTGCAACTTCTGCTTAAAGACTGGAAGGAAAATTCTCGTAGCAAGGAAAACAGAGACTTGTAGGTGAACGCAATGCGCTTGCGTGATAACAATCACATGCCTTAGCTTTGTCGATCATGCTGCTTTAAGTCGCCGTGTTCCCTAATGCAAGCTTTCACCCGCTCTCCGTGACCCCTAACCCTAAAGGTTCCTTCGCCAGTCACAAAATCCGGTCTATGCGTCTCGACATTTGACTTTCTCATATGCATGTCTAAAGAGGTAAATACACATTCATACAAGAAAGAATTAGTGGGTGTGCAGTTGCGAGTATGCGACCACCCAGGAACCGCCACTGCTGATAAAGTCTTTTATTAAGTATTTCGAATATTTCCGCTTGGTGGCGTTGGTGACCAATGACAATTATGAGATAATTCATGAATTGAACAAAACTGTGCTGGTATTTAAAGATTTAAAAATATGCCTCACTCTGATGTTACCAGTTTACGGCCGTTGCTTTCTATATCCACTTAAATCTTCAACGAATATAACGATCCTCGCCAATCCACTCACCAAAGATTCGATGTCGAGATCTCATCGATTTTCAGGCATTCTCAATTAAAATATAAAAAGAAAGGAAAAATTCGAAAAACAAGGTGTGTGCATATGTATGTGTGTGTATGTGTGTATGTGTGTGTGTGTCTGTCTGAACAGCATAACTCAAAAACAAAAGGTATGTTTCTGAAGTTAGTATTTAAGTTTAATGTCTTTCAAACCCGTGACACCAAGATTTTGAAGAGAATCCCTGCACCCTCAACTACCATTGCCATGGAGAATTTTTCGAAAGCTTACATTTTTTTAAAAAATGGCTCTAACGATTTTTATTAAAGTGCTATGCTAAAATAGTTTTATAGCAAATAAAATGTATATTTTGAAGTTTCTGACTATAGGTCATGTAGTGCTGTTTACTCTTGATGAATTTTGCTTAAGGGTAAGTCGTAAGAGGCAGACAAAATCTTTCTATACAAAAATCTCGTTAAAACACACGTATGTGCAAATGCATTTTTTCTGGAGTGAAACATTTCGGAGATATCCCTTGTTATTTGGGTGATTTCTGCAACATTTAAGCCTTTCACTAATGGAAGGGTATTCACTCGTGCAAAGAGAATGGAATTTCAAATCTTTCATATAGCACCACCTCTAAAAGATTTGACAATCGCTCAAGGCCTGCTGTATTGCTATATTCCCTTGTACCTACAAGAAAATTGACAGTAAGGTAATTTCTGCAAATTTTTATTTCGACTAACACGAAGAAGATAGAGGTATAAGAGTTTGTAAGGATAATCAGTACGAGAGTAGAGAATGTCATGTGACATCAGTTTTTTTTCCTTATATTCGTTTCCTCTATACATTTTTATTGAGAAATAATTATTATTCCTATTATGTATTTTTAGTTTTTTTCCTTCCTTTAATGAATAAGTACCTGGGTGACCGAGCTTCGCTCGGCGATTTTCGCCTCTGTTTTTTGTGAAATCTTGGTTTTTTTTTTTTTTTTTTTTTTTTTTTTTTTTTTTTTTTTGTGGAAGAATATATTTATTTAGATAAACTTGAATGTTAGCAATATAAAACTTTTTGTCACAATTGTTAAGAGTCATTTCCGAGATACAAGAGATATAGAAATTCATATAAATATTTCATAAACACCATCATTTCAGCTGTAAAACGTCTACTGCTGAACGCAGGCCTACCCCAGATATTCACCTAGTTTCAGGTTTTCGTCGAACATTGTAGAGAAACCGATGTGAATGTGTTACCTAAAAGTAAGTAGAGAAACCACTGTGAATGTAATATGCAGCATCTCTATTTCAAATATACAGAAAATTGCATGACTTATTTGTAGAAGAGTGAGTAGAGAAAGAGATGTGAATGCGTTACCTAAAAGTAAGTAGAGAAGCCACTGTGAATGTAATATGCAGCATCTCTAGTTCAAATACATAGAGAGTTGTAGGATTTCTTTGTAGATGAGTGAGTAGAGAAACCACTTTGAATTGTGTTAGTTAAAAGTGAGAGGAGAAAACGTGCGAATGTAACAGCATTTCTATTTCAAACACAGAGAACATGGTATGACTTATAAAAGTGGAGATAAAAGTGTTTTTGGTGCAAATCACGTTTTTTTATGGAAAATTGTTTATAGAGGAGTGAGTAGAGAAAGAGATGTGAACGTTTTACCTAAAAGTGAGTAGAGAATACACTGTGATTGTAATATGCATGTATACAACAATTTAAACAAACCTCCAAACCTTTAGAGCCGTTTCTGAAATAACGGGAATGTATATACAAGAATTGGACTGTAGAAGCGGGAGTAAAAAATGTTATTTTTTATGTAAAATCGCGTTTTTTCGGGAGTTACATCCATATAGATGAACTTAAAAAGCAAAACCTTTTCTGAATACAAAATTTGATCGAAATCGTTAGAGCCGTTTCCAAGTTGCGCGGAATATACAAGAATTGCTCGTTTAAATATATAAGATAAAATATAAGATTTTATGAATATATAATTCCGGTATCAACTGTTACTTTAATTATAATCACCCGGTGGAGTGAATTAGCTACTGCTAAAATACAGGGCTTTAAATACCCGGCGACTAATCCACAATGTCGTTTTTACGCCAAACTCCGGAAAATACATTATCCAGTCATAAATATGGGTACATGAGTGCATACAGGGGCACGTACCATATTACCAGTTGTGACACTGTGGGGCTTCAATGTTAGCCCGTGTAGAACATGCATAAGGTTCAGCTAAGGTTTGCTCTAATCCGTAAACAGACATGGTATCAATTAAGTGGTCAGTGATCCCTAGTCGTAGTTCCATTGTGCAAGGATTACACCAGGGAAGGTTGCCAAGACAATGTGCTTTATGAGCCACATATTTTATTTCTGGCTCCGAGAATTGAAGTTGGGTCTTCTAAGTGGAAAGTGAGCAATTTAGTAACATACGCAGGGCATCTGAATGTGTATCGGGTGAAAGGGAACATCCCTTCTAATATGCTTCATAGAAGCCTTACACTAATGGCATTTTGTTCTTTATCAATCTGATTTCGAAAAAAATTAATAGTGTTTGCTCCGAATTGGATGCATGATTCCACAAGAATGTACAAACATGATATTTTGTTACTTGTAAGATGCGCAGAGTAACTTATTTCTGGCATAGTTTCAGCAAAAATTAATTATACATAACTCAGGGTTTCGAGCTCATTAGAAGAATTGAAGAAATATTCCTAGCAGCTTTTTCAAACGTGAAGTAACTCGACAACGTTGTGTTTAGATTTGTCAGGGAATTGAACCGGCTTCTGGATGTAAAGAGGCCGGTCGTTTGCCGGGAGGTGCAATGTTTTGGGAGCTAACGATTCTGATTGGCCAATACTCGCGCATTAAAACGTGAAGGACACGGTATCATATTTGTTTACGTTCACGAGAAGCATAGCAGCAGTAGTGAAGCGTGTTTATGTACTGATAGTGAAAGTGATACCCACACAAGCATGCGTTGTTGCCAGTTTGTTTCTGACAAAACTAAAAATCCTCGTAGGAAATGGTCAGAGACAAAAACGTGAGATACAAAATGTGTTCCAAATAGGAAGATTTAGCACTTCTTTAAATTAATGCAATGACTTCCCTTTCACCCTATATGTTAACATGGAAGTTATTTTCAGGGTGAACTTGGTTATATATTCTAACAAAATGTGCGATTAAAAATACTCTTATCTACAAGGGTTTGTATAACTAAGAATTAGAAATTCCGGAATAATAATGCTAGCCTTTTACCTTTTCTACTACGTATAGTAAGCAGGTATTTGGCCCAAAGTTTCGATGTCGAGATTTTAGTGGAAATATATATTTTGAGGCCACCTGAATCCAAAAAGAAAACATTTTTAGAAAAAGGTCCGTGTGGTCGTCTGTCTCTGCGTGCGTGTGCGTGTGCGTGTGCGCGCGCGCGTGTGTGTGTGTGTGCGTGTGCGTGTGCGCGTGTGCGTGTGCGTGTGCGTGTGCGCGCGCGTGCGTGCGTGCGTGCGTGCGTGCGCGCGTGTGTCTTTGTGAACAGTATAACTCAGAAACCAAGTCGGTTAAAAATCAAATTTTCATTTAAGTTTAAATGTTCTGCAAGGATGCCGCTGGAGATTTTAAAGAAATTTTCTCTACTAATCCCTTTAACCATTCAAAATGTTATCCTTATATAGAAAGAAAATTAAGTATACGCAAGAATAATATCGTTATTTAACGAGGTTTTCCTAGCGTCCCCTTCTTTCCCTCTCTTTGCCCCTCTGCAATAACAGAGTATTCATGCACTGACTGGACATTGTTACAAGTTATAGCCAATTACACGTCGGCATGAAGGGAAGTATTTCTAACGCCTCACTAAATCGTCATTAAATTACAACTGTTGCTTGTTTCACAGCAGAAGCCACACGTGGCCAGATTATTGCCCTATGGCAAGCTGGTAGCACACTTGCACACATTTCATAAACTACGCAAATTCACAGAGAAGTAATTAAATTTTAATGCCACCCAAGAAAGGAGGTTTATTACATAAGTATTAAAAAAACCTTTCACTCGAAAGCATAAACTGCATTATAATAAGGTAATAGACAAACATGTTTAGAGCTTGATAGACATTTTTATTCCAGTACGAATATAAGGAGATTTGTAGAAGGATTAAACGTCTTTATATTTTTCAATATCGCATTATGATGTAAAGGTTAACACGTTTTTATAATTCCATAGGACAAAGTTGAAGTTTTTTCATAATACAGAATTGGTTAACCTAATAAACGGAGCTTGTTTGAAGCTACATTTGCAATATAACGGGCATTAATAATTTGGAGATACACACAAAGCGTAGCTTTTCTACGAGGCCAGGTGTATCTACACTTGCTCCGTGTCTTTCCTTGCCCTCATTACAACGCGACGCCTTCAGTCAACAGTTCATTGGTCAGTACTTGTGCCTCGCCCCTTACGAGATCATGTAAGAACTGAGATACTCCCCAACAGTGAATTTACCTAATTCGCTTTTGTACGAGTATGCCACTCAATCTTAAACATTTTATTTCGCACTCAACACTATAAGTGATCCCTAATAAATATTATCGTTAAAGTTGTGTGTTAAATTTTCGTTTGTTCGTGATGGCTTAAAGTTTCCGTGCTTTAGCAGTTTTACATTTCTCTCTCCTCAGTGTGCTTAGGATGCTGTATAACGATCTTCCAGCTCTTCCAAATCAGTGCTCTACAGAAGGGCTGGTTTCCTGGGATGTGCAGTGAATTAAGGGCAATTTACTGTGCGCATATTAAGTAACTTCAGCGCTTAGACTACCTCAGTAGTATGGGGTTCTAAATAACTATTTTTCCCTTCAACTTTCAACGTTTTGAGCTAATCCACAGCTTTCCAGTACTTTTCCTTTTTTCGGAACGTCATAGTATTTCTATTTCCAGCACCAAATAAGCATATTTAACTAGCATTCTTCTGGTTCTTGCTCTCGCTCCCTCTGAGTCTCTCTCACTCAAGCATTATACACACAAACAGATTTAGGACTGACTTTTATAACAATAGTGTTTGTTAACGTGGGTATGTTTCTTCTTCTCTTCTTACACTTTAAGGAACAGGCAATAAATAGCCTTGATGACAAGGAATCGAAGTATAGCTAAAGATGGGGTAAACTACACCTCAAAAAGTTTCCATTTATTCAGCTTGTAAGAACTTAGTGAAGCGATTATTAATAATGTTGACACTCGTAAGTATTCTAAAAAAAGCATGTTCCCTCTTCAGAGATTCTTCAAGAATCTCCTTCCATGTCTGCCTATTAGTCTTCTCCCCATCGACTGTATCATATTTGATTCGTAGTTTTGCAATCCTGCACCATTTGTAAGTATTTCATCCCCTGCTATTTGTTTTTATACATTGTGGGATTGTCTTTTTCTTGACACCCAAGTGTTGATACCTGCCTACCGTGGCATATTACGCTCCTCAGGTAGAGTAGTAGATTCCAATAGTGAACCTTGACCTACCTGTCAGGTCCAACAAGGATTGGATGTGATCTAGGTATATCGTGTTTAGTGCGGTTCCCGATGGCCCGACTGGAGTTTCAGTTGGCATCACGAAGCTAAGTGCACCCAGGACTAGACCTCTCAGAGGGGAAAATTCCTCACTCCAGTACCGGCGATCGAACCCGGTTCCTCTGTCCCAGAGTCAGACGTGCTACACGGGCGGTCCCGCATTTGCAATTCATCTCTAATGCCATAGCTCTTTCTTTACTTTAATGTGTATTTTAACATCCCTTAAAAGTTAATTTCTGTGCCCTATATTTTACCTTCTTGTTTGTAAGTTAATCTACTTTGGTTTTGGCCTAGTTTTCGTTTTTCAATTATGCTGTTCACAGACCAAACGACAGACACGCACGTGCGTGCGCGCACACACGCACACACACGCCACAGACCTTATTCTAAAAACGCTTTTTTTATTCATTTAGAGCCTTACATACTTACACTTTGATGTCCACCTTTTACAAAATTATTATCCTAAACCTAATCAATTTTTTAAAAATCCCTCTCTTAAACTGGTTAAAACTGTGCATCCTAGAAGCCATATTATTTTCAAATGTATATCACAATAACTTCTGAGAAAAGCTGATTTTTATAAGAATAAATTCTACATTGTTTAAGATAGGAACTTCCCAAAATGTCGGATGCAAGTGTTATGAGAAGTATGCGTCCTAAAAGATTTAATGTATTTACGTCACATGGAGGGGAAAATATCCATATAACTTTTCATATCGTCCAAAGGAAGGTGTATGGAATAAAAGGGAAAGTATGTGTTTGTACACGAATGTACACACATTAATCCTTTATGAGACCAGGAACAAAATTTAGACATCGCAATTGTTCGAGTTCATTCCATTTGATTGTGTACGCCGCTTTTGTTAATATATCGATGAAAAGAATGCATTAAATAGGGCAAACACATTGCTTTTTGTTGAGATAAAATTTATTGACTGCGTTATTCAGGGTTTTATGTTTTTGTCCACGTGAATAGCCGCGTAGTTTGTTTTGTGCCCTTATCGGCAATACGAATTAACATAGAAAAAATGCAGATGGCGGTACAACTTAATAGAGTTTAACAAATTGTGTTGGTAGCCAGAAAAAGTATTTTAAAATATGTAATTTTCCTATGCACCACCTAAATGTGTTCATTGTTACCTTTTTGTTTGGACACCACTTACCCATTTTACCACTCGATCAACATTTTGGAAACTGACATTTCATGAAATCTGAAAAGCATATTTTTTTGTGGTGTCCGCATTCTTTTGTCGTCCGAATAACTTTAGCTGAAACACTGATACAGGAGTTATTTACTTTTTATAAATAAATAAGAATGGTAGGGAAATAATTGCAACAAATAATTCGGATACCATTAAAGGAATGCACAATTTAAGAAGCGAGAGTTCCAATCTTGTCAGTGGATAAGATGCCATTTACCAGGACATTCAAATGTTGACAAAAATCAAGTGTTTATAGGTCTGTGCAGGCAATCAGGCGTTCCGGCCAACAAGAAATCCAGAACTTACAAAAGCTGCCTCTACACTGGTTGTAAACTCATCACTTACACAATTCTTTTGTGCATAACAATCTACAGCGAGCTGTCAAACGCAAGTAATCTCATTTGTGAAATAAACGCATAATCTAGGTAGAGTTTACTCTAAAACCATTATTGTAACTAAATACAATAATAGGTCAATAATAATCCCACACCACTACAGTCATAACGGGACTACTAAGTGACCGCCAGGCTCGCGCCAACGCACCGCAGTAGTTTGGGCAATGTTGGTTTTCATAGCCAGGATCGCTATCTACCTCCGCTCCTCACTTTCCTTACGGTGCTGAGTGGGTACCTGTCCTATATCTGGGACTGAAAATCCGCACATCCATTGGCGAGATTGCCAGTCGCGCCACGGCTCAGGAAGACTCGACTGTTACCTTCACCAAACTCATCAGATTAATTAATTCCCTTCTGGTAAGCAGGATGCCACATAAATGCAAAATCACAACGGAGATACCGTTTAACACAAAACTCTATAGTGATTGTTTTGGGCAGCCTTCCTTGGAAATACTACTGGTAGGCTTTGGAAAACCATTGTGTTGCATAGGAATAACAAAAGAACAGAGCCTTAGGAACACAAGGATTTTGCACCCAACTTTGGTTTTAGAAGCCAGTGCTTGAAACCCTTTCTGGTTCCATCTGATAGAGAATATCCATTATCTGCAAACTCTGTGTTGAAGTGACATTCAAACTGGCCGGATACATGGTTACCTTGGCGTTACGGATAATGAAATTGCTGATACTCCAGTAAGGGTCACCATTCTGAACTCCCAGTTCTTTTAAAAAGCCCAGTTTCCTTGTGTTGCAAACGCTCCTTCATTCCCGCTGGTCCATTCTATAAGGAAAAACATTGAACCGTTCCCTGCTAACTAGGTTACCTTGCCGGGAAGAGGTCATTCTTACTCGATTGCCCATAGGGCATCGCAGTTTCAACAACAGCCACCTACTTAGAGCGGCCGTGCTACAGACTGTTTACTGTAGAAGCATGCTAAATATCCATTGTGTTTTAATTGAATGTCTGCTGCTGAAGACTTCGGATAGTCTGATGTTTTGTCTTGTTGGATCTGTGAGGAAAGTTCAGCAGTTTTATTGAACAGTAAGGTTTGTTGCTATCGTCACGTACATAGACATTGTAGCTGTATTATTTAGTTAGAAATGAAGCATGAAAACGCGAAATACATCGTACATATATTCAGAAAACTAATAACGGCAATAGTAGGAAAGCTGGGACAACACTAATTGAACACTTATACTTAACCTACTGTTTCACTTTACCTCCGAGTATCTTGGTTCCTCCACCAGTAATTCCTTCAATTGTTCTTGCGTTTATCATCCTTAGATATACTGCATATTTAGTTCCTTTAAATGATTGAAACAGAGGAAGGATAGGGACAGAGAACTAAAGCTCGTCTCAACCTTAGAAGACAGTACACATTAAATGGGGCGCAACGTTGCAACATGTACTATATGTATACCTTCTTTTATCTTCGAACCGCAAATCATGTAAGAACCGACTCAGAGTGGCCCTTGAGTAATTTGGTAGGGTATCATCACCGCGGCGTTCTTAGGGATTCTTTCATTAGTTCCTTTTTAATCCTTTACAGTATACACTACTCCTTCTGAACACCCGATAGCCTTACCTGTTACTTTTACTGCCTTATTAATACTCATTTAAGCTGAAAATATCTAACAGATTCATAATTATTTGGGGTTCCTTACTTCTTAATTTACCAATATATCCTCTCATCCTAGCTTCCCCCTCCACAACTACAAACATTTATGGAAAATGTTAAATAAATAACGTAATAACACTTTACAGTATAAACACACACCTTCTATACGAACTTATGTTAACTTTTACTGCTGCCTTGTGTCTAACGCTTGACGCCTTTTATCTGAATAGGTGAAAAGCTTTTTTTGCCTTACACGATGAAAGCAAGAGGTTACAGGCTTCTAGTCTATTTTAAAAACTGTCTCTAACTCTCCTCAACATTTGATCTTGCTTCGTCCCCAATATAAACTTAATAATAAAAGCTTCCCACTGCGTAACCTTTGCACATATATAAAATTTTCCGAAAAAATTTAATTTAAAAAATTGTAACACTTAACAGAGTAAATATAGAGGATTAAAAGTAGGCAGGTGGCGGCACTATAGTTTACTCTAAGGAAAAAATAGAAACGTGTTCTAGCAGTTAGTTTATTAGTTAGTGCGTGATGAGCATAGAAACAAAAAACATCGAAGTTTTACTAAAAAATGTTTTCTGTAGACATTTGGGCCTATAGAATTGTATAATGGCCCTAAAAGGTTATAAGTTATTAGAGAAAAAATTCTGCATAGAATTATGTGTTCAAACTTGAAATTTATAACAAATGAATATTTACACCATGCTATTAGGAACCTAGCAACAGCGCGAGGGTAGAAAAGGACGAAGCTAACGACAACTCGTATGCACTAGACAGAGACAGATATACCCCATTTAAGTCATCTAAGTGTGAGTCAACCTATAGCAAGAAGGCGGAAAATTGTACAAATTAAGTTATGGTGGAAGGAGTCACTTGAGCTATGTGAATTGAAGCAGAGGTGGGGTTGGAGGGTACGAGAAAAGTAGGTTAAATATAATGGTTCAAAGTGCGGTCGCAGCTACGTTCCAACATTCCCACGTACGTTGCTTCAATAGTTTAAAAATAATTTTAAAGAATAGTAACCAGAAGATTATCATCAATAAAGAATGAATAGAGAAAACGAACGTAAAAGAGGGTGGTCTCTCCAATTTATAAAGCTGAGTAGAGCTGTAGCACCTTTGGTATAGTTCGACCGAAAGTCGGTTTCCAGTTCCTTACAAAGCGAGAGCTTTATTTATGTGTTAAACTACTCCAAAGCTAGAATCATAGAAGTCAAACTGGAAACGCAAAGAGCGGTCCAACTGTAGGATCTTTGTTTAGTTCAGAGCAGCCTATAGTCTGGTTACTCGAAGCTGAAAGATCGTTATTCTTTGGAGCGTCTAAATACGTAAAATACATTTAAAACCAACGGATGCAGATTGGTGTTATAATTGTATGTGTTTAAATACGAGCACTGCTTTCTTTGACTTAAGAAATCTACATTGGTCAACAAAGTCTCAGTGCAAATAGTGGAAATACTGGAAACATTTACTAAAACACGTTATCTAAAAAAAATCCACGAACACTGCTCTAGCGGTGGTAAGAAACTGAATCAAAGGACTTTGAGACAGTATTAGGTGCCGTTAGGTATTGTTGCTTCAAAGTGTCTCTGCAACGTGTGTCCTACAAAACCCTAATTTGGCTCCAACATTTTTGCATCGACGACTGCTTCAAATGTCGCATCAAGATATGGCATAATTCTGCTTCAATATTGTCTTTCCAACGTACGACTGAAAGCATTTGCTTCAGTGCATATCAGGCGAAACTCCAACACTTACAATTGTCAAATATTAAAGTACTTGTAAAATAGGATATGTATTTTTTATGTCTGCTTGTAGACCTAGGTAGTGGAGTGTTGCTCTCGATGGCTTCCAGGTACACCGTTCGTGTAGGGCTAAAGTGCAAACATGAATAAAAATTTAAATTAAATGGGGTATGTTTAACGGCTCGAGACCGCTAGCGCAGGGGGTTGTAATGTGAACACAACCCTGCGTGTTATTTGGAAACGCTCATTTAGCCCACACGTGCGTTTGTTGGTCGCTTGGTTACCAACGACCAAGACAGTTCATTGCAACTAAGCGGTATTTCCATAATTAATTCTTCTTATTACAAGAGCAGAACATATTTTGGTATACCGTTTTACCTACACAACATCTCATTAGATTCCTTCATAAGAATTGTTTCTTGATTCACAACTTAGCATGCTCGCTTTATTCTTGTAAACTGATAGACTCACTGGATATAGACAACTACTGAACTATCTATAGAGTTACAATTAACTTTCCTTTAGTTCTCCCTTTCAGTCTGGTAATTAATATACCTTTTAGGAAATAACCCTACATATTCTACACTTTAACGCATTCATTTGTTCTCTCATAATCCCCACTACGAATAGTAAGTAGGGGTAGTATTAACTTATTTTGTATTTCTTAGTGCGTTAAAAATTGTTGCATTATTTTGAAAATCAAGTATTCTGTCTAGCAATATTGATATTACCAGGACATTAGCGTTCTCTATTGCGACTGGCACACAATGATTAAGCACCGAATCTCATCTTGCTCGGTTTATTTCCAAATCATGCAAATTATTCACACAAATTATATTTCCAAACACTTCTTGCTAAGCATGTCAAATATCAGTTACACACATTTGTATGCATATTTTGTTGCACATATAATGGCACCTCAGATTTATTCGGACTTTCCCACAATTCAATCGACTGTTCATAATGATAGAGCCTTGAGGAGAGTGCTTCTGGTTGTGAAAGATCAGTTTCAACTGTTTTGAAGTCACTTTGGTGAAATGGAACATGTATAGTACCTTTATAATGCTTACATTTGGAATATGTCTCGTAAACTCGCAATCTCAACGTGTAAACTGTTAGGGAACTCAATTAATTGGAAATTTTAGTAGCGTACTTTCTCTTGCTTAATGAGATACTTCGTTACAAAAATGGCTGTTTACAGCAATACATGAAAAGTGTCATATACACAATAAATTAAAACAACACACAACGCTTTTAAGTAATACATACATGAAAATCTAACATCAGCTTAGTAATCTTAGGTTTGTCTGAAATTTTAATCCTTTCACCATGTTTTGTCTGGACGCTTGAAGAAATTCTGCCCAAGGACGGAGGAAATCTTTAATACAGCGACCAATTTCGTAAAGATAGACCCCCCCCCCCCTCGTGTCTTCCAGAAGTAACTGTCAACCATACAAATACTGTCGCTTGCAAAGAACGTACAAAATCCCTAGTGCAAGATAATTTTGCACCAGCGCAGTATACAACCTGTTTATGAAGCCGGAAACGCATGCAGTTCGAGGTTCATTTCTGCAGCTCCGCTTTGTGAGAAGGAGCTCGCTGAACTAACAGTGGTTCATTCACGTAACTGACTAACGCTAAAGGCCGAATAGGAACGAAAGGCGCTAAAGAAAATCTCACGCACCTCGCGTCTACATGCATTATTTACCATTATGGGACACGGGTACTGAAATTTTGACCAAAAGTGACAAAACTTATGAATTTCAGATTTTCACTTACAAATGTACCTAGGAACTTCAGGTGCATAAATAAAATGTCCTGTTCCGCCAGTGCACGTTCAACTACTTAGCTGTGCAGTTTACGGGACGGGTATACTCCGTTTTTTAAACAAATATTGCATTACAGTGAGAATCGTGGCACTGCGAGCCTTGTATGGGTCGAGTAGACTATTAATGCAGTTTTCTTGTTTTCAGAAAACTCAATTGTTCTCAAAGTTATATTTTTCAACACACAAAATGAGGCTGGGGAAATAGTTTTGATCCAATTGTAGTAAAAAGTTACATACATGTTGTGCAAAGACACTAGAACAAACCTAGTTATTATTTCCAGTTTATGCCAAATAGGTTTTGCAAAAAGAAGTAACAAATGAAATTTTGGATGTTTGGCTAATTTTCATATAAAAATATGTGCAAATAGAAATAAATTTTTACCTTAGCAAATAGTGCTATGACTACAAAAGTATTAACTGATTTTGTACTCATAATAATAGCAAATAAGAAGCACATAACATTATAAACGTATTTTAAAAAAATCTAATGTGTAGCACTCACATGACTTTCTCTACTCTTGTACTAACCATTCTTACAAACTCTTATTCCTATATCTTCTTCCTGTTAGTTAAGATAAACATTTCTACAAATTATCTTATTGCTTATTTCCTTGTAAGTGCAAGGGGAACATTAGAATACACTAGGCTTTGAGCGATAATCAAATCTTTTAAAGCTTTGAGATCCCGTTCTCTTTGCACGCTTAGCATATAAAAAATGAACAACGATGTTCCATTGCACGAAAGTTCTAATTTTCCAAAATCGACACACATAACAAGGAATATCTCCGAAATGGTTCACCTTACAAGAAAATTTATTCAGAGATAAATTGTATATTTTGGCAAGATCTACATTTTTTGTACAGTATAACGGTTTACCAGTTATGCAAAAATCGTCCAGAGTAAATCCGACTACAAGGGCTATAACCACAAAATTCAAGACATACATTTTATTTGTCATTAAAATATCTCAAACATATGACATTTTAATCAAAATCGTTAGAGCCATTTTCAAGAAAATCAAAATTTTTGAAAAATGGACCATGTAAAGGGTAGTTTAGGGTGGGGCAATTTTCTTCAAAATCTTCGTGTCGCATCCTTGAAAGACAGTAAACTTAAATACCAACTTTGGTTTTTAACCTAATTTTCGTTTTTGAGTTATGCTGTGCACAGACTGACACACAGACACACAGACGGACCTTTTTCTAAAAATGCTTTTTTTGGATATTTTCGCTGAAATGTCGACATCGAATTTTTGGGTGGAATACAATACTTCCCCAGCTTACCAGTAGAGAAAGTAAAAGTAATGACGCCAGGTGTGCTTTGAAAATGAGCAGGATTTTACATTATTGATTGATGAAATAATCGATAGCTCTATAAGTAACAATGGTATAAATGCGGAACTTGCTACATAGCTTACTAGTGGCCTACTTATAGCCTACATAAAATTTTAAGTCAGTAGATTACGTATTATAGAACCCCGAAATTTCAGGCCTCGTATCTCTTGTACACAGTCGTGACCATTTCATTGGTTACTTTAGACCACTGTGCAAGCATATGTCATTCCTGTCCCTAAATGACCTTAACCAATAGACAAAACAAAGAATACAAAATGGTGTAGAAGCAATTTTTTTATAACGTCCTCCAACATTGTGTCATATCGGACAGTGAATGAATGAAATGGGTGAAATAATGCTCAAATGAGCCCGAGGTCCATGGAGCTTTAAGTTACCCGACATTCGTCTTCTCAGGATCAGGGAAAACCTCGGAAAAAACCTTACCCGGATAACTTATCCTAAGTGAGACTCGAACTCGGGACCTCTTGAACCTGAGGCAGACACGCTATCGAGTCGGGCGAATTGGCTAAAAGAGAAAGAGGGAAAGTGAGTGCATTCAGTTTGTCATACAGATCTCTTATGTACTTTATCAGCTAGTGTGATACAGGCCTTTTAAGGGTTAAAATCTAAGGGGTAAACTTGATTACCACCCAGTTAAGCGAAATGTATAATATGTATGTGTGAGAATGTGTACAGGGAATGAAAATTAAAGCTTGAATGTCATTCATTAAACACACAGCAAGGCAGCACTACATAAAAAAGGTAAACAGAACTTTATTCTCACAGTGATATGAATTACTGTTGCTGCAGAAAAGCAAAATAATAAAGCAAATAGATAAGTAAATAAACAAAGTAGCATGTTCTTCCTCTAACTCAAACTATAAGTGGTTAACTTACCTATACTGATTTATTGCTGATCATAGGACTACAACAGGAATATAGATAAAAGTATAACACAATTTTATTGCCATGATATGTGTCATATTTATGAAAAGCATATGCATAACTAGTTTCTAAGCATGATTCGTCAACTATAACGGAAGAGTAATTTATTTAATTAGATATTTATTCTCACATATGTATCACATGTATCATAAATCGCATAAATCGCGTACATATATTTATTATATTATATATTATATTCATATAATTCCACTTAAGGTTGCTGTTTACATTTGGCTTCAATTAGCAGGTTTTAGGCATCTATATAGTACAAGTTTTCCCCGCCAGCGTCCATATATGACAGGTTGTGTGTGTGTGTGTGTGTGTGTGTGTGTGTGTGTGTGTGTGTGTGTGTGTGTGTGTGTGTGTGTGTGTTTTAGATTCTAAATATATAGCACTGGATTACCTCCCCTCTTTTCCCCCATATTCTGTGCTATCAAGCCATCACACTCTGTGATAGGGAACATGAAGAATACGCCTCAAAACATCCCAGGATACGATACAAAATCCGCCGAAGGCGTTCTTAGGTACTATTTGTACATATGAATATCCCATATAAGACCAGATGCATGGCTACAACCAATTGTTTTAGAAGTGGAAAAGTACAAGACATTACTAAAACTTTTCGTATTGCTTCATGACTACTTAACATAACAAAGAGCTCTTGTTAACACAGACAAATTCAGAACCTTTGCCAAAACGTGAGGGTCATAACCTGTAAATTGTTCGTCGTAATTGACACTACATTTTCTCTAGTAAGTCGTTATGAGGAGGGATTTGTAAGTGATATACAGAAAATTGAAATTATTGGGGTTATTCATCGCGCCGTCAGCACAAAAGCAATCAAAACTGTAGTGCCATTGAGATAATTAAAAATAACGAAACAATTTCCATGTAGAACGTTGCTGAATTCCATGAAATTCCTTTAGTTGTCTTAAAGAGGATCTGACTAAATGTGACAGATACCAGACACTTTTGTAGTTTTAATTAACAAGTGATTTTCATATATACAGACGCCTGTTTAGAAAGCCTTCTTTTTCAGTTTTCCGAGATTGACTTCACTGGAAGTAGCTTTATTGAAACGAAGAAAGAAGTTTTCACTCATTGCTTCGTACGTTTCGCCAGTTCGTTCTTTCTGATGAACCCACACACTAACAATGAGACGTTCCTCAAATCGTATATTTGCTTGTATCAGCCATTGCTTACAACACAAATAGCGTTTCATATTGACATCAACTAATAATCCGCAAAAAATCTGGGTTGCCACTCTTGTAACATAGCAATGCCCTCGCTCTATCAGAAAAATGGCAAACTAATGCAGCAAAAAGCATATGAATAGTTTTTTTTTTCTTTTTTTTTTCGGAAAGTGAGTTATTTCAATATAAACATTACCCGATCGCGACTTTTGGCCCACCCCAGTAGATTTCTTAAAACACACAAATTGTCCAGTGTATTTGTCTATGTGGAGTGTTATTTGTCTAAATTTCTCAAATGATAGGTGGTTATGCATTTTTTTATCATTTGACCATGTGATGAGCACGGAATTTCAAAGATGTCACATAGGAACCATTTCTTAAAACATATGAATATCGCTTAAAGCCTATTATATTCGTATATTCCCTCTGCAGCTTCAAGAAAATTAGCAATAAGATAACCGATCAAATGTCCTTTAGCATAAGTTAGAGATATGCACGTTTTAATAATAACTTGTGCAACAGCATAAAATGAAAGCGAATCCAACACATTCGATTTTAAAAATTATTATTCGATAATCACAGATCAGGCGGAATGTATATTTTTCTCTACTTACTATTCGCATCTAAAGAATTGGAAATACAAAAGTGAACAGTAGCAGAATTGGGACAAAGTACAAACTCAGGTATACGCTTTGTCGACTAATAACTTAAAACAATGACATAATAATGCAGTGCGAAAGTGATCAACCTTAGTGCTTTTGTAAAGGACTCCTTGATTATTGTGGCTCAAGAATCAATAACGATATCGTGAAATAATGATGACGTCCCACTTCTAGAAACATTAATTGCAATTTTTACTGCAGAAATGCACGTTATAATATGAATTGGTAAGTTGTAATTTTATTTATTGCATTGATTTCATTTCCTAGATATATTTATTTATATGAAACATTAACAAGAATTGCCATTTGTCTTCTGATTCATCTTAATTCTGGCTTCCGGATATTTCCTGGTCTCGGATATTCGGTGAAGAGCGTCGCAGCGCCTATATGCTTTCGCCAAAATTGTAGACCATTTTGCCGCAGAGCGTTGCTCAGGGTGCACCAGATTTATACAAATATTGCGCTGTAATAAATATAATTCTCCGGGAGCCTGTATATCGTCGTCTCTAACACTTCTCATACATGGTCTACAACCTTCTCATTTCACCAAGCGATGACATTTGAGGGCACCAGGAGGGCGAAGTCCTTGTGGTAGTTCTCTGAGCAGAAAACGTCTGCGGGGTGTTCACATGACACCTCACGATGATGTCACAAATATACCTACTATGTGGATTAAACATCATGCGCAGAGTTAGTATTCAAGCATTGCTAGCACAAGAGCGTATGTTTTCTAAGATACCTAAGCCTTATTGATGTCAAAAGCTTCTGTCATAATCTTTCTCTCAGATAATGCTGGAGGTTTGTTATCAGACATTCCTTACAGGGATATTCACAGTACCTGTAACTGTAGCATGATAAGATAGCGAAGGAATGAGTTATAGCAACGTAAAAGAAATAAGAAAAATAATCATCTCAAATGATAACATAATCCACCTAAAGACAGTTTTGTAACTGAACTGAGGTTGAAGTTTCAAGCTCTAAATTGAGAACAGGTGCTCAAGTGGCGTTAGTAAATGGAAGAAACCTAGAAGCGGGACAGATTTAGATGTATCAAAAGGGACAAAATACGTGTACCCTCATTATTAACTTATGTATCTACTGTGGACGAGTGAATTAGCCTCTTGTGTTGTAAACTTGGAGAGTGTCTGTCTTAGTGTCCTAAACATAATTACCAGCCAGCTCAGAGCTTCTCTCCTCTTCGTTTTCTCCTTTAGATGCCTGTTTACTGTTCTGCCAAGTAAATCTGCAGTTAGCTACATCGGCGAAACCCCACAGTCTCCTTTTCTTTGATGTTCTGTTTCAAAGAGAATGAATAATATCGGCTGTTAGCCCGTCCTTACACATTAACACGTCCCAATGCTCGCGCAGAAAATGGAAAATGTCTTGCGCTGTAATCCGTTTACCGCCACGTTGGCTGTAACTGCTCTGGTGTAATTACGTAATACGGCTGTTAGATCGTAAGAAATAACCTGCTTCTTGTCGTGGGAGGATAGGTATACATAAACTTAGTGAATAACACACGCAGAGAACTTGTCATTTGTATGTATAAAGGACAAGCTTGAGATTTTGTCCCCATATGATTAACTTCAGTAGTTTTAATGAAACAAAAAGACAAATTTAAATAAATCGTTCATTTAGAAACGTCTACCAAATATGCAGGGGACATTTTTTAAATTTTGCAGTATTGAAGAGCAAAAAACGTGCTGTTAAATCAGCGCCACAGAGCTCGTGTTCCTAACGGTATATAATTATATAGATTAAACATCTCAATAATATTATAACGTATTAGCTATATGGTGGGGTTTTTAGCGTAAGTTTAAATCGCGTTTAGAAGACAAAATTAGATTTTAACGCTGGAAGAGGCCAACTTTAGTTGGTTAACTGTACTTTTACTTCTTGGTAAACATTTTATGTTCCGTTTTTTACTTTCTCTACTGGTAAGTAGGGGAAGTATTGTATTCCACCAAAAAATTCCATGTCGAGATTTCACCGGAAATATATGTTTTGAGGCCCCCTGAATCCAAAAAAAGCATTTTTAGAAAAAGGTCCGTGTGTGTCTGTGTGTCAGTTTGTGTGCCAGTCTGTGGACAGCATAACTGAAAACCGAAAAGTCGGTTAAAATCCAAAGTTGGTATTTCAGTTTAATGTCTTTGAAGGAACAGACACGAAGATTTTGAAGAAAATACCCCCACCCTACACTACTCTTTACATGGAACATTTTTCGAAAATTTTGATTTTCTTGAAAATGGCTCTAAAGATTTTGATTAAAATGTCATATGTTTGAGATATGTTTACGACAAATGAAATGTATATCTTGAATTTTCTGGCTATAGCCCCTGTAGTCGTATTTACTCTGGACGACTTTTGCATAACTGGTAAACCGTTAGAGATAGACCAAATCATAATATACAAAGATGCAGATCTTGCAAAAATGCACAATTTATGTCTGAATAAATTTTCTTGTAGGGTAAACCATTTCGCAGATATTCCGTGTTATGTTTGTGAGTTTCGGAAAACTTAGAACTTTCGTGAAATGGATCAACGTTATTTTTTTTTTTATATGTTAAGTGTGCAAAGAGAACGGAATCTCAAAGCTTTAAAACATTTGACTATCACACAAAGTCTACTGTATTCTAATATTCCCCTTACAGCTACAAGGAAATAAGCAATAAACTAAGTTGTAGAAATGTTTATTTTAAGTAACACGAAGAAGATATAGGAATAAGAGTTTGTAAGAATAATTAGTACAAGAGTAGAGAAAGTCATGTGAGTGCAACACATCACTTTTTTTTCTTCTTTTGCATTTGTTTTTATTTTGAAATGTTAAGCAGTATCGTAGTTTATGCTAACGCTAGGTTTATTAACCTGCATGTTAGTTTTGTGTGGTACAGGTCACGCATTTGTTCTTGACGAATGACCTTCTGCAAGGGAGCACTAGGCTAGCCTACCCTCGATAACATGACAGCAAAATAGTTTATCTTTGATAATCCAGTTCTGCTTCTCTCTGTTGCGTTTTTATATACAGTTGACTACAGAAGTATGTATTAACCAGATCAGAATAGGAAGCATATGAGGGAGATATGTTGGGAATAGAAGTAAAACACATTTAAGTGCAAACAATTATCGAGGTTGATAGTGTGATCAATTTTACTGGACAATTTGCTTTGTAATACTGTACTAATTCAGCTCAGAAACGTGCGTCAACGTGCACAACATCTGACTGCAGACTGTACTTGCCTCTCGATCAGTGTTGCTATGTGTGAAAGAAGTAAAAGCAGATGTTTTGATTTGAAAAAAGCAGGGGAAAACAGTAGAATTCTTTAACCGGCAATTTTTCTTGGTGTATACATATGTATGACAATAATAATAATAATATTAATAATAATAATAATAATAATAATAATAATAATAATAATAATAATAATAATAATAATAATAATAATAATAATAATAATAATAATAATAATAATAATGATAATGATAATGATAATGATAATGATAATGATGATGATGATGATAATAATAATAATGATAATATTTGCTCCAAAATCATTCTTGCACTGTAGAGTTACTGCAACATGCAGTGTCATTATTGCGCAATAGCCTCCTTTCTGTATCTGTTTGTTGGGTTTCTTCTGCTTTCACCAAATTAGGAAACCAAGAAGCAAGTGGTGCAATTGACTAAACTGTTCAGATTTTAGCTTGTTCTAACACTTCCAACGTTGTAAGAAGTGGATCACTTAATGAAAAATCTGATGTGTTGCACTCACATGACTTTCTCTACTCTTGTACTAACCATTCAAACAAACTCTTATTCCTATATCTTCTTCGTGTTAGTTAAGATAAACATTCGTACAAATTATCTTATTGCTTATGTCCTTGTAGGTGCAAGGGGAATATTAGAATACAAAAGGCTTTGTGCGACAGTCAAATCTTTTTGACCTTTGAGATTCGGTTCGGCGAGTTTTCCGAAACTCACACACATAACAAGGAATATCTCCAAAATGGTTCACCCTACAAGAAAATTTATTGAGACATAAATTGTGTATTTTACCAAGGTCTACATTTTTTGTACTGCAAGATTTTGTCTATCTCTAAGGGTTTACCAGTTATGCAAAATTCGTCCAGGGTAAACAGGACTACATAGGCTATAGCCAGAAAATTCAAGATATACATTTCATTTGTCATCAAAATATCTCAAACATATGACATTTTAATCAAAATCGTTTGAGCCATAGTCAAGAAAATCAAAATTTTCGAAAAATGTTCCATGTAAAGGGTAGTTTAGGGTGGGGCTATTTTCTTCGAAATCTTCGTGTCACATCCTTGAAAGACAATAAACTTAAATACCAACTTTGGTTTTTAACCGACTTTTCGTTTTTGTGCTATGCTGTCCACAGACTGATAGACTGACAGACACACAGACACACACACACGGACCTTTTTCTAAAAATGCTTTTTTTGGATTCAGGGGGTCTCAAAACATATATTTCCGGTGAAATCTCGACATCGAATTTTTGGGTGGAGTACAATACTTCCCCTACTTACCAGTAGAGAAAGTAAAAATGACTTACTATGTCGCGAACTGACTCAACGTATCGTGAAAGTCAATACAGTCTAATTTGAAAACTTGTACATATTTGTCGGGCAGGGATGATTCTGTCAGAGATATTAGAACTTTAACACCAAAATACATGTTTTCCACATGGAGAAATACTTTTGGATCCCTGTATTCAACTTTATATATTTCACTGGAATTCAAAGGTGTAGCAGCCAAGAATAGTTTGTAATCCAGAAACAACAGATGTGGTATACTGTTTATGTATACAGGTGATCAATATATTTTATTTTTATGCACGAGGGAAATGCCTTGCCTGAAAATCTTTTGTGCAAGAGCGAATTATATTATTTCAGGGAAAATGACGTTTAAAATGGAAAATACATAAAAAGCAGGAGATTTTGAAGTGCATTCAGTTTTTAGCAGTAGATCAGTAGATTTGCAAAGAAGCAGGAGATCTCCTGCAAAACCACTGGATCTAGTATAATTAAACTTAGAACAACTCTGTTCACAACTATATGTAGAGCTATACTAACTCTTGTACACACTGTTCTTGCAATTAATTCTCTATCTACTACATTTTTATTGACATAAGCATTTTCAGAAGGTACCTTATTGCTAATTTTCTTTTAGATACAACGGGAATATGGAACTACAATAGGCTTTAAGTGATAGTAGCATGTCTTTGCAAGGCTAAGAGATAAAAAAGCGAATAACATTTCTATTTGAGAAAAGTATATTTATTGGCAAAATCAAATAAATAAACTATTTCTCGGCAAGGATTCACTCAAAAAAGGAAGCATTTGGCATAAATTGTGTGTTTTAACAGATTCATATTTTTTTATTGAGTAGCCCTTTGTCTATCTGTGATTCTTTACCACTTATGCAAAACTCATTCAAAATGAACAGCTCTTTTGAGGAAATTTCCAGAAAGTTCATATTACGACTTAGAAACTGCCATGGAATTGCCTATTTGTGTCTATTACTGGATACTGAGCTGATTCATCCTCCGACCGAAAGGAGGTGGGGAATAAAAGCTAATTAAGTAGACTTCTCCAAAGAGACAAGGTTGGATGTCGCTGTTTTACAAGACACTCAGTTTTGGGCTACTCAATGTAGTAGGTGAATTATTAAACCTTGAGAATAATGATCTCTTTCAATAGATAATAATAGTATCAAGCAATTCATAGGTGATTTTGCGTTTAATAGGTAAATTCAAAGATATTGAAACCATTAAATCAGTTTTGTTCTCATACAACACAACATACCCAACCAAATATTATCTCGGACTACTTTCTTCAAACTAAGCGCATTCATTTACTGTTCTGCATTCTGACATATGCCACAAAACTGTCGGTTTTAAAGTCAACGTGTGTTTTATTTCTAAAGCTTCCTTGGGTGCGCTTAATATCTCCAAAAAGGGTCTAAAATATTACTTATTATTCCGTTAACATATTTAAGAGCCTGAACTTCCTAAGTGGTTGACTCTCTATTGCTCATTCTAAATGCATCTCGTTTGATATTTTTGTATCTCTAAATGAATATTTCTTAATATATCCAACACATTCTGAGTTTTAACTGCTGTTGAAAACAATTAGTTTAGCACCGAGGGGATGTGGTTTAGTTTTATTGTCCGTAAAACAAACTGTTAAAACTGTCATTTACGGCGAATTTTCTCGTTGTTTGCTAAGCCCACAATATTATTCGATTCTCTTTGCTGAAAAAGTAAAATCAACAACACTCTCAAAGTTAATTAAATGAACGGTTCATCTGCTCCCAACAACCAGTCAGACCTTCACTTCAGTGCTACTGTTTCTGAACCGCAGTCTCTTGTTTTAATTTCAAACTCGACTCCATTAAAGAGAATTTCAGTATACGGGGTTGATAAATAATGGTGCTTCAAGAAGCGAAGTTGTATGCAGTAATACAAAGATATTCAATCAAGCAGTTGAGCCAAATTATACACTCGGTGTAAGTCCTACATAAGGGGAGGATAATAAGGGTAAGAAGTAAATAAATACACAGACAGACATGTAGGTAGGTGGGTGGGTAGGCAGACAGACACAGACAGCCAGACAGACAGACAGACGAATGAAGGAAGGAAGGAAGGATAGAATGAAGGAAGGCAGGGAGGGAGGTAGGGAGGGAGGAAGGAAGTAAGGAAGGAAAGAAGGAAGGAAGGAAAGTAATAGCAGGCGAAGGTATGCTAAATGGAGTCGCTGGTTCATAATAGAAGCGCAATATAGACGTACATACGTACAAATTTATTGCTTTACATCGAAAAATTGGATATCATTATTTCCCTGGAAATTCCTGGTTTGAGATTTCCTGAATTGATAAAACAATACATACCAAACTTGGTGTATCATTTCGGCGTCCTCAAAGGATGTTAGGAAATCCCTAAACCCACATCTGTTTTACACTGAACATTTTTCGAACATTTGAATTTTCTCTAAATGGACTAAAGGATTTTCATTAAAACACCACAAGTTTAACACAGTCTTATGGCCAACGAAACAAATCTTGAATGCTCATGTAATAGCTTATGAAGTCCTCTTCTTTGTGGGTGACTTTTGCATAACTGGTGACAGAGACGGACAAAATCTTACTACATAGAAAATGTAGATCCCGTTAAAGCACAAATTATTTTGTCAAATACATTTTCTGTAGCGTTAAACCTTTCCTGACATTCCTTGTACGAGTAATTACTTCTAATGTCCTTATACTTAGATTCTGTCAAATACGGTATTATTTTGTTTCTGGCCATGCAAAGAGAATGGAATTCCAAAACTATCATACAGTGACTAGTTCTTAAAAGAATGGACTATGAGCTACCAATATCCTTATCACAATTGTGTATTCTAAGACGTAGGGAATAAAGGCGTTATTTGCAAAATGCATATGCCGTACTTCATTCAAAATTCCTTGCAGTGTAGTGCTTGAAGATGCTATATGGTAAGATTATCTCTACCAAAAGTTATTTCAAGAATGGGCTACAATAATGCAACCACGCGTTCGGTTATTGCATTCATTTATTCTAAAGTGCCGTCTAAGGTGCAAAGGCTTCCTGCAAGACGGAAATGTCTTTTATAAGACTCGCGATGATGGTTATTCCACATGGGTAGACAGTTTTACAAGCATGAATTCTTGCACATACTGAATTTCGTTTAGACTTCCACTGATAATTCTAAAAAGTAGTCTTACTTATAGTTGTGTTCACAGAATTATTTCTTATTGATTATTTTATAGCCTTTCCAAATAGGTGTATGCCTTGCAGCACTAGCCCACAGTGGTCCCACTAGTTATCTGAAGTCTGCCTATTATAATCTTGGTCTTCCTCGGTTTCCGCTTGCAGTGTACGGGTCCCACATGGTAGTCGACTGAGTTTATCTGTCGTGGTGAAACCTTGCGACGTGCTCCACTCATTTTAATTTCTTTATTGCAGTATGTTGTGTTACGTTCTTGAAGAATGTGATTTTTTGGAGTCTTTTGTGTGAAACCATATCCTGTACTGAAATGATCTGGATTTTATTTGTAACAGTTAATGGGAAGTTAAATTCGTTATGACCTTCACACAGCGTGTCGTAGTTTGAGTGTCTCAGTGCTCAGAAAGCAGAATCGCAACGTGTCTACTTGACAAGAGCTCCCCTTTTTAAATGAAAATGCCCCTATGCACACACTTTATATTTTGATTGGTGCTTGGCATTGCGTTGTATCAGATCCCTCGTATTTCTGCCATCATGTTTCTGATGAAATAGTTGCGTATTTCCTTCTTTTTCTCACCGGTTCTCTCTCCCCACAAACTGTCACATTTTGCTGCTCTAATCCTCTTGCTAATTGATTCGACCTTCTAACTTCCTTTTCCTGACGATCATCTGTTTCACGATATTTCACACTATTTAAAATATTTTTATTTCTATCGTTCCCCGTTCCTACTTATTCCGCTCGAGAATTTATTGATTAGCTCAGATGTCTTATGATACTACCTATGAAAATGTCACGCAAAGCCAACATTTATCAATTCTAGGAATAGCTTTCAAGTTAACAATGTTCTATCTTCTAACAGCTAGGTAAGCCACACTTTTTCTCACAGGTATATTTTAATATTCAATCAACCATCAATCATCGGATCAATGGATGTTGCGGTATGTGACTCGAAATAAATTACTTTTGCATATATAACTTATAAATAGCTTTATTTTCTTCTAATACTGTTAACAATATATCTGATGATTTAGTTAAAATTATTTGCAGTATTTCAGACAACACAATCTTCATTAATCTTGCAGACCATTGCTATTTATGTAAACGCAAGGGGATTGACTTCCAGTGCCTCTGACTGATAAACTTTGATTATGATAGCTTAGAAGGGAATGGTTCTTTGAGCACTAACAAACTTTATTTTTAAGAGCTCAGGATTCCATGCTGCAGGTTGTATTTTGATCTTTCTTTCTGATCTTTCTTTGTCTTAAAATTTCATTTCGAAGTCGGTATCATTCCCAGAGGTTGAGATAATGCTTTTTAAGTTAAAAGACAAATAGGAAAATCTGATGAGTTGCACTCACACGACTTTCTCTACTGTTGTACTAATTATTCTTAAAAAACTTTAACTACTATATCTACTTAATGTTAGTCGAGATAAACAATTGCATATTGCATATTTCCTTGTAGGTGCAAGAGGAATATGGGATACAGTAATCTTTCAGCGATTGTCACATATTCTTAATCTGGTCGCTATCTGAAGACTTTGCACGGTCAAGAGACGAAGTGAATAACAACCTTATATTTAAGTAAAGTTTAAGTATTGCAAAACTCAGACGAATAACGAAAAAATTAACGATATCTATATTTCTATACATTAAGACTTGGTGTATCTCCTATAGTTTACCAGTTAATGCAAAAGTCACCAAGAGCAAACAGGACCATGTGGCCTATAGCCAGAAAATTCAAAATATATATTTCATTTACCGTAAAATATATTAAATATGGCATTTTAATCAAAATCTTTCAAAGTAATTTTTGCCAAAATCAAAATTTTCTAAGCATTATCCATGTGAAAGGTGGCTTAGGATGGAGGAATATCCTTCAAAATCCTCGCGTTTCATCCTTTGAAAGATATTAAACTTAAATACTTGGTGTTAACGGAGTTTTCGTTTTTGGAGTTATGCTGTTCACACACACACAGACACACACACACAAACACACACACACACACACACACACACACACACACACAAACACAGAGACCGTTTTCTAAAATGCTTTTTTTTTTTCGATTTAGGGAGCCATAAAACATATTTCCAGTGAAAACTAGACATTGAATTTTTTGGGTGGAAAACAATATTTCCCCTGCTTACTGTGGCAGAGATAGTAAGAAGACACATAAACATTAGGATATGTTATGTTTTCATTAAAGGAAAATTTGTGTGCTACTTTTATCAGTGCTTGGTGGTTCTAGAGCTAATAGCGGCAAGTTTTAAAGGCAATGCAGAATGTTTGCACAATTAGTTTTACCCCGGATGCACCGTAAACTGGGGCAGCCCGTTACAGGAGCTTAGGATGAATGAAGGCAGATAGACTGATACAACTACTCAATGAAGTGAACCGGAAGTAGCCGAGATCATTTTCGTTTGTTTATTTTCTTTATAGCTATCGGGTTTATTTCCTCTAGTCGCGAGAGCAAACTTATATAAAGCGGGATACAATTTTATTTCTCTTTACCTTAGTATCCTTTCAGTTCTTTGCTCACCGTTCTATGTGACGCATGATTGAATCTGAATTGTTTCCTGGCCTCTCCACAATCTTTTGAGACAACTCAACGAAGGAGAATGGCTGCTGTATATTGCGGAAATTCGAAACCTATAACGTAAACAATAAAATTGATATCTGTCTTACCTTTGCTCCCTTATTCTGGTAGCTGTTAAAACAGGTCCTCAAACTGATCGTGGTTTTATCTGACACCTTCAAGAGAAAAATTCGACTGTAGTTATTTGTGAATCACCTTCTGGCTGTGTCAGATAGATAGTGAGCAGCAGAATGGGTGGCCTACTTTCGCAGGGGCTTCGTCATCTGCAGCATTGCAGGTTGAGTTGCACTTATTGCTCGAGTACTGCTATAGAGGTCATTTTTACATGCAGATTTCATTTTTTGATTATTCATTTGGCCATTTGTATTGTCGCATCCCGACACACAGGGCAAATTTTAGGAAGGATAATTACATCCCACGAATTTAGCGTCCCTCCATTTCATTTCACCTTCATTTCAAACCAATCTCTCAAGGTTAGAAATGTTGGCGATGGGCGAGTTTGGCGCTGCTGTATGAGGGCTTTGCAAACTGTAACTGCTGTTCTCGTGGGATGGGTAGCATTCTGTTCACCTGAGTGGTGGCTGCTTGACGAACTCTGGTATCGAGATGAATCCATAGTACACATTAGGGACCCCACCAGCCTCGAGCGACCCCTCCACCCCCCGGATTCCAACACACGCCCCTAAACCGCTGCCACTCCTCCCGAGGTTTTACGTACAACAGCATCAACAGTTGGCTCGGTGTGGAATACCCTCCGCAAATACTCTACCTCTCTATAATCTGACATGCCAACTCAGGTGACTTTCTCTGCACAGTCTTGACAAAATATTCTTAAGAACAGTTATTCTTCATCACTGCATGTTAAACATGATAGAAGTTTGTACACAGCCTCTGTGGTGTAGTGGTGAAGTGTCTATCATACATTCAAGAGTCCCTTTTCTTCGATTTATCTATCTTGAGAAGGAAATGTCAGATAGCTGTAAGATGTGTGGAACTAGAGCTTATTTGAGTATCATTTGCTTCACAAAAAAGAGGTTTGTAGAAGTAGTTGTATTGCGTATTTCCTTATAGGTAGAATAGGAATAGGATATATAGCAGGGTTAAGATAGTCAAATCTTTTAAGAGCAGGTCACTATGCGATGGCGTTGATATTCCATTTAGTTTACATGTAACGACTTCCCATTTAGTTAAAGCATGGGTATTGGAAAACTATGGAACTTTTCCAGGAAATTAAAGTTGTGCATTTCATATATGATGAAGGAATCTGAAGGATACTGTATTTTAATAAATAGCATTAGTGTCATTTTCGGTAAATTGAAACTTCAAGAAATAGGGTAGTCTGGAGTTGGGGGATTTTCTTCAAAATGTTGGTTTCGCATCTTTGAAAGATGCATAACTGAAACAGCAAAGTTGGTGTTTAATGACTTTTTTTCTAAGAGCTATAGCTTGAAAATTACAATTTCTGCATCGTGTGGCACACCTGACAAATTAACACAATAGAGGTATTATATACTTCTCAATAAATATTAAACATTATTGCATGAAGTATAAACCGCACTTATAAATATTGCAGCAGAGCAACATATGAAGCAATTTTGAAAACCTGTCGTTAAAAAGACAGTAATTAGAAATTTAAGCTTTCGGTTACCCTCAAGTTTATAAGGACAAATTTTTGCTGATGTAATTCATAGTTTAGGTAACAAAAATATTTATTTATTTTGAGTGTGAGATAATAATTAAACAAACTTACTTATTAGGTTTTAAAATTCTTTAGCGTATTCTGACGTTTTCTAACAAAATCTAAAGAGCGGGATAGTTCTGTGGTCCGCATTCGCGAGGTCGCGGGTTCGATTTTCATGGCAGACCTTGTTGAACCTTTTTTCTTGGTTTCCCCGGGTCGCCAGGCTATATCCAGCGATTGCCAGTCCCTCAACTTTGTTATATTAATAATTTCATTTCAGCCTTCATCCCGTTCAATTTCTTCTAGGGTTGGAAGCGTCGGTGAGCTTCATGGTAGCAGCACGGCAGGGGGAAACAATATACTCTGAAAATCTCGTCCCTCGAATTGGATACGGAGCCCCCGCTCTCTCCCGGAGAGTACGAACCCGAAGGTGTGGCTGTGGGACCGGACCGAGCTAGCCTCCACCGGGGTGCTTCTGACTGGGAAAGTGTAGGGGACCCTGCCATCTGCTCTGTCGTGGCAACATTCCGGCCGCCCTTAGGATCCATTCTCCTCATCCATCCCCATCGGGGGTACCCCATCAGGCGCATAGGTATAAAAGTACCTCGGTTGAGGTGCTAAGTTCCCCTCCACAAACTATCATAGGTTCATATTCATGCCGTGTTTTCCACGTGTGATGCTTAAGGAAGTTCTACCCGACATTCATTCCACTATTTCCACATTATCTTTTAGGCGTATATACCTTTAAGAAGCGCTGTTAGTTATAGTGGGGAGATCCTACTTCATCGCCTGAGATCATCAAATTTAGTAACCTTCAACGTAATTTTTTCGCTTTTTACTCATATTTCGCGGAGTACGCCTACTTATGCACAGAGCCTTTCCTAAATTCCAATTACCAAGAATAAAGATGCCGCTTTCTGAGGAGTTCTCTCTTTTAGTCTTCTCCTTTAAGTAGAAAATAAGCTTAAAAATAAACAAAGAATTTCTCGCTAAGCTCCTTAATTTGTTTTTAGTAAATTAACCATTTGGATTTCCAAACGTAATTATTCAGGCAATTGTGGTGGTAGCCGAACTTCAAATGACGCCAGTAAACAAGGGCAAGAATAGGCAGGCCCATCGACTTTAGACGGTTCGAAAAGCTTTCGACTGTTAAAAGTTTCGAGAACAACGTGTAGTTCCAGAGAATTCGGCAGGGCTTAATGATATGCTATATAAGCGTGTCGTACGAACAGAGGAACCAGCTGTTTGTTAGAGTTGAGTTAAATTGTTGTACCGGACGGACTGACCTTTTAAGAGTGTGTTGAGAGAATTTGACTGAGTGTATCGAGGAAAACTATTAATCTCTGAAGTACCTTATAGTGTGAACAGTATTTGTGTCATTGTGTCATTACGGTAGGCACAACAGATGTGACTTCGAAGGTCACGATGAGCTGTAAATGTGTTAACGATAAAACAGGAATTGTGTTTCTGTGATTCAGTTTGAGAAGGAAAATAAAGGAACGTAAAATGTAACTGGATTTTCAATTTGTTACGTATTTATTAGAAACAAGAACGTTTTAATGGAGAAAATCCCACATTTGCTTGCATCAAATGCCGTGTATACCAGTTTATAAGCCCAATAAACAATATTACTCTTTGATTAAGCATTAATAACAACTGAAACGGGTTATAGCAGTACTGGCTTGTAAATACAAGGTTCAAGGCCACGTTTTAAACATCAGTCAGTCGTGACCTTTGTTCTCTGCATAAGAGAGGCTGTACGGGGGCATTTATCAAATATATGCACATTCGTTAACACTAGACTTTGACTGCTCACCACACTGAGACCGAATGTAAATACAGGTAGTTGGAATACCCTATGTGTATTAATGCAATGCTATCCAGTTGCCTATCGAACCAAGCACTGGTTAAGAACATATTCCCTCTAAAACATTCTCCACCAAACTATTTGTTAAATGAAACTATTCTACTTTCCATAACACGTATTAGTAGAAAGTCACTACGTTCCAATAGAAAATTCGATTGAGGTATTTCATCGGAATTTCAGGTTTTAAGGCCTCGTGTAAAAGTTATGTAAAAGTTCTCACACTTAAGCACTTAAACCTCATTGCGCGCGCGCGTGTGTGTGTGTGTGTGTGTGTGTGTGTGTGTGTCAGCTGCTGGTGTACGCTTACGTCAAAACGAAGATAGCGAAGCAGTTAATGAGTGTTGAGTAATCGCATCGTCAGCATCAGCTTGTTTGAGAGATAGAGAAAGTGACGAAAGACAGAAACGAATGAGTTCAGTTTAAGGGAAGAAAACAGTTGTGAGTTGTAATATCACGAAAGACTGTTCACTGTGTTAACGTCATTAAAAGTGAACTGTGCATTCAGGTTTGGAAGCAAATAAAGTGTCATAGTATCATAAGCCACTTCCAAATTAACCAGTGTTAATGGTTCAGATTATTCAATGCGTTTTCACTTGTTTAAAGAGCTGCTAATGTTTCGTTATTTTTCGTGACTGAACAGAATAAGTGTGGGATTTCAGAACCAGAATCAAGCTTCAGTTCTTAAACATTTAAATATCACTGTTTGCTTTGCATCTATAACAAAATGGGTTTATCACGTTATCACGTTTTCCAAGAATAGTTTCTATACTCCCTAATAAACTATAAAATGACATGTGAATATAACATTACAGACTGCTAAACATATTAAACATAACAGACACTAAACTTTGTGCCCTATATTATCTTTTATCTTAAGCTGGAGTTACCTTATAGGAACAGTTCTTTCCGCTTGGAAGCAGACCCAATGGAGCCATTCTTTCAAACCTGAGTGCACTGTGATGAAATGCTCTAGATGCCTCAAAAGTTTGCGACAGGCGATAACCATTCTAATCTGTAAGAGCCTATAAAAGGTGAAATAACGTTTCTACAGATAACCCCGAAAACTTAGATCAGGCTTATGCATAGAAGGCTTAATTATCCACTTTCCCGCCGAATATCCATAAGGTAGGTATTTTTCTAGGATAATACAGTATATCATTGCTCGTTATATTTCTTTCTTATTATCTTTCTTTTTAGACAATAAATTTAACGTTCACACTTTTATTACGTATAGTAAGATGGGGAAGTATTGTATTTCACCCAAAATTTCTATGTCCAAATTTCACAGGAAATATATGTTTTGAGGTCTCCTGAATAAGAAAAAGCATTTTAGACAAAGCTCCGTGAGTATGTGTGTGTGTGTGTGTGTGTGTGTGTGTGTGTGTGTGTGTGTGTGTGTGTACGTGTATAAACACAGTTTAAAACAACAAAATATCAATAACACTTTTATGATGTCAGCCAATTTTCCAGATATACTCGTACTTTAATTGTCTGCATTATTCAATATTTAAGATTCCTTAAAGTGTTGTGGCTATTCAGCGGTTTCTCTTTAGTATTACTGTCCTCAGGAATTTGAAGGCAACAACACGTAAATGTTATTCTACCTGTCGCAAAATTTTATGGCGGGTGGCTCGATACTAAATTCAGTCATAGGCTTGCCATGCCTTGTGTATAGTTAAACACGGTGTGAAATCACTCTGCAACTCCGGTTATATAAATGTCATTTGCACAACAGGAAAAAGAACAACAATAGTCAGCTATCATCCGCCATTAACTCCTGCAACAGCATTATGAAAACGATTCTTGTGCGTTGCACTCGCATTATCTCATCTATTCACTCATGTACAAACTATTCTTACAGACGCCTATTATTCATTTTAATTAATAGGAAATTGTATTAACACGTCTTTGAGGGAACAATGAGAATAAAGATAACTTGAACCACAGACAAATGCTTTAGTAACTGGTCCTTATGTGACAGCCAGAAATTCTGTTTTCTTTGCATGACCAGCAGGAGAAAAAAATCACTATCCCTTTGAGAAAAGTACGTAATATCCCAGAAATTTTAAGTTAAAGAAAATATCCAAATATACATTTCCTCTGTAACAGGACATTGTTTATACTTTACGGTTTACAGCTATATGAAAATCATTCAGAATTATAAGTCCTTTATAGGCCATTTTCAGAATACGTACTTTGATTTGTAACGAAAATATCTTAAAGATATGACAACTTACTGAAGTCGTTGGGGCCTCCTCGAAAAAGGAAAAAAAAAAAAAAAAAAATTGGAAAATTATTATTTTGCAAATCTTTGTGTCGTATTCTCAGAACAAGGTGGTCTTAATATCAAGTTTAGTACTTGGGGACTTTTCGTTTTGGGTTCTCTCTGGCAGGAATCTTGCAAACCCTCAGCTGGCGCTCAGTTACGGACAATAAACGACAGTGTACAACCCTGGCAGACCAGCTGCAGGGATTTCAGGCGGAAAGAAGTGGTTTTAACCCGCCTGAGGATAGGCCACACCCCAGCCACCAACGGACACCTTTTGCGTGGTGATTCTGAGCCTGTCTGTGTGACGTGGAATGTTCCATTCTCCGCCGCAATGCCCCCTTTGATTGTCCGCGATACGCTCGTGAGCGCCAGTTCCTTGGTCTGGGTCTTACACTCTGCTCCGTTATTAGGCAACCACCCAGCAGCTGTAAATACAGTACTGCGGTTTGTTGCCAAGACTGATTTTGGCAAGCAAGTGTAAGGTGTTTTTTATCTTGGCGGATTTAGAACTTTAGGATGTTTTACTTCTGGTGTTTTTTTATTTTATTTTTGACGGTTTATCAACTTAAGTTTTTAGTAAATTACGTGTTTTCCTGCTTTAACTTTTATCCCCTTTAACTCACGTTTTAGTGCTTTTAACTTTCATTTTTAGTTATCTTAACTTTGACTTTTAACTTTTTAGGGGTGAGCCTTTATTAGTTGTTTGCTTGTTTTTATTTTTGGACTTCGGGTTCTAATGACCTAGTTGTGGACGGGCCCTTAAGCACAACTCACTCGTTTTGAGTTTGTTGGTCACAAACGCGTACGGGTGCACCATTTCCTAAAATACTTTTTCTTTCACTTCTTCCGATGAAATCTCGACCTAAAATTGTTGGTTGATGTGTGTGTGTGTGTGTGTGTGTGTGTGTGTGTGTGTGTGTGTGTGTGTGTGTGTGTTTGTGTGTGTTTGTGAAAGGTACTTCTTCGGCCATACCTCAACGAGTGATCAATGAAAAAATATGCGCAATACACTTTTTGTGAATTAGGAACTGTTTCACCTAAAAAAAAAAAAAAAAAAAAAAAAGGTTGTTTCAAATATTTGGATCCACTCAGCTTCTTCACAAATGTATACCGATGTATATAAATGGATTTCCACCTTAATTCAAATGGATTTTATTTACAATTTAATGTTAAAATATGAAGCAAAGTTTAATTCCTAAGACAGATTTGGCAACGTCATGTTAAACTTTAGATGTATCGTATATAGGTATATGGTGTCCTTTGCTCCCGAGAGATGTCTGGCCCTAGACACTGGCTTGTAACTCGTGGGGGGCGGATGTCCTACCTAAGGGGAGGGTAATCACCTAAAGAAAAAATATACGTATGTTTATTTATTTGTTTGTTTATTTATGTATTTATTATATACTTATTTATTTGTTTTTTTACTTGTTCGTTTGTCTTTTCATTTGTTTGTCTGTCTGCATGTTTATTTATTTATTTACTTGTTTGTTTGTTTGTTTGTTTGTTTGTTTGTTTGTTCGTTCGTTCGTTCGAACGTTCGTTCGTTCGTGCGTGCGTGCGTCCGTCGGTCCGTCGGTGTGTGTATCTCTGTGTGTCTGTGTGTGTCTGTGTGTCTGTGTGTCTGTCTGTGTGTGTCTCTGTGTGTCTGTGTGTCTGTCTGTTTATTTATGTTGTATTACTTATTTAGATTCATATAAAACGCTGAAACAATCGAGGGGTGTCAGAGATCATAACGCAAAGTGCATGCTATGAGTAGACGTTTTATCCCTGATATAAAATGTTAGAACATTTATGAGCGGATGGATATAAGGGTTGTGTTTCGTAAGAAGGTCGCATTATAATGCCCCTTGTCTCGCCTGAGCGAACAATGCTCCACATACCGGTAATAAGTTTAACTGTACTATCTCGTATATTACGAGAGGCGCTGTAAAGGTCTCCCTCGGGAATTCCCAGCTGCTCAAGCTGTAAGCTGACGCCATTCCCGCATAACGATTGCATCCTAAAAGAGCTTCTAGGGGAATAGCGCATTGTATTGCATTGCACTTCCAGCTTAATGAGCTATCATAATTTCTATCACGTACATCTCGCTTTTAAATTATTCCTTTTTTTAATTTTGTATCTGACATATAGTATACCTTGGCAATTTGTATCAAGTTTTACACCGTTTTCAGCTAAACGTGATACTAATCAAATGTAAAGCTTATTAGAGGTTAATATCCACAGCAATAAAGTTCCAAACAGTACCTAAAAGGTAGTTTAATAACCCTTCTTTCAGTACAATAGCATAATTAAAACAGAAATTGTATCATCGGAACCATTTGTTAAATATCCCTACAAAATGACAAAGTTCTCACATACTTTTACTTTCTCTACTGGTAAGAAAGAAGTACTGTATTCCACCCAAAATTCGAAGTCGAGATTTCACTTGCAATATATGTTTTGAGACCCCCTGGATCCAAAAACAAAACCATTTTTAGAAAAAAGGTCTGTGTGTGTGTGTGTGTGTGTGTGTGTGTGTGTGTGTGTGTGTGTGTGTGTGTGTGTGTGTGTGTGTGTGTGTGTGTCAGTCAATATGTGGACAGCATAACTCGAAAACTCGGTTAGGAACCAAAGTTGGTATTGAAGTTTAATGGCTTTGAAAGATGCGACACGAAGATTTTGAAGAAAACAGCCCTAAACTACCCTTTACGTGGAAGATTTTTTCGAAAACTTTGATTTTCTTGAAAACGACTAACAGTTTTGATTAAAATGCCATATGTTTATGATATTTGTATGACAAATGAAATGCATATTTTGAATTTTCTGGCTATAGCTTATGTAGTCCTGTTTTTTCTGGATGACTTTTAAATAACTTACAAACCGTAAGAGATAAATAAAATCTTACCCTACAAAAAATGTAAATCTTGCTAAAACACACAACTTATGTCGAAATAAATCTTTTTGTAGAGGGAACCATTTCGGAGATATTCCTTGTTATTTGTGTCAGCTTCGGAAAACAAAACTTTCGTGAAATGGAACATCGTTGTTCATCTTTTTATATGTTAAGCGTGCAAAGAGAACGGGATCTCAAGGTCTTAAAAGATTTCACTATCGCTCAAAACCTACTGTATTCCGATATTCCGCTTCTACCTACAGGGAAATAAGGAATAAGATGATTTGTACAAATGTTTATCTCAACTTATGCAAAGAAGGTATAGGAATAGGAGTTTGTAAGAATGGTTAGTACAAGAGCAGAAAAAGTTATGTGAGTGCAACACATCAGAGTTTTCATCTAAAATGTTGCACAAAAAGGTTTTCTGCTACGGACGATAACCCATTCTAGAGTCTGCTGTTTTCTTCTCGCAGCCATTGTTCAGTCCTTTTAGTTCCTTTCTTCATTTCCTCTATGTCTCATACTCTAACTCTGGTGATACAATCCCTCGACGTTTGTTGAAACTACTTAACATCCACGCAACGTACCCCCCCCCCCACACACACACACACACATACACACGGCTGTCTCACACTGACTGTGACACACTCGCCAAATCATGTCTGTAACCGTACCTCACTTCTGCTGTTTCTTCCTTTCATGGCGGGGATGACGTCACACGGGAGTCTCGCAATTTTCTTCAAATAAGCCGGCCACCGGACACTTCTGAATCATCTGCAGAAAACCCCTTTTGGTTTTACCGCTCTGATTGTTGTCATGTGTTTACTCCCGTGAGTGGTGTTTGGCGGCTTGACTGAGAGCGCCTTTGATACGCTCCCTGCCCATTGTTAATCGTGTATACACAAGCAGTCGCGCGAGGCAGCCTGACCTTGAGCGCTTTCATTTGCTCGCCGGCCTGGTAGGTTGTGTAAAGTAACCTAGTCTGACTGTCCTTTGTTGTGCGCCGTGGCCCGCGTCAGAATATTATTTATTGTGGAAAAAGTACAATTCAAAAAGTAAACATTTGATTGTTACAAAAATAACATTTGAAAAGCCGTACCACTTTTTAAAGCGTCAAATGAACCTCCCTGTCACAAAAATCTGCGAAATGTTTTTGAACAACAATAGATAAACGCAAAAAAGAAACAGTGTTAAGAGATTGGGTAATTTTCTTTGAATGTGGAAATTGAGGAATGAAGGGAATGTTGTGCTTATTCACTTTGCCACTGATGTGAAATGTGGACTCATCATATAAAATTATATGGAACCAAAAGAGTTAAAGAACTTCATAGACAGACATGCACAGCACAGTGATTCAAAAAGGGATGGTGCATGAATAAGGTTGAAATTAGATTTGGATGGAGTAAGCATGCCTCTTTCGCTTACGAAGGTATAGTTATACGTTAGATAATGGAGGAGACCCTGCGTACTGCAACCTACATAGATCTATTGTAAAAATGATAATGGAGGTTTTAGGCAGATAATTATCTGAGAAGCGTGGAAGTCCTTAGCATTTCCAGGCTCAAAGACTCCCACTGCTGAAGGTGCCTAAAGGGGCGATGAACACCTGTCAACCAAGTAGTCCTAGAGTCCTTTAAGTAAGCACCACCATACGCCACGAAACCTACAAACAACCTGAAGTATCTCAACGAAGAAAGATGAATTAAAGGAAACTTCAAAGGTCAAAGGGAGCCGAAACTGGGACGCACCGAGTGCGAGTCTTGGAGCCAATTTGCTTGGTTGTCCTTATATAGCTAATTTAAATATCAAAGTCCCAAATACAAAAACCAATTTAGTTTCCTAAAGATTAAAGCTTAAAGCCAAAGAAATGCTCATTTCAATATAAAGCAATTGATTACTGGAGCATCGTTTCTCAAATCAGAAATAAGCCTCTTCTTTGAGAACAAAGTTCCACTTGTGATGCTTATGAATACAGAGTGAACCAATTTAGTAAAAGAGTAGTAGTTCTTGAGTGATTCAACAATTCTTCTACTTCTCCTACTCTCGCGTTGTCACTAAACACGCCACATTATATTATTTCTCTGGTAGAGGACTCGAGGTGTTGCGTCATACCTTATTCTCGTCTGCTAGTTAAGGCAGACAGCTGTCTATTTAGATTTATTTATTTACGTCTTTGGACTCGGTTCCGGTCCTATGCTTGTGTGCAGTGACAGGTGATGCTGCGATTCTTGTATAAAATTTCTGCATTGTAAGCTCCAGTCAACGGAATCTTAAATCGATCTCGCTCACTCACTCACTCACCCACACTCTCTCACACTGTCACTCTCTCACACTCCGACATGCTCACACCACCACTCTCGTCCCCAAACTCACCCCCATACTCACCCACCCATACTCCTTCACTCACACTCTCCCACTTTCACTCCCACAGTCCCACACACCCATACTCTCACACACCCACACTCACACACTCGAAATGCTCACACCCCACTCTCATCCCCAAACTCACACACATACTCACCCCCACTCTCACACCCACGCTCACACTCACACATACTCCCTCACTCACTCTCCCACTTTCACTCCCACAGTTCCACACACCCATATTCTCACACACCCACACACCCACACTCTCATCCCCAAATTCACCCCCATACTCACCGCCATCCTCACCCACGCGCACCCCACCCATACTCCCTCACTCACTCTCCCACCTTCACTCCCAGAGTCCCTCACAGCCACACCTTACACCCACACCCACACACACACATACACACGCACGCACACACACACTTTCTAAAGCACCTTTTTTATATTCAGAAGATCTCGAAACATGTAATAATAATAATAATAATAATAATAATAATAATAATAATAATAATAATAATAATAATAATAGTAATAGTAATAGTAATAGTAATAGTAATAGTAATAGTAATAGTAATAGTAATAGTAATAGTAATAGTAATAGTAATAGTAATAGTAATAGTAATAGTAATAGTAATAATAATAATAATAATAATAATAATAATAATAATAATAATAATAATAATAATAATAATAATAATAATAATAATAATAATAATAATAATAATAGACCTGTAAAAAGTACTTGATTTAAACTATGTACCAACTCTATAAACTGATCACTCTTTTCTTAGAGAGTGCACTTGACGTGTGCAATGCAATTTTGAAATCAAAGTGAATAAAACATAAATAACCTCTATTATTTTAGAAACTATTGAAGAGTATGTTTTTGTACAAACATTGAAATAAAAGGTTCAGTAATATTTACCTCCAATAGCACTTAATCAAATTTCCTCCGCTCATTTGATGCCTTTTTGGGAAGTAAGATAACACATAACGTACGCAATACGAACCTCAAGTTTGTCGAAATCAATGAGGCAGATCTTGGGTGCATTATAAATAATAATCTCAAGAACTAGTGAATCAATGTTATGTATATTGGCTTCGATACAATTTGTTGGCTCATCCTGCCAGATCTAAAACTATCAGACCCATTTTGTTTACCATTTAATTAAACATATATTTTGGGCGTGTGGTTTCGGTATTACTACATTGCTAAAGTGCACCAGGAACAGTATGAGAATAATTTATAAATGTTCGAAGTTGGAGACGATGACCTAACTCGAACTAAAAACAGGGAAGAAACCAATTTTCCTGATCTATTTATGAAACACTTTAATAAGTGATTCTAGTGTCCCCTGCAGGAGAGAAAAGTTTTTTCTCCTTTAGAAAGTTGTGTCGCAGCGACTTTAAAGAAATATTTTATGGGGAGAAGACTCAAGGGGAATTCCCGAAGGACGGCGATTACCGCCCTTGGGATGGAGCCACTCGCACAGGACTTACGAGATGGATTGCTAGAGCGTGGTCTGCTGTTTTCTGTTAGTGCTGGTTGGTATGTGGTCGTTTTTCCTTCCTGTCATAGGTTTTTGCACGAAAGATAAATATTTGCAGTAAAATATCTCATTATCTCTAACAACTACATACAAAATGTCTGTTAAACATGGCACATTGCACAAATGGTTACAATAAACGTTTTATTTTGTAGGTGAACCCTCCGATGGTGCATTTGTCTGGTTCGGGGTGCACTCAGCCTCGTGAAATAACTAGCTATTCTAATGAAAAGGTGGAGTCCCTAAAAAGGTGAAAAGGTGCCTTACGCTTGCACTGATAATCCAGCACTGTCCAACCTTGCCTCTTTGGAGATATTACGTAATTAGTGGCTACTTCCCTTCCTCTGACCTTTCTCTGCGTTAGCTGGTCCCTGTGACGTACATTACAAGCAGTCAGTAATGTACACAAACAGGCGATTCCATGGCAGTTTCTAAGCCATACTTTGAATTTTCTGGGAATGTCCCCGGAAGAGCTCTTCATTCTGGATAACACTACAAGACAGATAAAAACTTACTAAATAAAAAATGTGGATCTCGTTGAAATTTAGGTCAAATACGTCTTTATTGCTTTTGACGGAAGCATTTTCGAGATATTCTTTATTAGTTTTTGAATTTGCCAATACTTATACTTTTCTGAAATAGTGATGTGTTATTCGTTGCTTATATCCCTTGGCCTTGCAAGCAGAACGGAATTTCAAAAGTATCGCATACCAACCAGCTCTTAAAATACTTCACTATCCCTTAAAGCTTACTGCATTCCGATATATCCTTTCCATCTATAAGAAAATTAGCTATAAGATAATTTCTGAAAATGCTTATGTTGATTACAGTGCAGTAGATAGAGAAATAGGCATTTGCAGGAATAGCTTGTTTATGAGTACAACTCTTCATATATTTGCGGACAGAGTTTCTCCAAATTTAACTACATTAAAAGACTGTACCGCAATATGTTACGCAAGGATCACTTGGTGTATCTTCTAAAGCTATGCACGTCAACTTTGTCACCAATATTGATAGACTTCTTAAGCGTGCAGTACCGAAGAAGTAACTAATGAACAGATGTTTATCGCAGAAGATTGAAAGTGCTTTCGTGAATGAATCGCAACATATAACCATCGCAACTGAGTGTTGAAAGAGTGGCACAGTCCTTATAAAGTGGAAGGAGGTAAATCAAACCTCCCCTATTTTGCAAACATTGGACATAGCTGTGGTAATCACTATCCCCACCCTGACATCTGTGCCCTTGGCTCTAGTGTAGGTATGGGCCACTCGTTCGTTCTAGACCAATGTCCCTCAAGTAAGTCTACTCTAAATAAACAGCTCAGCAAATAGTTGTGCTACGATAACAAAAGCTCTGCTTTCCTATATTACATTCCGATAGCGGTTTTTGTGGTACGCGTGTACGCCATTGTCATTCCTTAATGTATATTAATATGACAATGCCTCCTATAGTGTCAAAAATAAAAGCAAAAGCTGTAAATAGTGATGGTTTCTCAATTCCATTATTTTTGCATCACCAACGGATAAAACAACGAGCGAAAAGAGTAAGCATTGAACGTTCAAACTAATATCATGGAATATCTCGTAAATGATTTCCTTCACAAAATAAGTGTTTTATATAAATTATCTACTTTAACGACACCTACATTTTTGGTGTGGTAAGACTTTGTCAATCTCTTAGAGTTTAGCAGTTATGCAAAATTTACCCAGAATGAAGAGGGCTTCAGGTGCTATTCCAAGAAAATTCAAGACGTAGTGTAACTTGTGATGAAAATATCTAGAATATACAGGGTGTCCCAATTGAATCGCCCTATTGTCATATTTTCATATCCTTCGTGTGACTAGTGGGGCACATGTGGAAGTGATAGACTTCCTTGATTTGTGTGTACAAACTTGATGAGTCATACGTATTAGTAAAGTTTAGTTCAATTTGATATCTCATATAGTTTGGCAGAAATACTGAAGTGCAAATAGGACAATTCAATTGGGACACACTGTATTTTAATGAACAGCGTTATATTTATGAAAAACATAAAACTGTTCAATATATAGGCATGAGCGTCAGCAGGCTTTGTTTTTTTTTGGGGGGGGGGCGGGGAGGCGTTGAGCACATGTTGGAATCCCTGATATTGTCTTCCAGCAAATATAAAATGCTTGAACTCCCTCGAGTGCGGTGAAATTATGAAGAAAAACCATGAACTTTTTCTTTGCATCAAACAATAATCGAATATACGAGTAATTCTTAATCACCAAGGGGGTGGCGGCCATGTCTATAGGGTAGTTTGGAGTGGAATACTTTTCTAGTAAAACTTCTTGTCGCATCCTTGGAAAATTGTGACAGTACATTTGGTTTTTAAGCTTTTTAATTTTGTTTTTGAGTTTATTTGTCGAAAAACAGATGCACACGCACATTGTAACCTTTATTGTGAACCTTTTTTGAGTTCAGAGGCCTCAAAACGTATGAACTTTCAACAATGAATTTTTGGGTAGAATACAATACTTCCCCCACATAGTACACGTAGAATAGAGGATAAAAACTAGTAGAACCTTAACCTGACATACAGTTTTATGAGATAGCGCTTGCAGCGGATGACGCCAATTTCAGCTTTGACCTGAACCAAAACCATTGCATTTTGCACCATTGAGTGACAGCCGATATTCCGAACTAATTTTGGAGTCTGACTGTGAGTGCGTTGTTGACGTTTAAGAGATATCACTACTTTGTTGATATATGTACTGGATCTTCTTGTTGACGCCTGACCTATACCATCACGTTTTATCACAACAGCTTTACATGGTACTGTAACATAAATCAACCGGCGTATCCATTTTCATTGCAGGAATCGAAGCCCCTATCTCGGCAACACGATAGGCCTCTATGTCCATAAAAACAACATGACTCAGGCTGTACAAGGCCCTAGTGCACACATTTCAAAAGTGACATGCACCAAATACTTCGGGTAGCTCTTTAAATGCATTTTCCTTACTTGTTTATGTAGAATATATACATTAGTACCATTATAACGGAAGTAGTTCTGTTGGTCTTTATCGCTGCCATAAATAGCATTTTTAGACTTTTTCTTTGGTAGATATCTATAGCTTGCCTTCTATTCATTCGAACTCCTGCTTGTAGCTGGTAAAATACACAGGTTTCTTATTTTATCCTCCAAGTTTATATTTTAGGAGAATACAATTTGGGACACGAATTTATTCCAGTCTGCTGCAATGCCTTGTAATATTACTTTGCTCATTGTGGCCTTAAATGAGATAGTTTGATTCAAGTAGGTGTGCCGTTTCTTCCTGCACAAGTGGAATACAGTGGAAACATTTATAATTTACTTTAACGGTTCCAAACTTCAAGATTTGCAGCATTTTAATAACTTTAGAAATATATGTACTACATGCCACAACCATACAGTACATATTATTATTAGAAATGCTGGTGTTATCCATGGTTTCAAAATTTTATCCGTAAAACTTGTTGGATATTATAAAGAACCCAAAATAAATAAACACACCGGAAAACATTATGCAAAAGCACCATCGAACAACCACAAATTCTACAGGAAAAAATTGAGTACAGAAGTGTGTGTGAATGTAAGACGTTACGTTTATAATGTCACTCATATAGAAAATTATGTTAATTCCTTCTATAAGAGGAGTAGGGAAATAAATGCATTTCTACCTCAATCATAAATAATTCTATGTTGAAGGGGAATACAGAAATAAATGTGATCGTATTTCGTGAAAGAAAAGCGAGCGAACAGAATGGTCTGAATGAAATATGTTGCATTTCTATTTCAGGCATAGAAAATTGTATTTATTATATGTTGAAGCGCCAGTAGAAAAGAATATGTGAATTCAATAGATGAAAGAAGAGTGGATGGTTAAGAGCATTTGAATGTAATATATTTCATAGTAAAATAGATCAAATATAAACTTTCTCGACGGAAAATATGTATACGTGCCAAAGTGTATGGTGGTCGGCCAAACGGTGTATGTGTTACGTAAAATAGAAGCCAGTAGTAAAAACCCAGTAAATGTTATGTTGTATAATTAAATTCGATTTAACCACATCTATTTTCAACATCTACTACTTTTTTTTCGAAAAATCAATTTAAAATGTAATAGATCTTGTCAAACGATAGGCTCGCCACAAAAAGTAATCTGAAGTGACAATTCCTATACGAAAATAGCAATTTCGATTTTTCCGATTCTGTGGCTGTTCCTTTGAATTCATCCTAATGCTCTTTTCTTACTAAGCCATCTCAGCATTGACGCCAATAAAACAGAAAAGAAATTACTCAAATCGGTTGAGTCATTTTCTGGTTTTTGGGAGCCTAACGCAGAGCAATTGAATTTTATTTAAATATAGATACACCGTCTCAAGTCTTTAGAACATAAAAGAGCCGAAATGTTACAGATTTATTTGCATCAATACTCCATTTATGATATAAGTTAAATCTTAGAAATTCCATAAGCATCTTAGTAATGAAGCGTATCTTCGCTATGTCATATCACCTTTCCGATTTTTGTGGGCGTGGTAGATGATATCCCTCGCATTTGCATTCCTGGAGGTTGACAGGTTTGCTAATGTGCAGCTGGAGTTGACAGGCAACATGCAGCGAATCGATCCCAGTGTATCCATTAAACGCAGCAATAAGTCGTTTATGTTACACTTTTATAACATATATTTTATCAGTGTATAATTCACACTACAAACAAAATACATACGTTTGTAAATCGTCCTATATATTTGTTCCAAATTGTATTTAAATAACGGGCAATGACATTTAAGCATTTCTGGCTTCAGAAAACGTTAGAGAATGTTGAAGTATGATAAACATTACCATCTCAGGAAACATTACGTGTGAGGTGGCGGTTTTAAATATTTTCAGTAGGAATTTGCCTGTTTTCCACACATGTTTACTACCTTACTTTACTATTACTTTCAAGGGCTTCTCCACACTTCAGCAGTTGTCCTGTTTTCCCATTTGCTATTCTTTTCGTTTGAACAAGTCATCATCCTACAGGCATCGATCATTCACCATTCTATGACTCCGTTCTCTCTAACTTGCTCTTGGCCTGCCCCGCTTCCTTCTTCCACGTGGTGACCATTCCAAAAACGTCTTGAGCCACCATGTCTCGTTCATTTTGTCTTACTACCAGATATTCAGTTTTATCCATACTCACTCGTGGTCGTGTTTCAAAGACATTCAGAAGTTTCTGCATTACGTCACGTTTACTTACTAAAAAGTTAAATATTGCTCCTTGATTACTTTAAGGGTGGTGTAACCAGAGGCTTACAAGGGGCAGGAGATTGTGAATGATCGGTGGGGAGCATACTTACTGAGTAAAATAGTCTGCATTATCAATAATTTAAATGATAAAGTTTCCCTCTTCCCTCTTTTAGAGTTGGTATTGAAAACCACCACTGACCATATTAAAAATGCCAGATGAGAGGAAACTTTGAAGACTACTAATGCAAATGAGAATTTTGACATAGTGAAGCTGAAGTGGGGATTTGAATGGGATAATACTGCAATTTATTTTAATTTATTTAAGTGCAAAGAGGGAATTATGTGGATAATTGTATTTTACTAAAAGTGTTGAAACTCTGGGCGACGCCAGGTATTTCTCGTCGCTAATGAATAACACAGGCTATGCCGCAAACTGCAGTGACGTAATTCTCCTAGTCCAGTGAATAATTCCCTAATACATCCATATTCTAAACATCCAAAAAATTGCTTGTTAACTTCATACAAAGCATAGAGTTTTATCATGATGTATCAGACTAATGGCCGGTTATGTAAACATCATAAAGTATGTTGCACAAAGGGAAAAAAAGGAGATGACTAAAAAAGAAAAGCATTAAAGGGAAAATGAGAGCACTTGATGAAGGGAGAAATGAGAGGAAGGGGAGAAAAGTAATTTCCTAATAAGTGGAATTAAGCAAATAGGGCTGAGGGTTCTTCCAGGAAATAAAATCGGTATTTTAAATCCGAGATGATAATGCAGATGTCTGTGTAACGACTTGAATGTTGTAGTACACAGCATATCTCAAGGTGAATACACAGTGCAGAGGTTAGGCCAGGGGACATATGTGGTCACACGGGCTAACTAATGCCTCTACATGCTAATAACTCTGTCGGCGTACAAGGGAACCTTGGAAGTGAAAGCTCTGCCTGCACATTGGCTATGCAGAAGCGCTGATACATTCTTAATCTCTCTCTGGCTTTCATCAGAGTTCATCTACTGCGCTTCAGTATTCCCTAATGGGAAGAAGGAAAGTAAAATTACATCTTCAGCATCTAAAAGGGATTCCTGTACCTGGGTTTCAGGTATCTATAGCCAACTATACTAACACTGTAAAGAGAGGACATTTATGTGTTTATGTATGTGTGGATGTCTGTGTGTGAGTAAGAGAGAGACAGAGAAGGAGAGACATCGGAAACCACTCAACCAATTTTGTATTCTATCACATAATGTTGTTTTCAATTTCAACCTCGGTGCGTTGAATATGAGAGATGTTTACCAATGACCTACCCTCTGGGGTAGGAGTGGTTTATACCGGTTCCTGCGAGAGCCCATAAACCACGCGGGCTATCTGATGCACCTGAGTTGGGTGCGAGCTATCTGGAGGCAGCTGTCCGTTTTCCTTTGGGCGTTACCCAAGAGGCACCACCCATAATTATATTATTTTTTCTTTCTGTCTTTATTTTTTCACATTTTCTATCTTTTCCTCCTTCTTTACTATTTAGTATTACAATGTTCATAAACTTTAAATCAGTTTCAACAATTATTTTAGCAACAGTTTTTGCATTCTGTCCAATTAACACTAGTATCTGCAAATGTAAATATATTTGGGTGCACTGCAGAAAACATCGAGTTTAGTTTTGAATTGAATGCTTCGCACCCATTTATCCTGTTCATTAATGCGTCAAATCTTGCTGAAATACCGAGCGGAAAAAACATTTCTTCACTGATGAAAGTGTATTACCATAAGTTCCTCGACGAAACACTCACCAGGACCTAAAAATGCTGGACCAAAATAGCATTGCAGAAATGACTTCCTTGTCTTCATTGTATTTTCTAGTAATATCGCTTGACACTTGTGACTATAACAGTAACAGATGCTGTAGTGAATCGGCTAACTGGCCGAGCTAACTAGGGGAAAAACAGTTCCCTATGCAGATACCAGTAGCACGGAATTCAGGAAATTAAGGAGCTCATTCAGGTAGTTCGCATGGAATCCACAGCTATTGCTTGATTAGCAAAAGGAGATACACTCTAAGTGTATCTAACTGCCCAGAGCTCCTATCGGGATGCGGGTAGAAATTTGTACAATTACCTTCGCGTAGTCGGCTGAAATATTTGAGAATCTCCTGCTGGGATATAAAAGAGATTATTGATGCTGCTGAAGGTTCGATTGCATTATGTTTTGCTGTATACTTAGGCAGTTGTTACTATGACTGCAGGAGGCGAGTCCCCAGTTCGACATCTTAGTAAGCAACCGACTGAAGGAGCAGACTGGTTTACGCCCCATGAATTGAAGTGCTAACTGAATGACTAGAGAATGACTACAAAAACAGTGCTTGAAGTCACATCTTATGGACACCAGAAAATACCTGTTTGTGGTTTATTGCAAACACGGTCGATTTTTAATGACTTCAAGTTCAAAAAAGTATGTGATTAAGCTACAGCTTTACAGCCAGAGTTATTGGAGTTGCAAATATAAGATTACAGAGTTCAATATCAGCGATATTATCATTTAATTTATTTATGCGTAGCTAAATAAGTGTATCCAAAATGTATGTTTTCCTAAAACTTTCAAAGCTCCGGGTAACGCTGGATATTCCTGCATAGTTCATATTAAAGTTGTTATATTTTCTGGGCAAACTATTTTGTTTGTGTATGCTAGCCGATTATGGCCCTTGCCCGAAGCTTCTCCTTGAAAACAAAAGAAGGTTGCGCCTTTTGAGCAATGAAACTACACGCACCGCAGGTCCACTGCCCTGCTCCTTCTGAACTCTAGATAACCAGTCTTTGAGTTTCCAGTCGAAGAGGCAGCAATATCCCGCCTCCTTGAACGCAGCTTCGCATGCTCCATCGGCTATTCATCCGTACATTAGAATATCAGCGGGTCATAGAGAACACAATATTGCAAACGTGGATGACCATTCATGCGGACAAATATATGAAAAACACAACTATACATCAAAGAGCCTTTATGGAAGAAGTATAAACATATGAAGGTTATTATTACTATACTATTATTAAATATTGCCAAAGTAATTTGAACTTTATTGTACCTATGGCATCTTAAGTTTATAAAGGTATATACAAAATACAACAAGTAAACAATTTAGCTTAGGAAAAAGAATAATTAAACCAGGAAGGAATTCCAAAAATAAAGGACATCAAACCAGAGGTACAATATGATTTACTGAATATCGGAGGATACTTTTTTCAAATATTTCATATTAGAATATAGCAGGTAGATTTTAAATTTGGTGTGACTAGTAATAGATTGTGTAAGGTTAATTTGGTGTGAAATACATACAAAGTTACGGTGTAAAAATGAAGTAAAACATAAATTGTTTGTTAGTTTTCAATTTAAGCTGCTTAATCAGGAGTTATTCCAATTGTTGGAAGTGTTGGCTTATGTATTATGACAAAATTCAATCTATTTACTTTTCTGTCACATCATTCTTCCAAACTTTTGCACAACACACAGTTTCTCTTACGGATTTTAGCACAACCTATCCAAACTCACAACTATTTACTTCTCTTAACCTCGGCTCAGTCCTTTCTGTGTCTTTTATCGCTTTTTCTAGCTCTCATATACTAACTCTTATACGCTACAATGCAACTGCTGGAGGCTCGGTAAATCTTCTTAACGATGACCAAACCACTCTGTTGTTTCACAGCATTCTAATATAGCTGCTATGACGTCACACGGACATTTCGCGAACCCCTTCAAGCTCTCAGGCGATGACGTAGCCAAAACTTTCTCGAAGGCCCTGGAAAAAGGCTTTTGGTTCTGCCGCTCTGATTGTTGTTGTCACGCACACATATACAGTCGCGCAAGGCAGCCTGATCTTGGCCGCCGTTTTTGCTCTCCGCCTGGTATGTGCAGTGCAGCAGCTTAGCCCCGCCCGTCCTTTGTTTTGCGACGCGCACGGCGTCATAATGTTAAAATACTAATTATTGTATCCACTTCCTCACTCACAATCTATATCTCACGATATGGCCAGAAATGAATTTAAATTAAGCAAATAGTTCTGGATATTATACTTTAGCAACATTTAAGTGTTTAATAGAGGCATGGAGAAGTAAATTCCAAAGCTGCAATGACAAGGTCCTGCAAAAAAAAAAAAAAAAAAAAAAAAAAAAAAAAAAAAAAAAAAAAAAAAAAACAGAAAATAGTCACTAATGTACAAGAATGTTCCATTAGGTGATACAGTTAGGCTTAGGTGAATGTATACACTTTTAAAATGTAGTTATGAGTGCGGGGATGGGAGCTTCTTGAGAATATTTGTGTTGCACCCTCATAAATATAGGCCAAATTTTGTATTTAACTGAATTTTCGGTTTTGAGATATGCTGTTCGCTGGTGTCCGTGCAGTAACTAGTAGACAGAGTACACATTAAGGAAATAAAAAATTCGTTTACTAGTTTTCTATACATATGATAACTGTGTGCTGAAAATCCTAAACCTCAAGTTGAACTTACTGTACCAGGGAGTCTTGAACTTCAGGAACAGCTTTCTCCACACTTCCTTGCAAACTATAATACGAGGTGAAAATGGGATACCACCATTTCCATAATTGTTTTATTATGCATGCCACAAATGTCCAAACGAACATAAAGCCTTGACGTTGCCATAGAAACTAGTCTTCCGTGTGTTAGATAACGTGTCACAACACGCTGAAATTTGCATGTGACTAAAATACATTACGTACACCATTCCATATACCTAACTTAGAAAGGGAAACCATTTACACACAGCATTGAGTAGAACCTTTTAGTATATGAAAGGCTGTTAGGTTGAGTATATTTTTACATTTACCAAGTGTTGTATTTCCTCTTCTTTAGTCCTACTACATCGGCACAACAGATAGGAACTGATGGTGAATGTAATTAAATTATTTATAGGAAACTAGTTCTGGAGGTTTAGGATACCTAGTTGGCATTTACTAATTTAGAGTAACGAGGTAACCTTGGAGGAAACCTTAGACAAGGAGGATGATCCTGGTGCGATGTGAACCACAAGTCTTACAAGATGCAGCGGAGAAATCTTGTTTGCTTTTACTTTATCATCTGCTTATTGTAGATTGCATTCCACCAAAAAGCGATTTTGAACCTGCACCAAAAGTAATCACTGACCTTTTAAAACAATTTAGGAAAAAATATATCTGCACGTACATGTATATGCAAATAGTATACTAAAACTAAAAAGCAGGCTGAAACTCGAGAAAAGGGATATTATGCAGGTCTTTGTTTTTAAGTGTCTCGAAACTGAGATAATCGTTGAGGACCACAAAAAATGGAGAAAAAAAAAGCACCTTGCAGATTGAGACGAATAGATCCTTATGAAAATGACGACCTTAAACCAGGTGTCTATTGCAAAATGCCAGCCCCTTCGTTTTCTAAATATCAAGAAAAACGAAAAAGCAAAACAACGTAAAATTCCAAGTTGCTAGCTTTTGTGTGTTTTCAAAGGTAAATACCAAATACATGGTTAGAAAAACCTCGAATCTTAATGTTCTAAGAGAGTTCAATAGAATGATTTCCTGATTTTTCCAATTCAGAACCAACAAGCTGAGTTTCGGAAATTCGTTTGCTAAAAATCAAGTTCTGGAGGAACCGTTTGGCAGATATCAAACTTTAGAAGAATTGAATAATTCTAGAAAAGAAAATTAAGGGTATTGGTCCCGCAAGCTCAGACATACCCGATGGAAGGTATTACGTTTTCCAGGGATTGTACCCTGTGAGTAACAAATATGTTCACTACAATTATTGTCAAAAAAAAAACCTCGCCATCTAGCTTTCTTAACGACTCGATACAAGGGGTTTCTTATTTCACTACCGCGGAAACATTGTGTGAACATGATTAAACAGTGTCTAAATTCATTCGAATTAAGCTGGGAATACATTACAGCGTTTGTCATACAAAGTATACCGGTCAGTTAGTGAAATAACAATAATACACCATTTATAGCCATTCTTCAAGAAGATCCAATTATTTCACACAGTTTTTTCTTGCCAACTCTCAATCTCTCTCTCTCTCTCTTTCTCTCTCTCTCTCTCTTAGCGAAACGGTCCATTAGTGGACATCCCTTCGTTACAGAACGCACCGGGGCCAATCTAGCCACCACATTGCCAGTTTATTATTATTATTATTATTATTATTATTATTATTATTATTATTATTATTATTATTATTATTATTATTATTATTATTATTATTATTATTATTATTATTATTATTATTATTATTATTATTATTATTATTATTATTATTATTATTATTATTATTATTATTATTATTATTATTGTTGTTGTTGTTGTTGTTGTTGTTGTTGTTGTTGTTATTGTTGTTATTTTATTGTTGTTGTTGTTATTGTTGTTATTTTATTATTGTTATTGTTGTTGTTATTTTATTATTGTTATTGTTGTTGTTATTTTATTATTGTTATTGTTATTTTATTATTGTTATTTTTTATTATTATTGTTATTTTATTATTGTTATTATTATTGTTATTGTTATTATTATTGTTGTTGTTATTGTTATTATTGTTGTTATTGTTATTATTGTTGTTATTGTTATTATTATTATTATTATTATTATTATTATTATTATTATTATTATTATTATTATTATTATTATTATTATTATTATTATTATTATTATTATTATTATTATTATTATTATTATTATTATTATTATTATTATTATTATTATTATTATTATTATTATTATTATTATTATTATTATTATTATTATTATTATTATTATTATTATTTATTAGTGTTATCGTTCTCACCATCCATATTTTCATCATTATTTTTATTATTGTTGTTGCTGTTAAACAATAAGTGTAATCTTTTCCAAAACTGTGGGGGGCGAAAACGGATATCGGGTTTCCTTTTTGGTTAAAGGAATATTTCCTCTGCATTATTTCCGAAAGTACCGACTGTAGAAATGAAGGGGGTAACTAAAGCCTTCCAAAGAGCCTGCCCTCCCAGGGGACCATTTAATCAAACTCCTTGCTTTACAACTCTGCCGGTGACATTACTAAGTCGCATAAGAACAAGGATAGAGATACAGGACAAAGCTCCCGTGCGAGATGTTTTATTCAGAAGCTGCTCGTTGATTTCTCAAAGGTCTGAATTGCATACCACTTCCCATCCAGCACCGCAGAAATAGTTATGCATGCACATACGTATGTATGTATATTCCACATACTCCATGTGTGTGATGGTACATACAGCAAATTTGCCTCATGTAACTGCCACTTCCTTTATTTAAGACTCGTCCAAAATTCAGCGCATAAAACGATCCCACTTAAAGCCCGTCCGCTGTTGCATTAACTGCAGCATCGATTATGTGAGTCGCTAATTCGTTTATTGAACAGAAGTGTGATAAATAAGTGATAAAATGCAATAGATTCCTTTCTGCGCATGCGATGATCGATATGCAGAGTAAAATACAGTGTGACTGAGGGATAAAGCTTTACCGGCATTCGGGAGGTCTCGGGTTTGATTCCTGGTAGTGGACCACCCGGCTGGGGGATTTCTGTGGTTTCCTCTTGTCACTAAACGGATTCTCATCTCTCTATCGTCTCCCTTCTCATCTTGCAGGTGTGTTAATAGGTTTCATGGCGTGTGGTGGTGCCGAATGTTTGCTAAAGGTAACATGTACTCCCTGTAGACGATCGAGGTGGATCCATATTCTCTGAAGCACATTATGTGAATGAATACAACGAATACTTCTTTAGCGCTTAACGTTTTTAAAGTTTTGGAAAATTCAAACCCACAGTAATGAATATCCCAGAAGAGCAGATGTATGCTAAGTAACTGAACGGGGGGGGGGGGGGGGGGCGGACCATTGTCCCATATACCAAAAACTTCGGATAACAAATTAACTTGTTCCGTACAAAATTTCTTGTGGTTTCCTTGTAAGATTATACAACATTAATTTCAGTTCAAGAGGACTTCTCAACTATTCAACAAGAGTACGCAGCTAATAATGTTATTAGTCATGGAAACATCTTAATCAAAATCGTTAAGAAACAATTTTGACTGCATCAAGAATAAGTTACGCCACACACACGCACACACATTTTTTAAAAAATAATTTCCGGTAAAATAGCTCATGCGAGAGCAATTCCTAAAGTAAGGTGTGTCTAATCGTCATTTGCATTGGTAGTGCTGCAGTGTGCTGTTCACAGTGTAGGTTCAAAATGTTTAATGCAATCGATGGGGTCTCTGGCTGTGAAATACGGTCTATGATTAGGCTTTTGGCAGCAAGGAACGTTTCAGCATCGACAGATCGGTAAAATGTATCGCCCCAATGTGATGAGTGACAGCAAAGTGCGTAAGTGGACGAGAGCTTCCAAGGACCATAATGAACTGCAATTAAGTCGGTCACCAATGATCACAGAACATTTGGTCAATACAGTCGATGAAAAGATCTGTGAAGATCAGCGATTGACAACTTCCATTGGTTATGCACCGACGTTGGCATACAAAAGACATAGCAAATCCTAAAACAAATACGGTCGCTACGTGGAAAACAGAGAAAGATGTAAGGAATTAAATAAAACAACCCTTTTCCAACTATCTATGTTAGTTCGATGTTTATAAAACATATGACCTTACTTTATGAATTAGCGATTACCTTGGCCACTGTATTACGAATAATTCCCCGAGGTAACGAGATACTGATACCGTAATTATGAGCCGTATTACTAAATAGAAAGTAATGTGAACGTATTTAATATAATGATTTAATGGATAATTTATGACATGAAGCAACGATATTTAAATTCAATAACTAGTATGCGAGTAAATATTCTAAATCAGAGATACCTAATGTAAGGTAATATAATGTAATGTAATATAATGATTTAATGGATAATTTTGTGACATGAAGCAATTGTATTTAAATTCAATAACTAGTATGCGAGTGAATATTCTAAATCAGAGATACCTAATGTAAGGTTTCTACTTCATGTGGCTAAAATGTTACTGGTGAAAGTTGTCTGCTAATATTTTGGTGTTGTTACCTGCGTTAGGTCAGTTTCCTAGAAATGCCCAGGCGCAAAGGGAACACTAGCTAGCTGGTTTCTGAGAATTCAGCCTGAAGCGAAGATAAAGCCTGCGGCTTTATAGTTGCCGTGAATAGCTTGGCTGAACAGTCTGCTGGAGAACGCGCTTAGGTGTAGTTGCATCAACAGCTCGTCGGTACAGTCACATATTGCCTGCAGTAGCCGCGAACGCTAATTCGCGCCCAGACATAACAGTTATTACCGCGAATATTATAGAGAGTAAACAGTTTTTCTAATCAGTGCATAAAGCGGCGAAGTACATTTTAAAATACGGAAACGTAATAGTAACTTTACTTTCAAACGGCGACAACTCATGGTGAATATTGATCAGGAAAGAGTACCGAGAATTAAATTAATTACCAGGAACTGTGTGCTATTATTCCGTCAAAACCACTCACGCATACCCTGTAGATAGTGCAGTTTCAGCTCGAATGGTTAGCTAGGACAAGATCATAGACCATTTATAGAGCAGATCTACCCAGACTGCAGAGATCCCCTCCAGCGAAGATATGTACATCTGCAAACTTGACTTCAACGCCGGGCATAGCATCGCCTCCACGAACAAACATCCTCAAATTTGGTGTCCACAACGTGGGACCCTTAAACTTCAACATGCCCACGGAAGTTGATAAATAGCGTGAACAAGGTGATTATGTATATGCAGGAGCAAAATAAATCCAGCAGTATTCATTCCCATATTGCTATAATCAAACAAGACTCGTGAAGAGCCAAACAAAAGGTGATCCTTTAAGACAATGCAAAATTAGGTTAGTGTAAAACGGGGACAGTGAAATTGTACGTATTGTGTTAATTAAGATATGTTGCAGGTCTGGAATACATCCTTAGCATAACTGGTGTGTAATTGCATTTAAAAATGATATACTTTACTGTATACTACATACTTAACAATTTTCGTAATTTATTATTGCACCACGTCCATGGGATAGATTTCTATCACTTCTAAGCTCACATTTCTAAAGTATGTCCCCTAACAACCAGGTTATTTCGGTAGTAGCTTCACATTTCTTTATTCTCTTATATACGTCGAATTATGAAACAAAAAGAAGGGACTCCATATAACAGAGTTTATAAGCGAGCGTTAATAGGCACTAATTTAGAATGTTATAAAAGACAATAGATAGTGAGAGGATAGGAGGTAGGAGAGGAATAGGAGGGAGAGGTTGGGAGGCAGAGAAGAAGCTTACAATAACGCTAGCGGTACTGCGAGTTCTCCATCTCTTAATAACAAAAAAGCATTACTTTATACAATGTTAAACTCTGTACAACTAATAATAATTCTGAGAATATTTTAACTAACCGGCCAGAAGTACAAAGGAACATTTTGTGCGTAAGCTAAGGGCATGAAAATAAATAGCAAGTATGGGGCTGCTCTTGCTGCTGAAAAGGGGGATGAAAGAGAAGAAAAATAGACTCATATAGATGCCCCGAGCAGAACTGCCACGTTCGGCTGTTTCTGAAGCGCCTAAAGCGGAGTACGTCAGCACTGCATTTTGGTGTAATTGAGCTAAATCTGTCACAGAAATGAACATAATCTCAAACTGCTAAAATGCTTACGTTAAGGCTTTCACGGCCTGCACATATACGATAAAATATAGATTCTGGGCTTGCAAACCTGGTCTTTATGAGTTTCAAATGTATTTATGCTGTCATAATGCAAATAAAAACGTATAAACATATGTATTTCGTAGAAGAACCAGAGAGAGAGGAGGAGGAGGGAAGGAGGTAAGAGAGAAATAAAGCTGTTTATTTTCAAACTTCAACCCCCCACCACACCGTTGCTTAAGGAATCCTGCAACTGATACTTGAGTTTTATATATTTTTATAGGTATAAAATCAATAGTCTACACACTTAAGGGTGTTTACGTTATAAATCACCACACAACGTTCCAGTACAATCTGTTTTATAGTTTTTAGGGAACTGATTATTCAATTTATTCATAAAGCAAGAAATTCCTTAATATTCAAAATATTCCACCAGCTTCAAAAACCAAAATGTCACAAACACCACCATCTGCCAGGAAGAAAAATTACTTTTAAAGTAATTATTTTCTTTGCTTTGATAGGCATTGAAAATAATTTTGTAGCTTTTTTGTGTATATAATTCTTTTAAAGTTAAAGAAGCTTTCAGATTTTGAAACCAAAGCCTGATCTAGAAGTCACATAAATGGAACACATGCGAGAAAAATTCTAGGAACACAGCAAAAGAATTTAATGCGCATGGAGAAGAAAACGCACCACAAATGCAATGTCAGGAAAAAGTTATTTTTGTGCAAAAAGGCATCTGATCATGAGTCAGATTACCTGTTTGTCACACCTTCGAGGTTTTGTATTTTTTTCTCCTCAGATACCTAAGTTAACCACTTCTTTCTCTGTTCTGCTGACATGGGGCTGCCACTTATAAAGCATACTCAAAAGCCTTCAGTCTGGGCTAGGTTTGAACTCGCAACTTTGGGATTATTAGATCACCACCAAACCAACTGAGCCACTGAGGCCGGCTTGTAATAATTTTTAGTCACAAATAATGTGTGCTGTCATTACAACAGCTATTAGCGGCTCAAATGCAGATATTTTTATAATAGGTATCTTAATATATATCCAGTCGAGGTGTAAGTTGTTTTTTCTCCTTGTTTAAGAGTTTTCCCACAAACCAATCACAAAATGTCCTACCTGATGTGTTTTGCATGGGTGCAACTGCGCCTCGAAGAACGTCATAAACACTATGCGTTTTGCCACGTACTTCAATGTATGACCTACTGGTCCAGCTACTGTGGGGTCATTAACCTTGTAAAAATCATTACTTTTAAAGTAATTATTTTCTTTGCTTTGATAGGCATTGAAAATAATTTTGTAGCTTTTTTGTGTATATAATTCTTTTAAAGTTAAAGAAGCTTTCAGATTTTGAAACCAAAGCCTGATCTAGAAGTCACATAAATGGAACACATGCGAGAAAAATTCTAGGAACACAGCAAAAGAATTTAATGCGCATGGAGAAGAAAACGCACCACAAATGCAATGTCAGGAAAAAGTTATTTTTGTGCAAAAAGGCATCTGATCATGAGTCAGATTACCTGTTTGTCACACCTTCGAGGTTTTGTATTTTTTTCTCCTCAGATACCTAAGTTAACCACTTCTTTCTCTGTTCTGCTGACATGGGGCTGCCACTTATAAAGCATACTCAAAAGCCTTCAGTCTGGGCTAGGTTTGAACTCGCAACTTTGGGATTATTAGATCACCACCAAACCAACTGAGCCACTGAGGCCGGCTTGTAATAATTTTTAGTCACAAATAATGTGTGCTGTCATTACAACAGCTATTAGCGGCTCAAATGCAGATATTTTTATAATAGGTATCTTAATATATATCCAGTCGAGGTGTAAGTTGTTTTTTCTCCTTGTTTAAGAGTTTTCCCACAAACCAATCACAAAATGTCCTACCTGATGTGTTTTGCATGGGTGCAACTGCGCCTCGAAGAACGTCATAAACACTATGCGTTTTGCCACGTACTTCAATGTATGACCTACTGGTCCAGCTACTGTGGGGTCATTAACCTTGTAAAAATCATTGGAGTTCAGTTTCGCTAGTATAAATTCGGCCCACTTCGCGTCATGTCTTCTGTGGCACGCCTACTTAGAGGTAGATATTAACCAACCTGAAAATATATAACACTTAATAAATAAAATTATAAGTTCGCAAATAATGAAATAATATTGTAAATTAGATTGTTATGAATTACAAATAAAATCTGCATTTATACCTCTAACACCCTGTATTATCTCAGAAGAATAACGCGTGCTTGGTGAAAGCAGACTAACGCATCACCCTGCTCAGTTAAAATTTTTCAAGTTTCCTCTCCATTCCGTGCTTATTGGTCAGATATCTCTAATCATTGAGCAGTAATGACGTCACAGCGCATGGCATCTGCCGGCTAGTGTTTTAATTGAACTTGAGTTCATGAATTACAATATTGGTTCAGTAAAATTATAGTTCGGAAAGGAATAATAACTGCAGAAAATATCAGATGTGTTTCTAGCTCAGAATTAAACCAGTTCTTCTAATGCAACAATGTCTCCTGACTTACGGAAATAAAATAGAGTACGACATGACAATCAAGACAATTTTTTAAAAATGTACTCCAAATATAAAATCACCGGGTAAGATACGCTCCAGTATGAAACCATTAATATTATTGCTGTTCCTTCTAATCTGAAGGAAACGTTAGCAACCTGAATGCATTCGAATGCAGCGTAAATTTTAAGAAGTCATTTAACAGCCAACCGCTGAAACAGCACAGAAATAGCATGGCTTAGTTTGACAGGGTTTAAAGTTGGTCAGATTGTTGACGAGGTGGACAGGAGAATTTACGAATTATGCGGTCAGCAAGAAGAAGACTTGGACACATATTTTGGCAGCCTGTGTGCAGATGGAGGGGACTGAGCAAAATTACTATCGGATGTGTTATCTCACAGCAGACGGAGAGCTTTCTTGGACTTGATCCTAAACAGCCAAAACTGGCCATGCTTAGAGACATACCAGTATTTGATGGAAATACATATAATAGGAGATAAGGCACTTCTGTAAACTTTGTTTAAATATAATATTTGTCATTTGAGCATGTCCTGTGAGTAGTCTGTGTGTGTGTGTGTGTGTGTGTGCGCGCGCGTGTGTGTGTCTGTGTGTGTGCGCCATTCAGAGTATGTATTTCGTTCTCTGTATGTGGATTTCTTAACCAAGCATTCTAACAGAGTATATACGGTCTTCAGACCCATGCATATCGTTCTCTGTGGTCTAGGGGTAATATTCTAACCTCTGATTCCCGAGGTCGCGGGTTGAAACCCAGCGAAATGCAATGGATCGTTTTTTTTGTGTGAAAATATTTATCATGACTTACTTCGCAAAGGAAACTAATATAGTTGGTCCCGTCTTGCAGATTTACCTCACATAAAAGAACTGCTAGCCTGATAAACAGGCCTTTTTGCAAAATTAAGCGGTCTTTCAAGTAAAACAACTAAAACTAAGCTCCAGCACTACAGCCATGGATAGCCAAGCCTTACCGCCCAGCCGCTGCGTCCCCCATCTCGGCCTACTGCAGGCATCATTGGTGGGGTGCAGTATTGGAGGGTGGTACGTGGTCAGCGTCCCGATCCCTCCCGGCCAGTTATGCGTCTTCACGACCTAGGGCTGCTACTTTTCTATCAAGTAGCCCCTCAATTGGTCCCCCGAGACCTAACTAGGCTGAGTGCACCCCGTGCCAGACCTCCCAGAGGGGATAAAATCCCCATGCTGGTATCGGGGATTGAACCCCGGTCCTCCGCGCCAGAGGCAAGCGCGCTACCAACTGCGCTACGGAGGCGGTCGGTCTTTCAAGTACTTAAATAAATTAAAATAATAATTTAATCTATATTTAAATAAAATTCTTCCTAAAGTAGCATAGTTAGTAGCATAGTATAGTTCAAGAATGAATTACATCTTCTAATGTAATTAAAATTTGTGTTAAAATATTTATTGGTAACGCCCTATATAAAAAGTGACTTTAAGAACCGTGGCAGTCAAAGAGTTACGGACATTTAATCTTCTTGTGATTTTTTTTTACGAAGGACGAAAAGTTCAAGATACTCAACTTAGCGTCCCTGAGCAATTTAGGGTAATAGAAACTTGGGTTTTACCAGCCATCGTTATCAACATTATGAGCCAGCTTAAAATAACCTTATGTGATCTGAGAAGGCCGCATTTAACATATTCACAGTGTTGCTGTCTGCACCACGTGATTATGGATTTTCCCCCCTGCTGTTGTAACCGAAGCGATTGACAAATCTGAGCCTGTCTAAAGTCGGAAACAGATTTATGCATCACTACCTGACAAATGAGAATACGTGACCCCCTGAGTAAAAAACCAGCAGTTCACGTAGTCGAGGTTGCATTACTCGGCTCATTGCCTTAGTGGAACGTGTCAATAGAAGAAAATATATTCCTGCTATCCTCCCGAAGCTCTTATCTTAATGGCCACCACAAATCACCTACTGAACAAATCAAAACTCTCTTGTGATTCTGTTCGTAATTTATCATACGTTCAGACTTCTTACTTACTCTAGCATTATTTTAGCAATATTTCGAATTGAAACAAAATATTTAAATGTAGTATTTTGTTGTCTGTATTATCAATGACAACTGTGACATTAAATAACTATTAGGTTGGTGGCTAACATTAACGAGTTGAATTTACGGATATAAACTTGATAAAAATGTAGAAATATTATTAAATACAGATTTTTATGGAGCAATAAATTTAGGGAATTAAATATCTGTAGTACAGTTGGTCTAACAGAGCGGTAACGTCTGTGGCCGGCGTTCGGAGGTCGCAGGTTCGTAGTACGTGAGGTTCTGGCGAATGCGAAAAAATGGCACAGTTGCTTGCGCTCTGAACTCTTTCCCTGGCCCTCCCTGCAAGTTGCTGCCCTGGTTGTGAGGGTCACCTCTCTGCCATTAACGTTTCAATCTCTCCTTAGTTATTTCGTCCTGTTCCATGTTGTTGTTGTGTTTAACGCCCGCTTTTTACTACTACGGCACCGCAGGCGTTGACACTGATGACACATGAAGATGGAGCACCGGTGGAATGAGATGGCGGGGGAAACCAGAGCACCCGGAGAAAACCCGCCCTGACGCCTCTTCGTCCACCACGAATACCACATGCGGGTCCCTGGGATCGAACCCGGGCCGCCTAGATCCTGTTCCCAGTTTCACTATGATTACTTGGGACGGAAATGTTTGTTTATTAATAAGTTCAATAAGGATTCCTTAAAATTGTGAAATCTATGGCTATAAATACATAAAAGAGTACAAACAACGAAGCACACCCCTTCATATTATTTCACTGATTAACAATTTAAACCAAGTATGGTGTTTCTTCAATCAACCATATGTTAAAAATTAAAAAATAGGCATTTTGGAAGAAACATTTTATACAGTAAACCTATATCGAATTTTCCTGTACATCACTAAAATTCTGATCGATTTTATATAATTCTTTAGGAAATGTCAGAAACATTCCAATTTCTCTCATTTTGTGCTTATAGACTATCGATATTTTTATGTAAACATGATATACCTTTTCAGGAAGGCTATTAATACACAAAAGTCAGTACTTACGTTTGAAAAGCGATGTTTAAAATCCGGTTGTCTATCAAAGATTATTATTTCTATATTACCTCCACAATGAGCTCTTTCTAAGGAGTTTTAAAATTAATGTCTGGATTTGTTTAAAATGTATGGAGATGTACTTTAAACACCTCTTGTTTCCCGATCATATAAAATGGTATGTTTTATTCCCACTTATAGAATTAGGCATTTTCTGTGCAGACTTTTCTGAATAAGACTGTCAGTCAAGCCCGTGCGCTGGGACAGAGAGGACGTACCAGGAGAACCGGTTGTTTTGTCTACTGCGTGTGTGGCCTGATAGTGAGTGAGCGCAAGAAAGACATATACCACACTGTGAGTGATATTATCGATCACCAAGTGTAGGAATTTAAAGTGAGTATTTCAGCTAAATTTAACAGTGAGAAGAAATGGAAATGTACGCGAGGAAAAATACCCTCAGGATCAAGTTTGCTTTAAGTGCAACGCGACCGTCGGTATATGAAGTGCATGATTTCATAGCAGATACATTACGGTTAAATGCGGAACAAGTGGATACAATACAGTTAATTGCAAGTGAACGGGCAATTTATGTTAAATTAATATCAGCACTCTTGCTGGAGAAAACCCTCAATACCTTCTCGGCGGAAACACCTTTCACATATATGAATGGTGAGATGACTAAAGTGCTTATCGAACACGTGACCGGTAATGCTGTCAATGTCCGAGTGTTTGATGTACCCCCAGAGCTCCCGGCAGAGGTCTTAAAAGCAGCGTTGCAGCGTTACGGAACGGTATATGACGTCCGGAAGGAACAATGGAGCCGACAATATCGCGTCCCGGTGTTTAATGGGGTACGAGCTGTAAACATGCAACTGAAGACGAACATCCCTAGTTTTATCATCATTGGCAGCTACAGATTATCGGTGTCCTACGCCGGCCAACCCAGATCCTGCTACGTCTGCAGTAGCACGGCACATCTAAAGGAATTTTGCCCCCACCGTCCGACCGCAACACGCCCAGTGGCGACTGGACGGAGAAACGAAACAGAACCGACGAAGGTGGTAGTGGACACGCAGAGTGAGGGAGCGCATCCTACGGATGAAAACAGGCAAACGTCCCTGGTGAATGACAGTCAACAGGGAGCAGCAAGGTCTGCACCGCAAAGGGAGTATGCCTCCATAGTTCGAGATACCACAGGGAAACGAGTACATCTGGCCACTCCGGAGGAGATAATACCACCCGAGGTGGGTCCACTTGTAACGGAGACAGCTGCAGCAGAAGAGAAACGCCCGACCGAGAAGAAACGGGCCAAGCGGGCGAAGACAAACAAAGCCCAGAAGGAAGAACCATCCTGGAATAACCATATGGAGCTGGAGGAAGTTGTGGAAGAAGCCCATGAGGAGGCACGTCTATTGCAAGTCCCGTCCACAGACACAGCAGATACGGCTGGAGTACTGACGCAAGAGCCTGCCTCAGCATTGATTGGCAGCAGTATCCTGGAGGAGGGAGGTGACAGGAACACCTGTGAGGTTCTACCTGCAAGGAGGGACGCGGGAAACAACCCCCAGAGTGATTACGAAGCAGCACAGTTACAACAAAGTGTGAGGTGCCCAGCGGTGGAGATAGGAGCTGACTCCCATTACCGGGAGGACACCCCCGGCACCACCGTAGCGGCACGACCATCTGCGAGTGTTTCTCGACCGCAAGTACTCGAACGGCCACACAGATCCCAAGAGGACCAACCACGGTCAGCTGAAGCAGTCGCAATTTATCGGCGTGCAGAGATGGCTGGTGGATCTCATCCCTCTCAACCTGATGCGAGGGCCACAGAAGCGGAGTCGCCGATCCTACTTCAGGTGACACGGAAGCCCCAGGTGTCCTTATGTAACCCAAGGCTTAAGGGAAACCCTCCGGCACAGATAACCCCAGCTAGACATCCAGAGACCGAACAGTAGCACACTAGCAACAATGCACGAGGCCAAGGACGTAGACGCCCGAGTTACACTATCTTTGCGACAGTCGCTTTCATAATGATCTATCTACGAACGGTGGCAACAGTGAATGTGAATGGGTGCAGAAATCTAGTAACCCAAAAACTGCTTAATAGTTTCCTCCAGGTGAACAACATTGACATATGCTTTCTCCAAGAAGTAAATACTTACAACTTGGATGCTCTTTATAATTACGACTATAAAGTTAACCTAGGTTTGAACGGCAGAGGAACGGCAATAGTGTACAGGAAGGGACTTCCCCTGCAGAATTTTCAGATGGATCCCGACGGACGGGTCCTCTCCGCTACTTTGGAAGAGACCGTCCTGGTTAACATATATGCTCCAGCTGGGTCACAGAATAGACAAGCGAGAGAGCGTTTCTTCCAAACCGATGTAACCCCGCATTTGCGAGGAGGCAAGGAACTTCTGCTAGCAGGCGACTTCAATTGCACGTTGCAGGCGAAGGACCAAAAAGGTGCTACGAATTTTAGCATCATGCTACAACACCTAGTGTCACAGCTGCAACTGCTTGACGCATGGGAGTTCAAGCATGGGAACGAAGTGGAATTCACTTTCATCCGCAACACTTCTGCCTCACGCATCGACCGACAGTATCTATCTCCCGGAATGGCTCCAAATGTCCATCGAATTTGGGTCATTCCGGTGGTTTTTAGTGACCATCATGCAGTGCTATGTCAATTGCAAATAAATGAAATAAGGCTTGAGACGGCCGGCCGTGGCTACTGGAAACTCAATAATTCTATGCTGGAGGACACAGACATTAGGGAACAATTTCAAATCAAATGGCTTCAGTTACAGTCGGCCTTTAGAAGTTCAACTCGGAAGAGTTTTTGGTGGGTGAACACGGCAAAACCAGCGATTCGCTCCCTATTTAAATCCATGGGTATTGTGAGGGCACAGGCCAAGAAGCAGCTACTACATTTTTACAATGAGGCGCTGTGGGGGCTGCATCTGAAGCAAAGGGAGGGCTATGAGGTGCAGACGGAGATAAAAAAAGTAAAAGAAATCATCAAATTAAAACACTTACACCAGTTGGAAGGACATAAAGTTCGAGCCAAAGTGAAATCCATGCATGAAGCGGAACAGAACTCATTTTATTATTTCGCAAAGGAGCGGCAGAAGGGACATGGAAGATATCCTCAAACAATACGGGACGCGCACACTGGAACTGCCCATGTTGGAACGCGCGCCCAGCTCCAGCTTATAGCGGATCACTTTCAGGCTTTATTTCAAGAAGCGCCAGAAGCAGACACCCCTTATAGGCGTGTGGAACATGAACTGTTTGACACCGGCATCACCCAGGAATCCGCAAAAATACTTACCAGCCCTATCACGGAGCGGGAGGTGTTGGTCGCCATTGAACAAGCCAGCCGACACACATCACCAGGTCCTGATGGGCTCACCTATGAATTCTATAGAAAGTTCTGGCCAATAATCAAGAACGAAGTGATAGAAGTATATACGGAACTGTGGGAGACAGCAGTGTTTCCCGAAACCTTCGCGGATGGTGTTATCACCCTGGTGCCGAAGAAACAGAAAATCGCCACCATGAAGGACTATCGTCCAATAACGCTGCTAAACGCCGATTATAAGTTATTTGCGAAAGTTCTGGCTAACCGATTAAAAGGAGCATATGCAGAAATCATGCATTGTAACCAAGCGGCAATATCGAAAAAGAACATTATTGACACATTGGCGGAACTGCGTGACACGCTGATCCATCTACGCAGAGAAAATAAAGCGGTGGCTTTGATCAATCTCGACTTTCAACAGGCTTTTGATAGAGTGCGCCATTCGTATCTGTGGAACTGCTTAACGGCTGCGAAATTTCCAGTGCCGGTAATCAACCTTATTCAGGGACTCTACGGCACGGCACAGTCTCGAGTCTTATGGAACGGATGGTTTTCCAGGCCGGTACGAATACAACGATCAGTACGTCAAGGCTGCCCGCTGTCAATGGGATTGTTTTCATTGGCATTGAATCCTTTACTCCAGAGGTTGCAACAAACCATGCGAGGAGTCAGTGTATACAATGAACGGTTCACACTTACAGCCTATGCTGATGATGTGACTGTGGTGGCTGCAGATAATGAAGACATGACGACCATGCAACAGGGATTGGAGCAGTACACAACGATGTCCGGTGCAGTGTTAAATGCTGAGAAATCGGAGATCCTAATATTAGGAAATTGGCCGGAACCGCCACAGACCTTGGGGATGCAATGTGTGACTACTACAAGGATACTTGGAATATGCTTTATGGCAAATATAGAAGATACGATCGCAGTTAACTGGAGGGAAAAAATTAATAGTTTACGCCATTCCTTATCCATGGAGAGGATCCGGAACCTGAATTTGCTACAACGCATCTGGTACCTGCATACTTATGGTCTAAGCAAAATTTGGTATGTGGCACAGATTCTGCCGATTGCAAAACGTGACGCACAGAAATTGGAACAACTCCTTGGTTACTTTTTGTGGACTGGAAAAGCATATAAGGTGAGCCGGCCTCAACTACGTTTGCCTCCGTCCAAAGGTGGTTGCGGCTTAGTGGACATTGCCAAGAAATGCATGGCCTTATTGGGGAAAACCGCCACACAATCATTGCGCGGATCTGGCTCATCCATTGACCAAAATTTCTGGAAGGAACAGCTGCATAACCCTCAGGTGGCACTCAACGGATTTAAACCCACTGTCCTTCACCTAAAACGAATTCTGGACAACAACGATGACATTACGGCCTTCGAATGCACCCGGAACCACTACCGTATGCTCACGACAGTTCATCTGGTGCCCAGAGTGGCAGAGAAATATACCAGGGAGTGGAAAGTGATCTGGCAGAATTTATTTTGTAAACATGTGCCCAGTGATTGGCAGGAAACCACCTATGAAGTATTAAATGAGACTATACCGACAGCGGATAAACTCTGGCGACATGGAAGGGCACAGTCAAACCAATGTCCATCTTGTGCCGCCGTCGACACACTGGACCACCGGATTGCTTCCTGTAAGCAGGTGGAAGTCATCTGGGTAGAGCTCAGGACTTACGTCGCCAAATGGTGCCCACCGCAAGCTCCACCATGCCTTGAGAAGCTCCAGCGTTTGGAATTTCATTTTCAGAATACTGCACTCCAACGCTGTGTAGTTTGGCTGGTAATGGGAACATTGTACTGGATCCTTAAACAGAATAATGGCCCAGTGGCGCAGAGGAAGGATTGGGCCAGTTTTCTGAGACAGGCACGCTGGCAACTGATAACTTCTGGTCTTAGCAAATCAATGCAGCCGTACATAACACGCCTTGCACTTTAAATACGACAATGCAACTATAATCAAAATAATATATACATATATAAAAAAAAAAAAAAAAAAAAAAAATTAAAAAAAAAAATAAAATAAAAAATAAAAAAAAGCTAACTTTGAGTATCTGTTATGAAAATAAATGACCATGTGTCACCTAAAAAAAATAACAGGTTAAACTTAAAGTTAAGGTTTTCATTAAAAAAAAAAAAAAAAGTGTAACGCTTCGGGCGTTCTCCACGTCACTTACATCCCGGCATGCAGACATGGCCTTCAGGACCCCTACTGCACAGTTAACCTCACCTGTCAGGCCAAATTAATTTTTTTTTTGTTGTAAAAAAAAAATTATTTAAAAAAAAAATAAGATTAGCCCAAAGAGATCCATACCGCTTTAGTTCTGTTTTATCATTATCTATTTATTTAAAATCTAAAGCAACTTCTTTATTTTAAATCTTAGTACTATATTATACATAGCGTAATTATGCTGAAAGTTCTTTCTATATTTCTTCAAACACCTGCAACTTACATTTCCTCCTGCAAAAACACTGATTTTGAGGTTTTTGTCAGAATTTATTGGTCTAATTTGTAAACTGCCCATAAGATTTGCATCTCCTAGCTCCAGACTCATTAAAACCACCAATTAACCATTGTGTTTTAATCCCAGTTGTATCTTAGTAAGTATCTTTTGATTGGTTGAGGTTCATAAAGCATGATAACCGCAGTAAGTTCGGCCTGCCTTTGTATTCCCGCTCAACTTCAAAGGCAGAGAAGTTGCCGAACACTCAGGGGTAGCATATCAAACATGCGAAGCTGAAATATGAAGAAACTTCAGTAGATATGTACGTCCTGTGCTCGTGTCGTTCGAAAGGTGCTTGTTTTTGAACATATTTACTATTTTAATATTTAAACAGTTTACATCATGTATATACAGAAAACTAAAACGTAACCAAGGCCAAATTCTTGGAACAACCTGGCACTCACTTTAAATGCAAATAATTTACCATTATACCGCTCTGAAAAGTTAAAGGCATGTGAACGCTGGCAAATGCACCAGCAGAGCGCTGTTGCCAAGCGTAGTGCGTGTACCGGCAGAGGTTCTGTGCATAAGAGCGCGTGAGATCCGTGTACCACATTCGGCAGCGCTGGTAGGAGGGGCAAGCTTTGGATTCGCTGGACTTCTGTGTTGCGTTTAACGTGCTTTGAGGATGAATTATTCCATAACGTATTTAATTTAAATTCGTTAACACTGATTGGGACTTCTTCATTTTATCTTTGCGTGTAGTGTATAGAAGCTAATTACTCTATATTTGAATACTACAATAATGTACTAATTGAATATTTGTCTCTTAGGGTCAGGTTTGTATTTTTCGTGACATTTCCATATATTTGAAGAAGCTTCTAAGTCAACGCTGAAATTTACTCTGTGAACATAATGAATAGTATAACATGACCAAGATCTTATGGATAATCAGTCACAACTTATCTGTGGAGAGCTTCAAAGAGTGCTGTGCCGAATATCCATAATTGCGTCTTTATTTAACAGTACTAAGAAAAGCATTTTCATACGAAAAATATTACCATTTTTAAAATGGACCCTAATATCTGAAAAAACCAAATACTGCTTAAGTTAAAGGTATTGAAGTTTATTACTTATTGCCTAACACACTACAATAAAATCAAAATTTCTTACAGTTTCGTGTAACAGAGTAAGAAGTGTTTAAGTGCTATTATGTTAATTAAATAATATATATATTAAATAATATATATACATATTTGCGAGTGAGTTGGAAAAGTTACTGTCGTGTTAGCATCGTGGTCATGATAGCTTAGTGGCTAGTGCAGCCTAAAAAGCAAAGCCCTGTGTTCAACGGCAAGTGGGTGACCGCAGAATCGAAGAGTAGTCCTGTGTTCGACACTACAGGGAATGAATTCGAACGAAGAAGAAGCCGTGAAAACAATAGCGAGGTGTCAGTGAAAACTCAACTACAGACGGATTCAAGTTACTACCGCAAAGCTAATAATTGGAAGTTGAGAATGAAAAGTGGACGAAATCATAGTATTTAGGTTGTGACGCCGGCCGCGGCGCACATTAAAGGAGGTCGGGGAAAGCCACCTCACACCACATACCAGGCCGGCAGCAAACACGTGACAACAATCAGGTTGACAGATCCAAAAGCTGTTTCTGAGATTGTTCGAGAACTGTCCGGCATTCAGCGTACTTTCAGAAGTTCCAGAAAAGGTGAAGTTCAAGAAAAGTCCCTAATACGACATCCTCGGTATAAAAATAGGTGAGGCAACGAGAATTTGGGTGTCAGTTTTTAGTTTGAGTGTGTGTGTGTGTGTGTGTGTGTGTGTGTGTGTGTGTGTGTGTGTGTGTGTGTGTGTGTGTGTGTGTGTGTGTGTGTGTGTGTGTGTGTGTGATTGTGTCAGCTGCGTGTGAACGGTCGTCGTGAGCGAACCGGCGCGTCGTAAAGGAAGAGTGTTGAGTTATCGCATCGTCAGAGCCAGTTTTTGTGAGACAAAGGCAGAACTAATAGGTGAAAAAATGTGGTTAAGGATATGAGAAGAAACACTGAGTTGTAATATCAGGAAGGACTGAACATTAGTAAAAGAGAACTTGTGGTGCATTCAGTTAAAAGAAAATAAAGTGAGAAAAAAGTTACTGGACTGGATTTTTGTAATTCTGTCACACTGGTGTCAGAAGTGGGATTTGTCAAATAGACATTTGTTACAATATATTTGTCCTATTTTACGCAAATAATAAACAGACATGAATTGTTGTATACCAGTCGAATAACATTAAATTTATTGGCTGGTCTGTCTTAGATTACCTACACCGCTCGTGATCTAACTTGACTTTTCCGGTCGGAAAGCTCTAAATTACAACTGGTGATGTAATATAACATTAATGGCTCAATGATATTCTTCTTCACATATGCAGAAACATAAATTAAAATATATGTAGCTGATATCGATCGATTCATGGGAAAGATGCTTCTAATACAGTAACGTGGGTCTGAAAGCTGCTCTTAACGGCACGCAATTTCTTGCTTCCTTTTGGCAAGGGCTGTTTTTAGTTGCTTTGTGTGTATTCCGGCCGCAACTCAAAGTGTCAGAAAGTTTGACATGGAGAGGAAAAACAGGCTCATGTTTCATATGCCGTAACAACCTCCGTTACATCACTTTAATTAAACAACCCTGTACAATAGATGCCGCGTGCCCCAAACACCATAGCATCACCTTTAATAGCTTCCACTCTAAACGTCTTGTTTCCCCTAAATAAATGTGCTAAAGGAGACAGTTCTGTTCCAGCAGCAACTTTCTGCGTTAATCGCTAACGCTTACGGATATATAGTTACAGTGACTGTGTATTACTACAGAAATATCCGGCGTTGCATGCAATTTTATACCTAAAATTTTTAGACTTATGTTCCATTTCCTCAATAGCCTCGCGTTTATTTGGAAAGTTTAATTAAAACTATTAGGACACTGTAAAGAAAAAATCTGATCTGTTGCATTCACATGACTTTCTCTACTCTTGTACAAACCACTCTTACAAACTCTTATTCCCATATCTTCGTGTTAGTTGAGATGAATAGTTGTAAAAATTCGTATTATTATTTTCTTGTAGGTGCAAGTGGAATATGGGAATACAGTATGCTTTGAGCGATAGTCAAATCTTTCAAAGGCTTCAAATTCCACTCTCTTTGCACGGTTAATATACAACAAATGAATAACTACGTTCCATTTGACAGATGTATAAGCTCACACCAATAACAAGGAATATTTCCGAAATGGTTCACTCTACAAAAAATGTTTTGGGACATAAATTGTGTTTTACCAAGACCTACATTTTTGTATAGTAAGATTTGGTGTATGTCTTACGGTTTACCAGTTATTTAAAAGTAATCCAGAGTAAATACTACGTGGGTTACAGCCAGAAAATTCATGATATTTCATTTGCCATAAAATGATCTCAAACATATGGCATTTTGATCAAGATCGTTAGGCCCATTTCCAAGAAAATAAAAATTTTCAAAAATGTTTCCATGTAAAGGGTAATTGAGCAATTTTATTCAAAATCTTCGTGTCGCATCCTTGAAAGATATTACACTTAAATACTAACTTTGGTTTTTAGCCTACTTTTCATTTTTGAGTACTGCTATCCAGAAACTGATAGACACACAGACACATGCACAGGCGCGCGCGCGCGCGCGCACACACACACACACACACACACACATACACACACACACACACACACACATGGACCTTTTTCTAATTTGTTTTTGGATTCATGGGGCCTGAAAACATATACTTCCGGTATAATCTCTACATCGAATTTTTGGATGGAATACAATACTTCCTCTACTTGACTATACGTAGTAGAGAAAGTAAAAAGGTAAGCAAACTAAATGAACAAAAACACTGATACGCATAATTGTGACAATCTTTGACACTAGGACAAGGGTGTGATTGCTTTTATACCATTGTAATAATTTAGACGTCGACAACGGGACTTCTTTTTCCTGCACCGTGGCGTGGAGGGTTCCCTGCCACGGAATCTGGCCTGGGTTCGATCCCATCCCTGGGGGTGCGGATTTTAGGTCACGGGTATAGGACCGGTGCCCACTCAGCATCGTGAGGAAATTGAGGAGCTTGGGATAGGTAAGCGACCCTGGTCATGAAAGCCAACTTTCCGGCGGGGGTGTTGAGATGCTGACCACAGCTCCTCCCGTATCGGTTGGATGATCGCTACCGGGTCCTTTCTTCTGCCCTTCTTCTGCTCTTCATTATTAATTTCTCTCCTTTCGGCTGGTGATCTGCTTCTTGTGGCTTGCGTAGTAATCTGATGTTATGATGTATTTTGCAGATGTAATCACCTCAAAGTTCGATGCACTCTGTTCATCCACCTGTAGTCCACTGCATGCATTTTTCTCGATCATCTATTCAGAACTTAAAATTATGGATGTATGTCCATTTTCCTTCGTTCTGTTTCTCCTTTGTTCAATTAGTTACCTCATTAGTCTGTTCTACTCCGTATTTATATAATTTATATTTATATTGTCTCAATACTCCATTTCTCAGTTGCCTCTTCATAAGTTTTGTTCCCATGTTTCGTTTCTCCTTTATTTTCCAAAATCTAAAAGCATCACAGACCTCCTAGTTTCTTACACTCATCTTCATCTTCTTTGCTGAACCTTTCATGCATTCCTGCCTTTTTCTTCTATCTCCAAAATCACAATGTTGAGCCTTCTTCTATCGTTTTCCAATTCCATCAATCTGCCTCTGATAATCTCCTCTCTAATTTCCTCTAACGTCTTGTATATTTCTCCTTCCTCGCTTTGTTGTCATAGTTCCCCGTCCATATCTTCTCTTTAGCCAGAATTTCTTCTAAATCGTTTATTTCTTCCATTGCTTTGTCTGTAGTCACCTTGGTCACTTAGCTAGTGTATGTTCAGCCTGTCCTTACCTGATCTAATACCATAATTTCCTTTCCATCATTTCCCTTTCATTCTATTTTCTTCTCATCTTTCAGGCCCGTGGTGTATGGCGGCGCCGCACAGATGGCGCGGATACATTCGCAATGTAAAGAATGCGTGCTGTGGATACTAGAGGGCTGCCAGATCGATGGATCACTTGTTCTCCCTCTTGTAGCTCAGTAAGTGGGATAGGTCATCATACTTGAAAACGTTAGGGACTTCTGAAGGTTCCTGAGTCCGCCCTGCTTCCTACGGGCGCATGGCCTCCTACGGTTCTGTCATTTTCTCCCTTTCCCCTTCGGAGTGCTAACCACAATATATCAGGGTAGATCACAGTCTGCGAGGTTCCCCCCTTTGTGATCTACGTTTACCCTTTACTTTTACCTAGAGCAGGGGAAGACAGGTATCGCTGCTGTGACGTCAGCTCACTCAGCTCACATGCTCCCACCGAAGGCCAGTTGTACGTGTGACGTCACAGCGGGGAAGAGGAAATGGCGTGCGGGACATCGTAATTTTACTGCTGAGTGTTTAATTACGGAATAGTCACAAATTATAAATAATTACATTTCGACTATACATACAGCTATACAGAACAATTAGGTGCACATTTTCCGACATATACCATTTCGCTTTTCTTTAACTAGTTTGTCAATGTACGGCACATTTGTAACCGAAGACTGCATGTTAGACTGTGATCTGACAATATGCTTCGGGGTTTTGACTTAGAAAGGTTCATAACAGAACAGAATTGTTCGCACACACACGTAGAACCAAACATACATAATATCCGAGCAACAAGGGCATATAACCTCAGAAATCTGGTTTGAGTAACATTCTTATAAAAATCAGCCAAGTCTTCCTTGTGTTTATATTTGTCCTTCAGCAAATCATCGCACTGTAAATTTATCAATTCAGTTTGCTACTTGCTAGAAACAATGTTAACATCCAATAAATACGGGGTCGCAAAGACCTGAAACGTAGTTGACAATGGTTAGGGTTCTCCCTAAACATCCCGGGCGTGTTGTAAGCATGCCCAAATAACATTGTTCATATTCATTCAGTTTCGTGCAAGTACGCCGCTGATCTAGACAGCACAGCAATAAAACGCTCTCGCCTGACGTCACACGAATGTGTAAGCTGGCTCTTCGTTTAAATACGTCACATGGCCCGAAGTTGTCTTCTCCTGACCTAGAGTTTACCCAATCTGCCCTTAACAACTTTTAGTTAATGGAGGAATTAACTTTACAAATCTGAACCCCATGTGCTTTGAGGCCCTTTTTGGCCACTTCTGACTTTTCCGTGTTTGCATTTATGTCCTTATGAAGTATCTGATTTCTGTGTTTGCTTTCATGTTTTGCTTTGAGTTATTTCTGCGCCACTTTGCAATATAGCGGGAACAGTCGCACAAATGCACGTGTATAATGAAAATGTGACTCTAGGCCCTTTGTTATTAGACTTGCTAAACTATAAATGTGCTGGAAAAAATGCGAGTGTGTGAAGTGAGCCGCATCCCCCTTCAGACCGGCAGCGATGAAATATTACGAACCTGAAGCTCACTCAGCACGCATCCGTACGTACGTATGTGGCGCTTCCTGGTAGTGTCCGACTAAATTAACATATCTGCTCGTCGTATATCACAGAGGTGTATGCTTTTCACGCTTATACGGCATGCTGACTGCGCACTAGGTCACGTGGTTTGCCTACTCGACCCCACATTAGGCACGTTCTTGGCCCAAATATACACGTTTATGTTCAACATAAACAGGCGTCCTGTGTGATGATAATGATCTGCAAAATAGGCACGAACAAGAGCTGAAAGACTGACGTAAATAAGACAGTTTTCTAATTTATTTTCATAGTTTTATGAAATCATTTATGTTGCGCTCATATGATCTTCCCTGTTCACTCTTTTACAAATCATTTGTACAAAAACTTACTTTCTTGTTAATATATTTACACATTTAGCTACAAAGAACGGTACAGTACACTTTACTTAGAAATGAAATATTTAATTATTTCTAGAAATGCTTATCTCATTTATTGTTGAGCAGAAAGAATAAAAAATGGCTAACGATTCTATTCAAATATAATTTAAGATAATTTTATTACAAATTAAGAGGCATATTCTATATGCTCTTGTAATAACCCGTTGTCTTATTAAATTATAAGTGGTAATAAATATACAATTTCTTGAGATAAAATAATGTTTGTATTATTAAAGTAAAATTAACTGTAAATATCAACAACTTCTTTTTTAGTTACAAATGCTTTATTTCGTATTATTAAACAGTGAAATAAAAGCTTGTCTCACTGCACAAGACATTTTGGTTTTGTTACTTTTATCTACAATTCTTTGATATTGTTCTCTGTTCAATTTATTATTTCATGCTTCAAACCTCGCTAACATTAACTTCCCACTGAAAGGTAGCAATTTTGGAATAAGTTAAACACCCATAAATAAATAAGGAGTAGCTTCTTTACTGCGGTTTCATAAGCTGTCGTTCCGAAACACTGTATAAGTAATCGAAACCTTGTTTTACAGTGTCCTCAAAGATGGGTGCAACAAAAAACTACCTAACTTACAATTTTTCTTACCGATAGGAAGAAATTACTTGTGGTTAGAACAGGGTTTCTGATGCACGATACTGAAACTAAGAATGAAAAATTTGTGGCGATTTCCTTGATATCCTGAAGTTTACTGGATTTTCTCAAGGCTCGATATTCACACTTCATTTCGCAGAATGGTAGCTCACTTTAACGGTTCAAAATATATTGCTTCTCTCAGCTGCTAAGGTAAAATAAAATCGCTTCTTTTGTGAACCTGAATTTGGAAACCACAATCCCTCTATTTGTAGCTGTATATAAGATAGTGGGAGAAAGTATAGGACAGTATTCCCAGACCGTCCGAGAAGACCCTGGCAGGCGAATATATCCAGGAGTTAATGGAGTTAGGATATCTCCACGAAGCAGAAAAGAAGGCAGAATCAGCCAGAGAAAGATGACTGCAGGACTACAGTCTTGTGCAGTGTAGTAGAATCCTGAAGATACTCAGGAACACATACATTATTATTGTTCTTCTTCTTCTTCTTGTTCTTCTTCTTCTTGTTCTTGTTGTTCTTGTTCTTGTTCTTGTTCTTGTTCTTCTTGTTCTTCTTGTTCTTCTTGTTCTTCTTGTTCTTCTTGTTCTTCTTGTTCTTCTTGTTCTTCTTGTTCTTCTTGTTCTTCTTGTTCTTCTTGTTCTTGTTCTTGTTCTTGTTCTTCTTGTTCTTCTTGTTCTTCTTGTTCTTCTTGTTCTTCTTGTTCTTCTTGTTCTTCTTCTTGTTCTTGTTCTTGTTCTTGTTCTTGTTCTTGTTCTTGTTGTTATTATTATTACTATTATTATTATTACTATTATTATTATTATTAGTATTATTATTATTATTATTATTATTATTATTATTATTATTATTATTATTATTATTATTATTATTATTATTATTATTATTATTATTATTATTATTATTATTATTATTATTATTATTATTACTATTATTATTAATACTATTATTACTATTATTATTACTATTATTATTATTATTACTATTATTATTATTACTATTATTATTATTACTATTATTATTACTATTATTATTACTATTATTATTACTATTATTATTACTATTATTATTACTATTATTATTATTACTATTATTATTATTACTATTATTATCATCATTATTATTGTTGCTATTATTATTGTTATTATTTATTAGTTATTCGTGGACATAGTTGGATGTGACGAACTTTTCAGAGAAGTCCCATGAGGTGGAAACTTTCTCATTAATTGACCTAATCATTTGGATTAAACTATCATATGTTTAAATTATTTTCACATCAAAATGCACAGCTTAAATATTCTAGGAATAGTGTTTAAAGTAATCTTTATTAGGAATGACTTACATAATTGATAAACCGTAGGAGATAGACAAAATCTTACTGCACAAAAAATGCAGATCCCTTAAAGCATACGATTTATAAATAACATTTTCTTTAGGTCAGCCATTTCAGAGATATTTTTGTTATAAATTTCAAGTTACCAATAAGTATACTTTCCTTAATCAGGAAGTAATTATTCGCTTTTTTTCCTCCTAGCCATGAATATAGAAGGAAATTTCAAAGCTATCACCTAGAGATCAACTCTTAAAAATTTGTCATTGTATCTACAAGGAAAAGTCTATTTCTACAAAGTCTAGATTAAATAATATGAAGTAGAGGTATAAAATAATTGTAAGAAAATATTCTACACGATTGAATACAGGAAGTTATGCTACATCAACACTGCTTGGCACTTTAAACCTCTCATGTCACACATGACCTGACCAGTATGTCGCTAAATTAGTTATAAATTTATTACACAGGAGGCCACAAACATCAGCCAATAAACTTCGGAAATTTCAGAAGAGTAACATAGGACACCATAGGACAGTTATCATCTGTGACGTTAAGTTTTGAACTTATCCAATGATTAATGATTTTTCTGTTCGATATTGTTACTGAAAAATGCAAACAATTACTTAAGAATGCATTACAGATTTACGCCCGCCTCGGTAGCGTGATGGTTATCTTGTGTGCCTCGTGTTATGAGGTCGCGAGTTCGAATCTTGCTTAGGGTAAGTTATCCGGGTAAGGTTATTTTCCGAGGTTTTCCACTATCCTGACTTAAAGCTCCATGGACCTCGGCCTCATTTGAGCATCATTTCACCCATTTCATTCATTCACCGTTCGATGTGACATTACGTTGGAGGACGTTATTAAAAAAAATATACCTATTTACGTTCTAAAATACTTAACTTCTGTTCGAAAAGTACAAAAGATATTAGGATCTTTCGTTTTTCTGAAACAGTTCTTCATCAGCAACGACCAGTGTACCATTTCACTTCCACTTTCGAGTGGAGAAAAATTTAGTTCTGCCTATGGGCGTTCCTTATTTGCTAATGTTTCAGCGTTCCATTCTATACTGGCACGAAAAATCATTATCAAACTTCAGATTCCCTTACATACAGTAAATTTATTGCACGAAAGAATCAACTTTACTTCCCTACCAAGGAAAACCATAATAAGGAGTGTTTCTCCCGAAAAGAATTCAATTGCCCTCCACTGGAGTTGAACCCGCAAGTGCCGGAATCAAAGGCTTGCGCACGCGCGCGCGCGTGTGTGTGTGTGAATGCGCGCGCGAGCGTGTGATTTTCAACTTTTACTTCACATAGTTTTATCTATGAACGAAGTGCTGCTGTAAATCGTCTATCAGATGCTATTACATTAGTTAAATCAATTCTAGGATGTTGAAAACAGTTTTAATTTGTTGTGAATATACAATAATATTAATATTATGATTAGTTTTGTAAGATTAATTTTAATATACAGGCCGTTGTGAATATTAATGCACAGATGTTAGATTCACATACGACGAAAAAAATTTCCAATAAGATATCCATCCGTCGTGACAGCTAAAAACGACAATTTAAGGTTATTGGATACATTATCTGACAACATAGTAGCACTGAAATGGTAAACGCATTGTTTACAAATGCGCCTTCCACTGCTATGGATGCGTTCAGATCTACTGCGAGTGAAAGTCTAGGCCAGCCTCAAAAACTGATTTTACCACGCATCCTGTTTGTTACCATAACGAAGGGAGACTGGTTTTCTTTCAAACTTTTCTAGGAGTATTCAGGCGGGCGGCTTTTTCTGTCAAAATGCCTGACCTTCCGCTCTGCACACACACCTGCGTTGCTAAGCGTATGTTCAATAATTTCTTCCAAAAGAGCTGGAGTCCGTTTATTTAATAAAGAAATTAAAAATTCTTGGATAACTTATCCTTTTTTACTTTCTGTACTACGTATTTTTAGAAAAATGTCCGCGCGCGCGTGTTTGCGTGTGTGTGTGTGTGTGTGTGTGTGTGTGTGTGTGTGTGTGTGTGTGTGTGGACAACAAAACTCGGTTAAAAACCAAAGTTGGTCAGTAAGTTTCAAGTCTTTCAAGGATGCAATACGAAGATTTTGAAGAAATTTTCTTCACCCTAAATTTGGAAAATTTTGATTTTCATGAAAATGGCTCTAAATATTTTGAGTAAAATCACATATGTTTAACATATTTTTATGGCAAATTAAATGCATATCTTAAATTTTCTGACTATAGCCTATGTAGTCCTGTTTACTCTGACTTTCGAATAACCTTTGAATAACTAGAGATAGACCAAATCTTACTGCACAAAAGATTTAGATCTCGCTAAAATTCACAGTTGATGTCCAAATATATATTGGTAGAGTGAGTCACTTCAGAGATATTCCTCATTACTTGTGTCAGCTTCGCAAAACAAACTTTCACGAAATGTAATATTGTTGTTCATTTTTTTATATGTTAGTCTTGCAAAGAGACCGGATTCTCAAAGCTTTAAAAGATTTGACTATCGCTCAAAGCCTACTGTATTCCCATATTCTCCTTGTACCTTCAAGGAAAACAATAACAGTTTCTGCAACTGTTTATCTCAACTAACGCGAAGAAGATATAGGAATAAGGGTTTGTAAGAATAGTACAGGAGTAGAGAAAGTCATGTGAATGCCCGCCTTTAAAATCGAAGGTGATATCGGCGGCTTTTAACTCCTTTGGACAACAGAAACGGCGTGCATTAGCTTCAGTTTGGTTTCTGGAGCTCTGAATTAATTTTCTTACATTGAATTCACCTTCACAGTCATACTGGAATTCATACCTCCAGACTTTAGGCAAGATGGGGAATAATCTTGTAGGAAGAAAAATTCCCACCCTCCCAGCCATGAATGGAGCCTGAACCCGTTAACTTATAAGTGCTCACATCCCAAACATCTTGTACTAAGTAAAATCATGTTATTAAAATCCTTCCTAGCTTATTAAATCCGTTATGTAAAAATAACTCAGTATAAGTATCTACATATACCTAAACTATAAAACTTTCGTGTGATATGTTAAATACTTATGAGTAATGCCTCATAAAGTTTGAAAATTTAGCACTCATAGGTTTAGACATTTATCCTCTTAGCCCTAGCATGTCGTCTTGTTTGAGAACTTATTTGACCAACGGGGAGGTAGTTTGTGTCCGCCACGGATAACAGCATGTCTGAGAAACTTTTTTAAAGCAAATTAATCTTAAATTTGGGTATTATATCCTGTCATGCTTATAAAGGTAATATTTGAGACTGTTTAAAGGATAAAGGGAAAAGTGTACAGACACAGAGGGGATACCATTCCCTCGCTCCTACCCCCAGGAGGTAGAGATGAAATGAGGGAACCAAAGGCCGCATCTAGACAGACCACAGAGACGCGCGGAAGTCCCTAACAAGTTCTGAGATCTCTTCATCCCGGTGCCAGGCCCCGCCAAGCAGCCATCACACCACTGTGTGTGTAGGTCGAAGTGAGCGAGGTGTCCCCTCTGTGTCTGTACCCTTTAAATATTCCAATTTTACTTTTTGCATATCGACGGAACAGTACTTTATGCCCACTATGACAATGAAAACTACGAAACAATTACGCAATTCAGTAGTAGAAACTTTGATTGACAATAACTATTAACTGCGCGCGTTTAATAAAAAAATTAAAAGACAGAATTTAAAATATTACAGAACGTGGACATAAAGGACCCTAGGTAATGCTAGGGTTAAAGCTGTAATACCCTGGATACAGTTTTACCTAATAAAGCCTGGGTTTCTTTATCGGTATTTTGAGTTTTATTGTTATGTATAGCATTTTATGGGTGCCAACTGTAACAAACAAGTATTCAGAAAGGTGACCGAAATTTGTACAATGGGCCTTTGTCTTAATGCTCGAATGTACTGATGGAAGGGCGTTGATGCGTGAAACCAAAGCCCCATACCTCGCATACCGTCGCACAGCATGGCTTCTCTGTGGCCTATTTATCCTGTGCAAACGGAACACCATTTGTAAATATAGAGACAAAAGTGATGACATTGTGGTGGTCAATGCACGTACAGGAGTACGAGTGGCGGATGCAGTGGCTGAAAACCCATGCACTGCTTTAAATGACCAAGAAGGCATTTCAAGAGACCAGCAATATTTCCACCTGTCTCCACTAGAAGAGTAAATAACTACCAACTACGTTCATTGCAGGTTAACTGCCTTCACTTGGTAATTTCATTCACACTTCTACTATACTGATAGATTTGAAAGAATTATGCAATTGTTGCACATTCACTTATGTATTAACACGGTACCAGAAAATACGTCATTGTTCATTATTTTGAATGCTGCTATTAAAATATGCCTGAATAGGTTATACAAGGAATATAGACCTGCACATCAAATTCAAATATTCCATTCGTTAGTTAACATCTTTACTTCAGATACATTCAATATGCATTAGCATTTCCAAACGTAAACAGTAACAGTTATTATTATCGTCATTATTATTATTATGATTACGATTACGATTACTATTACTATTATTATTATTATTATTATTATTATTATTATTATTATTATTATTATTATTATTATTATTATTATTATTATTATTATTATTATTATTATTATTATTATTATTAATGATTTTAATCGTCATCATCTTATAATCTTCTCTTTTTACATTTATTTGACGTCAGTTAACTGCGCAGTCATGTCTGTTGGGAAATACTCAGAATGGTGTATGGTGGACAGTTAGACTTCAGACTTCAGTTAGACTATCCTTAACCATGGCATTCTGTTTCGCTACGATTCCATAGAGTGGGCTGTGCAGGACAGCTGTAATTCCCCCTCTCTGACGGGCAGATGGCATTGGTGCCGTCCAGACTATCTGTTTACATTACCTGTGGATAGATGGCACACCACGCACTATTATTGGTTTTTTTTCACTTATACTGTTGTTTTAGAATCAAGGTGCAACTTTGGGTCATGCTATAAAATATATTATAGGTATTTAACTTGGGAACTGAGGGAACTCACAAAATAGTAAACTTTAATCAGATTGATCGACACGGGATTTGAACCCGAGACCTTCTGAGAATCTATCTGAGTATGTTGTAATATTGTGTGTCGTATTTGATCGTTTCTATCCATAAATTTTTTACCTTTCGGTCAATGAATGTTGTGTTCCCGCTGTGTTCCAGCAAATAAGTTTATTGTGGATGAAATATCTCACCAAGAATTGCTGCAGCATACAAAAACAGACTTTGTGCTAGTTTGCACAATAACTTCGCTGACTAGCGGGTAAGGTAGCACGGTCTTAGCCACCAGTCCTTTGACTGGTAAGGCGCCCTCGGGTCCTGGCCCTCTGCAACCTGCGCCAAACAGTGCTCGCTGCAACTATACGAACTGGACAGACTGTGTACAATTCCAATATAACTATTGACATGGCAACTTCTACACCTGCACCCCAACCTACCAATGTACCATCAGCATCAACACAAGCATCCCCTGCTCTCTACTGCCTAGAGGGAGGTAACCTGCAACTTTATATGGACGAAGCGCTGGTGATAAATCCGCAAATTCCGCTATCACCGGAGACTCACCGCATCTTGCTAAATGAGAAACAGGCGCGTAAACTACATTATGCAAGGCGAATACCATCTGCTACTGAGCATGCCTAAGGACGATGTGTCACGAGGAGACCTTGTAACGTTGTTTAAAACATTGAGTGCACATAGATTGCGTGTTCAGGCAATAGACGAGTACATAACACAACATCTTCAGGCTGTCTCTCACCAGGACCAACAGTGGCAAACAGTCACACCTAAAAGGAAGCGAAATGTGGTGCCCACTCCTACACCACCAACCTCTGCTAACAAATACCTGCCACTAGCAACTGCTAGTAACCAAGCAGACACCACACCTGCACTTCCAGCAACCACTACCATGGACACCTCAGATGGTGAGCCTGTAACCGCTCCTCAAGAAACCACCATCCCAAAATCCACAAGAGCAACGCCTATATTCCTCAGAGAACCCAAACAGGCCCGGGAAATCACTAAATCCCTCGGCACCACTCATCCAAATGTACAGTTCCACATAAGAAACATGAGTGGAACCGTGGCATTCGTGCCTAACTCACCTGACGATCACCGTGCAATCAGGAAAGTGCTTAGCGAGTCCTCTGTGCAATATTTAACTACCTTGTTGCCAGAGGAAAAGCTAATGTACGTAACACTAAAGGGTCTGCTGATGTATATATCTGAAGCTGAAGTGGAAGAACATCTTAAAACACTAAACTACCCAGTGGAGTGCGTGGGGCAGCTACGCTGCAATCGCAGTCAACCTCCACGTCTCTTGCCACATTTTAGAGTGGCCCTCAAGAAAGAGGATCACTCTAAAAATATCTATAATGAGACGCGCATGTTCAACGCGCTCATTCGAGTAGAAGTTTATCGTCCACCCGCACAGCCGCTCTAATGTACGAATTGTCAACAATTCCAACACAGTGCCGCAGGCTGTCATCTAACACCTGTGTGTTCCTTCTGTGGAGAAAAAGGCCACAAACGCCAGTCCTGTCAACTGCCTGGTATCCCAGGGCCAAGAAAACATGCTTCAACTGCGGAGGCGAGCATTCCTGCAGGTACGCCAAATGTCTTGTTTCGCAGGAAGCCCGTATCGAAATGCATCTTAACAATAATGGGCAGCGTACCCGTTTCGATGCAGGACCTAAAAGCGGAAACCCCATGGCTCTGCCCAAGGAGGCTTTCCGTGGCGCCCGATTCCCTGGACTGGGCCCCATTGAACCAATCCAACACATCAGTTATTCAACAGCAGCCAAAACAAACACTTCCCAACCTCTGCTGCCAGGAACCAAACCTACGGAACCAGTTAACCTTCTGCAATCAACTTCTACTGCACCCGTAGTACCCACAGTTGCTCCACAACAACCCCAGCGTCCGTTGAACATCACCAGATCTGCTCCTAATGGCCTGCCAAAGACCCGGAAGGGTACCTCAACAGAGATACCACTTGCACCAATACCCCAACAAGCACAACAACCCTCACTAGCCTACCCACAAGCTGCTTCATCCTCTACATCACCACTAATACCGGATGCTCAATTCCTGAGCCTCATGAGCAAAATACCGCTCCACCTTCAAGCGGACTTTGCAGCAGTCCTAGCCGAAGCGCTCGCCCGTAGACCTGCCTCAATCGCCTCACAGACTGTATTAGTGTACACTGTGTTCACCTTTATGAGCCAAACTGGCAGACAAGAATGATGTGGTAACCAACCTCCTGGGACTCCGGATATGCTCCTGGAATGCCAATGGAATCCGTGGTAAACTGCAAGGAGTTAGAAACTTTCTTACAGTTAACAAAATCCAACTTCTTCTGGTCCAGGAGACACACCTGTCTAGCAACCAGAAAGCCACAATTCCCGGTATGGTCCGCCACTGGAGCGACCGAGCTGACGGTTACGGTGGTATGGTCATCTACATCAGCCGGACCATCCAACACCATCGCCTCCATCTATCCGCCACAGAAGGTCTAGAAGGAACCGGAATTGCCTTGTCCACCAACAGAGGCCCAATCAACCTGTATTCACTGTACATACCACCTGGCAGACGCATCAGAGAGCAGGAGCTGGACTCTGTATTCTCCCATGGATCGCCCACTATTGCTATGGGTGACTTCAACGCTAAAAACCCCAGCTGGAACTCCACCATCACAGAGGTATGCTCCTAGAAAGCTATCTTGAAAGTCGAGGCTTAGTTGCGCTGGCACCAGCATCTCCGACCATCACCTACGGAAACCGTCGACCTCCTGACTGGTTGGACATAGCAATCTTGCAAGACATCCGCACCCACCCGCACCCACCCGCAAATTTTCTCCATCCCCGAGCTCTCCTCAGACCACTATCCGGTCCTTCTCATCTTCCGGGCAAGGCCAAATGCCAAAGCCCCTCCAAGTTCCCTCAACTCCCGGAGAACTGACTGGAAGAAATACAGTGCTCTGATGGCTGAACAACAAGCCCAAATCCAACCATGCCTCAGTGCTGTGGCCGCAGATAAACTCGCCAGCACAATCACCAGCACAATGATAACAGCCACGACCCAGGCCATCCCTCCTCGTCGACGTTTCTCAGGTGAGATGAAACCTCTTGCTCACGCCATACGCCAGCTTATTGTAGCTAAGTATAAGACACGGCGCAAATACCAACGAACGAGAAACCCCATGGACAAAAGAGAGCTGAACCGCCTCCAGAGCATACTCAAACTTGAGCTCAGAGACTACAGTAACGAGGAGTGGGAAAGACGCCTAGCCTCCCTTGCCACCGAGGACTCCTCCCTCTGGAGGATATCTAAAGCCATCCTCAAAGTCCCCTCTCAAGATCTACTCCTCTCAGATGGCACTAGGGTCGCCCTGAGCTGATGGCTAGGCATCTCGCCTCGACATTCCGACATTCCACCCGGAGCAAGCTCTAGACCTCAATCTCTCCACTGAAGTTGAAACAGCGGTTTAGGACTACCTCTCTGTGCCCATTAACGTTGAAGAAGTACATCTAACCACCGCCGATGAAGTCACCAACATTATAGCCTCTGTCCCACCTTACAAAGCTGCTGGTGATGACGGCCTGCCAAACGCTGCCTTCAAATACTTACCAGTTCAGTGGATTACCTTATTGGTCCACCTTTTCAACAGCCTTCTTCGACTGGCTCACTTCCCGGTGGCATGGAAACATGCACGCATTATCACTCTGCCAAAACCGGGAAAGAATGCGCAACATCCAAGCAATCATAGACCGATCAGCCTTCTGCCAACAATCAGCAAAATATTTGAAAAGGTGGTCCAGAAACGTCTCCAAACCACGCTCGACTCCCACAACATCCTCCGGCCAGAACAATTTGGCTTCCGTCGTAAGCACTCAACTACGCACCAACTCCTCCGGCTTGTGCACAACGTTATAACCGGCTTCAACAATCGGCATTACGTTGCAACCCTTTTCCTAGATATTTCTCGAGCATTCGACGTGGTGTACGAAGCTAAACGCCAACAAGTCAACCGCAGTAACATTCACGAGGAGGCACCTCCAGGACGTAGAAGAACTTGGGCTCTCAGGCAACAACATCCCCTGGTCTACAGAAGCCACTTATTTAGGCATCCAACTAGACATGCAACTTACATGGAAGCCCCACATCACTAAATTGGCCTCAAAAATCAGCAAACGTATGGCCTTGTTGTACCCCTTGTACAACAAGAAATCCCCCATGTCTCTGAAGAATAAACTCCTGGTTTACAAACAGGTTGTCTGACCTGCGATCACAGCAGCAGCCAAGACAAATTTCAACCCACTACAAGTTCTGCAAAACCGCTACTTGCGCACATCCATAGCCGCTGATTGGTACATTCCCAACGAAAACATTCATTCTGACCTCTCCTTCCCTACCCTAATTGACTACATCAAGCAACTGTCCAACAAATTCTACGCCAGTCTTCCTCACAGCTTTAACACAACTCGGGGAATATGATATAGACCACGGTGAGACTTACAAACGTCCAAGACTCCTACTGACACAACCATAGATTAACTACGATAACGGACCAAATCATTACATCATCAAACACTTAATTAAAAAAAAAATCTTATCTCCCAAACTCCAATTTCCACAATCTACCCACCGTCTTCAATTTATCACCCATCCTAAAGCCAGCAAGGGAGTAATCCCGGAATGGCAAGCGTCAGAGAGCGCCTCCCATAGGGAGGATAACCCCTCAGCGACCCCCACGGCGAGTTTCTATCCATAATACTACCGTCTCCCTCTACTACTGCTGTGACCCTCACAATGCTTATCGCAGTCTTCATCGTTCTACCCATGTAATGTTTGCTTGCTGACAAATACTTTTTTTTTCAATTGAGGTAATCTCCCAAACCCAATTATTTTAATTTTTAACTTCATTTAATCTTGGACACAGTGGATTCCCTGAGGAATACCGCTTTTAGACTGTTAAGGTATAATACATTTTCCATAGTCGTCTATATTTCTTTATTTATAGGTATTGATGCTGTTAACGTTACACCTTATTTCTGCAGAAGAGCAGAAAATAGTAAAATAAAAAAAAATATTTTGTTGTTTAACGACGCTATCAAATAGCCAGGATCACATCAGCGTCGCCGGTGTACCGGCATTTTGTCCCGCAGAAGTTATTTTACATGCCAGTAAACATAGCTGCCGTTTTTAAGTACACTTAAGGGCACTGGGAGATTATTTTTAGCACCACAAGGTTAACTTACACCAATATTTAAAATTTAAATATAGCAGCTAATAGTGTTTAGAATAAATTGAAATTTGTTGTGATTATATTTCAAGCATTTGTGCATTTAACTACTACACAATAATTAAATTAAGCATTAAATTTTTTTTTCTCCACATTACCTATAGCTCTAATTCACAAAAGCTTTAACCGGTTGTACTCAACAAACATGGATAAATAAGCACTAAAATTTGATATCAATATCTGTTATACTTTTTGTGAAACGTGTACTTGAAGTGTAAAAAATCAAGGTTTCGGGAAATTGCGATCAAAGCTGAAGTACCATTCTTTTCAAATTACACATACTTTCAGAACATGCCTGCTCCATATTCCTGCTCACTTAAGTTTTCCTCATTTTTTCTTTTCCTTTTCTTAGTTTTAACTTTATTTTGAAGCAACTGAACTGCCCTGTTTGCCTCTGAGTCTATATATATATATTTTTTTTTTTTTTTTTTTTTTTTTTTTACACAGGCTTCCTTCATATTCTGGCTAACTTTTATACCCATTTTTTCCATCACTGTAAGTCTACCGCTCCAACTATCATTATAACAAATAATACTATACCTATGTTATATATATATCATTTTAAAGCTGAAGAATTACATATATTTTTTTTAACATTAAAAACAAAAAATCGATTTTTTGAAGTCAATCGACCTCCCAGTGCCGACACACTGTGTAAATGCCAGTAAATCTAGCTGCCGTTTTTAAGTACAAACCATCGCTCTGGGCCGGATTTGAACCCGCGACCTTTGGAACCGTAAGAGCATGTTAGGATTATAACTTACACAACAATAAAGTGGAATAAATTTATAAAATTTACTAATGCTATATATAACAGTGTGCTGTAAACTGCATTGTTCTTCAATACTGCCTTACACATGAATGTATCACAATTTTAAAAACGTAATTTCAGGCAAAGCCTTTTTCTATAAAATGTACAACCAAATAAAACATTTTTTACAGTTTGTATAGGTTTTTTACATTTATAATAACCACAGACTGAACTATGAAGTTTCATTAAATAACTTTACCAAGGTCTGCCATAAATTTGAGTTCAAATGAAAATTGAAGTGAACTGTTTTAAATTTGGCCATTGTGGTACTGTAGGGTATTTATATTTAATGAAGATTTTGTTCATTTACATTTCCCTTGTATCGAAAATAGACATAATACTTTTGTAGTTTTGGCGCCATTTCTTGTTTGAGGAGAGTTTGGATTCAAATTGAATTGTTCTGACATAATCATAGATACATAACCAATAAGAGGCCTCCAAAGTCTATCCATAATTTGGATGCATTGTAAGTTATAGAAATCCGAACTAATCTTAAGTTTGTGAAAGTAATTTGATTTGTCAACATTGTGTGGTTATTTATTTTCAGATATTCTTTAAGGGACACTGGGAGTGAAATTTGAAAGTTTCACATTTCTTGATAGATTTTTCTGACATTTTTACTGTGTTTGTATTTATATGAGAATAGAAGGTACACCAAATGTCATTAATATTGGATCGTTTATGATATATAAATTAGTTTATGAATTTAATAGGCCCATTTTCAAAACGTAGCTCGCGTCTATTGACTTTTCAAAATTCATTTATATTGGCAGAACTGATACTCTAAGACATGGGTAACAATTATATGGAGAGATATTTTAAATACGTATGCTGATTATGCTGCACATATTTTTTTAATAACAAAGAAAGTTTAATCTCATAAATGTATTGAATTTTTCATACAAAAAAAAAAGTTTTTGGAATTCTCGTTAATGGTAACATCAATATTGAATCATAGTTTTGTTTAGCTGCTATTTATTAATACTTTTGGAAATTTTCATTGAATTTGAAGCAAAACTCAGGCGCGACCTTCTTTTGGAATGTGCAGAAATGTAGTTTTCAGAAAAACAGGCTTTTATATAGGAGCATCCTGTGTACGTTAAGGGAAGAGGGATACTTGAAAGGGCCGTAATGACTACATGGAGTAGGAGATATGAAAAGTAATATCTGATCCAAATGCACAGGTGTTCCCGGAACATTTTAAGGTAAAAAAACAATTTTCGACTTTTTGACAATTTTTACCAAAATTTCACTCCCAGTGTCCCTTAATAAATTTGTAACCGCAGACACATTCACCACACGTGCTTAAAAAGGTTATTAAGAACGCGAGAGATTTTAACGATAGAAACTCTATATGCCAACTTATCATATTCTCTATTAAGCCACTACATAACTTCTATGCTGAAGAAAGTATAGACAAATAGCGACACAGAAACAAGTTTAATTACGTAATAATATATCTTACTGACGCTGTACATAGGAAGCCAACTAGGAGGTTTGCGAACTTAAAGGCCATCTCAGAATCTATACTTCAGAAGTGGAGATAAGGTTAATGGGATTTCCATGCATCATCCTAACGTGTTACTCAATAGAATAGTAACACACTAGCCTATTTGTAGAGAAGAAAGAAGGTTAAAATGGAAGAAGTGTACTGACCTCATCATTCTCTGTGTTAATCAAACTATATTGCAACTTTGTTGCACGGAATAGTGGGGAAGCAAACAAGTTTAATTTATTTAGGATACAGGAAAAAAGCTGCGTACGGGTACAGTGATACCGAAATTTAGATTTCAAATCGAATGGGCTTTTGATAAAGACACGTTTTAATTTAATTGCCGGATTTGAGATTTGCGATATGTGCTGAGTAATAACATATATAGATAATAGAGTAGGAAGTGTTGTAAGGTGAGCAAGATATGAGTAAATAATAGTCGTTAAATTTGTAGGATAAACGCATTATTGGTTTGAAATTAACGAGTCATGACGTCATACCATATAGTTTGAAATCAGTCAAAATTCAGGTCTGCCAACCTTAAAAGTCGCGCGATATATTTAATAAAATCTAAAGAAAACATCGTTTAATCATAAAAAGGTAATTAGATATTCGGAATTCAAAAAAGAACATGTTATAATAGAAAAGGACATTTATAAATTGGGAAAAGGAATGAAATAGCATTTTGGATACGAGGCTTTCTTTTGGATGACGTCATGACATTTAAAATTGGAGAGAACGTTTTTCTTAGCGTGGGGACGCCAGAAAGCGTCACCACTCATCCCAGACTGGTGCTGCACGTTGTGGTGTACACACGTGAGTGCGATTCCTCTGCGTATAGAAAGTCGGCATAACTCCCGAAAGTGTATGAGAAGTAATAAACAATATACAAAAGTTTTTCTGGGGTAATCTATAACACCTACGCATACCCGAGATAAAGTAAGAGATCTCATACTGAACTCTACCGACTGAGCGAACCACATCAAAGGGCGACACAACGACACAACGAGAACCACCAAACGACATTCCGCCACAACAGCATGCATAAATCTACTCATAATAAGGAAACAAAGGCGTATTGTTGATGTTCAAATGCATTTCCGGCAATTTTAAAACAAAATTCATGCTTTTATCAATCACATTAAGCTATAAAACGTATGGAGATACATTAACAATAGTAAGCTTTTAAAACAATAAGCAATTACAAAATATTTAGGAAGTGCAGGTTGGTGGTGGAAGAGTTAAGAGTTGTACATTGCTAACTAATTTACTTGTTTTTTATTCCTTATTGCGAGGATTATGACAGTTTCTTTGTAACACAAGCGATATTGGTTTTATAAAAAAATTATGGATATTCTGAAAGAGTCTTCCGGGCTGATTTGCCGTGGTCTGCTGGAGTAACTGGGTCCAGACGTTTCGTCCACTACTGCGGTGGACATCATCGGTGGCGTGGTCGAAGTCTTCTTGGTGAAGGCACTGTTGCGTCTGAGTGCCTTCACCAAGAAGACTTCGACCACGCCACCGATGATGTCCACCGCAGTAGTGGACGAAACGTCTGGACCCAGTTACTCCAGCAGATCACGGCAAATCAGCCCGGAAGACTCTTTTAGAATTTCGAACACCGGCCGTGAAAGCCTACGCCTACTCAAATTATGGATAATTAATCGCAATAAATAACTTCCAATTTAATTAGTATAATTTGCCATACCAATGCAAAAATCAATTCAGAATGCACGAAGCAAATTTTTCAAATTTTTCATGGAATAAGAATTCATTAACAAGGAAAGTTTTGTGTTCAACAGAAAAAAATAATAAGTAGCGAAAGCTAAGGCAATTAAGAGTTCCGATGAACTCAGTTGACAAGGAAGGTATTGACTCTATATTGGGGTAAACGGAAATCAGGTTATTGCATGATTTTGAAAATTAGAAGGGGAATAAAATTCTTGGAATTTAGCAAGTAAAGGAGTAAAAATTGTATTTCAAATGTAAATAAGAAATTCAGGTTTAGCAATGTATCATGTAGGACCTTTGGCAGTTATGAAGTAGGCGAGACGTTGATCAAACTTCTGAAATTCATGTCTTCTGTCTTTTGTATCTTACAGAGGTGTTTTATTATATTAAGGCTTCTCGGTAGTCCCTAGCGCCTGAAGACCGCGCTTGGAATTACCTTTCTCTGATTTTACAGAAGTCCCCTAAATAAGGCTCAATGGAAACAGTCAAGAAGAGTTAAATCTGGCAATTGCGGTTGGACTATTTAGACCTATCTGAGCTAAACATTTCCACCAATGTTTGCCGGAGATGATTGCAGACAAGTGAAAAGTATGCGGGTGCACCATAATGTCGTTTATTTTATACAGTGAATGTGTGTTTACGGCTATGAATTCCTCATTAAGCTTTATCGACAACTCCTTGAATGTTTATAATAGGAATCCTAGAGCCCCCTGTATAAACCAGCATACTCTCGAGTAGGCGAGTGCTTTTTGATGCGAAATAAAGTGCTTGGATATAGGAAGGATAACCTTGTTTCCATTTGATATCACCAATCAGGAATCTTCCCTCATGTTGGCAACCTTTCTTCCCTCCCAATCCTCTCCCCCAAGCCCAGTTGAATGTGGATATCCCTCGCCTCACTTTGAATTAAGGGGCTAAAACAGGAAATTCGACGTACATGATTTAACAGCGCCGCAGCGCGCAGAGACGGACTGGTAAATTTCAGTCGATGCTTCAGGGCAATTGGTAGCAGATAGGAGAGCCAGTGATATAAATGCTGATTCAGTACACGGTACCATCCTAGCTTCATGCCGATTACTATGCATGCATAACCAACACCCTTATCACAATTCTTTTCCATGGACTCTACAATGAAGTGGGAAGGCTTGAAATGAATCAGAAGCTAGAGATAGATATTGGACATGCGATATAATATGTGATTTAGTATGACTGTTAAACATTTTTGCCTTAAATAATGCAAAGGAATTTTATTCACAATTGTCCTTTAAGTGGATGAAATTTCTACACTTTTACGTTCTCTAGCGCTTTTTCTTATAGATGAACTGTTAAATTCCATCGGAAAATTTTAATATCAAAATTTCACCGAAAGTAAATGGTTTAATGTTTCCTGAGTGCCAATCAAAATATATTTACTTATATAGATAACAATATAAATAGCCTATTAGGAGGGTGGCATTTTTTAGAATATCATGATTATGAAAACAAACAATGTGTGTTTATATCTGATAGCTATTTTCTAATATTTTGCGAGTTGAGTGTTGTGTAGTTTATTCAACTTGTTCTAATAGTTTGTTGATTATAATTTAAAAGAAGTTGTACTCAGCCAAAATGAAATTTGAGCAGTGAATATTTCCGAGCATTGATTGTTTTGTACGATTTTAAATCGCCTAAATGACTTTGGGTAGGAATCCCCATTTACGGCAAAGATTAATGATTGGCAAAGTAATTAAAAACAGATAGATTTTTTATAATTATGAATTTCGGGAAGAACGCTCAAGAAATTGCTGCTGTTTGAGCAATTTTGAAACAAATTGACTAGCGACATTGGGAATCGGTAAAAGTAAAGTTTAGAATATTTTAGATCAATAGTTAGACCTCAGAAAACTGTTGTCAATGGATTCCACATAAATTAGGCCCCAATCAAAAGCAAAACATTGATTGATGAAAAAGAAAAAATAAAATTGCAAAATTACACACCGCGTTTCAAATGTGACTTGGAATATCGTTAATGGTGATTAATCTTGGATTTATTGTTGTGATCCTGAAAATAAAAATCGATCGACTCAATGGATCTCTTGATATGAAAAACAATCACCCGATCTGCGAATTCGCACTGCTGGTAAAAAGATAGTTGCTAAAATATATCATATTACTACCATAGCACTGGAAGATAGAGGTTGTTAATAAAACGCCCAAAAGGAGAAAACATGTTACGTCAGGAAATGTTACATCCTCAACTGTCTGAGTGGCTCAGTTGGTTGCACGCTGGCCCACTGATCCCAAGGTTACGGGTTAAAACCCGGCCCACACCGATGGTTTTTAAGCGTGCTTAAAAATGACAGCTCCATGTTAGTAGATTTACTGGCATGTAAAAGAACTCCTGCGGGACAAACTTCCGGCACACCAGCGACACTGAAGTGAACCTGACATTGACATCGTCGTTAAGCAAATAATAATAATAATAATAATAATAATAATAATAATAATAATAATAATAATAATAATAATAATAATAATAATAATAATAATAATAATAATAATAATAATAATAATAATAATAATAATAATAATAATAATAATAATAATAATAATAATAATAATAATAATAATAATAATAATAATAAACATATAGGAAAACTAATAGCTGATTACGTAGATCACAAATTTCTGACCTAGCACCTTCTGATAACGTTTTGTTGCCAACAATTAAAGATAAAACAAGCACAATTATCCTTTACGCAGAGGAACATTATAATACCCAGGTTTCTGAATTGCCTCTGGAAGAGTGGCATTTAATACTAGCTTTATCGTGTACAGAAATGTATTATTGTCGAAAGTCAATAATCTTAGTATTATGTTCTAGAACTAAACCTTGTTCTGGCCTCGCTAAGCACAGAACCGAGCATAAATACAGCGCTCACATATAGAACCTTTGCCATACCAGTAACACAATCGAAATACTGACTTAACTGTTTGTGCAGGGATCCACGTATTCAGTACAACACGTGTATTATACTGTCCTCGGCCTTGGTTTAGATTGCAATGTAAACAAGAGCACGTGTTAGTGTGACACTTCATGGGTTGGTCGAAGTGCGAATTTCCATGCCAGCAGGCGCGAATGAAAATTTAATCCGTTAAGTAACACATAAAAGGCGTTAAATTTAAGATAAATTACTATAATTATTTGTAAAACGACTTATAAAGCTTCTAGCAAGAATAAATGAAATATATTGTGATAAAAACAACAAAGGTCCAGTCTGGTTCCCTGTCTGTCATTGTATTCTCATCCAAAAACCTTTAGACAGGAACGCAGTTCTCTTTTACCGACGTTAACTCAGTCTGCAGTCCTTCGTGATATTACAACTCAAAACTGTTGTCTTCTCGTGACCATATCTCACTCCTTATCTTTCTTCACTTTATCTATCTCTCAAACAGCTGACTTTGGCGATGCAATCACTCGACGCTCATTAACTGCTTCGCGGTGTTCCCTTCGACGCAACCTACACACGCAGCTCCCCCCCCCCCCCCACACAAACTTGTTGAACTGTTTAATAATCTCGAAAACCCCCTTTAACTGAGCCCCTTTGAATGTTGCCAAGTACGCACAACAGTCGCGCGAGGCAATCTGACCTTCAGTGCTTTTGTTGTCAGTGCTGTGAGACTGTTCGGCTCCAAGCCTTTGCTGTTGCCGCTGTCGCCGGTCGACGTCACAATATTATTATGCATATTCATTACTATTAGCACATTTAACTGATACGAAATGCAGGTGCACGCAGCCGTAGAAGGAGCTAAAGGATTTCAGGAAGTAAATAATCAATTTAAAGCGGTAAGGGACGTGATAAAATAAGGAGTAATAGTCCAAATTGATTTAAAGAGAAAATATAAAAGCAGAGGAACACATTATCTAAAGTTTAGACGTATAAAGTTATCTTGTATAACAAGTCTATTTCCTGTGGAAAGTAGAAAATGATTGTTAGGTATTTAGCAAAGCATGGGCAACTGGACCATTATAAGCCAGGTACAAATTAGAAAGGCTGGGAGCTTCCAGGTGCGAGCTGGTGAAGGGAAAGAGAGATGATACAGCTTCTAGTCTGGATTCTAGGAATTAGGACAAGGTAGGGAGGACTTGCTAGCTAGGTGATAAAAAAAGTGATGGGTAGCGTCTATGATCAGCGTCCTTAGGAACACACTTTCTCAGCGAACGGGCCTAGTGGTCAGATACAGTTGTGTCTTGGTAACGCAGTTGTCTGCCCACCACGTGCAGAATTGTAAGCCTGCAGGTAGTCATCAGTCTACAAGTTATATTTAGTATTACCATATTACATCGTTTGGCAATTTCTCCACAATTGTAAGTTTAAGGATTCATTAAACATACTATATATTAAGAGCTTGTGTTTTCTTTAATCCTCAAACACTCACGCATACCCTGAGTAAAGAATCTCACTGCTCGAGCTAGGCCAAGTACAATCACCAGCTGAGATATTGTAGATTTAATATCCACTGGCGCCCATCGTTGAGAGCAGAGAATTGCTTCTAAAGTACGCATCGGTGGCGGAGAGATACGTTGCTGCAAACTGACCGCGACACGGGACGGTTGCTTCAAACGGGAGATACCTTGTTCAAAACGGCTTCTGTCTTGGTGTACACAAAGGGTCACCAAGGGAGAACATTACGAATTGTTTTAAACGTATTTGCAAAGTGCTCTTAAAAATAACCAACACCATAATTATGTTACTCTTTATTTTACGTAAGATTGTGGAATATATCCAGTCCTTCACTTCCTTCTATGACTACAAGCAAAAGCCACTAGAGGGCAGTGGCGGTCCCATGCAATACAGAGTTCAAAAGCCAGAAGCTTATCACGTGACGGTGACAGTTCACATAACGCACATTTTAAGTCGTACCATATATCTGCCAATTATATGGGTCCGCGAAGGACTTCAAATTTACACTTTGTTTACAATCTAAGGCTAGGCCAAGGAAGACAAGTACTTGCGTTGACTCCTCACTCAATAGATATTTTTGGTACCTTCTCTTAAAGGCACATATTCACATATGGGACAAAATTTATGTTTAGCCAGATATACTAAAATTCTTTGCTAATGATAGGCATAATAAGCTAGAAATATTTACAACGATAATTTGTTTCTCATAAATGTGCAGTGATTTGAATCTCAATTATATCAAGAAGACTGCCTGCTTAAAAGTTTATGAATTTTGAAATTTAAAACTCCTATATTTACCAGCTGAATTTTTGCTTAAATGACTACAGAGTTTTTTTATGTTAAGACTATAGTTCTTGGTTCACATCATTTTGTGTCTAATAAGCTTCAAAATGATGTATTAATGAAGTGTGTAGTATTATTTTAAGAGACATTGAAGAGAAATTTCTACAATGTTATATGCTAACATGAGGTGGAAATTGCTAACTTAAGCACACTTATGGTAACAATTAGCATGCAAACTATACGTTTTTGAAAACTAGAAAGTCAAGGCAATTATAGAGCACAAAACCAAAAAAGTTGAAAATTCTTAAAAGATGTGAAGTTGTACCGTAAGTTAGAAGAGAAAGGATAATTTATTGCGTTTGGTAATATTTTCACCAAGAAGAAAAATATGTTTCACAATAATGTATATGTATAATTTTGTTATGTTTCAGCTCCGAACAACGGTAGCACTCCACCGCCTACATCCACACAAACACCAACGGCAGGTCGAGCGCCCAGGTCGCATGCCGGAGTCGCCACGGAACCTCCGGTAGAGTGGAACGACCTAACGGCAACTTTTGCGCCCCAGCCTGTGCACTTCGCAACGGAAAACTCCAGCTCTATCACAGCACAAAAGGGAAGCACTGCTCTCATACCCTGCGTAGTTAACAACATCGGCGATGGCATGGTAAGTTTGTGGTTATTTCTCTAACGAGCTTATTACCGCCGTTCATCAATTAACCGGCCACAACGGAGAAAGAGCTGCCCACAGGCAAGAGCCCTTTCGGGAATTCGTGCAGCATAAGATCCTAACTTTGCGCTCAACTTTCCGCATTACGGAAATCCTAAAAGTTAAACTACCTTGCAAATATCCGCATAAAATGCTCTCACTGTCTGATTTCAAACTGATACAAATTTCAATTCCTTATATATACAAAATCAGATAAACACGTGAATATTTAGGAGGCCTTGCACAAAGACATTCTTTGCCATTTAAGAATACCAAGCGGTGAATTTTTAAAATCCATAATTTCAGTTTTATTCATTCATTAGAGTTTAGGGCAGAGTTAATATCCTTATGGCAGTCAGAATGGGATAACCTGCAAACTGGGAGACTCACCTATATGTTTTACCCTAATATACGAGAAAGGTTACGACTAAAGCACCTAAATCCCTTACAAGCTGCATTACACTATATTACGGGCCATGGGCCATATGGCACTTACTTAAAACGTTTTAGTATCATCAACTCTGAAATGTGCACCAGATGCAATACAGAAGATACTCCTGAGCATGTAATGTTTAACTGTCAGAAATACAGTGAAATAGGACAATCTAACAGGGAAAAGCTCATGTACCTCACTTTATCGGAAATGGTCAGGAATAAGGAAAATCTAAATACTTTTAATGAGTTAGCGACTCAAATCAGTATAACAGAAAGGTCTTTAAGACAAACTGAACAAGAAACAAATCTAAGAAATTGTTATAGACCTCCAACGACTGTTGTACCATCACCCTGTCGATCGTTAAGATTGTCAAATCAATATAACCAAAACCAAGTGCCCCAAACTCCTGAACCTGTTATACCAAGAACAATTACATAGAACAGAAGAAGATTTCATTGGATCACTGGAGAAGTGTACGCAGAAAGGAGAAGAACGAGGCCAAAACGACAGCCTGATGAGACTTGGACAGCCTACCAGAGACGAATAGCAGCGGCTAGGGAACAATAAATTGTATGAATACTATGAGATCCCATATAACTTTAAAATATCACTAATTTTCCTTATTGTTGTTTAGTTTAATTTAGGTTAGTAACTTCTGCACATTCTATTGTGAACAAATTGTGATCAATAAGTTTAAATAAATAAAAATATCCACACACTACGTCCAGATATAAGAAATTAGGTATCTGGACATAGCTGGCAGATATTATTTTATTTTATTTTTTAGTTTAATGTACAAGTACAAAATGTTTCATATAGCTTTGAAATCCTGCATATTTTTTTAAAGTTACTTATCAGTAATAATTGTTATTAACTATAGCATAAGCCTAAGTTTGAAATCGTAAATTATCTTGCGATTTTATGTAATCGTGAGTTCAGTAAAATGGTTTTTATTAAACTTCCGTCGATATTAACTTTTGTTATACTTTTAATACTTTGAGAAAGAAACTTTGAGAACCAAATATCTCACTTACTGTAACAAAAAGTAAAATAAAAAAGGACCTTTAATAACCAAATAAAAATCTACTAAGTTAGCTATTCTGACAGTTTGGGTGATAATAAAGGTTAAACAATTATGAAACTTGAAAGTTTTACTTAAAACCTTATGCAGTACGAGTGTAGTTAAATAACTTCAAAAGTATTACATTGACAACAATACAACTTATATTTTTCTGTTGCTTATAAGCAGATATACAACATTTCTGTCGTGCGTCGTAACTGGATTTGAAGTCCCAGATATTGGATAGGTACCCATTCAGCAACGTGGGGAATGTTAGGAGCTGCAATAGGCAGCGATCCTGGTCAAGAATGCCAAAATTCCGGCTAGGATGAGCCATGCTGGCTCCATTACCATATCCGATCAGTGTGCTACCACCTAGCGAGATTTGTTCAATAGAAAGGCGGACATTGCAGGAAGCGTCAGCTAATCACATCCATTTTACCGCGGTGTGCTGCCACCTGGTGGCGTTGACAGTAGAAGACGGTGGACTGGTGCGAGCACACAATACGATGTGAACGGTGCGTAACTATTTTGGCCCATAAGACAAAGATGTAATGTCAGCTTGGCATGCGTAAAGGCTCTTAAAAGCGTGCACATCTGAAGATGAGCTCCATGAAGCCCAACTTCAGTTTAGAGGAATAGCGCGGTAGATTTAAATGGCGTATGTTTTCGGTTACTGCATCTCTATAGCCTTCAAAAGCACTTAAAGTGAAATGAACCAATAATACCGCAAGGTGTTAAAACTAAGAGTGCTCACGTGCTCTTATACAGCAGCCGCCACTGCTTCTAGATCCTTTTCACTCTAGATGACTTTTGCATATCTACAAATGATTCACTTCTAAAACGGTGTTATTTAGCATTATTTTACTTCTAACTGGATGTCTTCGTCTAAAAGCCATTACGTTTGCATTTCTAATGAGATATTTAAGTTATGTTCTCCACATTAGCATTTAATTTGTGTATGGCCTTTCGTAAGTTACTTTCACTATCCCGGCTAGTTATCTGGTCATCTGTGAATAAGGGGGTAATTAAAATATGTTATCAATTTAATTCTAAAAAAGAATAACGATGTTCAATTTGATAGAAGTATAGGTTCTCCAAAACTCACACAAATAACGAGGCATATTTCCGAAACGGTTCATTCTACAAAGAAAAAAATATATTTTGAAATAAATTGTTTATTTTAGCAAGATCTATATTTTCTGTAGGTATGGTCTACGTCTTACGGTTTACCAGTTATGCGAAGGTCATTCAGAGCAAATAGGACTACATGGGCTATAGCCAGGAAACTCAAGATATACATTTCATTTAGCATAAAAATATCTCAAACATAAACAAAGTCGTTCGAGCCATTTTCAAGAAAATCAAAATGTTCGAAACATTTACCATGAAAAAGGTAGTTTAGGGGGGAGCAATTTTCTTCAAACTCTTCGCGTCGCATCTTTGAAAGACATTAACCTTAAATACCAACTTTGGTTTTTAACTAACTTTTCATTTTTGAGTTATGCTGTCCAGAGGCTGACATAGAGACAGACACAGAGAGACATACACAGACGGACCTTTTTCTAATTTTTTTTTTTTTTTTTTTTTTTTTTTTTGTTCATGGGGCCTCAAAACATATATTTCCGGTGAAAACTCGACATCGAATTTTTGGGTGGAATAGAATACTTCCTCTACTTTACTATACGTAGCAGAGAATGTGAAAGCGGGCAGCGCACCCGATTTGATGCAGCACCTAGTGGTGGTAACCCTCCAGGGTACCCGCTACCCAGGCCTGCCCAAATTATTACGGCCACCTTCATCTGAAGCTTCACCGCAGTCTTCGCAGTTCACCACCGATGAATGTTAGGGAACAGATTCTCTATTACCACCACTGCTTAAACTGCACCCGATACTTCCAGCTTACTGCCACACTTGACTTTCCAAGGGCGTAGTTAGGGTCTGGCTTAAACCCCCGTGGCCGGACAACATACCGCTCCTTGAATACGCAGGCATAATAGTGTTACTGCCACACCTTCTCTCGCTGAATTCTCTCCAGTTGAGGCTTTTGTATTGGATAGTATCTTCGGGTGCAGCCTTTAGTCCCCACTAGGCCATCCCAGCATGGGTTTTTCCTCTACTCAAGAAAAAAAGGTCGTACAAAAAGAGAGGGCTCGTACACATCGCCTCAAACCTTGGAGATAGTACGAGTTTCTTGCTAGTACGACACAGAAGAAGCAATCACTGGCTGCCGATGTAGCCACCAGTTCGAGTCTACGTCGGCAACCGTCAATACCGCAGCGGCTGAAGCTCATTGTCCGACCTCTGTGCCATCTTCTTCGCAGCTGGAAGGCTCACCACTAATCTCAACTGAAACCGCAATGCTATCCACCGCAGGATCTCCTGCTGTTATACGGGACGCGCACCATGCAGCACACAGTGCCGTGGTTGTGGGAGCACATACGTAGGTAACCAGGATCCGCACCCTTAAAGGCCCAACTCTTCATGTGTGGCTTGCCTTTAGGGACGCTCTTACGCCGCTCTTACCCTAGACCAAGACATCCTGGACCTGCAAAGCGGTCATCTTGGACGCCACGCTGCCGCCACTGCTGCCTTTACGGACTCACCGCGGATAGGTGTACTTCACCACCGAGGTGTCGCTACTCTGGTGCACCGAACCAGACATTTGACTGCCAGCAGCACCACCTTAAACGACGACGCCGAAGCGTGCATCCTGCCGGGGGCGCGAAAACTTCTCAACAATCTTGCTGCCCGATGTATCCACGACGTCACGATGCGCCAACAGCTGGCTCGCCTGCCACGGGTTAGCTTAAACCCAAATTCATCCCAAGATGCGCTGACAACCACCGGTCACTATCACTCACTTTCACGCTGAATTATTTCTTTCCTTCTCCTTTCCTTTCTACCTCTAAATCCTTTGTTTCCGGTGGAAACACTCCCCACTGTGCCCTCCAATACAGTGCAAGAGAAAAAAATGTTACAATACTGGATTGGTAAATATTAGGTGAATTCCGGTTTATCAACTATCAGAACGTAATGTGACTGAAAAAATCTGATATGTTCAACTTACATGACTTCCTCGATTCTTATACTAACCATTCTTTCAAACTCTTATTCCTCTATCATTATGTTAGTCGCGATAAATATTTGTAGATATCATCTTACTGCTTATTTTCTTGTAGATGTAAGGGGAATATGGACTCTGAGTGATCGTAAAATGTCTTAAAACTGGTCACTATATGAAGGCTGTGTATTTCCGTTCTCTTTGCATCAACAAGGTATAAAAACCTGAACAACGAACTTCCATTCGAGAAAAGTAGAAGTATTGCAAAACTCACACAAATAACAAGGAATATCTCCAAAATGGTTCACTGTACAAAAATAGGAATAATTTGGACATAAACTGTGCGTTTTAAATATAGCGCGTCTCACCCTTAAAAGACAGTACACGTTAAATGGAGCGCAGTGTTGCAACATGTACTAGCTGCGAATCTTTCTCCGCGAGCGACTCGAGGTGGCCTGAGTCCTGTACTTAGTCCTTCAATTGCTGCTTGACGAGACGGGCACTTTTAACTTTGGTATCCCTCCACGCCTTTGTTACTGTATGACCTAAATTTACAAATGACTCGTCTGTATAAACAATTGATTTCCCCTGGTCCCTAAACCTTTTACGTCTTTTAGATATTTATGTCGCCATCTGATGATATCGATATCGTCTCTTTCTATTAATATGTACTTGTTACCCTTTCTTTCATATTCGAACCCCAAATCAGAGTGGCCCTTGAGAAATTTGGTAGGGTCTCATCACTGTTGAACTATGACAAAATTATATTCAGTGTGGGTGGAATATTTGCAAACAGTAAAGAATGAACAATTCGCCGCACTACACCTTGCACTATTAAATCATGTTGCGTTAACCTAGCGTTTTGTGTAGTCCCGCCCTTTTTGCTTTCTTTTTCGATGGCGTTCTTAGAGGTCCTTTCATTAGTTCCTTTTTAATCATACACACTACTGCTTCTGAGAACCCGATAGCCTTAGCTGTTTCTTTTACCGCCTTACACGCATTTTACTTAAAAAATAATCTAACACATTCATAATTATTTGGCGTTCCTTACTTCTTTATTTACCAACATATCGTCCTAGCTTCACCCTCCATAACTACAAATATTTACAAAAATATTCAACAAACAACGCAATAACAGCTCACAGTTACACACACGGCTTCTTTCGAACTAATGCTAGTGCTGCTCCTTATACTATCTTCTGTGTCAGGCCTGACGCTGAATAGATGAATAGCTTTTGTTTGCCTTACTGGATAAAAGAAAGAGGTTACTGCCTTTTGGTTTATTTTAAAAACTTTCTCCAACCTTCCTCAACATTTTTTCTCGCTGGTTCCCTGATGTAAACCCAATAACAAAAAAGTTTCACACTGCGTAACTTTTGCAGTGCACATATATAAAATTTTCCGAAAACATTTAATTTAAAAAATTATAACACTTAACTGGGTAAACATAGAGAATTCAAAGTAGGCAGGTAGTAGCACTATAGTTTACTCTACCTAAGAAAAAAATATAGATACATTCTAGCAGTTAGTTTGTTAGTTAGTGCGTGATGAGTGTAGAAACAGCAAATATCGGACTTCTATTGAAAAAAAAACGTTTTCTGAAGAAATTTGGGCCTATAGAAATGTATAATGACTCTGAAAAGGATATAACCTGATAGAGAAAAGAATTCTGCATAGGATAATGTGTTCAAACCTGAAATTTATAGCAAATGAATATTTATACCATGCTATTAGTAATCTGGCAACAGAGCGAGGGTAGAAAAGGACGCGGCTAATGGCAACTTGTATGCGCTAGATAGAGACAGAGATGTCCCATTTAACTCCATACTGTCTTCTAAGAGTGAAACACTATATAGATCTACATCTTTTGTATAATAAGATTTGTTCTATCTCTCACGGTTTAGGTACCAGTTATGCAAAAGTCATCAAGAGTAAACAGGACTACATGGGCTATAGCTAGAGAATCCAAAATAAGCATTTCATATGCCGTAAAAATATCTTAAACATATGGAATTTTGCTTGTCATTTTTGAGAAAATAAAGATTTTACACACAAAAGAACTTATCTTTTTTCTAAAAATGCTTCTTTTGTATACAGGGGGAGTCAAAACTATATTTCCGGTGGAACCTTCACATCGAATTTTTCAGTGGAATACAATACAATATTTCCCCCACGTAGTATCGAAGGTAAAGCAGAAGGTTTAGGGAAGTACAGAGATTCTGCTTTCAAGTTAATGTTGTGTTATGAAATCTTTATATGAAGGTTTTACTGTTTGCACCTCTCTTGCAATAGAAAACAGCTTAGAAGGAAAATGAATCTTTCATAAGCTCGCCGTGGATATTCTTTTAGTCTTCTACACAATGCTGGTGAAGACTGAATAGCGACAAGACAGTTTACCTTACTTGGTAAGGTAATCCTGCTTTATTGGGCTCTAGAAATTCATCAAACTGAGATTACACGGTTACTTGGGCTTTAGGAGTTAAGAGATTCCTTTGTTTCTAGCTCGAGAACGTGCATTCAGGAATTTAGACCTCGTGGCCGCAAACAGTGTTTTCTAATGTCTACAAAATGCCTTAAATAAACATCATCCACAACTCCTTCCAGAAAAGTTTGCACCTAATTATCTCTGTCTTTGCCTTATAGCATAACGGGCGTTGAGAAAGTCATTACAAACTTGGAGAGAGTACAGTAGATATAGTCAAGGGAAAAATGTATATAAGGTTGTCCCAATAGAAATGAAATTCGTATTTCTCAAGAATAATCAGAAATATTGAATTCCGGGCTGACAAGTGTAACGCAAAATAAATATGAACTGAAATTATATGTGTATTATATATGTTTAAACATATATCCATGTGAGAGGATAGTCACAATTGGAGCATGAGAACACTACTTCAACACCGTGATATCGCTGCCTTCCTCAGATACATCTTCTCCACAATGCAAGATTCAAATATCTCTCTTAATGTACGTACATATTATTGTAAATTTCCCGGTGATAAGCCCGATGGCGAAACACGGAGTGTAATCAGTTTTGAACATGGGACTTTAATACAAATACTTCTCATATTGCTCAAACTTTATGCGGAGTAAACCTTTATTTATAGTTTATATAAAAACAAGTCTAAACAGTTTAATTTAAAGAAACAAAATCGATGTGTTGCTGGTGCCATAGCTCAGTCGCTAGAGGACCTGTCTACTGTGCAAGGGGTCTCGGGATCAATTCCTGGCAGAAAGATTATCCAAGATTATTCCTTATTCTCCCCAGAGTCTGGAAGTATGAATGAGAGTATGAGTTAGACGAGTACCACCATCGGCAATAGGCAATATGTTCCACAGGAGAGGCCGTCGACATGACCATTGAAGTTAAAGGCATATAAATGGAACCAAAAAGAGAAAAAAAAAGTTGATATAATCTACCTACATTTGGGTCTTTCATTTCTTGGCTCATTCATAATTAACAATAATTAACAATTAATATTTGAGAATTAATACACCACGGCGAATGGAGAAATAAAACAATTCTTCAACAAAGTATTCTTCAAAAAAAAACCTATCCTCTATCCCATTCGTGTTGTCACATGCGTGGTTGGCGAATGCTGTAACTTGTATTACTTTGAGAATATTTTATTCGGGACACTCGAGATTTAATTGGAATTTAATTTTAAGTTTCTTGAGGTACATACGCTTTGTTAAATTCGTAAATAAACAGGAATACTGGTCTCTTCTTTCCTATGGAAAATCCCGTGGACATTACAATCCAGCATTCCAGCATCCAGCATCCAGCATTCGAGAACAGGTCGTACAGGTACTCCTGTACGGTATGTTTATCTGCACAGCACCTAGCCGCTTATTGCGACTTAATCTGTGCAGTATAGGAGGGGTTCATAGTTGCGCAAGCTTTTGTGTCTGTGGACATGATTTCTTCCTGCATACCTAAGTTTGGATGCAGGAAGGGGGCAAGAATAGGTGTTGGGTGGGGTGTATATGGATTAAAAGATGGGAGAGGCATTACTGTTTACCGGAGAGGCCCAAGGTCATCCTTAGGCAGGCTGTAACTTTTCCTTCTGCGGGGTGCTTTGTGGTCGTATTGACCTAGTGCCCGTACCAGTGGTTGGTGTAGGAATTCAGTTTGGTGTGCATGGTTCGGGATCGCTCCCTCAGCAAGTCCACGATGTGAAATTACAATGGCATCAGCTTTCCCTGGTCTACGTGCAAAGTTGAACTCGACCACTCGCTCCCCCATTTCGACATATCTCTCAATGTAAGGTCTACGAGTTATTATCCAACTCAGTGTTAACAATGTTGTCTGTATTTAGCTTCCGAAGCCCCTCTCTGTAAACCACACAACAGCGCATTGCAAGTATGCACATATTCTTCATTATATTTTTGTTAAACCTAGCATTTGTTATTGCTCTACCACCCTAAACTCCAACTTAAGCTATTCCCCTAGTCATCACAACCTTATTAACAAAGAACATTTGTTAGAACTGATTTTATTGTATATTACCTTATGGTACAATTCAATAGGAGGCAGCACTAGGCCTAAGTGATAGTCAAATATATTAAGAAATGGTCACTATGTGATGCATTTGAAACTACGTTCTCTTTGGAAGACCATGAAGAAAACATTCAATTTGAGAACAGTTAAGGTATTACAAAATTGAAATCAATAAGAAGAAATATCTTTCAAATAGTCAACTCCCAATGAACATGCATTTAACATAATACAAGATCTATATTTTCTGTGCAGTAATATTTTGTGTATGTCGTATATTTAACAAATTTTACAAAAGTCATCTTGAGCGAATAGCATAGCAATCAAGGCTATTACCAAAAAATTCAAATTACTTTTCATGTTTCATGAAAATATCTTTAATGATTTAGATTAAAACACAGTATGTTTGTGCCATTTGTGAGAAGAAAAAACATTAGTCGGTTTTTTTGTTTTTTTGTTTTTGTTTTTTTTTAAATGGGTAGTTTCAGCTTAGGGGTTTTTTTTAAAACCCTTCCTGGGGAAACCAAGTTAAATATTTCAGCGACTGTTCGTTTTCGGGGTTGTGCTGTACACACGGATACACATGCTCACCTTTTTCTCAAATTAGTCTTCCTCCGGTTTTTTGTGCTTTTCTTTGAGAGTCTCGCAGATTTACTATCGGTAAAATACCAATATCGAATTTTTGGGTTGAATGCAATAACCTTCTATTTGCTATTTATGGAAAGCAAAATGCATATTTCATTATAATATGCACTTTTTCTCAAACAGATATATGTGGCATCCAATACCTTAGAATCAATAGACAGTTTTAATTTCAATATTCTAATTAATAGCTTTGGAGTACTACTTCTGTTCTGATGCAAACATTGTTGTCTACAGAATATCCGATAGTCGCATTGGTTTTCCATATGAGGCTGTGTTACTATCGCAAACGTTACACAGAATATATATATCGCAATTAATAAATAATACATACTCATGTTTTATGAATTTCAGTTTTTCAAACAGATGTGAATCCAAAAGCTAACTGGTGTAACACGCCAAACCTTCTTCTTTCAATTATTTTTATTCTAGCATTCACTTCCAACAGCTGAGTATAAGAAAATCTGCTTCTACATCCCTTTGAACTACCACCTAACAAAAATTCCACAAGATCATATTAACTACCTTATGTTAATAAGGCGCCTTTCTTTATATTCACCATCATCTCGTCATGCCATCTTCTGAAGCTCATGAAAATGTTGCTTCAGAGAAGCACTTTCATTTTTCGTTTCTTTTATTTTATTTTTGCTGCCGGCATATTCCTGCAGCGTATTAATCTTCACATCTTTCAAAGAATCTTCCAGAAACTTAATTCAAGTAAATTATCTCTGGCTGTCTTTTCTATTGTCTCTGACCCTGCCGGCAAGATGAGTTGGGTGCATCCTTCCTTTTTCTTTTTATATCTCAACTTTTCTTTTTATTTACAGAGTCTGGCTGTAATATTTATGATGATGGTCATATTTGCATAATGTGAGTCTAGTAACAGCCTATCAACAACTTTACTACACTTGTATGAAATTCTCCTTTTCATTATTTTACAGCCAAGAAGGAAACTGCAAACAAGTGCATATCGAAAGTTAACGTAGAAGTTAGCACAGAAGTAGGAAATCACAACAATTAGAAACATATAAGAACTATGTGCTTAAGTGAGCTTAAGTAATTGAAAACCTACCTAGAATATTAGTTTAGGAGTAACAGTGGGCCAAGTACCCTAGTGAGCGGTGGAGAAACTTCAGGAGTTATCTGTATTTGACATAAGATACGCCGTAGGCAAATTTGGTAGTGTTTAACGCCCGCTTTTACTACTACGGCACCGCAGGTGGTGACATCGATCATACATGGAATGAAGATGAAGCACCCGTGGGATGAGATGGCGGGGGAAACTGGAAAACCCGGAGCAAACCCGCCCGAGCGCCGCTTCGTGCACCACCAATCCCACATGCGGTTGCCTGGGATCGAACCATTCAGCTACGGCGCGGCCTCGCCGTAGGCAAAGCCTACTCAGTACTTCAAAGCTGCAATATTAATGTTTTAACTTCACATACTTGCAATTAATTTAGGTAGCGAATGTTTTGTGTGTATCTAACAGTTGCGCTTGTCCATCCGTGTGCGAAATTTGAGGTTAGGCCTTCAATTCGTGTGCAGTTCCCTTTTAGGTCTCATGTTCCGAACTGCGTCTCCGCTCACGTTATTTGTCATTTTTATGCTCCTATTATTTTTTATTTCCCTTTTTTGTGTCTTACAGAGATTCTACCTAGTAGTAAAATATGTGTTTGAATTTTCTACGAATATCTGAATATCTAGCAACAATCAATAAATAAACGTATCGAATATGTATGTGTATATACGGATAGCTATGTATGTATATAATGCACCCTTAAAACACATGGGAAGTATTAATAAAAATAAAGATTCGAATAACGTTTTTGCTATCGTATCTCTTTGGAAGAATAAAGGGTGTCATTAATTAAGCGAGTAAAGCAGAGGTCAAAGTAACCTGTGACTAACACAATAGTTTATAAAAGAACACATCAAGGGAACTATCCAGAAGTGGTACAAATTGATGACTTCTTGAATACGATCTCATCCCAACATTTGTTTAAAATTTTTAATTTTCATTTTCTTCTTTTCTTTCTCATGACCTGTTGCTGTGAGTTGGAATTTAAAACGTTTTACAACTGTTGTATAGCTTAAAATAATCTATTTGCATCATTTATCTTGCTTAACTAAAGTGTGCACAATAGTCATCCTGTAACGATAAGCTAAGGTAGAAGTTTCTCGTGCCTTAATTCGTTTTACTTTTTCTACCACGTAGGGGAGATATTGTATTCAAGCCAAAATTTTGATGTTGAGATTTAATTGGAAATATATGTTCTAGGGCCCCCTAAATCTAAAAGGAAACATTTTTAGAAAAAGGTCAGTGTCTGTGAGCAGCATAACTCAGAAATAAAGTTGGTATTTAAGTTTAATATCTTCCAAGGAGATGATATGAAGATTTTGAAGAAAATTTATCTACCCTAAACTACCTTTTACATGGAAAATGTTTAAAAAGCTATTAATTTCTGAAATGCTATTCTGAAAAACTATTATTTTCTGAAACGTTTAAGATCGTTTTATGGCAAATCAAATGTACATTTCAATTACCTTGTAACCTATGTAATCCTGTTTACTCTTGATGAATTTTGCATAATTGGTAAACCCAATCTTATTATACAACAAATGTAGATCTTGTTAAAACACACAAGCTACGTTGAAATGTATTTTGTGGGGAGTGAACTATTTCAGAGATATTTCTTGTTATTTATGCGAGTTTTGCAATACCTATACTTTCAAAAATGAAAGATCACTGTACATTTTTCATATGTAAGCCATGCAAAGAGAACGAAATTTCAAAACTTTAAAAAATTTGACTATCGCTCAAAGTCTACTGTATCCTTACATTCCCCTTGCACCTACAAGAAAATAAGCAATAGAATAATTTCTACAAATTTTTATTTCGACCAACATGAGGAAGACAGAGGAATAAGAGCTTTTAAGAATATTTAGTACGAGAATAAGAAAGTCATGTGATAGCAACACATCAGAATTGTTTATATAACACAATCCCTTCACAGCGGCCGGCAGAGGAGCAGTTAGGTGTGTTTTGGAATCTTTAAAATTTGAAGGCTAAGAGATTAGAACAAATTGCGTACAATTATTTCATACCTCTACGTTTCTATGTATGTTGAGAATGAGATCACGCAAGACAGATACAAGTTACTTCATTCGTTGTCTTCGTGGGGCGATATTTCGCTCAAGAGATATAGGGATGCGCATATATACATTTGAAGAGTCAATCAAAACAACAGCCTAACGAGCTGCACATATTTAAGACAATTTAATGGTGAAAGCTGGGTACTAATATCCCAATGGTATACCAAGAATATGAACTGCTTTTTCTGTATTAATATACAAATGAGCTACCAGAACACTTATTTGTATTTATTTCAGCTACTTCTTACCGTCCACACCTGACATACGTTTTCAGCTGTCGGTATTTCCATAGCTGAGGCAAATTTAACACAGAAGCTAAACCTATAAATTAAGTACTATTCGCAAATCGAGTCACGATTCGCTGCAATAGATGGAAGAAACAGCCTGTGAAGTAATAATGGGCAAATAGATTCTTGCTTTCCTTCTTTTCTTTTCTCCCCCACCCCCACCATTTATACTTCAATGGCCGCAGCGCAGTTGGTAGCGCGCTTGACTATGGTGCGGAGGATCCGGGTTCGATCCCCGTTATCAGCATGGGGATTTTTTACCCCGCTGGGAGGTCTGGCACGGGGTGTACTCAGCCTCATTAGGTCCCGGGGGACCAGTTGAGGAGCTGCTTGATGGAGAAGTAGCGGCCCCAGGTCGTGAAGGACGTATGACTGGTCGGGAGAGCTCGGGGCGCTGACCACGTCCCACCCTCCAGTACTGTACCCTACCAAGTAGTGGCGGAGGTGGGAGTCGCAGCGGCTGTGCGGTAAGCCTTGGCTCTTCATGGGCTGTTGCGTTAGGGGTTTAGTTTAGTTTTTTATACTTCAATGGTCATATTAGCTTTTTACCTTTGGACAATTTTATCAGCAATAGTGTTGTACAGTTGATATTGGGTTTCTTTTGGTTTTATAAGTTAGAGTTATACCATACACAAACACACACACACTCATTCATTCATACTTTCAGGCTCTGGAGAGTACCCCCCAGCCGCGAATCGAACTCGAGACCCTTCGCAGCTGCTGAAATGTCTGTACTTCGATTATAAGCCAAGTTTTAATAACATTTTCCGTCAATTACATTTGAAAGTAGGTATAAAAGGCCGTTAACTCTTGTCCCAACGGTATTAAACCTGACGAGTGGTATTTGCCAACGTACAACTCGCTTATAAATCCGGTTTGCCATACAAGGTGCTTCCATCCCTCTGAAACCTTGTTCATTTCACAACGTCTGGTTCCCCCTACTCTGATCTCGGGGAAAGCTTTCTCTACAGCAGCAGCCGTGTAATCTAGGGAGAGGAAAAGCGAGTGATTTCAATGAATAGGATGGCCACGCTACTTCTTGCGAATCCATCAGCCTGCGTGTCTGTTGTGAAAAACACTCCAGCTTCAGCTGCACGTTACGATGGAGTAGAGTGCTTGTATCTAAACTGCTCTTCTCTTTTCTATCACCGAAATGGACTTTCACATTGTCGTTCTTTTTTTTTTCATCAGCAACGAATTCCAACCAGTTGAATTACTCAGTCAATGTGTTCATACCAAGTACCGTACACTTCATCACTTTCTCAGAACCATCAGCATTCAAATGTGATTTTTTTCCAGCTTGATACCTCCCCAAACACAGAGGAACGTATCCAATGTTATAGGCTTTCACACCATTCCATGACAGTTTATATGAAGAAATACATGTTATTTTATTTTCGCTAAGAATTTAGAAATATTCAAAATATTTTAAGTTGTATGCTCTGAATCCCTTTCGCCTTTAAACTTGCATCTATTCCTTCATTGTGAATTAATTTAGTTGCAACTTTTATTAACATTTCCAAATATTATCCTGTTTACTTAATTTATATATGTTAACACTTTTGGGTTAGGTAGTTGGCTTTATGATAACATTTATATGCAGAGAAACATGGTTAAAATGCTTATTTGTACATTTTTAGTTGCACCTTCTGAATAATGACATTACAACTGGCTGAGTTGTTGTACATTTATGTAATATATTTATTTTGTTTATTCATTGGAAACATAACAGATATAAACCAATTTGCAACGTTCATTATAAACTACATTTAGTTAGAACCATTTCTAAATGTAACTTATTGACACGAAACAAACACAAATTATGTATATATTGTTACTTTGGTGGGTGTAAAGTAAAGTAGACAGATGTAGTCGAGATACAGAAACACTTTTATTTCCGTAAACAGTAACTTTGTACACTCGTTGCAACAGCAAGAAAGTCTTTACCGATTCACCAACAGCACGGCTCCGAATTCGTAACACACAAAACTGTCCCTTCTCACACTTTACCGCTATTTATATCTCCCAGGCACTATTCTGGAAACTTCAGGAAAGTTCAGTTATTATTGCGGTGAAAGACAAAGCAGAAAATTCCAGAAGTCTCTATCCCTTTCTCTCTTTCGGCAAGCGCCCCAACAATGCGGCCATTCTCTGTCTCTTCCCTTCGGCTCCTTTGCGGTAGTGCCGACAATAATGCGATGGGCGACAAAATATTAGCGGAAATACCCGGCGTTGCACGTGGTTTCACAATTTTATCCCTACAGCTTTTAAGTTGGGTACTGTAAAGAACACAAAATGAGTAAATAAACCAGAACATCAGGAAAATACTGTGCAAAAGCATATTTAACAACCGCAAATACCAGAGGAAGGAAATTAAGTAGAGAAAGCTGTATAAATGCAAGACGTTGCATTTCAGTTTCAAACATATGGAAAGTTGCATGAATTGTTTATAGAAGACGAAGCAGAGAAAGAGGTATGATTGAAAAGGGCGCAGACAAAACTGTGTGAATGCAATACGTTGCATTTTTATTCCGGTCATAGAAAATACTGTGAATTCTATATTGAAGAGTAAGTAGAGAAAGAAATGCGTTTGTGTTTGGTAAAAGAAAAATGAGTGGAGAAAACTGTATGCATGTAATACGTTGCGTTTCTATTTCAATCATAGAAAAGTGGATGAGTATTATGTTGAATGACCAGTAGAGAAGGATATGTGAATGTGTTACGTACAAGAAAAGATTTAGCGATGTGAATGTCAATGTAATATGTTGCATAGTAAAATGGATCACAAAAGCACCTCTATGAAAAAGCACTGCCAGTTTTCATGGTGATCGGCCAACGGTGTTGAATTTACCAACTCCACACACGCGAACATCCATTTAATTGTGTGTTGAAGAGCGAGCAGAGAAGAACATGTGAATGTGTTACGCAAAAAATGTGAGTAGCGAAACCCATATGAATGTAATACGTTGCGTTTTTACGTGCAATTTTCCCCATTTTTCTCTTCATAAGAACCTTCCTCGGACTTCAACAAACATTTGAAAAAAAAAAAAAAAAAAAAGACAAATTCCTCTAGCCATTCAGTTTTGTTATATATATGAGATGTATGATATTATGTTATATATATCTTTTAGATGTTGAATAATTTCATATCCTTACAGTAACTATAAATACCATAATGCTATATGTAAAGGTAAAATATATTATGACATTAAAAAAGTAAGCCATTAAAAATATAGTCTTATCACAGTAATTTGCTATCGAATATTCCACACCATACACTGGGGTTAACTACGTAGAGAATTCATTCAGTTAGCTAAGTCTAAAAGTTGAGGAAGGCCGAAGTGAAATTACCGGTTATATTTATATTAATGCGCACGGTATTACATTTAACTGCAATGAATAAATTTTGCTTCTTTTTCTTTAAAGAAAACACTACAATTTAATTGCAAAATTAATATTTTACAATAGCTATAAAGGATAATTATTTTCTGTTGAAAGTTACCTTTATATGAATTTACGAAATAACCCATTAAAATATAAATTGTTAGTAAAGCAAATTTCTATCAATTATGCAACAGCAAGCACTGAGTGGTTCACTACGAAGAAAATTCGTTCAGTTAGCAATCAACGAGTGAAAATTAAAGCTGTTCAAGACGGCCAAAAGAAGCATTACTGACAGTGCATGGTAAATATAGACTCTGTTAATTCCTGAGCACCGGTAACAATTCAGACTACTATAAACTAATTAATATGGCTTCCATGTATTCTTCTAATCTTCTACAAGCGCTTCCTGGGCGTTTCCCATCAACCCTGTACTAATTCTTCTCTGAGTGAGGCGCTTTGATCAATCATGTAAGGATGGTGGAATCATAGCACAGGAGTTCACGTACAGGTGATTAAAAGCATGCATCTACTGGGATTACAGAATATTATATCTACCGGGAGGAAACATAACTTTCTATAGTGGTGAAATACACAAGATATTACTTCACACCTTATTACCTTTAAGCTTTTATAAATGCAGAGGGTCAAACGGTTGTGACAATTTCTTAATGTTTGTTTTGGTATCTTAATACGGAAGGTATGCAACGCTTTAGCCATTTATGTACTGGGATGAAAGACCTGAGCATGATAACATCCCTGCGCATGCGCTAAATTCCTCCATAGAGTCCTTGGTGCGTATCCTACTGCGCTATGTAGTTTCCAACACTTACCATTTTTAACAGTAGTCCGACACGTACCAGTACACAGCTGCTGAAATGGCCGACTTGAGCTCCAGCACACTTTAATGTAAATGTGCTGAATCACCTCAACGCCGCATATTGAAGTCCATGGATTGGTAGAGGTGAACCAGTTCCATGGCCAGCACGGTCGCCAGCACGGTTGTATGGAGAGTATGTCGTATGGCACTCCTGTAAAATCAGCGAAGGACCTTATGGCTCGAGTCAACTGAAAAGCTTGAAAGGCAACCGCACGTATTGGGTCATGAGCTTGGGGCTCACCACCGCCGATATAGTCTCTGCAATGACGTAAGACCTACATAGTTCGAAGCCCGTTTGTAATATAGACAGCTCAATGTTGGGTTTATTGATGAAATGTGAACACTCACTCATCTCAGAATTTGATGCGATACAGCGTCCAAACCGTACATTTCCGGACTGGGGTTCCCATTTGAAAACCGCTCAGTTTGACGTCCCGTACAACACACTAAGCACTGTCGGTGTTTTTGTGACAGCCTGTATATAAGATCTGATACAATTTTTTGTTTCTTACTGTCTCCAGAGGCCCAGAGGACGTTCGAGTCGAGTGGGGATCTTGTCCCTCACTCGGGTGTTGTTACCGCAGTACCCAGCCGTAACACGGCTTTACCTGCGAGATGAGGACTGAAAATAATTGTTCTGCTAGGGAAGAATGACTGGGAAATTGTGTCTGGGGTATTGATAAGTGCAGAATGGTCGCTTGGGAGGAATATCCAGAAGAAGCCAGAAGCAGTTCGTCGTCAGAACCTCACTCGCAAAACGCACCACGTTGCCAGCACTTTTTGTCGCATCAAAAGCGCACTCACATAACTCGGAGTGTTTGAGAATGTTCACGGGAGGCAGGGGATAGTAGCTTCCAAAAAGATCTCATTATATTCCCTAGACACTTGTGGAATTTATGCCATAAGGAGGACTAATTATACCTCTTTATCTCTTCAGTCGGGCAATAGGTCGGCCCTGAATGATAACACCTTTCTTGCAATATGCTTGCCAATTATGACCATAAGGAGATTAGGTGTTTAACAGCTAAACTAAAAACTTCGATGTCACTGACCTTAATTTTGTTATAAACCTGTTTACGACAGTTGTGACGAGAGAGCTGTCACCCGATAGGCTGTCAAATTTCAAACTCATATTAACATGGAGTTTCCGACTTTTCGTTTTTGAGTTATGCTGTTCACACACACACACACACACACACACACACACACACACACACACACACACACACACACACACACACAAACACACACACACACATACGGACCTATTTTGGGAATCAGCGGACCTCAAAATATAGCATATTTGCAATGAAATATTGACATCGAATTTTTATGTCGAATACAATAATTTCCTTGCTTAGTATACGTTGTAGAGACAGTTAAGTGTTGAAAGGTGTGCATTGGACAACGATGTTCAGATTTGGTTCTCAGAATGTCTGGTATTACAGGTGGCACCTGGCACCAGCAGAACCAACATCTGCTTCTTGTGATCTCTTCCAGCAAAACACCTTCACTTCTGAGCGCATTTCTTTGACAATAATACAAACAGAAGTTAATGAGACAAACACCTGGATCTGTGAAGCGTAAATAAATGAGAGCTTCATTACTCAGCAATCCATTAGATGAAAGCATGGCGGTACTCACGGGCGGGTACCCCACTGCGATACTCACATTCCTTTTCCACACTCTTGGGCACGAGGTTATTTCCGGTACAAGGTAGCGAACTCTTTACGCTTCAACACTTGGTTCCTTCTAAGGAAGATAGATGTGAGAGAAACTTCATAACTTCCGTGATATGGACACGGTGCAGAGGGTGGCAGCGTTGCCTTGCATGAATACAAAGTATGAACATGCTACAAGACAAAGGCGAGGTCTGATAACTTCTACAAGAGGAGAATTTTTAAAATAAGAGAAAATAAAACATGCGACAAAAGTGCGAGAGAGAAAATGCCCTGGAAGAGCTGCAGCGCATTAAACTTTATCCTACGAAGTTCCAAGAAGCACATTGCAGAACAATCTATTATTGTCCTTTCTGACATCACTTTTGAAATCAGATAAATGGAAAGTTGTGTTTTCTGTAGATTTTCAGCTTGAAAGAATTTCATGCTTGCAATTATTTGGAATAAATAACTTGTAGAAATGCATCGTAAATGTTGTACAACCGAACGCCATTGTTAGCCCACCTCTTTGGCGAAATGAAAAATGATTTTGTTGTTTAACGACGCTGTCAATTACCCGGATCACATCAGCGTCGCCGGTGTGCCGGAATTTTGTCCCGCAGGAGTTCTTTTACGTGCCAGTAAAACTACTGGCATGAAGCTGTTGCTTTGAAGCACACTTAAAGATACCAGTATGGGTCGCATTTGAACCCATGACCTTGGGACCAGTAGGTCAGCATCTAGCCAATTGAGCCACCCAGACCAACTAGCTATGTGGTGTGGTGGTAGTGTCTGTCTCACATTCAAGAGGTTGCGAGTTCAAAACATTTTAGGGTGGGTTATGATCAGGTTTTCTTTCGAAGTTTTTCCTTATGGTGGGAAGATGAATGTCGGGTAATTTTAAGCACTATGGACCTCAGGCTCATTTGACCACAATTTCACCAATTTCATTCAGTCATCCTCCGGTATGACTTCATGTTGGATAACTTAATAGAAAAAATCGCCATTTTGCTTTGCCCGTAACAAAGACATTAAAATAATATAACTACAAGCCTGGCTAAACGGAATGAAATTCATCTCATTTTGTTGTCACATCACTGTGGCAATGAGAGAAAAAGTTGATAAACTAGCACAGCAAGGGCCAACTTCGCAGTTTATTTCACCGCGTTTGGTAGGAGTTGCTATTTATAACTGTACTTAAGTAAAATAGTATGAAACCTGACTAAAAAAACTCTAGCTAAATGCTATTATAAATATACGAAAATTTAGTTGAGAATTACTGATACCTTTATATGACATTCTCCTATGGAAAAATATCAATACAATGAGACTACTTCAGGATATGCTAGATTGCAACTTATGTAAGAAAGGAACTGAAACTATCCACCGAGTTATATACCCCTTCTAGGCTTTAGCTCTCAGAAGATATAGAACCTTCAGAAAAATATGATAACACAGGCCCACGGGAACGGCAGCACAACAAAGGAGGTCGGGGCCAGGCTACCCTACTCCTCTGGCGTGGCGCCTAACAAAGACACTCAACGTCGTCTCCCCACACCACCCACGCGAGTGAACACTTGACTAACAACAATCAAGCGACAACACAAAGGATTTCCCAGAGGAATAAAAGTGTCCGGCGGCGGGCATGCTGGTGGACGTTCGAGAAACATCTGGATACGTCATCGGCTTTATAAAAGCTTGCGGGACGCATGAGGGCAGGCAACCAGTGTCTCAGTGAGTACGAGGCAGCTGTTGTGTGGCACTGTCGTCGTGAAAGGTAAGTCACGTCGAAGTGGAGAAGTTATAATGAGAGTTGAGTAATTGTATCGTTGGAGTTGGTGTATGAAAGAAACAGAAAGTGAGGAGAGATCGTCAAAGGACTGAGTCAAGGCTACGAGAAGAAAACATAGTGAATTTGTATATTACCAAATAATGAAGACTGTATTAACGTCAGAAGGAGGTGATTGTTCTGGTGCAATTCTTTTAAAAGAAAATAAAGCGAGAGAAAAGAAAGTGGACTGATTGGATTATTTTGTCACAATATCCTTAGAAGCAGAATATGTTTAATAAATGTTACTCTGTAAGGTATACAGGCAATATGGATTCAAATAATTAAATTTACTTTCAAACGATACTTATAGGTTGAAATGCATTTGTAATAAGTGGCCAAAAACTGTATTGAAATAATTAAGCTAACGAATTAAGATCGTGAAACTTGTAGAAGCATGTGAGATTGCTGTAGATAATGAAAGGCACTAGAAGTAGCCACAGTTTGATTCCAAACACAGGCAGGGTTTGGCTCTTGTCACAGAGTACTCCCTTCTTTAAAACAATTTCACGAGACGTGCTTAGAACTATTAAGATTGGAGATCCTGGAGGCCGTACCTTGTAATTATCTCAAACATCGACTGGTAGCACCGGAACTTAGAATGTGTGCATCAAAGTATGTTCCTTTTCAACGTGCCGCCCCTTTCCAACCTTTAATATAATATGCAAGAAAACCAAGTGCCTTCTTAGGCCCTGAGTGCTTCATTGATTTTTTTAATTTACGTTTACGAATCATGAAAAAAATACGGTAGTCATCAATCAGTTTTGTATAACAGCTCACTTATAATCTTCAAATTTGGAAAGAAAAATAAGCAATATATCCCCGCATGTCGTACAACCAACACCAAGCATTTCAACATACAATCTCGATCAGACATACATTAAAAATGAAACATAAAATAGGAAGAAATGCGGGAAAAACCATGCGTCTAGTCTTCGGACATAGTACAGAGTTTCTCGGCGTAATCGGGTGCAATGTATGCCAGCATCTACATTATTCATTAGATTACTAATTGGGCTGCTAATGCGGAACCCAACATAACTAACCAACACATCCTCATTGTATATTTGCATGTAGCATGGTTAGACTAGCGCATGCGCATGGGGAAAGAATATAGCTCCTGACGGTGATAGCCGTCGGGGTTAGTGGATCTGAGACAGCTCCCCCCAAAAATTTAAAGCAGAAAGAAAAAGAACGAGCCAGTGTATGGAACTGCAGATTTGCTGAGGTACTTTATAGATGTTACATACTCCCATTACTCATAAACAAAGGAAATCAATAGCCTATGTGTTAACAACGTGGTAGAGCAGTCCCTGTCATCCACTCAAGCGACAATCCTTCCTTCCTTATCTGACTGTCTCGGAGGGGCAAATTGAGGAGTTACTTGATGAATAAGGAGCGGTCCCAGGTTGTCAAGGCCACATAATTGGCCGGGAGGGTTCCGGACGCTGACCACGTCCCACCGTACAGTACTGCACCTCTCTCATGACGCCTTTAGTGCGCAGAGATAGGGACTCAGCGGCTTGGCGACAAGTCTTGGCCTTTCGTGGACTGTTGCGCTGTTTCTTTTAATACAATTGCTGGGGCACCACACAATGTCATCATAATTGCAGAAATAGCTGCATCACTGCAATTAAGCATTCCCAGGACCCTATTTTTCTTTTACTGTGGTAAAGGAGCTTCTTAGTAAACATAAGAGATACTTCTGTGATTCTTTATACTGGAATCAGTAATGTAACTAGAAATCCACTTGTAACAATAAAGCAATCCTTATTAATAAAAATTGTAGTAAGCTAGTTCTAAATTACGTGATTCATCACTGACTTACCACAACGATAGTGCAGAAGCCTTATCTGTATAAAAACATAAAAAAATCATGCAATCAGATAATAGCTTGCCAATGACTTACTTCTCTAGCACCTACATATATTAAGTGGAGATGGCTTATTCTACTTAAAGTTAAACGGGTGCTCGCAAATACGGGCTAACCATAAATTGAAGCATAAAATAAAAGTTACTTGCTTGGATCTACTGCTGAAATTGTAATACAATTTTTCTGAGTTGGATACACTTGAGGAAATCTATGTTAAGACACAAATCTTTTAATTTTATAAGAGTCTATTCAATGCATACCATTTTGTTTTGTTACAATAAAATTTAGTTCAATTGTTACTTTGGGCTAATAATAAATAATAATAATAATAATAATAATAATAATAATAATAATAATAATAATAATAATAATAATAATAATAATAATAATGATAATGATAATGATAATGATAATGATAATGATAATGATAATGATAATGATAATGATAATGATAATAATGATAATAATGATAATAATGTAATAATATCAACAATTATAATTACATAGTATTTTAGCATAAATTTTATGACAACTACAGTGCATCCATAAAGTGTCTACCTAAAATAAAAAAAAGGTTCCAAATTAACTACGGGAAATTCTCACATTTAATACGTATATAGAATGAAGAACATTTGGCTGTGCTGTTATGTTATTCCTATGTATTCTAGAATCTATGGAGCATTTACTTTATTCGTGTTTTACAAATGTTGACGTTTCTCTGTTCTGGCAAAAAGATGGCTAGAGTACCCATTTAAATATATCTGCAACGAAATATATCTGTGAATGTATTCTCCTAAGGGTACGAAACCAATACTCTCAATTGAACTCATACAATTCCTGGATTTGGCTTCCTCAATTGGCAGCAAAGAGTAAGTCGAGCCTAACTAATCGTAATATAATTTAACATAGTCTGGGTTGTATGTCCGTGTGTATGTCTCTTAAATGGCTGGGCACATGCTTCTGACATTATGCTTGTGTGATCAAGGTGATTCGAGAATGGTTTAGATTCACAATTTGACCCGATAGAACATGTTATTTTTAATTAGTTAATGTGTTGTTGATCTTTGGATGGTTTAGGTTCGGTCCACAATTGAATCCTTGAAGCAGCACTGCCAATGTGTTTTAGATTTTCCAGTCTTTTGTTCTGCGATAGGACTCTAGGTCATTTTTGTCTCAGCTTGCATAAAAATTGCGCGGTTATGGAGCAAAAGTTTGCTTAAACATTACACATTGTGCAAAGGTGCTGTATTGAAGTGAGAATTTTATGCTTTGTCAAGAATTCCAATAATTTATACACGTCATTTTACAGCAATCAGCTTAACCTAGAGCTGAGTGTGTCAGCTGCTGTATCATCAGAATCACCTTGTTTGAGAGATAAAGAAGGTGAACAAAGGCAGAAGGGGTGAGTCAAGGCTACGAGAAGAAAACGTTGTGAGAGTAATATTACGAAGGAATGCAAGCTGTGGTAACATGCACTGTGTTGTTGTGCATTCAGTTGGAAGAAAATAAAGTAAGAAAAAATAATTAGACTGGACTTTTGTCGAGTTTGTCACAATTTTATGAAAAGCACGTTGACTGATTAATATTGCAATACACAACTACCCACTTATGATAGTACTTCAAATACCAAAATGTCTAGCTCCGCGGCTGAGGGAGCATAACTTATCTGCTAAGAATATAAAACACCCTATAAATATTCACGCTAGCAAAATCCGGAATATATTCGTGGAAATGTTTACCCAACGTACTGAGTGTTGAACATTCTTGCGCCACCTCCAGCGATATGATACGTTAAAAGCTTAGAAAAAGAGGAGTATGTATAGAAAGCCTACCCAGAAAATTCCATGCAAATCTAATGCTAAAGCCCCGAAGGAAGATGAATACATTGGAATGCACTCGTCGATCACTGTTAGCCAACCTATCCTCCCACTAGCATGAGAAATAATCCGTCTTCATCTGTGGGAAGTGAGCCATGGGGGGTTCGACAGCAGAGCTCTTATGTAACCTCTATTAAAGAAAATACTACAGAAGATATAAAATTGATTTGTTTTCGTACAGGTGCTAGCGTGTTCGTGAAGCTTTTGGAAACCACACGTAATAGAAAGATACATGTGTTTTTTAATTTACAGTATTCTGCAACGTTTTAAAAATGTTCCGGTATTAATATTCTTAAAGCAGTGCCAGGTTGAAATTTAGGCACGTAGCGATACGATGGTATTCGACCCATAAATTCGGTTATGATTTTACCCGAAATATATGTTCTGAGGCCTCCGGAATCCATAAAAAGCAGTTTACAAAAATGTCTTGTGTGTGTCAGACTGTGAACAGCACAGCTCGAAAACGAAAATTTGCTTAAAAACAAAATTGGCATTTCAGTTTAACATCTTTCAAGGATGCGACACTAAAATTCTGAAGAAAATTCGTTTACCCTAAGCTAACCTTTACAAGGAAATTTTTCGAAAATTTTGATCTCAAAAATGGCTCTAGCGATTTTCATTCAAATGTCATATGATTAAGATATGATTATGGCAAATGAAGCACATATTTTGAGTTTTCTAGCTATAGCCGATATAATCCTTTTTACTCTTGATGGCTCTGCATAACTGTTAAACAATAAGACATAAACAAATATTACCATACAAAAATGTAGCTCACGTTAAAAGAGTTTGTCATTCTTTTTTACTTTCTCTACTGGTAAGTAGGGGAAGTATTGTATTCCACCCAAAAATTTGATGTCGAAATTTCACCGGAAATACATGTTTTGAGGCCCCCTAAATCCAAAAAAAGCATTTTTAGAAAAAGGTCCGCGTGTGTATCTGTGTGTCAGTCTGTCAGTCTGTGGACAGCATAACTCAAAAACGAAAAGTCGGTTAAAAACCAAAGTTGGTATTTAAGTTTATGTCTTTCAAGGATGTGACACGAAGATCTTGAAGAAAATGGCCCCGCCCTAAACTACCCTTTGCATGGAACATTTTTCGAAAATTTTGATTTTCTTGAAAATGGCTCTAACGATTTTGATTAAAATATCATATGTTTGAGATATTTTGAGGACAAATGAAATGTATATCTTGAATTTTCTGGCTATAGCCCCTGTAGTGCTATTTACTCTGGACGATTTTTGCATAACTGGTAAAGCGTTAGAGATAGACCAAATCGTACTATACAGAAAATGTAGATCTTGCTAAAATACATAATTTATGTCCGAATAAATTTTCTTTTAGGGTGAACCATTTCGAAGATATTCCTTGTTATGTATGTGAGTTTCGGAAAACTTAGAACTTTCGTGAAATGGATCATCGTTGATCATTTTTTTATATGTTAAGTGTGCAAAGGCAACAGAATCTCAAAGCTTTAAAACATTTGTCTATCGCACAAAGCCTACTGTATTCTAACATTTCCCTTGCACCTACAAGGAAATAAGCAATAAGATAATTTGTACAAATGTTTAGCTTAACTAACACTAAGAAGATATAGGAATAAGAGTTTGTAAGAATGGTTAGTACAAGAGTAGAGAAAGTCGTGTTAGTGCAACACATCAGATTTTTTGTGAAGTAAATCATTTCGGAAATACTCACTTTCCAGAATTTTACAATACATACAGATGTCCTCAAATAGGAGGTCCTTATTCATTGTTTTATCTATTGGACATGCAAGGAGAACAGAATTTTAAAGTAATCATATAGTGAACACTCTTAAAATATTTGACTGTCGTTTAAAGCCCACTGTATTCCTCTTGCGCCTTCAAGAAAGTTGTCAATAAAATATTTTTTACAAATGTTCGAGTATGCAAATATATAAGTGTTCTTAGGAATAAGCTGTGCAAGAGTAGAGGAAGTCATGCTAGCGCAACACACCAGGTCTATTTTTTCTTTTTTTTTTTTTTTTCTTTTTTTTTTTTTTTTTTTGTGCCCATTCATATTGACATACAACACTATGTGTTTCTCCGTCCCTGGCATTTGCACAACAACGTTTCACGGACAGATCTAAGTAAGTAATATATGTATCCCGGAGCAATGGGTTTATGACCCAGACACCAAACGCATTATCGCCATTTTAATGTATAACAATGTTTCAGCATACCACAGAAAGTAAGGGTAAAGGTTATACAACGAAGTGAAGGAAGCACAAGAGGCTGCAGGTCACGGAGACACGCGGAAGTTCCTGCATTTCCAAGTACATTTCCATAACCCATCGCTCTGGCAGCCCTCTAGTATCCACGGGCGTATTCATCCGCGCCATCTGTCTGGCACCGCCATTTAGTATGGGAAATGATGGGAGGAAAATGGTGGCATTAGGCTGAGCACGGAGCATGCGCAGTCAGATTGCGCGATCGACCTCACAAATGGTAGTCACATACGTTAGCGCGCCACCCCACTCGATGTCTACAGTATGTTAATAGATGTGCGTACGCAGTGTTTTGTAACTAGTGTATAATCTGATTGAGATACCAGTGTATGCTTAGCGCGTGAGCAAAAGTAAACACGCTAACTTTTACGAGTATCACAATGAAATGATTATACTCATTATGCTATTATAGCATTAAATTATGTAAAAAATATGTAATAAATAGGGACCGAACCTTTATACAGGAAACAAAAAATTGCGGGGTATTGACTAGAGCAAGTGGGAGGAGTCAGTCTGTCACATGATCACAACACAGTTGACACACGAACGTTGTAAATAAAGTTTTTGCTTAACTTAGCTTCAACGTTACCATTTGCAGCACAATATCACTCCCAACTTCTAGTAAAAGCTCAGCAATACATGAATATTTCGATTTTTGTGCTGCTAGTGGAACTAGTGACAAACACTATGCACTGTAGGCAGTGTGCTTTGTGCTGGCACTGTACCCTCACAATGACGTCATGTTCTGCCTTTGTGGAGGTAACTTGCGATCATTTCGCAATAGCTTTATAAAAGTTCGAACCTTACTAATAAATTTGCTATACGTAAAATTACAATGTATGAGAGATCAGAGAGGTATGAGGTAATATGGTTGCTAAGTAAATGCCCTCATTTGTTTCAACATTCGTAGAGGAAAATGGAAGGTAGTCATAAAACTATTGAATATATGGATTTTATTTCTCTTGACAGTTTGAACGAAAGCAAGAGTGCTGGGAATCTATTAGTTCCAGAAAAATTAAAAGATGTTTACGATAAAGAATATGAAAAGCTTTGCGGATGGACAGATGAAGCATGTGTTAGTTTGACTAATGAACCATATGGCTAGCTTCTCTGGTTTTTCTTACAGAGCATTATGTTGTGTGGTGATGACGTCATTGCTGTCTTGTTTCCATGGCCCTGGTGCCAGAGAGAGGGTACATTCGCAGGATTTATATGGTCATGATAAGTGGTTTTAACACCACGATTACATGAAGAATCAATTGTCCACTTTGGTAGTTGAGCACAAAGCATTCCACGATGTTGCAGAAAAATTTGCAGTTAAGACGTGTCGAAGGGGATGCCGAAATCTTTATTTACAATTCAGCGTATACTTTTGGATCTGCTGACAATCTGCACGGAAATGAATTCATGTGCTATTTTCCGGAACTTCTGATTAAAGAAAAAAAAGTTTATTCAAAAAAACGCGTATGATCAGGAAGAAGCGAACAGAACAAATGACAAAGAGGCAGAAAGAGTGCGCCACATCCCACGACATAAATATGAAAAAAGGGAAATGAATAATACTTGTTTATTTAAAAACGAACGCATACAAATCCGTGCAGGCTGTCTTTTGTTTGCAGCAAGGGAGGGGAGGTTTAGGGTGAATAAAGGAAGAATAAATAACGAAAAGGGCATTCCTGTTAAATACGGCTTACGTTTCATTAAACCAGGAGTCATGTTTGGAAGGGTCGCTTCGAGTCAGTCGTCAAAAAGCAGGGGGAGAACGAGTTTTTGTCCCCTGTCACTAATTCGTAGCCGCACACACGAGAATCCTTGCTGGAAAAGAAGGGCTTTACTCCAGCGCTGCCAATCATGCAACCACAACAGAGTTTAACCTTAGCAAAGACCTAGCTCGTTAGTTTAATGAGAGTGCACCACCTCTATGTGTGAATATTCAAAGGCGGCTATGTGAAGCTGCGGGTTATTTCCTTTCCCAAGGACTTTTCCTACTTTACACCACACACCATGTCATTATAAACAGCATTAAATATTTTCCTGTTTTGTGTTGAAATTACGAGATTTTTTGTCATTATTGCGGAATGGGACGAAATAAATAAACTCAAATGTATGGTGTGCTCACATGTCACTCTATTCAGTTCACTATTTTATAATTACACTGAATATTCCTGGGTTATGCATTTCTTAATGGATATATACATGCACAAAATTGTTCCAATGCCATAAACATAGAAGAACTTTCGTATGTAACTTCACCATAAAAAAAAACCCACAAGTAACAACCAGTGGCTAGGCGTGAAGTGCGTAGCAGGGTAGACAGATTCTTCTTAACGTCATCCTTCACCATTGGCTCGCTTTGGGTGAAAACTAAAAACGCGTTTTTTTTTTGTTTTTTTTTTTCAGGAGTGCAAACATCCAAGAATGGTGCAGGCGTTGGCGATTGTCCGTTAACCCGGAGAAAAGCCGCGCCATACTGTTTACTAAGCGCCGATTCCCCGCCAATCTCCCCACATTCGCCTATCTGCGAAGAAGGATTGAATGGGTAAACTCCATCTCCTACCTGGGAGTGAAGCTCGATAAGGGCCTTACTTTTCGGGAACACATCAACGACCTGTTAGCGCGGGCCGGCGGGGCAACTGCCTCACTGTACCCAATGCTGCGGTCGAGGATGCCAATTCCCCTGAAGCTACGCCTTTTTCGGGCTCTCGTAATCCCACTCCTCCTATACGCCTGCGAAATCTAGGGCATGGCTGCAGATTCCCATCTCCTGCGTCTGCAGCGTATACAGAATAGAGGTCTTCGGATAATCTATTCTGTATGCCGCAGATTCCCTTCGAGACTACTGCACGAAGCCTGGTCTCTTCAGTACGTGGAGGACGAAATCAGGAGCCGGGCAAACAAATTGTACGACCAGATTTCACAACACAGGAGTGCCCTGGTTAGGTCTCTTGGGGACTATGACCCCACTGAACGCACGCGTGTGGGACACCGGGTTCCCCGCATGGCTTGCGGGCATCCCCGGTAACGAAGGAGACACCCCTTCAACAGCGAAAGCTGAAAACCATGACAGTCCTCCAAGATAAGCTTGTATTCTAAATTCAAAATTTTACGAACCTCCATATTTGGACCCCTATACCAGCAGTGCCCAACGGAAGTTGCACACTGAATAAGCAGCCGCTGAGGAGCAAAATCTTGCTACCTCCTTACAACCCACTGGCTCAATTTTCACCCGCCACCCTGCAAAACCCCACATCCCGTCACAAAGTGGTTAAGCCCTTAAAAGGGCAGGTACACGCATGACACACCTCGGGCTGTTCTCAGCCTGCCATCTGGTAGTCTAGTCTAGGAATGCAAAACGTTATCTGAATATAGAATTTGATCCAAATCGTTAGAGCCATTTTCGAAATATGCATAAAAGAATTGCTCTGTAGAAGAGGTAATAAAAATGCTTTGAGACGGTAACTATACCGTGCCTGAGATAAATATAACTGAACGCTATGACACAGGACAAGTTCCAGCATTTCTTTTATTTTAGAACCACTCACAGGGCAAGTGTCAGGATTAATATAAGTTATTGTGTAAACGTGTACATGTAAATAATCATAAATGTTAGTGTATATATTTAAAATAATAAGAAATAACCCACGTAGAATGCAGTTTATAGGTAAAGTTGAAAGATTTTGCTTCAGAGACACTACCTGAAGTCGTTGAACCGAATTAGTTCTGGTTGAAAGAGCGACAACCTGACACCAGCCAAATTATAAGCTCCATTGTTAGGCAGGATTATTCCTTTGTAAAGCAAAAGTCGTAAAGCTGTCTATGAAGCTTGTTCGAAATGCTACCGCAAGGGCCAGGACATGACATTTCAGCGGCAAAGTCTCGTGTTGTACAGCGACATGTTTGGTCAATAGAAAATCAGAAAGTTTAGAAATACACAAATTTGAAGTAACCAGCAGAACGCGCTCCAATGAGAGTGAAACTCAAAAAGTTTATGTGGAGGGGAACCAAATATGTCTTTCGTATTCCCGTATGGAACTAAGGGTCGAAGAATAACACACGAACAGAAGAGTCGTGAACCATCACACGAGCAGAGAATTCGCAAACTACTACACGAACGGAGCAGTCCTCAACTATTACACCGAGACATTACTTAGAACACGCGCGAATTAAGTAAGTACACTAGAAATTTGATAGGCTAAATTAACAGCAAGAATTATTTGGCAATATTGCGTAGAATGGGAAAATTTTACTTCAAGAAATTATTTCGGCTCATCATAGAGTAGGCTAAAGATCATTTCGCCTTTCATCCTAGTGACTTAAAATTTTTGCCTTATGCGCGGCGACTCATACAGAAACTGAAATCTCGGTAAAGCTATAAACTGCAATCTTCGTCAATTCATCTGTGTAGTAATTGTAATATTTTAAATTCCTTTGTGCCTTGTATACAATAAAATAACGTAATTCTATCCTACTCGAACTTGTGCTAATTGGTAGCTTGAACACCTTCATTTGTAAGTGATTCCACGCCCTTTCTAGCAGTCGCTGGCCAGGCAAAGCTACTGAACAAGTAATAACGACTTAGCAATTGAACGAGAAGAAGAAGATTTTACATGCTAAGCAATTATAAGTGTCAGGAGCCTATTCAAAAAAAAACTTTCTTAGTCTCTCCAATAATACTGCAATAACTTGCAGTGGCACTTCTGTAATTAATAAGTATAACAATTACTTATTCAATTACAATCATCACGTTTTTTTACAAGTGGCTTTCAATTGTTGAGGCAACAACCCAACCATTAGCCAGAGTAAAGAAAGAACGCTGAATAAGATAATTACCGTCTCAGCTTTTTTGTCTAAAATCATGTTTTTTTTTTCAGATAAATCTAAAGAGCAAAACCTTATCTGAAGAGTGATCCAAATGGTTAGAACCGTTGGGAGTTAACGCGCAATATATATTACAACTTTTAAATAATTGCTATTTATTCAACAGTGTATTGTTGATTTAGAATTTCTCTTATACATACATACACACACAGACAGACACACACACATACATACATACATACATACATACATACATACATACATACATACATACATACATACATACATACATACATACATACATACATACATACATACATACATACATACATACATACATACATACATACATACATACATACATACATACATACATACATACATACATACATACATACATACATACATACATACATACATACATACATACATACATACATACATACATACATACATACATACATACATACATACATACATACATACATACATACATACATACATACATACATACATACATACATACATACATACATACATACATACATACATACATACATACATACATACATACATACATACATACATACATACATACATACATACATACATACATACATACATACATACATACATACATACATACATACATACATACATACATACATACATACATACATACATACATACATACATACATACATACATACATACATACATACATACATACATACATACATACATACATACATACATACATACATACATACATACATACATACATACATACATACATACATACATACATACATACATACATACATACATACATACATACATACATACATACATACATACATACATACATACATACATACATACATACATACATACATACATACATACATACATACATACATACATACATACATACATACATACATACATACATACATACATACATACATACATGCGAAAAAAGCACAAAACTAATTCATGCACTGGCCAAATCCGCAAAAATAAATTGGGGACTAAATAGTGATGTGATGAGAATTATATATAAAGGGGCTTTATTGCCCATTCTGACGTACGGGGCACCTGTATGGGCAGAAGCAATCAACAAAAGATATAACAAACTCAAGCTACAAAGAGTCCAAAGACTTATTAACATAAAAATAACTAAAGCATATCGCACTACGTCATCTGAAGCACTATGCATTCTGTCAAAAAACACTCCCATAGGGATACATATTCGGGAGATTGCGAGATTATATGAAAGCAAGAAACGGAACCAGGAAGGAATTACGATTGATACAGCAGAGCATTATGCAACGTGGCCTCATCCAGCAGAAATAATCAAGATCAAAGAGAAACCCAATGATCAAACCCATTTAGTAGACATTTTCACTGATGGAAGTAAGGAAGATTCGGCAGTTGGATCCGGAATTGCTATATTCATAGACAAAGTACTAGTCCACCAACTACAATATAAATTACACAGTAGATGTTCTAACAATCAAGCGGAGCAGTTCGCAATTCTCAAAGCCCTTGAACACCTTGAACATCTCCAACTACAGCATGTTCAAAAAACAGCTGCTTTACACACTGACAGCAGAATCACTCTTGATTCATTACGGAACTCTAACAACCATCTTCACATTATTGAACAAATAAGAAAACAAATAAGGCAACTAGAAGCACACAGCTGGATTATCTACTTCACATGGGTCAAGGCTCACGTGGGAATTGAAGGGAACGAGTTGGCTGACCAACTGGCGAAACAGGCAGCGAACAACAAGGACCTACCAGTTAGTTTCGACAGGATACCCGTGAGTGACATCATGCGAAAGCTACATGAAGAAAGTGTGAATCAGTGGGAAAGTGAGTGGCGAAACACCAAAAATGGAGCAGTGACTAAATCTTATTTCCCCACAGTGGCAGATAGATTACGACTTAAATTTCCACTTACTGGTAAAGTCACAACTTTCCTAACCGGACATGGCAGACTTAATTCTTACTTTTACAGATTTAAGATAAAGGACTCTCCAATGTGCTCCTGTGGAACAGCAGAACAGACCGTAGTACACGTTTTATTTGAATGTCCAAAACTTGACAGAGAAAGAATCAAATTCAAGAAAGCTATGTTAAACAAATATGGAAAATGGACATTCCAACAACATAAATTAGTAACGGAATACACAACTGAATTTATTGAATACCTAAACACAATAGAACTGGATAAACTCTAGAGTGCAACTAACGATATCCCATAAGTAAAACTATGTATTAGTATATTTATTAAGCATGTACTATAATGGCATGTAGTATTACGTTTTTTGTAATGGAACATGCCGAAAATAAAGAATGTTTATATTAAAAAAAAAAAAAAAAAATACATACATACATACATACATACATACATACATACATACATACATACATACATACATACATACATACATACATACATACATACATACATACATACATACATACATACATACATACATACATACATACATACATACATACATACATACATACATACATACATACATACATACATACATACATACATACATACATACATACATACATACATACATACATACATACATACATACATACATACATACATACATACATACATACATACATACATACATACATACATACATACATACATACATACATACATACATACATACATACATACATACATACATACATACATACATACATACATACATACATACATACATACATACATACATACATACATACATACATACATACATACATACATACATACATACATACATACATACATACATACATACATACATACATACATACATACATACATACATACATACATACATACATACATACATACATACATACATACATACATACATACATACATACATACATACATACACACACACACACACACACACACACACATGTGTGTCTATGAACAGCATAGTCGGTTAAAATACCAAAATTGGTATTTAGATTTAACATCCCTCAAGGATACGACAGGAAGACTTTGAAGAAAATTCCTCTGCCCTAAACTACCCTTTATATGGCAAAGCTTTCGAAAATTTCAATTTTCTAAAAAAATAGCTCTAATGATTTTGATTAATATGCCATATATTTGACACTTTATGACAAATGAAATGTATATTTTGAATTTTCTGGCTATATCCCAAGTAGTAGTGTTTACTTTTGATGACTTTTGCGTAACTGGTAAGCCGTAAGAGATAAACCAAATTTTACACTACAAAAAATGTAGATCCCGTTAAGACACACAAGCTACTTCCAAATGTATCTCTTTGTGGAGGAACCTTTTCTGAGATATTCTCCGTTATTTGTGTGAGTTTCGCAATACGAATTTCTAAGAATATTTAGTACAACAGTAGAGAAAGTCATATCAGTGCCACACAATAATTTTATATTAAAACTAACGCGGATGATAAAGCGGCGCCATACTTTACTTGGACTCCATCATAGAAATTCTGCATAATATATTTCTTTACTCCCTCTTTCCTACCTGGCGAAATAACTCAATCTTTAATTTCATCCGTTCCTCCCTCTTTCCCTTCCTCCCTCCATCCGTCCGTCCATCCCTCCGTCCGTCCGTCCCTCCCTCCCTCCCTCCCCCTCCCCTCCCCTCCCCTCCTCCATCCCTCCATCCATCCGTCCGTCCGCCCGTCCCTCCCTCCCACCCTCCCTCCCTCCCCCCTCCCTCCGTCCGTCCGTCCGTCCATCCATCCATCCCTCCATCCGTCCGTCCATCCCTCCATCCATCCATCCCTCCATCCATCCATCCGTCCATCCGTCCATCCGTCCATCCGTCCATCCGTCCGTCCGTCCGTCCGTCCGTCCGTCCATCCATCCATCCATCCATGCATCCGTCCGTCCGTCCATCCATCCATCCATCCATCCATCCATCCGTCCGTCCGTCCATCCGTCCGTCCGTCCGTCCGTCCATCCGTCCGTCCGTCCGTCCGTCCGTCCGTCCGTCCTCCGTCCGTCCATCCGTCCGTCCGTCCGTCCATCCATCCATCCGTCCGTCCGTCCGTCCATCCGTCCGTCCATCCATCCGTCCGTCCGTCCGTCCGTCCATCCATCCGTCCGTCCGTCCGTCCGTCCATCCGTCCGTCCGTCCATCCGTCCGTCCGTCCATCCGTCCATCCGTCCGTCCGTCCGTCCGTCCGTCCATCCGTCCATCCGTCCGTCCATCCATCCGTCCGTCCGTCCGTCCGTTCATCCGTCCATTCGTCCGTCCGTCCATCCGTCCGTCCGTCCATCCATCCATCCATCCATCCATCCATCCATCCATCCACCCATCCACCCATCCACCCACCCTTTGCCTATATGTCGGTCTATTTCTATTCACATTCAAAAATGCGTATCTGTCGGATAATTACAATTGAAACAGAGGCTAGCAATAAACTCAGCTGTTGAAAATATAGACCTGTGTAACCCGCGCTGCAACACGACGTGGAAATTACAAATATTGTACCCTAATAATACATGCGCCCAATCAATTTTTTTGTCGTTCCACGTGTAACATTTCTGTAAAACTTGGGGACCCGTACTTTCTTTCTGCAGCCCTTACCTACGTTTCTCCGGAGTAACTTCTACAACGCACAGGCTCCGCTGGGTCATAAGTATACAATTCAGTTTGTGCTGGACAGAATGGTTAGTTTAATCTTAGGACACCTGCCATATTCATGATTTTTAATTAAAGCATTGATGAAGCTTCCTCATTAAATCAGGGAACTCTTAAGAAAGTAAATACATACGGAGAGACATAATAAAGTTGTTTGTTAAATGATAAACGTGATAAACTATTGGTAACCACCAGTGTCTATGAGATTGTAAGGCGGGGTCCGTCAACATTATTCGACGGCAAGATAAGATTAATGAAAGTAACTTTAGTAACGTTATAGTACGAATATTGTTCTACGGTCGTGATATACTTAAATAGGAAACAGGGTGAAGTTCTGAAATTGCCCCAAATTGCCATTCCCACATTTAGTCTTTAATAGTAAAATAGATTTTTCAAGATCTATATTTAGTTTAACGACTCCGATAAATAAAACATACAAGAACATTCAAAATGTTATTTACTGGAATGTTCTTGAATCACTAAGGACATAGACATAAACAACAGAGGTAGCAAATATTTATTACTTCATGCAAAGAAATGTGCAGGTGATATACAGTGTGTTAGGAGCACAGCTGCATATATCTTCATTGGTAATTGTGGACAGTGTAATTAACAATATTACATCAATATTTGCTTCAACTACCAACTTATAATTTTACTTTTTAATAATAGTCAGTATTCAGGTTGGTTATTTACCTCTAAATAGGCTAGCCACGCGTATGGGCAGTCTCGTGATAGCGAATGGTTCACCGGAACCAAGTCCCAATGCTTTCTGCAAGATCAGTGACCTCCTTCCTAAACCATTAGGTCACGCATTGAGGTGTGAAACAAAATGGATAGTATACACGGCAGTACTTCATTTCAAGGTGCAGTTACGCCCATGTAAAAGCATTAGGTAGTACACTTTGTGATTGGTTTGTTGAAAAAATATTAGACGAAGGGAGCAAAACAACGAACACGCCGAAGTGGTTCTCTATCGTTAGAAACTAAGTTGCATATTATATGCGCTGCTTTACCCTACAATTTTAGTTATAATATTTCAAGAGAAATTTGAACCTTGTAGTTTAATGTTTATACGAAACAGTCACTGATGCATTCTATATATAGCAATTCTTACTTTCACTGTGAACATTCTAGTTTAGAATTAAAAAGTCACAATGCATACAAATGTTACATAAATGATACCATGAAAATGACATTGATATCATTTTAATTATATTGCAATAAGTGTAAAATAAACTATTGCGAACAAATATACAAAGATTCAATTATAAAATATACACAGCCACTGCAATTTAAAACATAGCCTCAGGCTCGCAACAGAAATTTACCTTGTGGAATGAATATTAAATTAGATACGTAAGAAAACAAGACAGTTAAAACACCAGGTTTGTTACATTCAATTTACTTTCACTGCCCATTCTTCAGTTAACTATGCTTACGTAACACTACCTATTTCTATCTACTGCATGTTAATTAGGATAAACTTCCACGTTTGGAAATGGTTATACAGGTTTTTTCTTTTGCTCTCGTGAGGAGGGGAATATAGTAGATTTAAGAACCAGTCACTATTTAGGGCCTTTGAAACTTTGGTCTCTTTGCAGGGCCAGGAGAACAAAAATGTATTTCCATTTGAGAAGGGATTAATAACGAAGAATGACTAGCAATTGCAATAATAAATAATAAATGACGTGAAATACGTCGGATATGGTTAACCCTAATCTCACATACGAGAAATTGTGTGCTTTAAGGAAGCCCATATTTTCTGTATAGTAAGGTACTGTTTATCTCGAATGGCTAAAAAGTTATAAAAATGAGGAGGACGCCATCCAGATTGAATAACTTCAGAAGCTATTCCCAGAAAATCATTCATATTCATTAAAATCATACATTATAAATGTGGTATATTAATCAATAATTACTCAGTTTATAAAATAAAAGCTAACAAAAGCTTTTCCACATAAATGACGGTTCATTGGAAATCTTCGATCGTATCCTTAAACATTCTTTGGCGGCTAAACATTTCCAAAGAACTCATTATTAGCTTAAATTTTCTAATACTTATACTTTTCTAAAATAGGAATTCCTTATTATTGTCACTGTCATTATTATTATTATTATTATTATTATTATTATTATTATTATTATTATTATTATTATTATTATTATTATTATTATTATTATTATTATTATTATTATTATTATTATTATTGTTATTATTATTAGTAGTAGTAGTATTGTTATTATTATTATTATTATTATTATTATTATTATTATTATTATTATTATTATTATTATTATTATTATTATTATTACTATTATTACTATTATTATTACTATTATTATTACTATTACTATTATTATTATTGTTATTATTATTATTATTATTATTACTATTATTACTATTATTATTACTATTATTATTACTATTACTATTATTATTATTATTATTATTATTATTTCTATTATTACTATTCTTGCTATTCTTGCTATTCTTGCTATTATTACTATTATTACTATTATTATTATCATCATTATTATTGTTATCGTTATTATTGTTGTTGTTATTATTGTTATTGTTGTTATTATTGTGATCGTCATCGTCATCCTTATTGTCATTATCATTATTATTATTGTTGTTATCGTCATCATCATCATCATCATCATCATCATCATCATTATTATTATTATTATTATTATTATTATTATTATTATTATTATTAGTAGTAGTAGTAGTAGTAGTAGTAGTAGTATTGTTGTTGTTATTATTATTATTATTATTATTATTATTATTGTTATTACTATTATTACTATTATTACTATTATTGCTATTCTTGCTATTCTTGCTATTCTTGCTATTATTACTATTATTACTATTATTATTATTATCATCATTATTATTATCGTTATTATTGTTATTGTTATTATTGTTATTGTTGTTGTTATTATTGTGATCGTCATCGTCATCCTTATTGTCATTATCATTATTATTATTGTTGTTATCGTCATCATCATCATCATCATCATCATCATCATCATTATTATTATTATTATTATTATTATTATTATTATTATTATTATTATTATTTTACCTGTGCAAGGCAAAGAGAATAGAATTTCAAGGTCTTAATGCAGCAACAAGCTATTATAAGATTCCATTTAAAGCCTATCGTATTTTCTCATCCTCTTTGTGCCTACAAGGAAATAAGTAGAAATGTAATTTTTGTAAATGATTGTGAATTAAGATGAAGTAAACAAAGGAATAAATGTCACTAAGAAGAGTTTGAAGAAGAATAGAGAAGGTCATGTGACTGCAAGACCTTCTGATAATTTACTTTCTTTATCCCGTACACAGTAAGTAGACAAGGTTTTGGATTTTACACAAAAAATGAAAATCGAGGCTTCACCAGAAATAGACGTTTCGAGATTTTCTGAAGAAAAACGTAATTTTTAGGGAAAGGCTCGTGTGTGTATATGTGTGTGTGTGTTCGCGCATGTGCGCATGCGTGCCTCTGCATTTGTGTGCGTGTGTTTGAAGAGATAGCTCCAAAATCAATAGTCAGTTGTATATAAAAGTCCTTCGTGTTCCAATCAAATGCTATCCTTTCCATAAAAATGATTCTTTAAACGTTGATTTTCACAAAATGGCTCTTAAGACACCATATGTTACTCTTATGAAGAATTAAATGTATGAATGGCAAATCCATTATACAGCTACCAGCTCTTAAAAGATTTAATTCGCTTAGACCTACTGTATTCCTAATTCCCCTTGTATCCACAAGGAAATAAAGCTTTTATATAAATAGTTTGTTGAAGAATGAGTAGGAAAGGATGTGTGAATTTACCATCAGATCTTTACCCTTATTTATGTTAAGCTAAACAGAGGAATAAATAGTTATGTGAGACAATAGTGGTTTGCCCGGATATTCAGTTCAGTCCTACTTCCTCGATTTAGAGCCATTTATACATTCCGCATGATTAATCAATTTAAGCTGAAAAACTGACGACGCACAAAGAACATCTGTAGAAATAAAATGCTTTACTAAGCTGCTTAAATTAATTTAGCTGGGTATTCAAGCTTCGCTAAGTACTCTGAAGATACACAGGAATCTCATTTGTACAGAATTCAATGTTTCAACTAATTAACTCCCGCGCGGCGAAAATTACGCCATTATGCTTCAAGGCGCCTCTATATCTTGGATCTCCTTCGCTTTGTGAAATTCTTTGCTTAATATTTGAAGTGTTTGTTCAGGAATTTCTGAGCTGTCTTAGACCCTGGCACTGTTGTTCCAGATTTAAACTAAATTGGCTTTAAGGTATTTGTTGTAGCATCAGTTGGCTATCCTAGTAAGGTTTTAAAATGTCACTTTTCCTAGATACTAGGGAGTGAGGGGCCTTGGTGAGAGATGGGTGGTTTAGCCACTCAGCCATGGCGCCACCGTTAGGGACAGAACGTACTTTGAACATGTTACTTGAGACAGCAGCTCTCTCTAGAAGCCAGTGGTGCATCTAGTAGAACCTGACTAATTGCTCTAATCTTCGGCCGTACCACAATTAGTCTATTGCTTCCACATGCACAACGAGGTAAGTAATAAAGACTACCATCCCAATATCGGCTACAATGCCATCTAAATGAGCTAAGTCATAAATACGATACATCAACAAACATAAGTCACGTGCCAGTATTCTTGGAGCGGGAACAAGAATCGCAACATGATATGAAGGAACCTGAGTCAAGCAAATATCATATCAACATCCTACAGTTTGTTCATCACGTGATGGTTCCTGGGAGGAATGCAGCGAGCCACTACGTCAATAAACAATTCTGATATCTCAAGCAGCAGTCCTACTTCTATATCGCTCGCAAAAGTTAAAGGCATGTGAACGCTGGCCAATGCTCAAGCGGAGCGCTGTTGCCAAGCGTAGAGCATGTACCGGCAGAGGTTCTGTGCATAAGAGCGCGTGAGATGCGTGTACCAACCCGGCAGCGCTGGTAGGAGGGGAAAGCTTAGGGTTCGCTGGAGTCTAAGTACGGCCCGCCTCAATATGCCTTTAACTTTTCCAAAGATTATAATCGCGCTTGCGATAATGTTGCCAACCTTGGATGTACTCACGCTAGATCAAAGCAAACAAGTCACTCAAAGTAGCGGAGCTTATATATTTTTAGTTCATTCAGTACATTTAGGTTAGAAAACATAAACTATATTTCCAACTAATCCATCTTTCTCCCACTGATCATTGTCTCTCTTTCCTATGTGTTTCCGAAAACCCTGCCAGTCTCTTTCGGTTACAAATGATATACTCTCAAGCGATTGAGATCACATGTATGGACAAAACTAAAGAATAGTTTGACCCAATGAAACCAAAAATGTGTCCGCTTTAAAAGATTCTTTAGATTTGTTTGTTTCAATCATCCTGTAAAAATCTGTTTTACAGATGGAACTGTCACTCTAAACCTCTTTGTTCTGTAACACAATATCATAGCAGATTTCACATCACTCCTAGGCGGAGGTTTATCTACTTCTACGCTCCTCTTTTGTTTACTTCAGAGAAAATGCCAGTGACTGGTCCAATTTTAACTGAAATTAAGAGCTATTAGTATATTAGCGAGCAAATATAGCGGGAATAACATTGGAGATAAGTTGGCAACCTAACTAGCAGCAGCGTTATCTACGACATTTACAAAACTCGGGATACACTACGTGGAATTTTCTTGCTCTTCCCCTCAGCCCCTTAAGACCACGAGCTGGTGAACAGACAGTACTATTATTCTAAATAGTTGATGCTTTTGGATAATTCACAGGATTTATTTTAGTGTGACGTTTGGAACTGAAATGGTAAAAAATGTTATTAAAAATGTAACATTCATATAAATTGAATTCTGATTTATGAAAAAAAAGTTCCTCATTTTCGTGGTTGTACGTATAAATTATTTTTGTATCCATGTAACCCAGCAATATGATTTAGCAGTAAATGTGAGACTCAGTTCTTAAGATACCGGGTTCGATTGTCTTTGACCGCACTACTCTGGCCTTGGGTTTGTCGTGGTTATCCCTGTTTAGTAGCCGAATGTTACCACAACTTCCTTTCCAGCATTTCCCTTTCTTCATATTCCTTCTCAATGTGTAATTCTAGGTTTCCTAGTGTATAGCAGTGACGGACAGCTGCCACAGATGCACTCCAAGAAATGTACTGCCTGTGGACCTTAGAGGTTTGCTTGGTCGTTCATCCCCCTCTTTAGCCAGCTCCATCAGTTAGACGAATTTCAACTCTAAACCTATTAGAACTTCCGCGCGTCTCTGTGACTTGTCCGTCTACGACACGTAACCTCCTGTGCTTCCTTCACTTCATCCCTTCCTCCTTCACTGATCTATGTAGGTGGCAGTACGCGATATCTCCCCCCACCTATATCAAATTATGTCCATATATGCCAGCCATGTCTTAACGCAGACTCATGAGCCGACCTTGGGTCACCCTCCTTGCGTGTCACGTGGACATTATACCTGCTGACACATCCCTACACTTACCTTTAATGCCAGGGTACTAATATCAAACAGTATTGGATTGTAACGGACTGATTTTGCTATTTGAAAGCACTGTTAAACGTACTTGTAAAAGCATTAAGGAACCAAGGTATCTGAACTTACTTCTAAAAAAAATCTGATGTGTTGCACTGACATGACTTTCTCTACTGTTGTACTAACCATTGCTACAAACCCTTATTCCTATATCTTCTTCGTGTTAGTTGAGATAAAAATTTGCAGAAATTATCTTATTGCTCATTTCCTTGTAGGTACAAGGAGAAACTAGGAATACAGCAGGCTTTGTGCGATAGTCAAATCTTTTAAAACTTTCAACCTTCTTTCTCTTTGCACGGTTAACATTAAAAAATGAATGCCGATGTTCCATTTGACACAAGTGTAAATTCTGCAAAACTTACACAAATTACAAGGAATATCTCCGAAATGCCTCACTCTATAAAACTTATTTAGACATAAATTGTATGGTTTAGCAAGATCTGCATATTTTGTATAGTAATATTTGGCCTATCTCTTAAGGTTTACCAGTTATGCAACAGTCTTCTAGAGTAAATAGGACTTCATAGGCTATAGTCAGAAAATTTATTTGTCGTAAAAATATCTCAAACATATGGCATTTTAATGAAAATCGTTAGCGCCATTTTAAAGAAAATCAAAATTTTCGAAAAATGTTTCATATAAAGGGTAGTTTAGGGTGGAGGAAGTTTCTTCAAAATCTTCGTGTGTCTCTCTCTCACACACACACACACACACACACACACACACACACACACACACACACACACACACACATACACACACACACCTTCTAAAAATGCTTTTTTTTTATTCAGGGCCCTAAAAACATATATTTGCGGTGAAATCTCCACATCGAATTTTTGGGTAGAATATAATACTTCCTCTACTTTACTATGCGTAGCAGAGAAAGTAATACACATACTCGTCTCAGGGCAATGTTTACCTCCACACACATTGGACAGGAAACTTTTCTTGAATGAAGCAAGTAAGCTAAGAATAGAAATATAATATTTGATTGGCATCTGTCGGCATAGCTAAACATATGTCATAACTTTCTTTGGTCTTGTGAATGTATAGTAGACCTTACAGTACGCACAATGTTTAGTCGTACAGTCCGTCTGGTATAAGTTGGAACATGGCCTACTTAGTACTACCCTTCACTGTGGTAGGGGAGGGATGACAACACATCGCCGCGGCTATCCGCGACTGCCTAGTCTGCGTCCGTTGGTGATATGTGTTTCGACGAGTATACGGGCTGCTTATGTACATATAGCCCTTAATATTGAAAGTGAAATATGAAAATGCTCATGATGTGTTTAGTCCTGCTCATTGTGTTGACAATCGTATTGTTCCAAGCTGGTGTTGGAAGAAAGGGGAAACCTCTTCAATCTGATGCACGGGAAGTTGTATGTTTGGTACATAAGTGTTTTACTGATGAACTAGAGGCGTTAACCAACAATGTCCGTGACACAGGTCATGGAAAGAACCGCCGCAGCTACTGGTGTATCTCGCACTTCAATATACAGAATTTTGCAAGAAAGAAGAAAGCAGACGAAAATGGGACCGCTGTTAGAACACCAGGAAGGGAACGACCAAACAGACAACCAACAAGCACAGCAGTCGATTCACTTACAAAGGCGGCTATTCGTAGTACAATTTATAGGTTGTACATATCGCATTTCTTGCCCGAAAATTGGAAAGTTGTCTGTGAACATGTGAAGCGCATAGAAGAAATGTATTGGGAAAAAGACGGATTGATGGACGATATATTGGACAGTTTCATCATAAATTTAGAAGACAGTTACTCTGAATCGGAGGATGCGTGTGAAGACTGCGGATGTGATCCAGCATCCGATATCCATGAAGCCGAAGATCTCACCAGCTTACCGGGACCCTCCAAGGAACCCTTCTTGGACGGGAACTCTACACTGACGCTATCTAACAGCAGTTCTTAAAGCGCTACTCTCTGATAGCTGCGATATAGTCAGGCAGTCAATCGCACCATTGCATGTTGCATGGAACCGATGCGAAATGGGATTAGGCAGTCATGGAGTACCCACAACAGCGCGGGCAGTAGTGCGTTCTCTCTCTAATTCCCATGTTTCAACATAAACCAAACGAACTGTAACTTAAGATAACACCACTTGACAGTGCAAAGGTCGATTTACTCCCCATACTCCTTCCAAATACATGTCATGCGGGATCATGACATCAAATACTGACTCGCCGTTTGGAAGCAGCTAAGATGAAGATCATAGAACGTATGAATTTGAAAATTCAAAGGAGCATCCACGTGAGATGCAAACCCTTACATATGGCGTATTTCAATAGCATATTAGAGCAAATAAAGCTCTAACAGAGTTCAGTGTTACACGAAGAAACTGATATGAAGCTTCTACAGTTCTTTCCTCGGTAGATCATTTTTCTTCCTTTCCAATAGCAAAGTGACAGGAGATGAGCTGTCAGCATATGCCATCCTTCTCAATCATTTCAAATGTTGGTACTCGTGAGGCAATGTAGCGTCATTGATGCACTTTACATCAGACATCAGTGCTTACAAGAAATTCTCACATACAGTGTAATAAAAACAGTGAAATCTTAGCTATAAAATGTGTACGAAAACTAGTGACTTCCAGCTCTACTAACAATATATACGACTAGAAGATACATTTAACAAGTACTTACAAATACTTTTTTACTTTCTTTACCACGTATAGTAAGTAGAGGAACTATTGTATTATATCCAAAAAGCCAATGTAGAAATTTCACCCACCGGAAATATGTTTAGCCCTGAAAAAGGGCTAAAATAAAAATAAGAAACATTTTAGAAAAAGATCCATGTGTGTGTGTGTGTGTGTGTGTGTGTGTGTGTGTGTGTGTGTGTGTGTGTGTGTGTGTGTGTGTGTGTGTGTGTGTGTGTGTGTAAACAGTAACTCTAAACCAAAAAGTCTGTTAAAAGCTACATTTGTTATTTAAGTCTGATATGCTTCAGAGATACGACACAAAGATTTTGAACAAAAGTTCTACACCCTAAACTACCCTTTACTTGGAAAGTTCTTCGAAAATTTTTATTTTCCCTACAATAACTCTAACAATTTTGATTGAAATTCCATATGTTAAAGATATTTTCATGACAAATGAAATATATACTTTGAATCTTCTGGTTATAGCTCACATAGTCCTGTTTATTCTTGAGGACTTTTGCATAAATGGTAAACCGTAAGGGATAAAACCAAATCTTTCTATATTTCCTTAAAGCACATAATTTATGTCCAAATGAACTTTTTTGTTGAGTGAACCGTTTCGGAGATATTGCTCGTTATGTGTGTGAGTTTTACAATACCTAAACTTTCCTCAAATGGAAGATCGTTATTAATTTCTTTATATCTTTGCCATGCAAAAAGAATATAACCTCAAAGCTTAAAAAGACTTGACTATCGCTCTTAGCTTACTGTATTTCCATATTCCCCCAGCACCTACAAGAAAATTGGATCTTTTCTGCAAATTTTTATCTCGACTAACATGAAAAAGATAGAGGAATAAGAGCTTTTAATAATAGTATAAGAGTGCACGCATCAGATGTTTAATAACGCAGCGCACAATTCTCTGGTTCCAGCAATGTTTATAGGGAGCTCTCATGTTTCCGTGTCTACCCATACGGGTGGGGATTTTTCGGCCCTTATAGAACTAGTTACCATCAAATAGCATGGTAAATTTGAGGAGCTACAGTAGACAGCGATTCGTCGATCACATAAACCATAATTTCTTGTGGAGAAATTATGATGTCGATTGCATCATCTCCCCGTATTGGCCTGGACGACCCTTCATTTTTACCTTGGGTACCTATAGGCCAAGACCACCAAGAACCATAGCACTACATGCTTAATTTTAACCTAGCAAAACTCGCGGATTGTCTTGATTTATTGTTCTGATCTGTCTTAATTCATTTATATTTTGTGTTGTTCCAAATATGCTGTAACTGTAGAATATCAAATGACAGTAACCGTTTTAATGTTAGACTGGCCCTATTCATAGCTTTTATATTAATAGTAGTGGTCGGTATCAGCCGCCATAAAATGTTGTGTCTGCCCAAATTCTAAATGCGATCGAGCACGCCCACTAAGGGGTCAGCAAAGGCCATTTAATTTAGACACTAATGGCGTTAGCAACCAAGAGAGAGAGAGAGAGAGAGAGAGAGAGAAAGTGAGAGAGAGACAGAGAGCTTACCAAGCCAGTACCTCATTTGAGGAATCAGAGCGCACGACTCCTTTCGCCGGACCATGTTCCCATTCAGGAAAACTCGAATCGAACGCCACACTCCTGGCGGCCAAAAGATACATTGCGCAAGGCTTTGGGGTTAGTTTGCGACCTGCAACCTTTTAAAAAGTCCAGTAACTGTTTAACTGTTAATACGTAGAAATAGTTGTACTGTTTATTAAATACTGTGACAGAAACGGCAATCGTCCAGTCCAGTTACTTTAAGTCCCTCTAAAATTTCTGCAGTACTACACAGTACTATATTAATGACGTTAACACACTCCTTACTGTCTTTCTCCACCTTTCCTGTCTCTCAAACAGCTAACTCTGACGATACAATCACTCTACACTCATTAACTGCTTCGCTATCTCCCTCACGACGCACCGCTTCTCTCACGACGACCAAAAACATGTAGCTAACACACACACAGACACACATACACACAAACTGTTTCATGTTTCTAACTAACTACTACTACACACTCGTTTCCTCGCCGCTTTATATAGTGAAAATGATGTAGCAAGGATTTTCTTCCAACTTCACCTTTTCTGGAACTCTACAAATACGCCGGTCGCCAGACACTTCTGGAGTAATCTCGAAAGTCCCTTTCACGTAGCGCGCTCATCGGTGTCACAGATTTGCTCACGTGAGTGGTGTGGTGACTTAGAGCGCCTTTCATGCGCGCCGCGCCTGGCATTGGTGTGGTAACCGAGCCCAGGCTGTCCTTTGTCAAAAAGCTCTTGAGAATTCATGCAAACCAAATAAACAATATCTGTTAATGGGTTAAGAGCGGTTATTGCTGCCACAGAATACCCACCAAGTGCCACAAATGTCGGAGCTATTGCACTGAACAATGTGACAGTCTACTGCAATTGGAAAAGAAATTAAAAACAATTACACATTTAGAACTTCCTGAAGTACGGTCATTCATTTCCGTATTCTTTTTCAGTACGTAGGGGGAATGTATGAAGGATGATATTTTTATGTTTACAGCCTATGTGTGTGGAGACAATATCCGGCAATTCCACACACCACACCGCTGTCCTGCACGTAACATCCATGGCCATTAACATTTATTAACGACTAACAGTTTCCAACGTGCGACTGGCCGGCCTATGGTCCAAATCCTGTGACCCACTCCACTTCGCTCGGAGAGGATACCTCCAAATGAAAGGAGATGCCAAGAAGCGAGCGAATAGGCCTCCAGAGGAAGAAGGTCATTAACTGCAAGACCCTCGCCTAACGATGTCGTGGGAGATGTAACGATCTCCACACCCCATTTCTTCCTGATGGCGTTCCAGCAGCCAAGGGTGTAGCTGCTTATTATGTTGACAGATTTATACACGTCTGGAAGGTTAGTCACTTCTGCAATGTCCGTCGTATAAGTAGCCACAAAAATCAGCATGTAACTGTGAGATAAGGAACGTCTTGAGATTTCTTAGAACATCTACTTTCTAAAACATCTGATGTGTTTGACGCCCATGACTTTGTCTACTCTTTTACTATCCTTACCGATGTGGGATAATTGTTTAGGTTTCTATATTTCAGTCTTTATGATAAGGGATGACTTACTTCGGCTAGCCTCTGTATATCTGGATTATGTATACAATTAAGCAAGGAACTCTACTCTCAGGATGTGCGGATTAAAGAGAGAATTAGAAGAATTTAACTTCTCCTTCGCCGCTCTCTTTATTCTGAAGATCCCGACAAAATACTGCACAATTTGCGTTGTTCAATCCTATCACAAGATTTCCTTTATAACACAATCAATATCAGACTTTAAAAAGTGAAATTAATTAAACACCATCTTGCCTTGTTGAACACATGTTTCGGCTTTAAATACAGTTTCTATTTTCACTTCTTATCAGCTTTATGAGTGGCTCATCATCATCATCATCATCATCATCATCATCATCATCATCATCATCATCATCATTATTTTACTTGTCACTTACTATACTGTCACTCTTTCCTTTATCTCGCAATCAATCTTTTATGCTGCTCGCTTTTAATGCAAATACTAATATCTAATTCGCTATATAAGAACTAAATTGTTGTATTTTTTTAGCAAACAAACCGTTTTATCCTTGACAACGAAACTGGGACCTCACTTGTTCCTCAAACAGAAAACTATGTTAAACTCGTCATAAGGCAAGCTCCCAGCCTAGACAAACTTCTTTGCACAATTCTTTATAATCTAATTTTGATTGACTGGGTAATGCAACCTCATTAGAAACTCTTATTTCTCTATCTTCTTCATGTTAGTCCAGATAAACATTTTCAGAAGTTAGTGTTTAAGTAAGTGCAAGAGGAGCCGGTCTGGGTGGCTCAGTTGTTTAGACGCTGACCTACTAATCCCAAGGTCGCGGGTTCAAATCTGGCCCAAACTTATGGTTTTTAAGTATGCTTGAAAACATGGGAATATAGTAGGTTTTAAGCGGCAGTCTAGTCTTTTAAAACTCGCTATATGAAGGCATTGAAATCCCGTTCTCTTTGCAAAGGCCAACAGAGAGAAAAGTGAAAGACGACCTTCCAATGCAAAAAGTATTGCAGAACTCACATAAATAACAAGGAATATCTCCGAAATGGTTAACTCCACACAAAAATGAATCTGAACATAACGTATGTTTTAATGAGATTTACATTATTCTATAGTAAGATTTGGTCGATCTCTTACAGTTTACCAGTTATGCAAAAGTCATCAAGAGTAAGCACGACTACATGTGCTTGGCCAGATAATTCAAAATATGTTTCATTTGTCATAAAAATATCTTAAACATATGGCATTTAAATCAAAACCGTTACAGCCATTTTTGAGAAAATATAACTTTGCGATAACGTTTTCATGTGAAGGGTAGTTATGCGTGGAGGAATGTTCTTCAAAATTTTTGTGTGTCATGCTTGATATTACACTAAATACCAACATTTGTTTTTAACTGAATTTTCAATTTGGGTGATGCTGTTCAAAGGCACACACACTAAAAATGCTTTTGCAAAAATACCTTTTATGGATTCAGGGCCTCCAAAACATATTTCCGGAGAAAACTCGACTTCGAAATTTTGGGTCGAATACAATACTTTTCCTGCTTACTATAGCTAGTAGAGAAGGTAAAGAATTCTTTAAGCTGTTTGAGATAGTTTTGCACAAATACTTTCATTATGTATATCTCTTATGGTTTATAAGATATACAAAAGTATAAAACTTCATTCCGAATGAAGAGGGATTTGCAGAAAAGTCTACATATCTTCTATGAATATAATAAAACATATATCACAAACTCTGGCAGATTAGTTACCATTGTCACAACCGTGTTTTAGAAAATTAGAAATATCCAAAAATGTGCACTTTAAAAGGTAGTTTGGGGACGGTCTCATAGAGGATTGTGTTTTGTGATTCAGTTTTGGAAGGAATAAAGTGACATTAAACATAACCGGAGTTTTTTTTACTTATTTATTTTCAAGCTCTATGCTTCAGTACTTTGAAGTGACACACATGCATAGGTTTATCTTTCAGTAATTATACAAATGGTTGTGTTATAGATTTTTGAGAAATTTAAGTGAATGACATGTGTGTAATATGTTTCACTTCACGTTGTCTGATTAAATACTTATGGTATTTCTGCACTGGTTTACCAATTTTCTGTCTGTAAAACTACGGTTTTTAGAACGTGTCTTTCTCTATCAATTGTTATTTGACACAATATGTTCAACAGATCGAGGTGAAAATTACCATGTCTCACACATTTTGAGGTTGCTTACGTTTGACAGCTTTGTTTTAAATTCTGACATTGAGTATTTCTTCATATTGTGACGGCGGCCTTGTGCCTCAAAGACGCCCAAGTTCAGGCTGTCTTATACCACTACTTGTGAATACGTGACAATGGGGTCAGAACAAAGGCAACTATGAACACGGCGAAACAAAGGTATTCCAGAAAATTCTCGAAGAAGTTCACATGCTGAAATTTTTAGAAAAATCCGTGCTACGTCATTCTCCCCTATATAAGTGAATGTGGTGTTGAGAGAAACGAGTCAAGTGTTGAACAAAACAGTTGCTAGCAATTAGATTTAAGTGACTATGTGTGAGCACGCGCACGTGTGCAGTCAGTGCTAGGGTTTGAGTATCGTCAGAGACAGTTGTGGACTTTTAATCGTCACGTCGGAGTTGTTGTGTAAAGCGGGTTTAGTTAAGCTTGTTTCAGTAAGTATATCCTTGTTAGCAGTTTATGAGATAGTGAGAGTAGAACTAAAGGTAAAGGTTGTGAGAGGACAGAACAGCTGTGAGGTAGAAAGTCACAACAAATTGTACCTTAGTTAACGATAAAAAGAAGGACTGTTTTTGTAACTCAATTTTAAGGAAAGTAAAGTGACAGAAAAACAAACGAAAGTGCCATTTGTCACATTGATGTGAGGGGTGGGATATGTTACATTGTCATTTATTGTTATTTTCCCACAAAATATTTGAAAATGAGCAGATATTGAAGGTACAAACACAGGTCAAAGTGCAAACGAAACACAATATTAACAGATTAAGCATAAAATCTAAAGCTTTTGCCATGGAAAAAAGATATTAAAACAATAAGAGCAGTAACAGTAAACATTCAGATAATAAAACAGATGAATACTTTTTAATACCTGAGATATAAAGCACTTTATAAGATAGCTAAAAACTTGGAAATGCAAATTATTAAACTTTATCTGACTAACAGGTCGTGAAATCAATAAAGGAAATCAAATAAGACTACATAATGAAATAAAACAAATTAACTGTGCGGAAGTGAGGCATGGTTAATAGCAAAGGAGAATGTGAACTTAGGAATTAAGATTCCTGAGATCGTTCATACAAAAATACTAATCCTGGAATTCATCGTTCGTCTACGCTGATAAGCAGAATGAGGTTTTCTCACACCATTGCCCTTTTATGTTCTGCAACATTTTAACGCACGAAGACGCCAAAGACGGATGAGTTGGGCCACCTGGTATGACTTCTGAACTAAAAATGGCGTGTGGAGTTTTGTGTGTGTGTATTTGGAGGTTGCGTACGCTGGGAGGTAACTTGAAATGAAGTGTGGAATGTTTCATCTTTAAACTTAGTTACAAACATACGTTTTTGCGATAATTTTGAAGCCTTGCACGTCATCTCTGGAGAATACAACAAGAAAAACATGAACAATGAAATCAAATGTTGGGGTTGACTCAGTGTTGGCATTTCCAAGCACCCTGGGGTTATATTCCAGAATTCTGTAACCCACATCTCTAACAGAGTGAGGGAATCAACGCCAGTTCAGAGCCCTCCGGTTGCAGGCAGCAGGGAAAGGCAGATAACTAAAGCTCCCAGGCGACCAGTCGACAAGCGCAAATGACCCGAGTTTTCGCCGAGGGATGAGGGGAACTGCATTACCAACTGACGCCCTCCGTCGTGTGTACTCTACCATCTCAACGAGGCTGTACACATTTCTGCTGTGGCTTTTGGAAGCACACCTACAAACACTGTGAAGGATAAGCCTGTTAAAACGGGAAACCAGAGAGTGTCTAGAGCACTTGGGGTTGCCCGCAGTACCATTACGTCACTGACTTTCTCCAAATTTCCTAACACACATGCTGTTTAATTATGCTCTGTAGTGCATTCATTTTACATATTTATTTTCATAAGAAATAACGATCTCATTAGAAAATAAAGCATGACCAACAAGAGAACACGGAACGACACTTTTCTGCGCTAGAACACCATGTAATATCGCATGTATGTACGATAGAGTACACTGATATGCAAAAAAGTAACCTAGTTTCCTAAATTGCGATGGTGTTTTCTCTCTGAAAAACATCCATCTTCAGGTAGCCGAGCGTTTGCTCGTGTCAGTTGTGTAGGCCTGTAGGCAATTGGCTCGTCCTCCAGGAGTAACATTCTAGCCTCTCATTTCCGAGGTCATGGGTTCAAACCCGGCGGAACGCGGTGGATGTTTGACATAAAATTGTTTGGGACGACCGCTTCCCTCCCAAAAGTATTTGGCGACAAATTCGAAGTACATAGCCTTAGAAGATACACCAATTTTTAGTTCAATTTGGAGAAATTCTGTACTCTTATACGAACTTTTCTTGCAAATACTTGTTTATCTACTTCATTTTGATCGACATAAGCATTATCTTATTGCTAATTTTCTTGTAGGTGTAAGGGGAATACGGTAGGCTTTAAGTGATACTGCGATAATGTTTTAAGAGCTGGTAGCTATGCGATAACTTTGGAATTCCGTACTCTTTGCAAGTATTCCTATTTGAAAAATAAGTATAAGTATTGGCAAATTCAAAGAAATAAAAAATAATATCTCGGAAATGGTTGGCTCAAAAGAAAAACGAAGTATCTGACAAATTTTGTGTTTCAACAAGATACACAGTTTTTATTTAATAAGCTTTTATCCATGTTTTTCTGTTTAACAATTATGCAAGTCATCCAGAGTGAAGAACTCTTCTGAGGGAATTCCCAGAAAATTTAAGGTATGACTTAGAAACTGCCATGGAATCACCTGTTTGTGTCCCTCACTGTGTACTGACTGACTTACATAACTGACTAGTGAGCGGATTCATTCTCCGACTGAAAGATTGGAGTGGGTATGGCCGCTCATTACCTAGAGCTCTCCAGAGACAAGGTTGGACATCCGTTTCTTAGAACATTATCACCTTTAAAAGCTATAAATTTAGTTTTATTTAAAAATATGTCTAAGTTATACTCTTTACCCATTGTTTTTAAAATATATATTGAGTTCTGCAGGTTTAGGTCTGTTGTGGTGACGATAGTTATAAATTTGATGCAACCATTTTCTCTGCCCTCTTTACATTCCTTAGTCTCAAAACGGCAAGTTGAGAAAAACATCAAAATAATCTATTTTTCTGGACATAGTGTGTGATACCACCGGAGCATTCCTCTGCTTGAACAGACTTTACAGACTTCTAACCAACAACTTACCTGAAAAACTCAATCTCAAATCTATTAATCAATCGGTTGGTTGAGAGCACTTCACTATTCTCGACTACAATTCCTCAAATACATCTGAGTAATTAAATGTAGTTTTTGCTAACTAGATCCTGTCCTTAAACTAAACTCTTCAATGATAGCAGAAGTTGAAGCTCATAATTCAGCTATAAATAGGTCTGTTTTAACTATCAAAATAAAGCAAGTTCGGTTACTTTATGCGCACTTATTATGAATCAAAGACCTTCCAGGTTAGAGTCAATATTTAATTGAATTTAATAGTATTAAGCTTAGACTACTGCGGAGTAGTTGAACATCTCTTTGCACGTCAGTCTGTCCGTAATTATGTTCAAAGGAACACTCCAACCTTTAAGCGAGGAACATAAAATTTAATTATGTTGATATTTGAAGCATTAATACACTGGAACTATTAAATTGAACATTACGCCATCTTAAAATGCCTTAATGGTCATCATCTATACATGTGGTACCACTGATTAGCCTGGGCTTGCGCGTCCAAACCAACGGACCAGATTGGATACCTAACAGGCATACTAACTTCGACTCGGACCAAATGACTAGTAGATGTCTTCCAAACACTTGGAATTGGCCAAAACCTCCGTAGGAGTTGGAGCTATAACTGTGTACAAAACTGCAGCTAGTTAATACTTCTTAATCCGGCATATCACTTGAAGCTTTTCTAAATTTTGGCTGGTTAATATGATGCATCTTGCCATAAATAACCAATGACAATACCACATCATGAATACTATAAACAGGAATGTTTCTTTGTGACGTATGGGTTCCTATATGATTCATCCGATGAAAGGTTTCCGAGTTTGTCAGATTATTTTACAGTAAGTTAAACGCGAGTAGACTCAACAAATTGATGATATGCCTGTGTAAATAAAGTGGATGTTGATATGTATGAAAGTGATAACATCGGTTGACCTATTGCCATGAAAAATTGCCATGTAAATGTTCTTCCAAAGAGGTTTTATGCCATCCTTTTTACTATGCACACGGCTTTCTCCACTCACTTTTTACGTAGCTCATTCACATCCCATTCTCCTCTAACTCTTCTACAAACAATTCATACAATTTGCTATATGATTGAAATACAAACATATTTTCTCCACTTCTTTTCCATTACGAAAAACAATTAGATGTCTTTCTCTGTTTCCTCTTTAGCACAGAATTCGCACAATTTTCTATATGTTTAAAACAGAGATGTAATATAACTTTACGTAACACGTACACGTGTCATTCTCTACTCATTCTTCTACAAATAATTCATACAATTTTCTGTATGAATGAAACAGAAAAGCAACATATTACATTCACACGATTCCCTCTACTCACTTTTCTTCCTATAGTATTTTAGTAGTTCAACAATGCTTTTGCATAATGTCTTCCCAGAGTTTTGTTTATTTTCTTTTTGCAATGCTTCATATACAAGTTAACAATTGTTAACACATATCATCAGTGAAAAATATTGGAGAGCAAGAGGATTAATGACCTCATTGTCAGAAATCCAGCATTAGCTAACAACAACATAATTGTTAACACATGTTTGGTAGTGTAAGCTAAATTTACAATTCATTTATCAGTTCCCATGGCAACAAGGATAAAACTGATCATTAATACTTACGGTACCAGTAGGAAATGACGTAACACCCAACAGCATGGTAACCTTATTTAGCTCGTAGCTTTTCATTTGTTCACATTGAGAATTCATTTTTCTTAGTGTATAATAAAATATAGAAAAGGAATTTTGAATTTCTATTCCTTTTCCGGTTTTTTGAAGTATTGCAAAAACTACCTGGCTAACTACGAACTACAAGTTACTTATCAGACCTCGAATGCTTTGGAAAACTAGATCCTGCGGGCCTTGTATTCCCAAAATGCATTCTGTAGCTAATAAGTATAACTTATTATTCTTAGCACACAATATACTATTATTTGCTGTTCTATATCTATTCTAAGAGTTTTAATTAAGTCTTTTGAAGTGTATTAAGTTATATTGCTCTAAATGTCTCTAAATAAACACAAATCTATTGGGCAAGTGCAACTTAAGTCTAAAAGTGGTAGAGATAAATCTTCAAACTGGGGAAATATCAGGTATTTGAGTCTAGTGTTTTATAATTTTGGCTGCACAAGGATTTAATGAAAATTTTCACCCAGTATCACAGAACATTTACATCCATTTTACTAACCACTTGTAACATTTTTAAAGACACACAGCACCTCATACCTTCAAAGGAAGCTAACAGATATACATATATCACACACTTTAACCTATTCTTTGAAGTTTGCTGTGCAAAATCTGCTGTGACAAACAAAGTAGCGTAAAGAAACAGAATCAACTGCATAAGTACGATTAGTGCTAATGCTCCGTAAAGAAGATCTAGGGGAAACGGAAGACATTAGCGAAACACAAACTTAAAGGGCAAGGGTTGTACGTTCCACAGGGGATTATACAAGCAGCGACAAAGGTCTCGTACTCCAAATGAGGCTTTTTGCTAATTAAAGGGAGATTTATTTACGATTCTTATCAACAATACCAAGGAAAACGAAAAACACGTTATCGCTCCTTAAGATAATAATTAACTATGAATTCAAAATTTAAATCAATTATATCTCCTCGTTTCTATCCTAAGACTATGACGAAAATCAATGTACTGCAATAGTATCAGTGTACAGACATAACACTAAGGGGGAAATGCCGACAGCTGAACAGTAATGTCTTAACAAATAACGGAATCACTTATTTATGAAAAGCCGTTGTCCAAAACTAATTTGTTGGGAAAGTGGAAAATAAAAAAAATACATTCCATTGAAAATACTATACTGCTCTTTGGGAGGGAATTTATATACTCTTGCCTAGCTGGTAAACTTTTGGCTATCAATGAAAACGCGTTGCACAAATTACTTAAATCTCTCGAAAACTCATAATTTATTTCAAATAATTTTTGTGACATCATTCACTACTTATTTTAAAGTTGTGAAAGTTTTCAGTCGTTTATCGTAATGGTATGGCAAGAGTATGTCGTCTAAGGTCTGAAACATTTGACTATCGCGTTCCATTTGAATTTAAACGAACTGTATAATGCAGAGTGGAGAAACTCATGTGAATGTGCCACATATTTCTTTATGTGTCACATGCTTCACAAAACTATATTGACATGAAAAATAGTGTCTTGGACCTTTTTAATTTTCTACTATTATTCGGTGAACTTACGTTTTTCGTTAGGTAAGCCATTTTGAAAATGTCCCTTATCTAGACCGTTGTAACCTAGCGTAACCTAGCGGATATTCCAAAATGTTCCTGTTACCCTCCATCTTTTCTGTTCTTTCTATTGTTGTAACTTGTTACAACAAACATTGTAATGCAATTTCGTATGTTCAAACACACCCACCTAATTTAAAGCCAGTTTCAAGTCAAAATATTTTGTGAATTTCGCAATGATAATGGAAGCCTTTTGTGTGTGTTTTATATCTTTTAGTTTTCTTTCAAATTGACCCCTCCAGGTATTCCAATTTTTAGAGTAAGACTATAAGTAGGACATGGAAGGGGACTTCAGTACTTGGACATTAGAGTACTTTTGCCCCCAGGAGGGTGGGATGCGGCGAGAGGGTACAGAGGGCGCCAGAACACAAGAGAGTGGACGGCGTCGTTAAATTGCCTCCCCAAGTATAAAAATAACGTAAATTGCTTCCAGTTTACTATACCATAAATTGCCTTCCCCACTCATCTTGGTATTTTGTCTTCACTCCCAGTCCGCCACTGTTAACTGAAGTGTTTCCAGCCAGACACGAATATCTCACAAAATTAAAAATACAATTTTTCCCGTCATAATTACCCCTTGAACAAGTAGTTATTGGTTAATAACCATAAACCACAATTTTCCTTCTCATTTACAGACTTATGACTGTCAGTAATGCAAGATGCAACTTACGGGTGTGGTTAAAATGTGGTGAAAAACAAAACTTAAAGGGTTGTTAACTCAGTGTAGATTCAATCTCCATTTTGACTCAACACCAACCACATAATGAATAATCTATGAAAAGCAGTCTTGAAGAGAGTTGCACATCATGACGTCATTTCGAACGAAGAAGTAGTGCCAACCGAAATCCATCATGTCGTCATTTAGAATGAAGTAGTACCAACCGAAATACATGATGTCATTTAGAAGGAAGTAGTACTAACCGAAATCCATCATGTCATTTTCCATGAAGAAGTTATCCCAACCGAAATCCATTCAGTGGCGGATTTACAAATGTGAAATACTCAGCGACATGGAGGCAGTTTACGTACGTCACCCCAGGTTTCTGGGAGACAATTTAGGTACTTGTGAAAAGATAAACAGTACCCTGGGAGGTAATTTACATCAACCCGACCCCTGCCAGTAGACTGGTTCCCCGCCAGGTTGCGCAGAGTGTCTCTTGTTTTCAAGGGCCGCAGTGAGCATTTCATGGCAACGTGCTGCACCCGAACGCCCGTTGACACTTTCTATCTTGAAATAGACCAAGGTGCATGAAGTAGTTAGTGAAGTAAAAATGAGGGACAGGACATTTGGGGACGAAAATAATCTACCTAGTATTCTTTTGGCCATTCGGGAAAAAAGAAAACCGAAAAAATGCTACAAATATATTTTTAAGCAGCTATGGTTTTTATCAATCTAATGTCTCCTGTTCCTTAATTAGGTACTGAATTAATACAATGAAAATAAGTGCGAATTCTATATACAAAAAAAAAGAATATAATAGCATTCAGAGGGGTAAACTGCCAAGAAAATGATAATCGAAGGATATTTGAATTATGTCATCATCAACAGTTCATGGATGAGGATACTTCTCCTGTTCCGGTTTCAAGTCTCTCTCTCCAACTTCTCATCGGTCTTCCAACATCCCTCCTCCCATATGGTTAGTAATTGTGTACCATTTGTGGTTTTGAATATTGTCTATCCTTTGCAAATGGTTTCTCCTGCTATCTCTATACTGGTTTATTTTATCATTTATTGGACAAATACCTAGTTCTCTTATTTTTTCATTCTTTATTTTACCCATTACTGTACATCCTTTTATAGCTCTAAGGTATCTCATTTCTGCTGCATTTATTTTATCCCATGGTTTCACAACCATATGTTAACGTTGGAGTCTCCACTGCTTTGTAAAATTCTAAGCGTGTTTTTTTTTTCTTGTTTTTGTTTTTAATGTTCTTGTTAATATTCCGCAACTGTTCTGGAATTGACTCATTTTATTATTTGTCTTGATTATGCTGAATTATTATTATAATTAATTAAATGTACTTTTATTTATTTTATCTTGTATATCAGAGTATAATGAAATGTATTATTGGGGTCAAATAGGCCAGCCGATAGGACCGAACACACGACCTCCCAAATACGACCGTCACACGCTACTGTTGAGCCATCTTACGTGGCAGTTTAGAGTAACGTCAAAATAAAACTAACCTTTTAAATGCGCTATAAAGAAGCAACACTTGTGCAAGTTGCAGGTTATTTTTGGGCTAACGGTTTTTATTTTATGAAGGTATATTTTGGAGGGTAAAGAGGGAGATATTGCGAGCTCCCTTTATTCATCCCCTGAAGCTGTCGCCTGCTATCGTGTTGGTATATGACCGTACTCCGGCTGCCGTTGGCGGCGTTTATATCTCATATACAACTCTTCTCATTAAAACTGGTGTGTATATATTAGCTTAGGGTTCGTGCTCGGTGCAGCCGCTTAGGGGCAAATACATTTGCTTAAGAGAGAAAGAGATGTTAATATGCTGGCTTGTCTGCCATTAGAACACAATGGAGCAATATGGAAATGTAGTTAGTGAAACTATGAGGAAACATTTCTATTGTGTGCAAATGAAAGTTACAACGCCAGTGTAGCATGCGTTATGGGTAGCTTCTGAAAACTCAGATTAGTAAATTTCGACACGAGCACATGGACCACAAACGGTTCAGTCTTATTCATTTCCATCATACTCCCTTAGGCAGAATTATAGTATATATACTTTCCTAGAAAGTATATTGTTCGTTCTTCCTACATTAATTTTACATCCCAGCGGTATCCAACGCTGTCTCCTTAGAGACGCTTACGTGATTATCGGCTACTTCCTTACCTCCTCTTTCAGTCAGAGGGTGAATCATCTGGCACTTTCTATGTCATAACTTGAACTTTCTGGGAATGTCCTCAGAAGACCAACATAAAATTATCCTCATTTTTCTGACTTATGATCAGATCGTCTGCAAAGTAAATGTTGTTTATATATGTATACAACTTATATTAACTCTTATTTCTTCGTTTACTAATATATAATAATAATACTACTATTACCATTTAATTATATTAATAGTATTATTATTATTATTATTATTATTAATTATTATTATTATTATTATTATTATTATTATTATTATTATTATTATTATTATTATTATTATTATTATTATTATTATTATTATTATTATTATTATTATTATTATTATTATTATTATTATTATTATTATTATTATTATTATTATTATTATTATTATTATTATTATTATTATTATTATTATTATTATTATTATTATTATTATTATTATTATTATTATTATGATTATGATTATGATTATGATTATGATTATTATTATTATTATTAATATATGCTGCAATAATACATAATAATACAATAATGAATATATATGTATATGTGTATGCTGCCTTAGCCCTTTGAACTATGCTGCCCACAGACTGACACACACACACACACACACACACACACACACACACACACACACACACACACACACACACACACACACTCGGACCTTAAAATGCTTTTCTTGGATTCACGGGACCTCAAAACATATATTTACGCTGAAATCTCGACATCGAAATTTTGGGTGGAATACAATATTTCCTCTACTTACTACACGTTGCAGTGAAAGTAAAAACCATTGTACGACACTATGATAAAGCATTGTTGAACCACAAATATCACAGGAAGTAAATCGAGTATAGAAAACCGTATGAATGTAATACGTTGTATTTCTATTTCTAATGTAGAAAATTTTATTAATTGTATTTTAAGCATGAGTAGAGGACATGTAACTGTGTTAAGTAAAAGAAAAGTGAGTAGAGAAAACCACGTGAATGTAATAAATTGCATTAAAGATGAATAGCATAAAAATCTTCTCCATGAAAAGCACTTAGACGTGCCAATACAATTTTCGTGATCGATCAACCAGTGTTGGACATTTCAATTTCGCACATACCAGCATGCATATATATACAGGCTGGAAAGGAAGTCATCACATTCCTTCTAATATGTGCTTCATAGAAGCATTACAAACAAAAAGTTCGAATGACATTTTGTTCTTTATTCACGCAATTTCAAAAATTTAATGGTTTTGAATCCAAACTGGATGTGTAATTCCACAAGAATGTACGAATATAGCATTTACTTGTAAGATGCGTAGATTAACTTATTTCTGACATAGCTTCGGTAGTAATTATGGGTCATCTTTCGGGGTTTCGAACTAATTAATAATTAAAAGACGTGAAGGAAAACTCCTAGCAGCTCTTTCAGACGTGAAATAAGTGACAACGTTGCGTTGAGGTTGATCACGGAATTGACCTCGTTTGTGGATGTAAACAGGCTGGGCGCTTTCGATTGTTTTCAAGACGCATCGTTACTGTGTTTGTTGATGTACTGAACTAGGGAAAGCGACACACACATTCTGCACTGCTGTCAGCTTATTTTAGACAGAAGTATAGTATTTTTTGTAGGAAATGGTCAGAGACAAAAAACGTGAGATACAAAATATTTGCCAAATACCGAGAGCTACCACAGGTTTAAATTAATGTCATGACTTCCCTTCCACCTGGTATATAATAGACATATTCATTAATTTGTTGAAGCTAGTCAGATTATACTTATTGTAAAATAGTTCGACCAACTCAGAAATCGTCGTGGGAATATGCGCAACTTAACCGAAGTTTCATCACTATCGGATGAAGCCCATACGGGACAAAGAAGCATTTATTTATATACTGGGAGTGCCTTTTCATCCTGCGGATTGAGAAGTTATGCAGTCCCAGCATTTTACAGGCTATGCCGTTAGCACTGTCCATTGCGTCACGTCGTATCAATTTTGGCCAAAATGACTGTTTTGCACCGCTGTACCTGTGGTGACTTGCTCCCGTAGCACAAGTGTGTGCGTTGGCCTTTAGTAGTGAAGGTACCACGTTCTAAAACTATCAGTTGAAGGTACTGTTTGTTTTTGGTAAATTTAACGGGAACTGATAGTTTCGTTGGAAATGTCGTTTCAGTTAATTAGTTTAATTATGTGCACTTCATGAAAACACAAAATGTTACTTGTTAAAATATGCCTTAGGCAACGCCGTAAACAAGTCCATAATAATATTGTGATTATGTTGCGACATTGGGTGGTTCAACAATATACGAGAGGGGACCGGGTGACCTTGATAAGAGAAATATCCCAGTTTAGGTATCAAAGACATCGTTAACCTAACAGCAGAGTTTACAGGTGCATCTTCATTAACCATAAATTGCGCACGCGGTGAAAGGTTAAAAGCAGGGAAGTGAACCACGCCTATAGCCTTTAAGATTTTTGTTTACCACTGGTCACGCCAATTCCATGAGCGTGAGTGTTCGCTATATGTTTATAATCCCTTATATGTATATGAGTCATTCCACGTCAAATCGAACAAAATAAGGCAAAAAAATGACCTTGATCTCTCAGATTTTCTTGAAATTTTTTTTTTTTTTGGTGTTTTGGAACAAAATATATTTGACCCGTGTTTCTTCGTTTCATATAAAAAATTTATTTTGGCAGATATTAATTTTTGAAATGTCCCAAAAATCGCGCGCTCCTCACCCTTCGATAAATCATACCTCCGATTGTCATGAAGCAAACTACTTGATCTTTGGCTCAAATTAAAGATAAATCGCAGTATTTCGTGAGGTATTTATTAGAAAATTTTATTGATTATTATTAGTATTATATTTTATACGATTAAAGTTAGATAATAACATAAACTCAACCATTTAAAAATCTGGGAAAAAAAAAAAAAACTAAAAATACAATGAAGTTTATTCAATATTCTCAGAAAAAATCAGAACGGAGTCTCTAATAGTTCAGCTGTAATTAACTTACTTGCAAATCAGTGCAGCGGTGACGGCAGTGGTGACGGCAGCGGTGACGGCTACCGTAACCTCACCAATTGCCACCTTCCATTACGGCGACTGTCAACTGCTTGAGGTTCCATGAACTTTACAACAGTACAGTAAGGAGAGCACTGCTAGCTGACACTATTATATGTACACTATTAGTATCTTCAAAATGTTTTTAAAATATGCATTTTAAACTGTTGGCGAATCCATAGCTTTTGTCTGCTTCATCAGCTCATATTATATAATTGTGCGAATGAAACCATGCACATGGGGAGGGAGGGAGAAGGTAGTGCTGTCTGCATGATCTGAGACAGTCTTCCTAATTCAAAGGTGCTTTTTAGTGCAGCGTGTATTTGAAGACAAGAGTGAATATAGTGAATTTGTGAGACATTTTTTTAACGACGCTGTCAATTGCCAGGATCACATCAGTGTCGCCGGTGTGCCGGAATTTCGTCCCGCAGGAGTTCTTTTACATGCCAGTAAATCTACTGACATAGAGCTGTCGTTTTTAAGCACACTTAAAAACCATCGGCCTGAACCGGGTTTGAACCCGCGACCTTGGGATCAGTAGGCCAGCGTCTAACCAACTGAGCCACATTGATCATAGCGTAAAACAATTATGCCACCTGTCTAAATTAGGGACCAAAACATTACACAGTCAGAGTAGAGACATTATTTCAAATGTATGGACGTATATGAAGGAAGAAGCTAAAAGCAAAGAACTTCTTACATCAGAAGATTTTTTCAAAAAAATTCAAAAGATCAAAAGCACGTATCAGATACCACAGGAGTATGAGAAAGATTGTGGAGACATTGTGGAGACATTTTTCTGTATGGACTGTACTGCCTTAGTAAGAAGTTATCTGAGTAACATAGCTGACGCGGCAATTCGCATGTTGTCTGCAGTCACCTGGCTTGTTACTCGTCCGTGTGCGCTTGCAGGCCTCCAGAAAAAAAAAAAAATGTAGCAAATGCATTAATGCAAGCTCCATAGTTTTCAACATCTTATTTTATAGATAAAATGTCAGGGAATACGTGTGTATTTTTTTTAGATTTTTAACACATCGATTTAAATTCTATTTTCGGTTTTACAAAATATACCATAAAAAACAGGCCAAAATTTATGTGTAATAATGATTGATCGAAAGTTGTTAAAAGTGTTGTACTTAACCTTTCCAGTGCGCCAAACCCCAACTCTCAACTCTATATGGCCTTAGAGTAACGAGTGATTCTATATTACGGTGCGCGCAGAAATTGCTTAGTTTCTAATAGCCATAACTAAGCAAGTCATTTAAAAATACCGACATAAAAAAATACGGGGCTCCTTATTTGATGCCTATTATTCATAAAAAAAATTTGAACCTCCTACGAAAAAGTCGTGTTTTACGGGTGTTCGATTTGACGTGGATTGACCCATATGCTTACATCTCTGATTCACGGGAGGTTAAGATAGCGTTCGTGTTATTTATAATTTTAGGTTAATTAGCAACCAATGGGTATACCAAAGATAAAGGGAGAGGTGAGGAGCAGAACTCCGAGCTACATGGAGTACCACCTCTTTCAGATTCAGATTAGGTATTTCTATAGTGATTTTAAGTTTATATTTGTTATTATTGTTTTTAGTTCAAAGTGATACACGCAATTGTTATCTAATCAGTAGCGTAAGGTTGGGTCGAAGGTAGGCGATGCTATTTCCAGGCTTCACGTGGTTTTCTCTCTTAGCAACATGTGGTTACAGTGCCGTTACAGCTCCAATCAGAGCGAGAAAGCGGAAGGATAGGTTTTTAGGCATTGTTTACATCACGACCAATTCTTTCGCTGAAACCAGTATAGCGACTGTGTGTATATGTGTGATCGAACAGCGTGATAACACCAGCAAGGTCTAGAAGCTTCTTTGCTGAGTCATTGTACTCGTGTATGTGGAAAAACACTCGAACGTCACGCCGGCTCCAGTATAAATAGGACAGACAGTGAGCAGTTTTAGGTAGTTTAAGGCGTCGTATGCAGTTAGTTTTAGTTACGAGAGTGTGTCGGCCAACCTATCAGCGAGTATGTATGTGTCGTCGAGTGATTGTATCGTGATAATAAAGATATAAGAGACAGTGAAACTAGAGAAAGACATTGAAATACTCAGAAAGATTATCGGATGAACAATTGTGGATTGCAATAGTAGAGAAGGAACGAGAAGGAAATTGTGCATTTGTAATAAAGTTTAGAGGGAACAAGGGGTTAGCAAAAGTAAATGGACTTTGCATTTTGCCAATATTTTAGAAACATAAAACATTACATGGTATTTGGCTATTTAAACTTATTCTTTCATACAAAAGAAGCCAATCAATTGTTGTGAGAGTACGTACATACAATCTAAATAACGTTTGCAAGCTCATATTACGATCCTTGTGAACCTCTCTAGTTCACAAAGTAGGGTATTTAACAGTAACGAGTATAACATTATGCCGAACCATCACATACATAAGCTTTTACAATTTACCTGTTTTCTCCATGCTGTTGTAGTAGATGTTCGAACTGTTCTCTATTCGAAAACATTGTCTCTCAAGAGCATGGTCGACTGGAACTTTGTATTTATAGGCTAATCCACTTTCTAGTGCTTTTGGAAAGATTACATAATTTGCTAGACCATTCTGGAAACAAACTAAAATAAATAAAAACCTGAATTTTTGCAGGCGATTTTAACTTCCGATGTTTACCATGACTTCGCAGCATGTTAATCATTACGCTACTAGTGCACGTTACAAGGGGCACTAGTGAAGCCCTAATCAAGAGGGCTTGTGAATGGGTGTCTTACACGTGCATTTGGTATCGTCTGTAAATTTCAGGTTGTCCTAGTTACCGATCCGGAGGATGAGAACACTCACCCTGTATATGAATCATCAATTGGTTAAATTTATGTGGATTTGATCCTATTGGATCATCACGATTACCTTTATCATTACGATTTTTTCTTATCGCTATTATTTTCCTAATCTTCGATGTAGAAAAAGCACTTATTATTGTAGAATAAATAATTCAAATTATTGGTCTAATATCAATTATTATTATTGTATTAATTTCATTTATCGTAATAATATTAACATGGCCAAAACATGACACCCTCATAATCCAAATAAAATAATATTTCGTAGTCATTTGTGAAGGTTGAATTTAAAATTCAATGTTTCAGTTATCCAACAAATGTACTTATCAATATTACGCTACGCACATTTACTGTTTACGATATTAGTATTCATGTTTATTATTGACGCTGGGAAACGTTCTCTGAGCATTTAACTCTCAAGCTGCATGAAGAGCAGTTTAATCTCGATCCAAATAAGTCTTTATGTAAGTTTCGCATTCATTGAATTCATCACCAGTTCCCGTTTCTATTTCGTTTCTCGGCATACACCCTTATAGACCGCCATAAATGTGATGGACAACAGAGGAATAGAAACAAGAGAGTGGCTATCTGATAGTTTTAAGATTCTGTGAAGATCTCACTACAATAATGGGCAGGCTGGGTTACGGTTGGTTTACGCATTTCCTTCACTTTGTAGCTCCTGGAAATGGAATGGGCGCCATATCTATGCCTGGCCTGGTGCAAAGTGCGTCGTTTACACGCCCACCCTTTAGACCATGCTAATATGTTCTTTCCAACTTTGCCAGGCTTAAGACGCCCTTAGAAATTGCGTACGTTTACTTTAACATGTTTGTTCAACTAAAATTCCTTCCCTCTCAGATCTTTGCATGAAAACATTGTCTATCAAAATCAACAATTGTATTTCTGCTTTACCTACTTCTGTTATTTCTTCAATGTGTTGACTGTCGAATTTAAAACCAAATTCCTTATCGGTTTTCTTCCTGAATATATTATTAAAAATTGTTTTAACCACTGAGAAATTATCATTTATGCTTTTTATACTCATCCTATTATAGTTGGTATTCCGGTAACGTGAGCGAACCACATCCGTGAAATCCTGGATTCAAACCCCGGTGTAGAGATGGCTGTTTTCTATTTTCTTCCTTCGATTTTATTCATTCACTGGAGAATACTCGATTGAATAATCCGCAAATCTTCCTCTCATCTCTTTCATTACTGTATTTCATTTCCTCAATCTTCACCGTGTATCTGTTCTTGGGTTGTAGGTTTTTCGAATTTGGGTTTTTTCCTGTGAAGATTGGTGTTTGAGGGCGTTGCGTCGGCTACAGTAAAAGGGCGTTATCAAATGGAGTTAAAATTCGGTTTCTCAAGTTTCACAATAAGCAATGATTGGTTTATTATTAACTCCTCATGCATTGTTTACAATTGAAACAGGTTTATGAGCATTTTTATACATATCCAGGCTATTAGGGATATGAGAATGCAGATTTCGCATAATATACTGAGATACGACGAACGAAAGTCCAATAACAAATTCAGCTATAGCGAAAGCTAAAGGAGATAATTGGCGAATGTTTTGTTTACTAATGCGTCTTCTGCTTCCATGCATACGATCACACCTAAGACGAGTGAAAGCCTGAAGTAGGCCAGGACTCTAAAGCTGATTTCACTACTTGTTTGCATGTTTGTTATCAGCTGCTGCGATAACGATGGAGGGGTGGTTTTGTTTCAAGTTTCCCAAGCAGATAGTTGTTATTCTCAATGATCCTGACCTTCCACTCTACACTCACGTCAGTGTTGCGCGCCTGTTTCCAAGCATATGTCCAGCAATTAAGTGCAATATACACATTGGATTCCAGTTATTGATATAATTTTTTCGCTAAATCAGTCATTTTGGCGGCAGATGGAAAATATATTAAATACGCATTTTAAAATCTCTATCTCGCTGTGGTAATTGGAGAGATAAAGACCAAAGTAGTTTTTTCATATGGCCCATCAAACATTGCCATGAAGATTGGCCGCGCACGCACACACACACACACACACACACACACACACACACACAAACTATTCTTTATTAATTTCTTTTAAATTTAGTGGACAGACAGGATGGCGTGTAATTTGTTCAATCATCTAAATCCTTTGAATCTTACGTGCCAAGATTTCAAAATACATTCTAACATTACTATTGAGGAGAATGGGATGAGTCAGCCTCTGCAGGGGTGATTCTAAATGGGGAAAATGTAGGGACCTTGTCACCTTTTCTGTTGCGGTAACTTTACGACCGCCCTTAGGATTCATTCACCTCATCCATCCTCCCAAGCGGTGCTCCTTGAAGGGCATAGAAACAAAAGATTGCCTTTCCATTGAGATGCTTAGTCACCCTCCGCAAGTGTCACAGAAACAACGTAGTTAAAGCGATGTTAAATAAGCTTAGGGGACTAAGATAACATCTGTAACGCCTGGTTTAATTCCACATAAATAACTTAAGTTTTGCCAATACCATTTAAACGTTTTCCTAAAGAACTCGCTTGGTTGTTTGGCGTCCTCTGACATAACAGTTTGGCGTTTACAAAAGCTTCTTATCGTGGGACCCAAAGTTACCGTCAAAGTTAGAGTGTAACCCGGACCCTATATTTCCTATGGATTTTAGCATATCGATTCCAGCATACCATTTACCGATAACAGTGTGGAAAGGGAAGAACCAAATTTTCATTCCTCTTTTCTGTGTGCCATAGTGCTTCCAGTGTTTACCTCTTGACTTTACGCTGCTGGCGTACAGATTGTAATTATCCTGCCTGCGTTATGGACTTAAAAAACACTCTTTTTCTTTCTTTTGCTGCGGGAATTTCAGCAATGGCTTTCAAAACCGCCTGAGTATAAGATTATAACGAAGGATAGTGCTCAGATATTTCGTCTGAAAGAGCAAGGATTTGTGCATGTTGCAAAAGGGAAAACCTGCGTAAATTAGCTAAGTTGGAAGAGGTATTCCTGCATTCCTTATTTTTTTATAAAAATAACCGCCCAAGATTAAAAATAACGCTGGCTAAAAGGTAGTAAAAGATATAAATTAACTAACTTAAACCATAAATTAAATCCCTCGGATAATTTTAGATGATAGATAACTTAAAATGTACATATGTTCAGCGATTTAAAGATAAGTATTGTCTTTTAGCTTTTGTGTTATGTTCCCCTGCTTTTAAGCAACAACAATTAAGTGGTTTGAAATGTTTTATTGAAGTCCATACGTCGCTTTTGGGGAATAGGATATTCTATTTTAATTACATTTTACAAAACCAGGACGAATGCTGATGCAGCACGAAAACAATGTAACTGAAATACTGAGGAAATTTTACTTTTGGGAAAACTATTATATCAGAGGAAATTAATGTTTCCCATTTCTTTATAAGGAACTCTGGAGACAAAGACCTTGAACATTTCATTTTATTTTACTTAAGTTTGTTAAAAGTTGGAAATAGTTATAGAAGTAAGTTTTATGTTCCGTGATTTTTGTATAATTTTGATCATTTGAATGGTTTATTAAGTTGATTTTTTTTGTTAATCCAATGATTTAGAAAAAAGTATTAATTGGTAATTAATAATGATGAAAAGTTGATGAATAGATGATGATAATTATTAAAACTTTTTTCAAATTCATGAAGAAGGAAGCAGTAAAAATTGCCTAAATTGTAGGAGGTAATTGTAATAATTAATTTCTCAAAAAGAAGTAGGCTATATACTTGCGTTTTGATAATATTTAATGATTTTTAAATATTAGGGAAGAGAGATAAAACTCTATAGATGGGGTATGAACCCATTAGCTTAAATTTAGCTTACTTCCCTACATTTTGGTGTAAGGTGCACAAAAATTTTTGATATTTTAGGAAACAGTTTAATTCTGTTGAATGTAAATGAAAAGATAATAGTAAAAGTAATAATAATTACATGATTTATCCTATCACGATAACCCTTTTAATCAGGCATTTTACTAGTATGAATAAGGAATGAAGAACTGAGATGAAAAACGCACACAGCGCAAAGTATCTATGAAAAGTGAAAAATACAGTTTTCTTATGATTGCTTTGACTTTTCTTCCACTCACTTAGAACATAAAATATATAGCGCACACAAACTTTCAAAATTCTGTATAAAACCGTGTTTAAATTATTAATATATTTATTAATAATGTATGATTTTTTGATATGCTAATGTAAAATAATCCTTGGGTCATATAGTTTATTGTATCTCTCCTAAAGTTTTAACTTGAGCTCAGTATATACGTAGATTAAATATATTGTCATATCGTCGTAGGTTATATTTAATTAGTTTAAGATAAAAGAAATGTTTTGCATCATTTATTGAGATTTCCAGTATGAATTATTGAAAAACACTTAATTTCACCTCAATTATTTAATATTTTTTAACCAGCGCATGATAAATGTTAATACTTTAATATCTAAACCTCTCCTGAAAATTTCAAGGTAAGACGTTATAAACTAGGGTCAAAGGAGCATTTTGAATAGTGAAAAATCTGATGTGTTGCACTCACATGACTTTCTCTCCCCTTGTACTAACCATTCTTACAAGCTCTTATTCCTATATCATCTTCCTGTTAGTTGAGATAAGCATTTGTACAAATTATCTTATCACTTATTTCTTTGTAGGTGAAAGAGGAATGTTGGCTTTGAGCGATAGTCAAATCTTTTAAAGTTTTGAGATTCTGTTCTCATTTAACATATAAAAAAAATGAACAACAATGGTCTATAGCCAGAAAATTCAAGATATACATTTCATTTTGCATAAAATATCTCAAACAGGTGTCATTTTAATCAAAATCGTTAGCGCCATTTTCAAGAAAACCAATATTTTCGAAAAATGTTCCCTGTAAAAGGTAGTTTAGGGTGAGGATGGTTTCTTCAAAATCTCCTTGTCGCACCCTTGAAGGACATTAAACTTAAATGTCAACTATGGTTTTTGAATTACTTTTCGTTTTTGAGTTATGCTGTTCACAGAGAGGCAGACACACACACACACAGACACACACACACACACGCGCGCGCGCGGACCTTTTTCTAAATATGCTCTTTATTATTCAGGTGGTCTCAAAACATATTTCCGGTGAAATCTCGACATCTAATTTTTGGGTGGAGTACAATACTTCCCCTTCTTACCAGCAGAGAAAGTAAAACTGCTGAAAAATGGATTTTAAAGTTTAACAATACATTTTTGTACTTTAATTAAATCCAGTCAACTTAGAGTTTCCCAGGACTTTATGTGGAACCTTCTGTTGCTGTCTTATTGGTCTCAGTAACAGTTTTTGAGAATTTGAAGTTTGCTTGTTTGTTTCTTAATATGAAAACTTTACTTTCGCCTTCACATTGTCTACAAAAATTTAGTTTTTTTAACTAACTTCTACACCACGCTAATTTATACACAAACTTCATAAAATATCTGCTTGTTTCTGCTTTAATATAGACTAAGGAATAAATTAAAGCCTATTAACGATCTAAATAATGCCTAATATATAATTGGAACACTGAAATAACGTCGCAAGACTATACAATTACAGAACACTGACTGTTCCCAGTGAACACATAAAAAGCATTTCAAAGCTGTAGCGACGAAGGTTAGGAACGGACGCTCAACCGCACGGATTTTAAATGCCCCCCTGGAGCTTTAAAAATGGCTGATATTGAGAAAACTAACGTGTGCCGTTAAATAACAAAAGTACGAGCATAATAAAAATGAAAAAGCGAAAATAAAAATTTTCGGCAATTTTCACCAAATTTCATTATATACATTGCTCAGAGTGCAAAGAGTGTAAAATCACAAGTTTAAGTTTAGAACAAAACACTAACAGATTATAGAAACTAAAGTGTAGTGGTTTTAGGTCCATGTATTTTCATATTATTACAGTTATGCGTACCCCGAATTTGAGCTCTCGTGTGCAGTTTTTAGAGAACATTTATGTAGAAGAGCAAATTTTCGTATAATAGTGTTAGAAAATATTTGTCATTTGGTACAAGAAAAACAATAATTATGCCTTATTACAACTTTCCACCCTCCCAAATGTGACCTGTAAGCTTTCAATTTTCATTGACAATGAGAACACAAATCTTGTTATTAATTCCTGAAACGTGCGCGGAAGGGGGTACAGGAAAAAGAAATAATTGTTCCCCGTATTCCAGCACGAGCCTCTAGATTTTTATTTAAGATTTTTAGGTTTTTGTTTTAATACTCGCGTTACCTTATGTTTACAGGCTATATGGTTTGAAAAATTATGCGTTGGATTAGACGATTAAAAGCGTTTTATTTCTGGAAGTTAACATAAGAAAACTAGGGAATCTTAAGCTCCTGCAACGCTAAGCTAGCTCGTACGAAGATATATATGTCTTTTCCTTCAACTCTAACACAGCGGCGCTTATTCTCAGAGCTATAAAAAGCACGGAGTCGCTACGGCGAAACACGAAGCAGGATATAGCCGCTACAAAACGAAAATGTTTTGGAGGGTTCCACACCGAGTTACAAAACTTCCTTCACTCCCTTTGAACGAACGGACACTACCGGAATCTGATGATGATGGTGATGATGATTATGACGATGTAATTTTAAGGGCATTCAACTATTTGATCATCAGCGTGGTTTCAATATGAGGATAAGAATTTGATTTGTTACATTCACATGATTGTCTCTACTCCTGTACGAACTATTCCTTATCTACTTCATTATTAATCGAGATAAACAATAGCAAGAGGTATCGCATTGATAATTTTCTTGTAATTGTAAGGAAAATATGGTAATACAGTAAGCTTTAAGCGATAGTCAAATCTTTTTAAGCTGGTTGCTGTGTGGTTGCTTTGAAATTCTATTCTCTTTGTATGACAAAGAGGTCCCATTATAAAAGAGTTCAAGTATTCCAGAATTCACACAAATAACAAGGAGTACCTCTGAACCGGTTCACTTCCCAAGGAAAACGTAATTTACACACATGTTTTCATCTAAACTTCTATCTCTTACGGTTTACGCGGTGTATAAAAGTCATCCAAAATGAAGAGGGTTTGTGAGCACATTCAAGACACATATTTCATGTATCACGAAAATATCTTAAATCATATGGTATTTTAATCAACATCGTTTAAAGAAGTTTCTATAATGCAAACTTTCAAAAAATGTTCCCTCTAAAGTATAGTCTGAGATGGGTAGGAGGATTTCCTTGTGAGATCTTTGATAGATGCTAAATTGAAGTACCAACTTAGATATTTAACCAACTTTTCGTTTTTCAAGTATGCTGTTCTCAGCCCCAGTGATACATACTGATGTAAATTTTGTGTCGATTCTGAATAATAAAACCCTGGTCCCAACGGTACTTGTCCTCCAATCCCTCGTCAATGTCCTGTTTGTTCTAAAACTTTCGTACAAATACATAGTTCTCTTTTACTGATGTCAAAGAGTCTACAGCCTTCCGTGATATTACAACTTACAGCTGTTTTTTCTTGTGACCTTGACTCAGTCCTCTCACTCTTTCTTCACCTTTTCTGTGTCTCAAGCACTAACTCTGACGATACAATTACCCAACATTCATTACTACAACTTCTTCACTTCGACGAGACGCATATTTCATGACAACATTACCACACACAGTTGTCTCACACTCACTGACACACTGACCGCCCATGTATGTAACCGTTATTCCTCTATACCAAGCCAAGAGGTGTTGGTAGGCTGAGAGCAGCCCGAGGTGCGTTAAACCTGCACCTGCCATTTTCAGCACGTAATCACTTTTATGACGGATGTGGAGTTTGCAGGGTGGCTGGAGTAAATGGGGTTGGGGTGTTGAAAGAAGGTAGCAATTTCTGGGTTGTTTTAACTTTGAATTTTGAAATCCTAGCATCTCTTGGGAGAATTTCATGGGAGCTCAGCTGTTGCTGCTGGTGGATACTCCTCTCACTCGTTGCCCTTCTGTTTACATAGCGAGGATGGCGTTATCTCACGCTTCTAAAAACACGCCGGCTTCCGGATACCTCTAGAATATTCTGGAAACCGTTTGTCTTGCCGCTTGATTGTTGTTAGTCACGTGCTTGCTCGTGTGACTGGTATGAGCAAGCTTGATTTTGATCGCCTTTGTTACGCGCCGCGCCAGTGGGGTGAGGCAGCCCGGCCCGATCGTTCTTTGTTTGGTTGCCGCTGCCGCTACCACCGCTGCCGTGGGCCGGCGTCAAATACTTTTAGCTTTTGAGGGTAAAAAAAGAAAAATTCTAATCAAGTTACAGAGTTCATATTTAGGCAATAGCAAAGATGTGATTCTACTTTTGTTTTCAGAACCGTTTGGTGAATAGCATGCTTTCGCTTTTAATACGGCACGACAGTCAGGAATCTAAACAACGCCTTCTATTTCACTTCTCCACATCATTGCAAATCGAATCTTCAAGTATAGGTTAAATTCACAATCCTGTGACGTTTTTATGAACTCCTGCAACATCAGACTAAAATACGTTGCGATATATTTTTCTCTCCCTTTATTTACTTCTTTTCTTTCTGTGTGGAATATAACATCCTGTCTACTTATGTACGTGGCAGAGGAAGTAAACAAATCTAATGTGTTGCACTCACATGAATTTCTCTGCTATTGTATAATAAATTTACATACCAACTTTGGTTTTTAACTTTTCGTCTTTGAGTTATGCTGCTCACAGATACACACACACACACACACACACACACACACACACACACACACACACCTCCCCCACTCACATACATGTGCCTATTTCTAAAACAGCTTTTTTTATTCAGGGGTCCTCAAAACAAATTTCCAGTGAAATGTTCACATGAAATTTTGTGTCGAATACAATACTTCCTCTACTGACTATACGTTACAGAGAAAGTAGAAAAATAACAACCAAGTAATCAAACATCGGTTGATAGATGGCAGGGCCCAAGTTTCTCTTTCAAGCCTAGATGGCACTACAGGCTTTATTTTAGTTCTTGCAAGCGAAAAGAATATAAATATAACTTTTGAAATAAAAAATTAAATTATTTACATACTTAGGTTACTGCAATAATACGGCAAATAAGTAAATAATTCGTTGCAGCACCAGTATCATTTTCTATTTACAATAATCCTCATTTTGGCACATGTTTCATCTTTAAAAGCTAGTGATTTAAGTGTATAATTATTCGAAATGAACAAATGGGGTCTCGTATGAATACAAAACCCCCATACATTGTTTTGAGCTGATTGAATTACTTTGACAATTTGATCTGCACATTAACGGTTTGCTTGTTCTGAAAAATAATAGTGGAATAAGTAACACTAAGTATTTAGGGTACGATATTACATATAAAGATGTAGAAAACAAAATATATAAATTCCAGGCTATATGTGGAACTATTAAAAGAACTTTAGGTCGTAAAACAAATAAAGATTCTAAACTTAAATTATATAAAACAAGGCTCTTCCTTCCTTGCTCTATGGAAGCGAAAGTTGGATAATAAAATCAAAGGATACTAGTAGAATACCGACCTCGCAGAAGAGTCTTCGTGTGTCTTCCTCACGTGGAGATCATGGGTGTTAATATAACCATTAAAAGGGTTTTCCATATCGATGTTGTGGTCAGGTTCTGTTCAGAATTCCTGCGCTAAAATTGAAGCACCGGACTCCCATTAAAGGTGTTCCTCTTCCATTGGAAAGTTGGGTATAGTTTTAATAATGACATTACTTTCCGTACCTAAATCAGCAAACTGTAGAAAGAGAAACATTCGCTTCCTCTGTTGAAATTAAATGGTAAACTGCTGCGATTTGACCACTTGATTCCTCTCTGAACCTGTAGAAGTAGTGACTTCCTCCTTAGTATTACTTTGCTTTTTCCCCAAGAACAAAACTGGTTTTTACGGAGCTACTGGTACCGTCTAACAGAAAACTCTTCGTGAATTGAGACTACATAGTGCGTAGTATGTGATTACCCTGCGATGGAAATATTCGTACGTAATGTATATGATGGACTATATTTTCAGTTGGGACTCCCCTACTAACTTGGCATCTGGGGTCGGAAGTATCCATATTTAGCAACAATATCGTGCCAGAAGTTTCCAACTGTACTCTTATAAGTTCCGAGTTTAGATCCTTCAAAAAATGCTACAGATTCTCAACCCGAAAAGTTCAGATCTGCTGTAGTGTGCCTAGCGGTACATCTTTGGCACTACTCCGACTTGAAGTTGACTAATCGTTGGTCCTGTTGATGGTCCTTTTGTCTGTCACTGGATGTACACTTACATTGGCTGTATACTTGTCTGGTGTAACTATTGATCTCCAATTCATTACTTTTAAAATGAAAAGCTTCTAAATACACTGTGTAGCTCGTACAGCAAGAGTTTCGGGACATTACACTCCACAAGGGTCATTACGAAAATATATTTTTTTTTCCCACATACATTATTAAATGACCGTACGTAAGGAATTCGAACAGTGAAAGCAACACAAACCAAACAAAACTGATGCAGGTACATACAACAAAATTACAAATCATTAAGACCCGTTCACAGCAGACAACCACATGGAATACCAGGAACCGAGGGAGTGATGGATGTTCGCACTGCTCAGCAATAGAGTATTACACTTTCATGGTCATATAGGTAGCATTTCACCTTTCGAACATATTACCTATAGGCAATGATATTAACTTGTATACGGTAGGTTTTGTGTCTTGGGGCCCTTTTTGTACGTTAGATCACACACATGTTCACAATGCTCATGCCTCCGTCTGCAGCGTGCTGGTAGCGTGTCTGCGTCACGTCCAAAAGGTCGGAAGTTGGACGAATTATCCGCATAAACTTTTTTCCGAGGTTTTCCCTTATGAGAAGACGAGTGTCTGGTAACTTAAAAATCGAAGGGACCTCGGGCTCATTTCAGCATCATTTCACCCATCTCATTCACTCCTCGTCCCTATGACACTACTTTGGAGGACATCAATTTAAAAAAAAAAAAAAAAAAAAAAAAAAAAAAAATCATAGTTCCAGACCCAGAGGGGAATGGGTTCTAATCTTGGCTAGAGAAACATTCCCACTCCCCGGCTGGGAATTGAACCCAGGACCCCTCTCATAGCAGTAGGTGCTGTACTGACTGAGCTATGGACCCAATAAACTGGTAACTTCTACCACAAATATAAATTGTGAATTGATCAAATGATTCACGTGTTTCAAAGTATCGTACAAACTTCAACTATTTATGGAACTGTAAGCTTCACAGATTTTAACCAATTTCTACATACTCTGGAAAATACTTCATTGCTACAGATTTACTTCACAGCTCTCTTAAGACTTTCAGTTTTTTGTTTATTAGCGAGTTTTGTCCTGGTGCCTGGTTTACAGGCTTAAATTTACATTTATTTACATTTACAGATATTTACATGTTTTATAACTTTTGGTCACCGAGAAGAGTGTTTGTTTTTATATTTGCCTTTCTTGGCTTCATTTGTTTTTATATATGTACATATATACACACACATTGATACACCCACATTCACCCCCCCCACCACACACACACACACACACACATACCTTTATTGGGCACACCAAAAATATGCGTCCCAGCTCGCGCACTCCACTATTTACAGCTTCCTGCGCGGACAGGTTGCAGCTCCTGTGTGGTTCCCGAGGCGCGGGACTCTGCCTTAGTGTATGTGCGGCCTGGGGCCTGAATTGGGTAACTCCACTTTCTTTTATAACGCCTTCCATACCCTTCCCAACGGAAAAAGACAAGTGATTTAGACCCAGCAATATCATTGGCCAGCTGATGAGCCCATAATGTTCAATCCACCGACGTAGACATCGCCCAGTTTTTCAAACTGTCAATTCCGTCAGCTTTCACTGTCATTTAGTGAATTGTTGCAACCTTCACGATGATATCGTTTAGCTCACACAGTCACTTTAGTATTGTGGACCACTTTCTTTACTAACCGTGCATTTACTTAGTTTTCACAATCATTTCACTTTCTTCCGTAACGGAGCGCGTAACGAAATACTACGACTTGGCCTCTTCTTCCGGATGGTTCACTCACTGGGAAATTTGATACAAGACGACTATTGCTCCTTGGAATAACACCCCTCACTAACAGCCATCATAGTCGTCAAAACTCGCTCGAAGAACAGTGTTTTCCGTCGCACCAGAAACGCACTCGCCAACTAACTCATTAATTAATTCGTTCACACATTCAACTGAATTATTTTGCCAGACCTTCATCAAATTTACATACCCATTGGAAGTTTCCGTACAGTGTTGGAACGTTCGAGAAGATAAGCCTTTGAGTTTTACTTATCTGGTGGTAGCGCTTATGGTGTTTATGCTAGAAGAACGCGCGGCTTATCTGTTTACGTTCCGACTGCTCGGTATCAATATTCCGATAACCTAGCACCATAGGCGCTGCGTTACAATAGATAGGAATATTAAAATTAATAAGAGATGCAGAATCCTCATGTAGGAGTCACATCCTTCTCCTGATTACAGAGTTCATGATTTTGGTAACCTTCAGACAGGAAACCTTTGGAATAGTCTGGTGGCAGCTGCAGCATTCGAAGCATTGTCTTCATAAATTAATAACATAGAAGGATACATACAATTGGAAAATATTAATATGTGTACCATTTAAGTTCTGTATAATCAGGAAATCGCATGAATATTTATCATTACATGACATCGTGCTTTGATCGTGTTTACTTAGTTTAAGGGGCATTTGGAAACCATATCCAAAGTTACCCTTCAAGTATTTGACCAACTGCAATATGTTTGCTTGGTGCTAATAACCTAGTTGCTGACCGGCCTTTAAACCACGCAGTGTATTTACAACGTTACTGCAGATGGCACGTAAAATTTGCACTACATTTTAAGGCGATTATACCAGTTCAGCGTTTGCTGTACAACAGTTTTACTACCAACAATGTTGCCGAGAGCACTTATCATACAAATAAAATATGATATTGATATATTTCCGTTAAATAGACAATCTAATTTTAAGAAAAATACAGCTTTTTATTCCGATTTTGCACATTAATACAGAATATAAATTCAGGTTCTGCCAAATAAAGAACAGTGTAAAGGAATAATACGAATAGTTAACCTTCTGTGTCCTTAGAACATATGAATTGATTGCAACCACGTGTTTTAGTTGCTTATTTCCACTTCAGAGCTTAGTTAGGCACAGTTAGATGTGTGTGGAGTGTTTAAGCCCTTCGACTTCTCATCACTTCGACCTTCAGAGCATATTTTAGAGCGGCAGGCGAGACCTTGTTATTTATTATTCAAAGTAAAGGGAGATACTTCTCTTATTTCATAAGCCTGTAGGGAATAAATTCCAAGAATTCTTTTGAGCTGTTTGTGAGAAGATTAAATTATTTACACTCAACCAAGGTATAATGTAGCGCTAATAGGCCACTGTAGGAACCTCATTATATCCACCTGGTTATGTTGATATCGCTGTCCACCAATCAAAGGTGTACAATTCATAACGATACTCCTAATTCACCTGTTCATAACGACTCTACTAAACTCCAATCAAAAGATCCGCATCTGGCAACCAATACTTTGCCGCCTGCGCACATTACTATGCAGCTGAAAGTGAAACTATCGATTCCCCTATACCAAATAAATCAATCTGTATATTTAATTATTAGTGTTTATATTGTAAATAACATTCTAATAAATTAAATTAATCTTTGTTTTTTAAAGTCTAATTTTACTTTCTCTACTACGTTTAGTAAAGTAGAGGAAATATTGTATTTCACCCAAAAATTCGATGTCAAGATTTCACCGCAAATATACGTTCTGAGGCCCCTGAATCCAATAAAGGCATTTTCAGAAAAAGGTCCGTGTGTGTGTGTGTGTGTGTGTGTGTGTGTGTGTGTGTGTGTGTGTGTGTGTGTGTGTGAACATAACTCAAAAAGAAATGTCGGTTAAAAACCAAATTTAGTATTTAAGTGTAGTGTCTTTCAAGGATGCAACAAGAAGATTTTGAAGAATATTCCACCACCCTAAACAACCCTTTACATGGACAATTTTTCGAAAATTTTGATTTCCTTGAAAATGGCTCTAACGATTTTGATTAAAATACCATATGTTTGAGATATTTTTATGACAAATGAAATCTATATTTTGAATTTTCTGGTAATAGCCAATGAAGTCCTAGTTACTCTGGCTGACTTTTGTAAAGCGTAACAGTTAGACCAAATCTTACTATACCAAAAAGTAGATCGTGCTAAAACTCACAATTTCTGTCGGAATAAATTCTTCTATAGGGTGAACCAGTTCGGCGATATTGCTTGTTATTTGTGTGAGTTTTGGAAAACTTGAAACTTTCGTCAAAGGAACTTCGTTATTAATTTTTTATATATTAACCGTGCAAAGAGAACGGAATTTCAAAGCTTTAAAGGGTTTTACTAAAGCTCAAATACCACTTATCCCTTGCACCTACAAGAAAATAGGCAATAAGGTAATTTCTGCTGGTGTTTACTAACCCGAAGAAGATATAGGAATAAGAGTTTGAAAGAATGGTTAGTACAAGAGTAGAGAAAGTCATGTGATTGCAACACATTCGATTTTGTTAAAGGGTATAGCATATATACTCTGTATAATTGGATCATGGACAACATAACAGTGAAAGTTAAAGGCGTAACTATCGACTGCCGTATGTACAATCGAATAAGAAATACAAGATTGAAATGTCGCAGCGAAGAATATTGAAACATTTTATGAATGTTTTAAACGTATCCATGGTCGAGCATAAATAGTTGTATTGGACTTGATCATAATGGCAATTATTCTCCCTTTGCACTATGTGTTATTAGTAAGTACACAAAGTACTACTATATGAACATAGCAAGGTAGAGACAGTGATAAACTGCCAATATGAAGCATTGCTAATGTTCTATTTTACATTGCGTCGCAATGATCGGAAGTTCAGAAAATACGCCTGGTTCGACGCCAGATACCTTGCAGTTGGCAGTGTTATGATAGATTGCAGTGTGAAGGTCGTTCCCTGGAGATATTCGGGGAGGGTGTTACTGCAATATCGATTTGACATTCCGGTAGAACCGGAGTTCGAGAGATATGTGGTATAAAACTGTATTTGTTACACTACATCAGGCCTTATTAGCTGCAAATTCGTAAACAGTGAATCTGTTATGAAGACTCAAGTCAATGTCCAAGGGATATAACATTAAAAGAAAATTCGACAGTGCCTAGCGTCCGTTGTTTTGATTGGAGCCTTTTCACGAATCATTATTTTAGAAACCATGCCTCTTACTATGAAGCTAAATTTCTAGGTGTTTCTATATATATTCAGTTAAAATTGGATATACATATTCAAAATTTTCAATTAGATTATACAATGTTGGGCTTCTAAAGAACACAGTGATCTGCCTTTTGCCTGCAATATATGTATTTCTTACAAGGTATTGTCTTACTATAAGGTAACCCAATAAAAAAAAATCTGATGTGTTGCACTCACATGACTTTCTCTACTCTTCTACTAACCATTCTTACAAACTCTACCTATATGTTCTATGTGTTAGTTGAGATAAACATTTATACATATTATCTTATTGCTTATTTCCTTGTAGGTGAAAGGGGAATATTAGAATACAGTAGGTTTTGAGCGATAGTCAAATCTTTTAAAGCTTTGAGATCCCGTTCTCTGTGCGTGCTTAACATACAAAAAAAATGAACAACGATGTTGCATTTCAAGAATTTTTTTTTTCCTAAACCGACGCAAATAACAAGGAATATCTCCGAAATGGTTCACTCTACAAACAAATTTATGCGGACATAAATTGTGTGTTTTAGTGAGATCTACATTTATTGTAGAGTAAGATTCTGTCTATCTCTTACGCTTTATGAGTTATTGAAAAGTCATCCAGAGTAAACATAGGTTATACCCAGAAAATTCAAGATATAAATTACTTTTAAGCAGCATAAGTAAAACGGTTTTATAATGCTAAAGGCTCTCTTTCCTTGGCGTTTATTTGTTGGCACATTCTGAATTTATAATCGTTCAGCATGTTACTTTTTAGTACAAATCATCAAAAAGCAAAAGAAAAAATTATCTATTTGCTAATTTTCTTGTAGGTGCTTTGAGCGATACTCAAATCTTTAAAGCTGGACTTCTTAAATTTAACATATGGATGTCTTTAAATGCTATTTTCATTTAGTTCGTTGCCTATATTTAGCATCTGCAGCTATTAATTTAGACTTAAATATGATATAAGCTAAATGCATAGAACGTACACACATAATACATTCATACCTAGTACTTTGGGCTTATTAACTCTAACTTCTACATATTTGCAGACAAGAGAAAGTAGTACAGTGTCAAAGCTCTCTGTCTGTATTGTGTAAAACTAACTTGTATTACAATTCAAATACGAAAGTATAAAGCAACCACAGAATGTAATAAATGTGGATAACATTACAAATATACCTGTACAGATGCGGGTAAGTTCTCTAAATGTAAATCAGGGAATGTAATTCCCCGACTTCTCTCATGTTACTAGAAGTATCTCTCGTGAACTTCATTTGTCTGGTCGAAGTGCATCGCTTCCTCTTCACAGCGAAACAAAAGAGTAGCGCGTCCTCATTTTGTAGCGGCAACAGAGAAAAGAATTTGACCTTTCACGAAGCTGGTCTCTTTTAATTACAACCCTGGAACTAACCAAACTGTTCGCACCACAGAATCTCCCACCCACCCACCCTTGGCTCCAGAACTCCAAGCATCGAGTTTCCCCTCTATATATTGTGTTGCCTCCTCGCTTGTTTCTTTGGTAACCGCGTAATAACATGAAACCAAGTCCGTATGATTTGTGAAGTAACATTCAGCGAAACTGCTTACCCAGGCTTTTAGAAAATTAAAGCGTTATGCCTTCATTGGCAACAAACCTGTGATGTGGCTTAAGAATTAACTTATTATCTGATATGCCTATTTAATTTGTATTTTAAATGACCAATATGCTACCCTTCTAGATACCTTGTTTTCAATTTATAGTCTCTAGTTAAGTCCTATCATTTGTGTGAATGATGACATACTGTGTCGCCGGCTGCGGTGCACAACAAAGGACAGTCGGGCCAGGCTACTTCACACCACAGGCCAGGCGTGGCACATATTAAAAGCACTATAGGTCAAACTTCCCCATGCCATTCACGCGATGAAACACCTAACACATCAAAAAAGGTGTTTCCCAGGTCATTCAAGGAATATCCGGCGGCCAGCTTGTTTCTAGACGTTCGAGAACGTTCTAGCTACGTCAACGCTTGCGGAGCGCATCAGGGTAGGTAGTTGAGGCGGTCAGTGTGTTAGTGAGTGCGACACAGCTGTGTGTGATACTGTCGTTGTGAAAGATATGTCGCATCGAAATGAAGCTATAGTGAGCGTAGAGTGGTTGTATCGTCAGATTTTGTGTGTGAGAGACAAAGAAAGAGAAGAAAGACAGTGAGAGGACAGTCAAGGCAACGAAAAGAAAGCAGTTGTGAGTTGTAATACCACGAAAGGCTGTAGATTGCGTTTATGTCAGTAAAAGAGGACTGTGTTTTAGTGATAACATTTTGGAAGAAAATAAAGTGGCAGAAAAACTAAGTGAACGTTTGGCATTTTGTCACACCACAAATAAAGGTATGTCATTTAGACTGTTGTGAAAGTCAATACGTGTGCAAACTACATGGAAATTTCAACAAAAAAAAAAAAAAAAAAAAAAAAAGTAAAACATTATTTTTATGATGCAGTCTATACTTTCGTTTGATATCTTTTATTTGCTTTTATCGACAGTGCGTAATGCTCCCTGTGCCTTTTAAACACCGCAACCACAGAATTGTTATGCACACTCCAAATGTAATGTATTTCTCAAAATCTTTTTCTCAGCATTTTTCATTAGTTAAAATGCTTAACGAGACAAGTCTTGCAACAAATGTTCTAAGCTTCATAAGTAATCATCATAATCACCCATCATCATTATTCAAGGTTTGGACCAATGGATCCGTTCTGTTTCCATCAATCAATATCATCTCTCCAACTCTTTCTCAGTCTTCCTATGTCTCTTACCGATTGGAACGTAGTTGGTCACTAATCTAGGGAATTTGTCCTTGTTTATCCTCTGTCGTTTCTAGTTTTCTTTATTCTGTTCAATTATTTCTAGTAAGATAAGTATTTTCAATTCTTCTCCTATTTCTTCATTTGTTTTATAATCTAGCAGAGAGTATCCAGCCAAGGATCTTCAAAATCACATTTCTGATGATTCTGAGGTTCATATCAATTTTTAAACCCTATAAAGGTTATTTTTTGTTAAATAATACGATTAATTTATAATTATAATATTGTGGTACCAGTCGCACATCAAAGCAGGCACCAGATCAGCCAATTTTCGCCTTCACATTGCTAGGCAACGCACAACAATGTCAGATAACAACAAAGGCCGTTTCTATATAGCTCGAGATGCTTCGGAAACGTTTATTTACAGAGAAATCGCCAATACCTAATTCTGTGCTATATAAGCGAGTCGGTATGGACAGATAAGGCAGTTTTAGTGAGTTTACAGCGAGAGTCGCCTTTAAGTCGATCGGTTTAAGTGAGTTGTTAGTATAATGTGTTTGTGTCAAGGTTGCGATATAACAGAGCATCTGAGGTCACCAGTTATGAATTGTGTTTCAGTTTTAGAGGACACGCACTAGTGTGGGTTGTTTATAATAGTATTTTAAAGGCAAGATAAGATCCTTATTGGCATGTAACAATCCGTTATACAAATGAGTTTCAGTGAACATAAACTAAATAAAGAACAAGAAGCTTAGGTGTATAACGTATTGAAATGCCATGTACGGTATTTATATTAAATTGTTATAATTCAATTAAAACGAACTTTAAAGCAGTGTAAATGAAAAATGGTGTATTTTACTTTTCGGCAGGCATTTTTGGGCTGCCTTTTATTGGTTCTAGTTGCACAATAATAATGGCGGTTAATTGTTTATAGGTGTCGTGGATTCGGCGGAAGGACTACCACCTACTCACGGTGGGGCTTACCACGTATACAGGGGATGAACGATACCAAGCCATCCATGTCCAACACTCGGAGGTAAGTAGAAAGTAGAATTGCCTCTGGCAGAAAATGAACGAAAGTGCGCTCCTTAGTGTGTTATCCAATAATTACACTGACAACTGAACCGAAAAGTATGACTTTTATTTTTATCACAGTGACCAAACTCATGATCACAGTTTTTGATTATCATTTAATGTCTCAATAAATTTCTTAATTCGTTGCGTTTTTTATTGTGCTTCTTCCGTACTAATATAACGGCAATTCTACCATTTACTACGTCACTTATGTAATGCACCAGCACTATCCAACCCTATTTTTGGGAAAGCACAACTCTAGTCCGTATAACATCCCTCAATAATCACTGAAAGTTTGTCGGCACCTTGATAAGTTCGTTATATTTCATTGGTATTGTTGAAACATCGAAGCTTTATAGATGTCGAATATTATTTGCGATATATACTCAACAGTAGACTGGTTGGCCCACCTGGTCGGTTGCTGCAGCCTTTATTTTGATACATGAAATGGCTACACCAACCAGGTAAAATTGTCCTAAGTTGGAAGGATTCTCAACTAGATGGATTGTCGCTTGATGTGGAAACAGATGTAGATGATTATTTTTACATCTTTTAACTTATTTGTTTCATGGTATCGAATTTTGCTTTATGAGAAATATCAGCAAACACATGGAAATAAGACTAGATATATGGGGTAAGAACTTTAAATTTCTATTCGCACATGCTGTTATTAACAAATATGATGATCTTCAAAGAGATAAATAATATAATATAACTATGTGCTATAATTTAAAAGCCTGACAAGATAAACATGTGGTATTCCAGGAGAAATACTTGATTTAAACAGTGGTAAACAAAACTGAACGGCAACTAAATAATTTTCATTATTTGAAACTCATTATCTTATTGTTAATCGGAGTATTGCATCTTAAATTAAATCCTCTCCACCTTTTCCGAGTGTTGACCTCGAGAGGAAGTTGAAATGATAGTGTTCACTTCCGTCTAGGTTGTGCAAAGCTAATGACGTAATTCAAAACTTAACATAAAATAAGTAGTTCTGTTAACTATGAATAAACCATACTCATAGAAGTGATATACATGGAGTATTACGTTCTTCTCAGTTACGTGTTGCAGAACGTCTACATTGTTTAATACTGACAACATTATCGATATTGGGCGTGAACAAAACTGAGAAAATGTGATTGTTCATGACACGAGTACGGGCAGTATTTTTAACCTGGTTAAGGTTTGAGAAACATTATTTGCGGAAATATAGATGCAAATACTGACATGATTTCTCTGCGAACTTACGTAACAGGGAAAGTTATCATCTAACAATGAATCAGATAGTTCTAAACCGTTCCATGTGTCATTTTAATTGGAACACTGTTTTGTGAGCGAATTAGCTGAGTATGATTGGACATGGGACATGGGATTGGTGAATAAACTCTTTTCATTCCCCATGGGTAAGATAGTTGTAAACTTATTGTTGAATTCTTTGGGAAGATTTTCCATAATATTAGAACAGCACTTGTTGTGCCTAATGCATTTAATATAAATTGAACAGATGAAGCAAGAGCTTTTGTCATTTCATAAAACAAAATGTTCACGCACCCAAGCTTCTTGAAAGTTACATCGTAGCCCATGACGCTGTGACATACTGACTTTTTAGCGCATGATTCTATTAGAAGGTGTGTATTGTCTTTGCTCACAACACAACAGAAAATTGGGAAGGAGTGAAGAGGTGGCAAAGTGAATAGTCTCCATGCCTGGCCTATGCCTTTTACGGGGCGCCTCCACGAGGGAAGGGTGAGGAGGCAGGGTGGTTGAATGACAAATCACAACAGGGTAGAGAACAGAGTTTGAGGCTCCCCGGTGTCACCTAATGTAATCTAGCTACAGGCTTGCAGAGCCCACTTAGGGCCCCGAAGAAACCGAAGATGTCCTACCTGACAACGGAAGCTTACACACAACACCCTTTTTCCTTGACACGCAAACATCAGCAGTACCAATGATAAGATGTGGATGAGAGAAATGAAGGACAAATAGATCGGAGAGAAGATAAATTGAAACTGTGGTAATGAAATTCTTAAGTACGCGTCAGAAAAATAAACGAAGATATAGAAAGAGGTGTAAATTTCTCCCATTTTAGGATCCAGCTTTTGGATATGTTCCTTGCATTTGGAAATGAACGATAATGTCAAAACAGACGATATTCAGAGCCCAATATACATCAGCATGTGGTAACTCAACCATGAGGAATCCGGAGGAAGTAGATGTGGTGCGAGAGGCTGTTGCCACAGAACCTCCTCCGGGTACTAAGGTGTTAGTGCATAGAATTATCAAACATATGCTGTACTGGCATTCGTTCAAACGGAATATATCTCGACATTCTGAGGTGTCTGTGAGTGTACCACTGAGTGGTTGAATTGCAGAGCTGTACAGTTTTCAATCAACTCCTGCCTGTGCTTGCTTGTTTAGGCAAAACGCCTGCGTGAGGGGAGGTAGCATTTGATCTTCTCCAACCTACCCCATGCACTGCCTGGTGCGGTCAGAATCTACCACTTTCTGTTATATCCCAACAGGTCCTGAAACTTACCTGAGCACATACACAACTGACTCTGTAGTACGCACTGCTACAACCTCCTCTCACTCGATTGAGTAAGTCAAACATGTAATGTGAAACACGTACTGTGCTCAATTACAGCGAGATATTGAATACTTAGGCGGTTTACCAATCAATGACTCTCGTAGATAGGAGCAGAATAATACGGTGGGAAAGTACGGCTTCTATGTAGACTAAACCAAAAGGATTGCAATATTATGTAAATATATCATAACATGACATATATTGCTAAAGATAATAATAGTGTACGTTTTGTACGTATTAGACTGGCAGCGGTAGCTCAAATGTGCTGGCATAAATATTGCTGCTAAGAACATTGAAGATGCGTTAAGATTTCAGCCCTCATCCAAGGAAATGGCTTCTTGGAACTGCTTATTCTTAATGATGCTTCTTGAGATCAATAGACAATTTAATAGGATTTAATATATACATTAAAATGGAATTAGGTTTAGTTACATTAAAGTTAGCCATTTAATTATTGAAACAGAAATAGAATAAACCAGACAACAACCATTGTACCTAAAGGGTCCACTCGAATAGGAGTGATTAAAATACTAGTAATATAATACCTTAATATAGGCAAGTCATGTTTCTCCCGGTATTAACAAGTTACAGTTTTAAACGAATTGAATCTTAGAGACAAGAGAGAGTTAAAGCATGAATCAATTTGGAAATGCTAGCGTGAATAATCACAAGCCTAGTGAGAGGCTATCCACAAATTAACGCAGTAAAATTTAGAAAAGAAAATTCACATGCTCCTGATCGCTTTAAAAGGCATTGCTCCTAGTTTTCTAAGATATACTAGATTTGCCGTCATTGGCCTCGCAGCTGGTTGAAGCAATAATGCGTTCCAAGACGACACCCAAGACACTGTTCTCGTACAATAGTCACATCGACTACAGCAGGTTGTCGAATAAAGCAATGCTTATTTCAGACTTACTGAAACACAAACATTCCTATTATACTTCAATCCTAACATATGGTATACTATTTTGTGCAAACACTTTATTGCGGGAATATATAACAGTTTATGTGTCAACAATATTGGAGCTAGAGTGTAAAACATAACTTAACACATGCCTCTTCACTTTAATCATAAAATAACGCACTGCTATGAAAATGAATTGAACATTGCCTCATTCCTTTTCAGACTGCATGATTTATATTTTCATATTATCTATTGTAATTGGTTTACTGTAAGGATAAAGTAGATGTAAGGAGAAGCAAGTGGCGGAAATGAACCTTATTGGCTGGTGCCAAGAGTCCAAGAGAGTCCAAGAGTAAGATCAAGTCGTCCGGGTTAACCCAAGCGAAGGGTAAGGGGGCCACGGTACCTATCCGTTTAGTGCGGATTCACCGATGTGGTTTAACAGGAAATGTCAAGGTTAGCAGGCTTTTGTATCGATGTCATTTGATGGTGTAGGTTTGTTTAATATATTGCCACTGGCGGCGGGATGTGTCCGACGTTGGATGTCTGACCATCCGAGCGACCATTGCCTTACTGCTTGCTTCGCCGGTCGCTTGCGGGACTGTCGAGAAAGGCAGTGCCAGTGGACAGAAAATCGAGAGGATTAGGTGAAGGGTGTGGTAGTGCCAAACGTGGAGTAGATTTGGCGGTTGAGATTTTTGAGGAGATAGCGGCAGTTACCAGCCAAGGGCGTCCTTGGGCAAGCGGTAGCTCTGCCGCCGTCTAGGTCATATTGCCCCAGCGTGTTGACCAACTGATTAGGGTGAGTTGGCTGGTGCGTTTTAATACTCCTGTAGTCTTTTACAAAATAGTTCCAAGGCTTATTTAGCTTCTTGCTTTGTTATAATATAGAATATAATGTTGTAATGCAATATACTGCAATAATACACTATATTCCTGATCGCCAATCTAGAACATTCACTTCTCAAGTTTTCAACACCAGTCGTCATCCGTAGGGTTTGCCTGTTGCCTTAGCGCCATGTTGGCGTGCAAAATGGAAACAAGATCCGTAGAGGTGGTTTTGTTTAACGTCTGCAAGGAAACTCTTTCAGGCACGGTGAAAAGCTTATTATATTGAACATATTCAATAAATCTCCGGTGAAGTATCCTACCCTGGCTATAAAGATCTGGTAAAGCGTGATAATATTGGACAATGACTGTTGTCATCCATTAGAGCGCAGCGTATTCCAAATAATACATGGGAAAAACCATTGCTGAGATCTAAGAATCCTTACAATGTCACACGTGATTAATGCAATAACAATGGCTCTCTTACCTTCAGTAATAAAATGGTTTATGGAACAACAAAGAGAGCAGTTACATTCAGGTTATCTGAACGAGGTAAGTTGGGCAGTGGAAACATTAATATTGTTGTTTACACGTGCAAGTGCAGATATTATGTTAACCAATGGCGTACCAGAGGTGGAGTTCCGTGTGGAGCGTGGAGGAATACACTACTCTGTTCCAACAGCAGATAGATTATAGGTATGTTTATATTCGTTATAAACTTTGTAGGCGAGGAACGGTGGTACCTATTTTAGGCTTATATGAGTTGAGTGAATATTGAGCAACGATTACATTGTGAAGATAGGTGCATTGCGACGTTCAAGCATTTCTTTGCTAAGTGCATCTGAGTGACGACGGCCACTCTCTCTCCCACCCTCTCCCTCACTCTCGCTCCCTCCCCCTCCCTCCCTCTCCCTCCCTCCCCCTCCCTCCCTCCCCCTCCCTCCCTCTCTCTCGCTCGCTCCCTCCCCCTCCCTCCCTCCCTCCCTCTCGCTCCCTCCCCCTCCCTCCCTCTCACTCCCACCCTCTCCCACCTTCTCACCCCTCTCCCCACCCTCTCACCTACCCTCTCCCTCATCTCCCCCCTCTCTCCACCTCTCCCTCCCACTACCTCTCCCTCCCACTCCCTCTCACTCCCTCCCTCTCCCTCCCTATCACTCCCTCTCCCCCTTCCCTCTCTCCCTCTCTCTTTCTTTCTCTCCATCTTTCTTACCCTCTTTCTTTTTTTCTATCTCTCTTTATTTATTTCCCTGATTGCCCTCCCCTTATGTAGGGCTTAAAGACGCCTGTCGGGGAGCAGAGGGACCTCTGGACCAGACAGAGTGAAGACCTGGAAACAGGTGGTCACCTAAGCACCAGGTATGATAGTGAGGAAGAGGATGGTCTGAAATGCAGGCGAAATGGATGATTGGAAGGGTGATAATGGAGCAATTGATGTAATGAATGGCGGGGGAAACCGAAGAACCCGGAGAAAACCCGTCCAGACGCCGCTTCGTCCACAATGAATACCACATGCGGGTCGTGCGGGTCTAACCACTCAGCCACGGCGCCGCTATTATACTACCAGACTCAGGGAAGGATGAGGAATAATCCTGGCTACAGATTGCCTCTGCCGGCAATCGAACCCGGGACCCCCTACACAGCAGGCAGATGCTGTACCAACTGCGCTACGGGGCCAGCCAACGACAACCACTTGAAATTCAAAATATATGGTTCATTTGTAAGTAGAGTAGAGACAGGATATTTCTAAAGCCATTAGGACATAATACTTATGAGATTGTCAAATAAGTATTTATCCGAGCATAATTAATGCAGATAATATTCTCAGTTTAGTCGCGTAGGATGCCTTCACCCGTGCTTGGCATCGCTGATAGTCAAGTAGATAGTCTCTAGTCCTCGATACATGCTCTAATTTTTGTACTTCCCTTAGTAGGTATTTTTTTTAGCTATACCTTACAGGAATGCAAATGAAACATCTAGAATGATTGCATCAGGATAGTTGTAATTTAGAATTCACAAGTTTTATAGATGGAGCATAAACCCCTGATGTATAGGCAACCTCTTCGTGTCAGCTGTTCTGCGGGGAGATCTACTTCACTTGGAGTAAAAGCCACTGATGAATACTACAAGAGCATTTCATTCCTACAGCACTGTTGAGACAGAAGTCGCAGGCATATCCAGAATTTAGACAATGAACCTTCTTTATCTGATTACCCTCCCCTTACGCAGGACTTACACCCCCTAGGACTTACAAGCCAGTGCCTTGGGTCAGACGTCTGTCGGAGAGCACAGTAGCCTATGGACCGGACAGAGTGAAGACCTGGAAGCGGGTGGTCAGCCAAGCACCAGGTATAATAGTGAAGAAGAGGATTATATATATGCAATGCAGGCAAAATCGAAGTTGCGCAATTGGTGGAATGAGTGGCCGGGAAAACCGGAGAACCCGAAGAAAACCCGCCCAGGCGCCGCTTCGTTCACCACGAGTACCACATGCAGGTCACTGGGATCGAACTCGGGCCACCTAGGTGGTAGGTGAACGGCCTAACCGCCCGGCCACGACGTCGCCATACAGTGTATCTAATTCTTAAAATGCCTGTTACGTTAGGCAACCAATTAAGCTTTGTGTATTTGACACTGAAAATAGAATAAAGGGATCAGACATCTATCAATTCTTATAGAAATAAGAAGAAAATCGGCCAATATTGTATTTCTGTAGTATTTTTGCTACTTTCTTACAGCAATCTGGAAACGTTATTTAAGATAGGTGAAACCATTATTCTCAGTGCGGGAAAAACCATTTTTAAGTGGAATCTTTTGGGATATTCCTACTTTCCTTTGGCATTTTAGTTATTTAAAATCGAATTGCAACATAATTACTGATGTAAGGAACTGAATACTAAATGATACTTTTCCTGTTGTTTGGATTTTATAAAACTGTTGAAATCACATATAGCCATAAAGAATGAATGCTTCTATTGTATTAAAAAGTAGCTTTCTGGGGTTATCCTGTGTATAATATTTTCTCTTCATATATTACTTTACGCAGATTATTCCATTGCCACAAAGTAAATGTATTTTCTAATATTATAAGAGGATAAAATGTATGAGTAAGAGGGTAATTTAAACAGAAACACTCAGCCAATTTTAATAGTGGTTTCAGCGTTGGATAGAATGCTGCTTTTGATGGAAAGGGGCCACAAAATACTTTTAACCTCAATTAATGAATTACAAAATGGCTGAAAACTGTTTACAACAGGCTTAGTGGAAATATCGCCTAGTATTTAATTATTTTATCTTTATATTTGCCTGTCAGGCATCAGACATTGGTATGTGATAGAAAATAGTCGTTTTTGTGATGCAGAATGTATGCGAAACAAAAGCTGGTTTCATTTTATTCCAAACATTATACCTAGATGGGCATGGCACAATACCCAGGTAAACGTAACGTAGAACTTAAAAAACGACAAACCTGTGTAGGCTCTTCATCAAAAATTGCAGGTGTGAGTAATGAAGTAGTGCCAAAACTTTTGAATAACCTTTATTTAAATTTATAGATGTGTGCACCGAAGTTAATGCATGCCAACACCTTATGGCTCTTATATAGCTGTCCCGTAACTCAGTCGGTGGAGCAACATCCCCCCCCCCCCCATTTGTATAAGGGGTCCCGGAGTTGTTCTTTAACTAGGTTTACACCCCTGCCTAGATATTCCTAGAGTATGGAACTATGAAGGGTTGAGTGAATTTCATACTATAAGTTAAACCCAAGTAATAGAAATCCATAGTTACAAAAGTATATCGTCATGCCTTTATTTTAGTTTAGGACTGAGGTGTATGTAATAACCCGACAACATTTTTTATTTTCTTTTTTTGTTGGGGGGGGGGGGGAGTCCGCGGAGATCCCACATTCAGTAAACGCTGACAAAAGCACATGCAGTCCAGAGTTAAGAACGTGCAATGTCAAAAAGCCAGACACTACTTGATATAAAAGCCAAAGCAATTAAAACATTTTCGCATTGGAAAACTCCTTACATATTCTGCAATGCTAGTGAAAAAGGTTGTGCTCAGAGGTTTCAACTTCAGATTTCACTGCATGCATCTGCATTGAAATAAAATGTCAAAGAAACGTGAATTCTATGCATATTGCATTCCTGTAAACAAGACCGGTATTTCGCTTGTCAACTGTCTGCTGCCCTTATCTGATACAACGTGACAGATAGATGGGTATGCTTTTATTTTTAGTGCTTTATAAACAATATCATAGGTACACATTTTCGGTGTGTTCGCTGCATTTTGGTGTCTCGCTCCACTCGAGAATTCTATTGTTTAGCTCAGACCGTTCACGTGATATTTACCTGGGCTATCTCATAATTAAAGTATGAACTTAAATATATGGCAAAAATGTTATCAGAAAATGCTAGATTCTATAAAATATGAACTAAAATATATTTATTTCAATGAGTGTAGCTTGACTCACTCAGCATTGCCACCAGAGGAAACCGAAACCTAGGAATCACGTGCACTTTTCTATATTGCTGTTGTAACATAAAACCAGTTTATAATCTCAAATAAAGCCCATTTTGTTTTAACATTAACATTAAAAAATAACCTTTATTTTGTAAAAAATGAATTAATGATTTAAAAAAACAGTTGTTGGAAACAGAGTTGTAAAATAAAAATGGATTTTGATTAGTAATCGATTTAAAACAGATGAATGACCAGGTGATAATTGGTATATATAATTTAGTTCCTTTGTGTGTGAACTAGTGATTATAAATTTATCTATGGTTTCACTATCAGGAATTACATTTATTAGGACTATTTCACGAATTAAATGAAATGTAATTTAAATGGTGGATTGCAATTAATAAACTCTCATTGTAGTTTCTAACCTAAATCTTTTAAGATGTTGCTTGTGCCATTAGTTGGATTGTCTACTGTTAATTTATAATGCCTTTGAATACAACATTTGTGGAACTGATTCCAAACATATTTCCTCTCGTGTTGTGTGTTCTGTGGTTCTCTAACCTGATCACATTAGAAAAGCAGACTAGGTGATAATTAAAATTCCGAGGAGGCAACACTGAACCTTATTTATTTGTTTTTCGAATGCATGAAGGACATAATTGGTTGAAATTTAGCACGAAGAGCTTAATCATTTGGTTCAACGTTATAGCACATCAGAACTTGTATTCTTTGATGGATACCTTAGACTTTTGCATACCAATACTTAACATATCATTAGCGCAAATGAGAATTAAGGCTTACCTTAGACAAGATGTGTGGTGTCTACTGCATTCTGGAAGGATTCATCACAACACACATTTTCATCAGAGCTGGTAACGTGTCCCAAACTTTTAGTGTATTGTAGTATCGATATTGTTCCAGCTCAATAACGTTTCAAGAGATCCATGCTGGATTTGTCTATATGTATGTTTCTTAAGTTTTCTGTCCTGCAAAGAAGTGATAGAGATTTACGTTTCGCTCTGGAATTCCTTAAGCATTGCACATCAATACATGAACAGATGAATGTGATTCATTAAATTGTTTTCAAAACGTCTATGGAAGAACTTGTTCGGGAATTGTTTGAAGGACAACTGGTCCATAACACCGGAGGAAATTTGGCGTCATCAGCCATTTCATTTTCTAGTACATACTTGGAGAAGGCATTCATTTGGGGAATATCAGGAATTACGCTGTGCAATTCACTCTACCTTTTTTACGAACGACTTATGTGATATGGTTAGATCTTAGAACCGTATATTTAAACAATAATCATCATAATATTAATTTGCCATACTCACTTGCGGTACTGTAACCTAACTTTTGCGGTAATGTAACTTGCCCTTTTGCGGTTACGTAACGGTACCCCACGGCCAACTTTGTGCAAATGGCATACGCCTTTAAGAATATGAACTTAAATTTTGCATGTAAGAAACGAGCGAAGAAAGACCATTAGTAATCGCAGCATCTTTCTGTTTCAACCAAACGGTTATCTATACAGAATGTTACTATTATATACAATGAAACCTCAGTAACAATCATATAATGCAGAGAGTACGAGTTATAGCTCTTAACGTTAATGTTTGGTAACTATGTTTTACAACTATTGCATTTTAAGCTATGAAAAGAGGGACATTGTATCCAGATCAGGTTGCATCATTTTGTACAAACGCTTTTGCCACCATTCTTAATGAAGTATAACAAATGGCTGCGTTATTATCTATGTATCTGTTTTTAAGTGCGCTTTTGCCGCGTTATACGTTATCTTTTGTCATTTCATTGTGCACTGGTCCGTAGAGCGACTCCATTAGCCTCTGTCAACTCATCACACTAATGTTCGCTGCACAAAGCAAAAAGGGATTATGTATTAAAGGGAGTAATATGGTGTTAATTTGATGTGCAGAGGTTGAAAATGTCATGTAGGAGACCGAAAGAGATAAAATGAGCTTAGGTTCATTCTTTGACCTACACAGCGAGAATAATGGGTGCTTTTATCCTTTCGGCAAACACATCAATTAACTCATCTGAGTGGTACCAATTGTGAGTGATTTTATAGAATTTCCAGTCTTTGTGACTGTTTGCAACAACAGAGAAAATGGGAAACATATGTGGAAAAGGTATGAACAGAAAGTACGAGAATATGCGCCAAAGAGAAGTTAAGGGAGAAGTAAGCACAGACAATGGATAAAAGAAGAAAACAGAGAAAGACAGAAGTTAAGCGAGTAGAAACAAAGGGAAAAGAGAGAATTTCATGAGTGAAGTACGAAATATAATTGAATAGTGTAAGAGAAAGTTGAGGAGAGGAAAGCGGAACAGTGGAGTGGATGAGGGAAGGGGGAGGAGAAAGATATTTTATCAACGTGCTTATACTCTTATTTCATTGGCAGATAAATTTTCCACTACTCAAGTACTTTTACACCGGTCAGAAGCTTTGAAAACTTTTCTTAGTTTTTGTCATAATTATAAGCTATGTTTTGAAGTAATATAAACTGTTTTATGTGACAATGCAACTTACTCTGTTCAAAGAAAATTAAATTCATTTAATACTTCATGATTCTGAACGTCTCTGAATTGCATGACTTATACTAATTCCTGCTGAGTGTTCAGAAAGTGAACTAGCTTTATATCAGAACATCAGTTGACTGTAACAAAATAACATCTGTTTGTTACTGACTTCTTTGGTAACGCTTATGTTTCAGTAGTCTATCAATGTTTGACGACAAAGTTGAAGTGCATAGTGTTAGAAAACACACCAAGTGATCGTGGCGTAATCTATTGCATTGCAGACTTTTAATATACATATGTAGAGCAATACTCGCTCTTAATCAAGCTATTCCTGAAATGCTTATTTCTTTATATACTATATTTTCATCTACATAAGCATTTTCAGAAAATATCTTATTGCTAATTTTTTTTGCAGGTACAAGAGGAATATGGGAATACAGTAGGCTTTAGTCATAATTAAATGTTTTAAGGTTTAGGTGCTATGCGATTACCTCTTTGCTAGGCCAAGAGGTAAAATAATTACATTCATATTTGAGAAAAGTATAAGTATTCGGAAATTCAAATAAAAAAGATATCGGAATTGGCCCACTCAAAACAATAAAGAGCGATCCACATTTTTTATCCAGTAAGATTTTGTCTGTCTCTTACTGTTCAGCATTTATACAGAAGCCATCTAGAATCAAGAGATGCTCTGACGACATTCTCAGAAAATTCAAGTTATACGTAACTAAGAACATGCCTGCTTGTGTCCGTCGCTGGATACTGACTGTAAGTCAGTTTGGACGCCACCCTTCAACTGGAGTAGTGGGCTGGGGAATATCAGCTAATTGCGTAAGCGTCTCCAAAGAGACAAGGTTGGACATTGCTGAATTAGATCCTTAGCACTTCAGAATATATAAGCGCTCAGGGAAGTTAAAACCAATTTCTTATTACTCGAAGAAGATTAATGCTATAGAATAATGCAAAATAGATCTGCACTTTTTTTGCGCAATTTAGATTTTACGTATATCCAAAGGTTTACCAGTACCGCATGACATTGTTTCATTATAAAGACGATTACACATGCTATTTCCAGAAAAAGCACAAAATGCATTTAGATTGTCACACAGATGTATTAAAAATGGCATTTTATCACATTCAATAGATTCGTCTTATTATTTCACAGATTTAAATGGTTTGACAGCGCCTCTCCGTTCCCAGTCTCCACTTTTGCCTATTTAGACACATATCTACTTCTAGGCTTCCCATTGCTTCATTCACTTCACCCTTCCAGCATCTTTTTGGCCACCCTCGTTCTCTGCTTTCTTGTGGCATTCTAGTAATATTTTCCTAGGCCCTCTTTGTTCGCCCATGCGTTTGGTGTGTCCAAACCATTTAAGCATCATTATGTCTATAATTTTGGGATAAATATATGAACAACTTAGAGCATGACCATCATGGACGACAAGAAAAAGTGTATAAAGTCCTAAAACAGTTAAATGAGAATGAAAAACATAAACTGCAACATAACCCAATTAAGACTGAAGAATGGAACAAAGATTATAAGAAATTATGGACTGATTAAGACAAAGATAAATTAGTAACAATGTTAATGAATATGTAGATTTAATAAGTATGGATGAACTAAAAGAAACTTTAAAAAATTTCAAAAACAAAAAAAGTCCAGGAACTAATGGTTTGAATATGGAACTATTTAAATATGCCTCGGTTAAATTCCAGACTAGACTTTTGAATTTCATCAATATATGTTGGAAAAATGGGCATTTACCAGAGGAATTGAATATTGCATTGATATGTCCGATTTTTAAAAAGGGAGACCGAACTGAATGTGATAATTATAGAGGAATCAATCTTTTGAACTCAGGTTACAAGATCTATGCAAAAATCATAACACAAAGAATTGCTCCAATCTCAGAAACTAAATTGCATGATTCACAAAATGGATTTAGAAAAGGGCGTTCCTGCAATGATTGTATCTTCACAATAACACAGATTATGGAGAAACGACGAGAATATAATCTACCAACTCTAATAGCTTTTATATGTTATATAGACTATGTAAAAGCTTTTGATAAAGTAAAAAGAAATCTGCTATGGGAAATAATGGTTAAAAATGGATTTCCTCAACATTTAGTAAGAACAGTACAAAGTATGTATATAAATACGATGGCAAACTATGCTCAGAAGACATTTTAAAATAAAGGGGAGAAATGTTGACACATTGCTGTTTGCTGATGACCAGATTTTAATTGCGGAGACGGAAGATAACTTACAAAGAGCCATACATGAATTAAATAATATTACAAGAGAATATAATCTTCAAATTTCATTTGAAAAAAATAATGGCTTTTATGGGAACAAACCATTTAAGAGCAAAAATTTGTATAAATGATAAACCCATCCAACAACAAAGTGATTTTAATTATCTTGGCTATATTGTGTCATATACCAGCAATAGAGATATACAAAACAAAATAAACAAATTCCAAACAATATGTGGCACAATAAAAATAACTTTTAAAAATTGTAATCGTCAAACTTTGTTAAAACTGTATAAAATAATGGCGATCCCAACCCTGCTTTATGGGTGTGAAAACTGGGTCTTGACTATCTCACAACAGAAGAAAGTGGAGGCTGCTGAGATGTAATTTCTGAGACAGGTGGCAGGTTTTAGACTCATAGACAAGAAAAGAAACGAGGATATTAGAAGAGAATTGGAAATTCAGAGTCTAAATGAAACAATCATTGCATACAGGCAAAAATGGCAAGATCATGTGCAGAGAATGACCGACGACCGTACACCACAAGTAGTGCACAAGTATAAACCTGTAGGTAGAAGAAATGTTGGCAGGCCACGAATGAGATGGTCCGATCAATTTCCTTGAAGTCGGAACGGGCCACAAGGCTTATACCGTGATGATGATGATGATGATGATGATGATGTCTATAATTGTGATATGTAATTTTATAGAATTCCTGTTATCATATTATCCAATTGATCTTCTACAACTTCTTGTTATGCAGTCCATTTCCTTGGCTAATGACCTATTTCTTTGACTGTAACTTGCATCCCGTACCTCAGCTCCATATAGCAAAACACTTTGAATAATACAGATGCATAATATCCTTTTTGTTGCCTTTGTGAAAAGGTCATAATCGAAAAAACGTGGTTCGGGTGGGGGCATTTTCTCAAATGTATTCGTGTCGTATCCTTGAAAAAGGTTGAACTTAAATAGCAAGTTTAATATTTATTTGACATTTCCTTCTTGAATTATGCTGTTTACACACACACACACGCACGCACGCACACACACACACACACACACACACACACACACCCACACACACACACACCTGTGCTTATTTATAGTTTTTATAACGTGTATTTCCGTTTTTGTGTGAAATACATTTTCTCTACTTACCAGATGTAAATAATAGAGAGGAAAATTAATGAAACAAAGAAACAAAGAGTGAAAACACCGATACTGTATTTTGTTTATCTGTAGCTTCGTTCATTAACTAAAACCAACCCTTGTTTCTGTGTTTTATGACACTGGCGCCGCAGTTTGACACTAACAAAGATCATTTTTATTAACAAACCAACAAACATATGTTGATAAATACCAGTTTCTCTCAACCTGCCTCGTTGCACAATTCATCACTATTGGAAAGCTGTAAATCTATATTTAAACATTGATCACGATTAGTTATCGCCAATCGAAATTCAGTCATGCTTACAGCAATATCATACACGCTGATTGCAGTAATACCTCGCATTTTAAACCTGAGTGCATATTTATCGTTTTTAATATGGCATTGGTAAACACTCCCATTATCGCAAAAACGCCAGTGCTTCATATATCTTCCATCAGTTCGTTTTATACGTAAAATGTTTTGGTGTTTAGAAGTACTACAAACCCCTAAATATTTTTAAAACTTACAAACAGGAACACTCCAGCTCTCAGCAATTTTATTATATGAGCCTCAGCCCACTAGGTTTAAAACTATTAGCATCCATTTATTTAAATTGCCATTCAGAAGCTAAAACTTTTATTTGGTTGCTGTTAATTGTGATAATCTTTAGACAAAATGGTTCACACAGCTGCTCTTTATATGTTATTCGCTTTTATTTTTCTCAAAATTCAGTTTTTGCGATGCAAACTTTATAGTTTAATTTGGAAAAACTTTGTTCGCAAATATATGTAGAGCTATACTCTGTGTTATACACACTATTCTTGCGAAGGTTTATTTATCTATTTGCTTCATTTTAATGGACATAAGGATTTCCAGAAAGTATTCGTTCACCTACGACCTAGGCGGCCCGAGTTCAATCCCAGCGACCCGCATGTGGTATTTATGGTGGACGAAGCGGTGTGTAGGTGAGTTTTCTCCAATTTCTCCAGTTTCCCCCGCCACTCATTCCACCACCTGCTCCACAATCAGCTTTCCATTCATCGATTTCGCCTACATTTCATATCATCCTCTTCCTCACTCTCATACCTGGTACTTGCCTGACGACCCTCTTCCAGGTCTTCACTCTGTCGGGTCATAGGTTCGTCTGCTCCCCAAAAGGCGTCTGACCCTAGGCACAGGACTTCTCCATCCTAGGGGTCTAGGTTCTACATAAGGGGAGGATAAAGAAGAAAATTGTTATTATTATTATTATTATTATTATTATTATTATTATTATTATTATTATTATTATTATTATTATTATTATTATTATTATTATTATTATTATTATTATTATTATTATTGTTATTGTTGTTATTGTTGTTGTTGTTATTGTTATCATTGTTATTATTATTATTGTTATTATTATTATTATTAATATTATTATTATTATTATTATTATTATTATTATTATTATTATTATTATTATTATTATTATTATTATTATTATTATTATTATTATTATTAGAAACGAGAAGTACATTATATGCATTATATATGTTTAAAGACTTGTTTAAACATATTTCTTAAACGCTGTTAATGTTGCTTGTTTAAATACATGCAGAACACAGGCTGACTTTTTTCGTTTAGATAATTCCCCAGGGAACACGTACAAAAGCAAATAACCGTTTCTGAGCCGGCTGTACCAGGCCCAAGTAATTCATAAGTAATTCGACTCTTTCCCCTGCACCCTCTGGTCCATCGGAAAACATTTGGAGCCAGCTGTACCATCCCATGGGGTCCCGGAAACCAGTGGCTCGCCTTCCAAACCGGGGGACGATTGTTCCTGAGTACATTTTGTTCCCCCTGCCCTGCTGCTGCCCCGACGTTCGCCGACGCTTCCAACCCTGAAAGAGACCCAATGGGACAATGGCTGAAATGAAATTATTAACGTAATAAAACAGAAGGACAGGTAATCCTCCCCAGCATTCGCCTGGCGAATCGAGAGAAGCTCCGAAAAAGGAAATGTGGGTCAGGAAATTCGGGGATCGAACCAGTGACCTTCCGAATGCAGGCCACAGACGTTGCCGCCTGAGTTATCACACTTCATAAATAGACAAACTTAACACATTAACATATTCTTTGACATTTAGTTGTTCAAATATTCAGAAAAGCACAACATTGGTATAACGTAAGAGAGTACCTTAATTTTCATCTGGACACAGTGCCATTCTTTACAAGTCGTTATACACGAATTGATGCTGTTGTCCCAGAACAATGGTTTACAGAATCCAAAGATCACATGTTTTAATCCACACAGGGTGCACACAGCTTATGATTTACGAATAAGGGCCGACCTGTCTAGCTCAGGACTTCCGTGTAGTAGTATAATATATGGATAAATAAAATGGGGAGGGTGGTTCAACTGTGCAACAGTTTATCGACTATATGGCTTCATAAAGTAACATTTCTTTCGCAAGTGCGAAATAAAAAGCTGTGGCTGTCAAACGCATTCATGCGCCTAGCGTTGTCTTTATTCACCAAGAAAAACTCGCACACGGAATTAATATAATAATGCAATATTCCGATAGCATAAAAGATGCAGCTAATATGTTCGAAATTGACAAATATAAAAAAACCGTACCAAAACATTTGTGATAATTTTAGTTCCTCTACTATGTCTAAGCAAAGGAAGTGTATTCGACCCAAAATATCGATGTCGAGATTTTACCGTAATAACAATAACAGTCAGCACGTGGTCAGCAAAAAAAAAAAAAAAAAACAGTTGAGGTAAATAATAAATAAAAACTAATAAATAAATTAGTAAAAACAGATACTGTGCAGTAGTTATTTATTGCTGAAACATGAGCTCAAAACTGAAATTAGATAAATTTTCCATTCATCTACCTAAGTATAAATAGCTGCAGGGTTTGAGTATTGTTGTGATGCTCTCGGCTCTGAACAGCGTGGGCTTGATTGTTCCAGCTACAAAAGCAAACGAGGAAGCACGTGGAATGGCATCATAGTGATTTATCTTTACCTGCTAACAAATGAACACCATATCCTGGACAGCAAGTGGATAGTACCCAATTAAGTGAAGAAGATTATTCATACAGAATATTACCCAGCGCTCGTGACTGATAAGATTAACCACTGTTGTCCCCGAGGCAACTTGAATATTCAGTAAGAGATGGGAATATTCCCCACAACAGCTGCATAAGTCAGGTTTTGAACGAGATCCAATAGAACTTGTGTCATCTCTACACAACAGCACGGCATCATTACAAGGCGTAGTCACATCGTTCAGATTGATGCTACACGGGCAAAAAATATAACATGTGCATGAAGATATATTCTAACATTTACTTTAGCTTATTCTATACGACAGCACGATAGATAATTGTGCAGCTATTTGTAAGTTTCCCTGATGAAAAGCGAAATATATGCATATTTTGTTCTTCCTCCTTGTGTATAGGTTAAGTATAGTGTTCATTTGCCCTTTTATTCCTTGGATGAGTTATAGATGCTTCAGTCCATCTCCTACTTGATTTGCCCCATCCAAAGGTCTGTCTTCTTTGGATCTGTTTGCTAGACGGTTGTTTACCATTGTGTTAATGTGTTCTTTCCAAATTTCCTTCGCTCATTAGTAAATTTATTTATATCCTGAATTTTTAAATTTTCTCTGATTGTGTATTTTATCTAATAAAATTTTTCCTTGAATTGCTCTTAATATTTTCAATTCGCACGTACTATATTTGTTTTGTTTTGACTGTTTGGTTTCTGCTGCATGTGTTAAGATTGGTCTATTGTTTAATAAATGAAAATTTCACTCTTTACTGCCATATACTTATTTCGCCAAGTTATGTCATTTATGCATTCTGGTATGTACCCTGGTTTATCACTCCGTTTTTTCTTCTCTTTGGTTTAAATGTGTGGTCCTTGATATTTTAATACCTGAATAATTTAATTCTGAAACCTGGTGAATAATTTTTCTTTACACTTTTAATTTACATCACAGTGGCTCTTTCAACACTGTTAGGCATTTCGTTTTTTGTGTTTTTCTTTCCACATTATATTGTTTTGCCTTTATATTCAATTGGTGTAATAGCCTTTGCAGTTCTTCTCCTGTTTGTGATATAAGGACATCATCTACGTAGCATATTATATGAAATCTTGTCTTTCCCAACCTGTATTCTCACTATTTTGGCACATCTTCAATTAATTTATCCATTATAAGATTAATGGGAATGGGGGCAAGGAATCGCCTTGTTTAATTTCCAGACCATTTATTATTTCTTCAGTTTGTTCCTTTACCTTTAATTTCTGTCTTGCACTCTGTGTTACTTTGGTACGTCTTTTTCTTGCAATATATGCACATATTTTATTTTGCCCTATGGAAGGATTTTTTCAAGTCCACAAGACACAAAAATACAGGTTAATTAAACTCACACAATTTTTCTGAGACATATTTATCCACTGTAGACCTATTTCTCCTAAAGCCCTGTTCTTCATTAATGGGTATTATTGTATACAACTTGTTATTTAAAATTCTAGTAAAAACCTTCATTGTGGTATTAAGGAATGTTATTCCGCAATAATTTTCCGGCTTAATCTTTTCCACTTTCTTAAATATTTGAATGGTAATTTAAGAAAGCCTGGAAAAATATCGCAGAATAACATTACATATATTTTCTCTATTTCTTTATTAAGGAAATTAAAGGAAATAATGTATTCATCAAACAATTCCTTATCGAGATTTCACGGAAATTACACATTTTGATATATCTGGAAGTCAAAAACATTTTTAAAGGTCTAGGGGCTCTAATGACCTAGCTGTCGACGGGCCCTTAAACCCTAACCACTCACTCACTCACTTTTTAAAGGTCTGTAAGAAGATCACCCAAAAGTTACATATTGGAATGAAATATGCAGTTTATGGCTGCCAGGACATTTGGGAGCAAATGCCACTCCATCATCATCATCATCATCATCATCATCATCATCATCGTCGTCGTCGTCGTCGTCGTCGTCGTCGTTGTTGTCGTTGTTGTCGTGTAGACCTTTAATAACTTTTACTAGATGCACTGGGTATTCTTCACTTAATATGTGCCATAATTTGTTCCTTAAACCTTTATCAAAGGCAAGGTACTGTTATCAAATGTGCAAACATAATACTTGTAACTGTTTTGTGAAGTAGGTGCCTTGGTAAACACGTTCGCAGGCACATTATCGTCTTGATCATCCTCAGCACGTCAGTTGTAGCATATGCTGCAGGTCGTGTTAACCGAATCACAACCGTTTCTCATATAGCGTTGCCTCATATGCGACATCCATTTTAACGATTGCACCTGCCTCGTCATTTATGATGATGAATGTTGAGAGAGCGAGCCAAGTTTCTGCTGTCCGTGACGGATTGCCCTTCAGCAACGTGCTTCAGAGTGCATTAAAATAAGAACACATACATGAATGTTCTCCCATACCTGCAAACTCAAATACCCCTAAATCCACTGCAGTAGTTTTACTTTGAAACACTTTAGTACCGAAATGTTTGAAGCAAGAACACATCAAAGAGATCTGAAGTGAAATAGTTTCTCTCTCTATCTCTCTTTGTCTGCCTGTCTGTCTTTCTGTCTGTCTGTCTGTCTATCTGTCTATCTGTCTGTCTGCCTGTCTATCTGTCTATCTGCCTGTCTGTCTGCCTGTTTATCTGTCTGTCTGTCTATCTGTATGTCTGTCTGTCTGTATGTCTGTCTACCTGTCTGTCTGTTTGCCTGCCTGTCTGGCTGGCTGGCTGGCTGTCTCTCTCTCTCTCTGTCTCTCCCTTATTAGCATTGACTTCCAAATTCATTCCAAATTATTCGCACAAAATGTAAATTATCCTCCAAGAGCACACATTAATGTAAACGCCTTATTTCTCAATGTTTTTATTATAACGTTGTGTTAAGTATTTCGGTAAATTTGACAGCTTTAGAAAGATTTACTTAATTATTATACAGAACACAAATTATGTTAACATCATAAATAAATGTGAAGAATTGTAAGCCGGAAGAACATTGGGAGCGATGCTCATCCATTTTTCAAGTGTAACAGAGTAAGCAATCGAGAAAATCTGTGTTGCTAAGAGCGGAAAATATTCTCGGCCAGAGATGTCCAACCTTGTCCCTTTGGAGAGCTTGCCTAGTTGCTGCTATTGCCTGCCTCCTGTTCCCCATGTCAATAGATTTATTGGCATGTAAAACAACTCTGCGGGACAAAATTCCGGCACACTGGCGACGCTGATGTGATCCTGGCAATTGAGAGCGTCGTTACACAACAAAATAAAGTAATGCCTCCTCTTTACGTCGGAGAGTGAATCAGTGTGCGGGGTATAGCCTCACTGAGGCAGTCAGTATCGAGTGACGGACACAAACGATGTTTTTAAATCATATTTTGAACTCACTGGAAATATCCTCACAAGATCTCTTCATTGTGGATACTTTTTGCGTAAAAGACAAAGTTCACTGAACATGGAATATGGATCTGTTAAAACACAGAATTTGTCATATACTATTTTCTTTTGAGTGCACCATTTCCGAGATATTCTTTATTATTTGTTTGAATTTGCCAACACTTATGCTTTTTAAAAATAGGAACATGTTAGTCGTTTTCGTCTCTTAGGCTTGCAAAGAGAATGGATTTCTGAGGCATCACATAGCAACCAGGTCTTAAAAATTTTCACTGACACTTAAAGCCTACTGCACTCCCATATTCCTCTCGCACCTACAAGAAAATTAGTATGGAGGTAATTTTTAAAAATGCTTATGTCGATTAAAATGTAGTAGATAGAGAAATAAGCATTTGTAAGCATAGTGTGTATAAGAGTGAGTATAGCTCAACGTATATTTGCGAGCAGAGTTTCTCCAAATTGAGTATGTATTGCAATAGTTTACGTGACGATCACTTGGTGTATTTTCTAAGGTTACGCACTTCGACTTTGGCGCCCAACATGGATAGACTACTTAAACATAAGCATTACCAAATAAGTTGCTAATGAACAGATGTCTATCGCATAGGATTTGAAAATTCTTAAATATGACTTATGTGTGTTAAACATACCCTTTCGTCTAAAAACTCGTTTGTCCCCAGTATGGCGGTAGGAGATACTGGTTGATTAATGCATTTATGAAGAAACCTCTAGACAAACTGTAGTTGAGGTGCAAAGTCATTTTGCCTCTGTGCTTGAACTCGGAGGTATTTGGTGTTCACGATGAATTCTAGTAACCGAAGACTGACTTGTACGCATGGACTGTTGCTCTTGTGCTGTGAATGGAGAACTATTGATGCACTCAAGAACCTCCTATTCTGGAGCCACTGTTCTTACACATGTCTGAAATTCCGAGAGATGTGTTTGTGTTTTGGAAAGTCCCTGTTTCTCTCAGTCGTTGTTGTATAACAGTAAATGTGCTGTGATGAGGCAAATGTCTCCTTGGGTATAGCCCAGCATAAAACGCTCGTGCCCTTTTCGCATTTCCCCAAGCAGCACCATAAACGTAATGCATATCTGCTAGTCCTGCATAAGTGGTACATCTTTATACTCGGCTGTAAATATGAAAGTCCTTCCAGTAAGCGAAGTACTTCACTATATGCTGCTAGCCGAGAATGATAACCGGAACCGGTAACAAAATGCAGATTTTACGTTAATATTGATGTAAACAATATTAAAACAGAATATAAGCGATATTCCAAAATGCATATATTTATATATAAAGCATAAATGATATTCCAGTGCCGAAAAGGGATCAAGGATCTGTGTGACAGAATTTCATCTAGCCCGGCGGGGTGTTTGAAAACTTTTAATGCCCTCTAGTTGATAAGATGTTATTTGGTGCTATTCTGATTCACCCTCTATACCACGCGGCCCACTTCATCCGGCATCACCTTCGTGCTCTAAAACAGCTACAGAACTCCATGGTGCAATTCTGTTCATAGAGACGGCAGTGGCGCATTCTGCCTATCAGTGAAGACGTGAGATAAGAAGCAGTTGAACTAGCGTGTGTAGTCCGTGATAACAGAATAGACAACCAATAAGGTTCCCCTTTACTTACTGGATCTTTATTTTCCAGTGATTGAACTCACTCTATTATGATGATGATGATGATTATTATTATTATTATTATTATTATTATTATTATTATTATTATTATTATTATTATTATTATTATTATTATTATTATTATTATTATTATTATTATTATTATTATTATTATTATTATTATTATTATTATTATTATTATTATTATTATTAGTATTATTATTATTATTAGTATTATTATTATTATTATTAATTATTATTATTATTATTATTATTATTATTATTATTTACTACTATATTTACTAATTCAACATAAAACTTTATTTCAAGGAGTAGACTTGTAGCCTGTTCTGACCTTACAATACTTCACAATATACATGTTTTCCTAGGTCTATAGTCCATTACTTCTGTCCCACTCTTCCTAAATGCTCCATCGACCTCACTTTCGCATCCTCTACTCTTTTATTCATATATATTTAATTACTTCCTTATTTCCAAATTCTTTCTTTGTTCTCTCAGAGTGCGTCCTTTTACTTTCCTTAGGAGTTTCATTTCTGAGGACTGTATCCTTCTTTCATCTTTCAGGTCTCACTTCAATATGTAAGCATTGGTGTTGTCATTACTTTACACAATTTTTTATTTTTATGTTTCCCCGTTTTGTTTGCTAATGAATATTTATCGTAGCACATTTAAATTGAAACTTATTTAACCTACTGGAGATGTCATTATCATATCCATAACCTATATCATATCCTAGGTGAAAGTGAGATACTTGTTCTATTTGTTTTCCATCTAGTATTATTTTAGAGCGTATTGGGTATTTTCCTTTAAAGGCCATAATTTTAGCCTTATTTTCCTATATTTCAGGTTATTTACCTTGTTTTTTAAGTAGAAGTAATGTAGAATAATTTTAAAATCATCTCACGTGTTTTCTATAAATATTAGCTCACGGGCAAATGGTAATGTTTAAATTCGTAGCTTGTGTTGTTAATTTTTTCAACCTGTTTTTCCATTGTCTAACAATGTAGTCAGTATATGTACTAAAGGAGGTGGGTGAAAGACTACACCTAGCCATAATATACACCAGGTGACCAATCCAGCTGGCACTGGGGTAAGTAGGTAACCCTTCCTTGCGTTAAAAGAATTGCAGAAATCACGGGGGTAAATCCAGTTAGTAGCGTGCGTAAACTTTGTTATGCTTTTAAGAGATGCCAGACCAGCGCGTGTAGTGCGTGTAAATAGGCAGAAGAGTCTTAGAATATTTTCCACCTAACTTACAGGACTTTATTTTGCTGGGAATAAACTCATTCCTATACATGCTGCTATTGTCTCACATTATGGATTGCGGATTGTAAATTGCTTAACAAAATCCATGCAAACGTGAGGGCCCGTAATGTTTCTTTGTTTATTATTAAAGTTATTGTTGTATTTTAGAATTATTTTAGTTATTGCTATTATCGCTATTGTTATTCTCATATTGCATTACTTTTATTGTTTTATTCTCATTAGTTTATTATTGTTAATTATTATTAGTATTATTTCTCTTATTATTATCATTATAATAACAATTATTGTTATCAATTCACCGTCAACATTAGTATCCCTATTATTATTCTTATCAGTTATATTATTATTGCTAGTTATTGTTATTTTTCAAGGCATTACTATTATATAGCAATTCGAACTCCTAACTATATAGAGAAATACCGGGTGGAACGGATGTCATTACATTGATTTAAACTAGGGGTAGATCTTGGTATTTGTAACACATTTTGTATCTTACGTTTCTGTCTCTGACGATTTCCTGTGTCACTTTCCCTAGCTCAGTACATAAACAAACTTCCTGTGTGGGTTGAAAACATAAACACATGCCGTGCCTTGTGCTTCTGTGATTACTGTGCATGCACAAGCGTTAACTTCCAAAACACAAAGTGAAAGCGAAGGTGTTTACATCCACAAACCAGGTAAATTCCCTGACCAACCTCAACTCAACGTTGTCGACATGTTACACGTATGAAGGAGCTGAACGTAGTATTCCTTCACGTCTGTAACAAACTTTTATCATCGAATATTCTTGTGAAATCAGGCATCCAATTTGGATAAAAAAATATTTATTCTTTCGAAATCGGCTGAACAAAGAACAAAATGCCATTCGACCTTTTTGTTTGCAATGCTTCTATGAAGCACATATTAGAAGGAATATAATGACTTCCCTTCCACACTGTATATATAGTTTTCGGAAAGACTAGCCTAGTTAAACAATGGCATCAATTCATGCTCCAACGCAGGTGTATACTAACAATAAAGCGCAAAAAACAATTTACGGCTAGACATTCATGCATGGTGCTTCCTTTGTGTATAGAAAACCATTCGGAGTGTATATTAATTACTTTTCTAGGTATTTTAAACGAATATTAGTTGTGTGGAAGGATAAATCTATACAATACCAAAGCAGTCTCAGTGCGGCGTATTGTGGGAAGGAACTAAATGCAGCGAAATTTATCGTTCGAAGTTGTAACTATTGTTGATGCACGCGCCCGGAGACTCCACGTCTCTCGGGAATACAACATTTGTGTTCCAAGTTCAGACGATTTTCTGCCAATAGTATCTCGAGAGCGAAATCCCGAGGGACGGCACACTCCAGCTTCCGTATAAATCACCGAGCGGCTCGATCCGGAGTTCAGAACTTCCTAAAATAGTCGTTTGTAGCTTGTGTTAAGGAACGGGTTCAAGTTTATGTGCTGCAGTAACCTCATGGTAAAGTAGAAGGCTAATGATAGTTTGAAAGCGGCGTTTATTAGCTCTAAGTAGAAATTAGGTCAACTAAAGTGTTAGTTTGACCACGCCATCTAGTGGCGATACGATCTAACCACTGATCTGCAGAACTATTTAATCGTTAGTGCTCAAGAGGAATATTTCCTGAAGGAATAATACCTTGTCTGTAGCCGAGAATGCAATGGACATTCAAGTGAAGGAACAGACATGGACACCTGCTATGCTATCCTGGAAGATTAGAAATTTATTTTTACCTAACCTGCGTTATGTTTATACATGGCAAAGAAAGCATTCTCTTTCCTCCAAGAATTCAATATGGAGATTTCATCTGATATAAATTTTAATATCCCTTATTAAAAACAAGATAAAAAACTCACGCTGCACTCACATAATTTTCTCTACTTATTCGAGGACACACTAAGAAATCTGATTCGTTGCACTCACATGACTTTCTCTACTTTTGTACTAACCATTCTTACAAACTCTTATTCCTATGTCTTCTTCGTGTTAGTTAAAAAAAAAAACATTTTTACAAATTATCTTATTGCTTATTTCCTTGTAGGTGCAAGGGGAATATTAGAATACAGTAGGCTTTGTGCGATAGTCAAATCATTTAAAGCTTTGAGATTCCGTTCTCTATGCACACTTAACATATAAGAAAATGAACAACGATTTTCAATTTCACGAAAGCTTTAAGTTTTCTGAAACTCACACACATAACAAGGAATATCTCCGAAATGGTTAACCCTACAAGGAAATTCATTGAGACATAAGTAGTGTATTTTAGCAAGATTTACATTTTTGTATAGTATGATTTGGTCTATCTCTAACAGTTTACCAGTTATGCAAAAGTCGTCCAGAGTAAATACGACTACAGGGGCTATAGCCAGTAAATTCAAGATATACATTTCATTTTTCATCAAAATATCTCAAAATCGTTAGAGCCATTTACAAGAAAATCAATATTTTCGAAAAAGTTTCCATGTAAAGGATAGTTTAGGGTGGGGCTATTTTCTTCAAAATATTTGTGTCACATCCTTGAACGACATTAAACTTAAATACCAACTTTGGTTTTTAACCGACTTTTCGTTTTTGAGTTATGGTGTACACACACACACAGACGGACCTCTTTCTAAAAATACTTTTTTTTTTTTATTATTATTATTATTATTTAGGGGGGTGAGTGTGTCGGGTTTAAGGGCCCGTCGACAACTTGGTCATTAGGTTATTATTTAGGGGTCCACAAAACATTATTTCCGGTGAAATCTCGACATCGAATTTTTGGGTGGAATACAGTACTTCCCCTATTTACCAGTAGAGAAAGTAATAAAAAAAAACCTATTCTTCCATGTACTTAAAGTTAATGGAAATAAATGTATGTAAAAATGGCTTAATGCATATTTCCTTATAGGAATCGTGGAAATTGGGGTTTACAGTAGACTTAAGCCATTATATCTATAAAGAGCTAGTCCGTAACTGAGCGACACAGAGAAAAAAACATCTGATATGTTGCACTGACATGACTTTCTCTACTCTTGTAGTAACCATTCTTACAAACTCTTATTCCTATATCTTCATGTTAGTTGAGATAAACATTTGCAAAAGTTATCTTATTGCTTATTTCCTTGTAGGTACAAGGAGAGTATGGGAATACAGCAGGCTTTGAGCGAGAGTCAAATATTTTTGAAGCCTTTAAATTCCCTTCTCTGTGCATGGTTAAGACATAAAAAATGAATAACGATCTTCCATTTGACGAAAGGTTAAGTTTTCCAAGATTCACGGAATTAACTACGAATATCTCCAAAATGGATCACTCTACAGAAAGGTGCATTTGGTCATAAATTGTGTTTTAACGACATCTACATTTTTTGTTTAGTAAGAGTTGGTCTATTTCTTGCGGCTTACGACTTATTCAAAAGTCACCCACAGTAAACAGGACTACATAAGCTATAGCCATAAAATTCAAAATATACATTTTATTTACCACAAAAATATCTTAAACATGTCATTTTAGTCAAAATCCTTAGAGCCATTTTCAAGAAAATAACAATTTTGTAAACGGTTTCCACGTAAAGGGTACTTTAGGGTGGAGGAATTTCTTCAAAATCTTCGTGTCGCATCCTTATAAGGTATTAAATTTAAATGCCCACTTTGGTTTTTAACTTACTTTTCGTTTTTGAGTTATACTGATCACAGAGTGACACACACACGCACGCGCGCGCACACACACACACACACACACACACACAAGGCCGCGCCTTAGCCGAGTTCTCACCAAAGCGGTCTGGGTTCGATTCCAGGCAACCGCGTATGGGATACGTGGTGGACGAAGCGGGTTTCCTCCGGGTTCTCCGGTTTCCCCCAATATCTCATTCCACCGGTGCTCCATCTTCATTCCATGTATCATGAGTGTCACAGCCTGTGGTGCCTTATGTAGTAAAAGCGGGCGTTAAACACTACAAAACACACACACACATATACAAGGACCTTTTTTAACAACACATTTTTGGGATTCAGGGGGCCTCAAAGCATATATTTCCGGTGAAATCTTTACATTGAATACTTGGGTGGAATACAGTATTTGGTTTACTTAATATACATAGTAGGAAAAGTAAAAAAAAAAACCAAAAAACAGATAGTGACTTTCCTATTCCAGAAAACTAGGTATTTGAAAATTCAAACCCATAACAACAAATATCTCGGAAACAAGTATCTCTAAATAAATAAAACTATCTGTAGAAACTCTATTTTTGATGGAGAAGGCCTTTATGCCATCAGTTTTATTATGTAATGTATCATATTTGTATAATATTCTTTACTGACTTTTTCTTTACAGAACAGGTTCATATATCCTACTCCATTCCCACTTCAATATACATGCATGCAGTTTTCTATTTGTTTGAAATAGAAATGCAACTTATGAAATGTACACGTTTTTCTCTACACACTTTTATTTTACGTAACACATTCACATGTCCCTCCCTACTTCCTCTTCAATATATAGTTCATACAATTTTCTGTATGATTGAAATACAAATGTAACTATTACATTCACGTGGTTTTCACTAGTGGCCACTAGTGGTTTTTGTGGTTCTTCTACATTGCTTTTGTGTAGTGTCTTCCCAGTGTTTAGTTTTTTTTATTCTTTTTTTTTTTTTTTTTTTTATTTGTTCGTTATAGAAACCTAGGTGTTTTGCTTATCTCATAATTTAAGTATATTCAGTAATATTTTTAAATGTTTCCAAAAAAAACACTAGTGCAATCATAAGTTTAATAATTGTAGGGATAACTCGTCAAACCACGGGCAACGCCGCGTACTTCAGCTGTTATTATGCAAATCATGCAAAATATGTTATGAACGAAATATACATTTTTATGAGGTAGTCTACCCCTTATGGTTTACCCACTTATGCAAAACACATTCAGAATGAAGGGCACTTCAAGGTCTATCCACAAAAACTTGTAGTTATAAATCTTACTTTGATAAAAATATCTTAAAACTATGGTATTTAACACAAAATCATTAGTGCTATTTTTATAAAAATGAAAATTGTTGAAAAACTATTCCTGTAAAGCGTAGTTTAGGGTCGCGAGATTTTCTTGAAAATATTCTGAGTTGAATACCCAGATTGGTGCTTAACCGGCTTTTGATTTTTGAATTATGATGTAGTCTATTATAAACCTGAAATAGCGTTTTCATTTTCCACAATGTTCTTCACGATACTACACCTTTAGTTTCAAAGATCTGTTAGTGTTTTGTTTCAAACTTAAAATTGTGATTTTCCACTCTTTCCTGTTCCTCGTTAGTCGTGTCCACATGTCCCCTTCCTGGGCCTCTCATCGTGACGTATAGGCGCACCTGTCTGCAGGTAGTCTGGCCATTTCCATTTTAGAGTCCTGTTGCCGTCTTGTGTGTGTCTTCGATGCCACTTCATAATCTCAGCTTCTCCTTATTTTGTAGTTTAATTTACAAGATCTTTCTCTCCGTTTTGCGCTGGCATATTTGTACCTTATATTATTGTTGTTCTGTTAACATCCAGCTTTGGTTACCATGTTTAAGCACCGGTATGATACAGGTTTGTAAGTTTTCCAATCTTAATTCAATGTTAATGTGTTTATCTAGGAGTAGGAATTTGAGTCCCCAGAGTTTTTCCTAATCTTCACTTGTTCGGAAAGTTGTATTTCTATTTAATATACAATTTTACGAATTCTGTTAGACTTTGCACTTACTGTATATAGCTAGACAAAGGAAATCAATGTTTGTTCATAAATTACGATCTTTCAAGGAAAGTAATTTATTTCATATAATACACAGGAGGAAGATTATGCAACTACGACAGAATTCTAGTGTATCGAACTGTGTCTTGGGACCCATTTATTTGGTTTCTATGTGCCGCACTCCAGCAGAAATCCAGCGACAAAAAGTACAGAGGGAGTTACGGGACAAGTAACAGAGCTGCTGCTGCTGCTTGGCAAAGGAAATGCAGGGGCGGAATTATAAACCACTTGAGAAATGTGTACCCTAGAAGGGGAATAAATTCCTCTATAGCATCGAGCGAAATGTTTTATGCAAGCAATAACAGCAGTTCTCTGAATAAAGTGAGCCATAAAACGTGATACACGATTTGCTTGTCCTTTACTGGGATTAGTGCTCAATTTATAAAGTGTAAAAACGTTTAGAAACTGCTAGGCCCGTGATCAAAATTATAGTAACGCAGGGAAAATATAGCTGCAGTATTTCCTCGTTTTCAGCGACTGTAAATACACGAGGTTTAGAAAATCACGCGCTGGCTCTCCAGGGTTGCGAACTACTGGTATATCGAGGGCATGCTAAGGAAAACTTCATCTAAGTTCTAGTGCCACAGCAAGTTAACCCTCAATTAATTGCAGAAATTACTTTTGTACAAATGCCATTCTTCTGATTCCTGAACCAGTTGAGGTATACCTGTCAAAGGCTCCTGCAATAAACTGATTGTTAAAGACTAAGCAAAATGAACTGGCTATTGAATTAGAGCAGAATGTATTGAGTTTAATCCCAGCGACTGTAACCAAATGTGGGCATAGTAAAGGATGGGGACGGCCCACGGAAAATAACCAGTGAGGTGGTAAGCATGGACGATGACTACAATTGCATGAATTTTAATTTTCGAAAAAGAAAAATAAACTACTGTAATACTGAAACAAATGGACACATTCATTATACGTATAAATGATATTATACCTTATAAAATGAAAATAAAGGTTCCTGTTACAGTATTCTAAAACACGCACTAAATACCTTTATTGCCAAATGAAAACACTGTGCAATAGAGGATGGAACCAGAGTTCTTTGATTCCTATGCAGTTCCGAACCAGCAGATGATTACCTTTTTACTTTTTATACTGGTATGTCGAGATTTCACCGGAAATATACGTTTTGAGACCCCTGAATCCAAAAAAGCATTTTTAGAAAAGGTTCGTGCGCGTGTGTGTGTCAGTCTGTGGACGGCATAACTCAAAAACGAAAAGTCCGTTAAGAACCAAAGGTGGTATTTAAGTTTAATGTCTTTCAGGGATACGACTCGAAGATTTTGAGGAAAATAGCCCCACCCTAAACTGCCCTTTCCATGGAAAACTTTTCAAAAATGTTGATTTTCTTGAAAATGGCTCTGACGATTTTGATTAAAATGCTATATATTTGAGCTATTTTTATGACAAATGAAATGTATATCTTTACTTTTCTGGTTATAGCCCCTGTAGCTCTATCTACTCTGGACGACTTTTACTTAACTGGTAAACCGTTAGAGATACACCAAATCATACTCCACAAAAAATGTAGATCTTGCTAAAATACACAATTTAGGTCTGAATAAATTTTCTTGTAGGGTGAACCAATTCGGAGATATTCCTTGTTATGTGTGTGAGTTTTGGAAAACTTCAAACTCTCATGAAATGGAACATAGTTGTTCATTTTTTTTCTATGTTAAGTGTGCAAAGAGAACGAAATCTCAAAGCTTTAAAATATTTGACTATCGCACAAAGCCTACTGTATTCTAATATTCCCCTTGTATCTACAAGGAAATTAGCAATAAGATAATTTGTACAAATGTTAATCTTAACAGGAAGAGGATATAGGAATAAGAGTTTGTAATGGTTAGTGCAAGAGTAGAGAAAGTCATGTTAGTGCAAGATATCAGATATTTTCACAAATCTTAGATGCAAGTAGAAGAGATGCTTTTTAATCGTTCTGTATCTCGCCGTTAACTACGGCAGTCTCTGCTGTGAAGACATATTCGTGTAACTGTGAGTTTTGCATCATTAGGTTTTTAAGCATTGAATTCTCTCTCTCTCTCTCTCTCTCTCTCTCTCTCTCTCTCTCTCTCTCTCACACACACACACAGACACATACACACACATACACACACATTCACACTCTCATATTTCCAGACTCTGGGGAGGCTAAGGAGAAAAATTCATACCCCCTATCGGGAATCGCAACCGGGGCCCCTTGCACATCAGGCAGGCGCCCTACTGACTGAGCTACGGGGCCAGCCAAGAGATTTTACCATGCACTAGCTTGTTAATGAATGCCAATATCCTTCGGCGGCTTTTGGTACAACGAAAACAAGGTTATTTTATTTAATGTTCAGTTCTTCAACGCTAAACCTAACACGCCATTTCATTAATCACAATGCAACATCCCTAAAATATTAAGCTCTATTTTTGCGCCTAGAATTTCATTTAGCTGGCTTCAGTAGTTTCTGCAGAAATGGGAAATTCCAAAAACAAAACTATGTTCACAAAATATAGTTTTCAAAGAAAAAATTGAGACAGAAACACACGAATACGGATGAATTGCAAAGAAAAGAAAATGAAGAAAATAATACAAAAGAAAATTGTCGTATCTAGCAACGTCACCAAGATGTAGTACAAAATCTCTTAAAAAATATAACCTAAAATTTATTTTCCACTCCAAAGAACAAACAGTGAACATTATATCTGTAAAGTGACACATAATTTGGAGTACAAGATCCCGAATTGCCATTTCTAAAATATATTTAAGACACAAGTATTGTTCCAACAGGAATAGAATATTGTGACGTCGGGCACGGCGCTCTACAGTGGACGTAAGGGGCCAAGCTTCTTCACACCACGCGCCATGTCTACGAGCGGAAAAAAAAAATGGCGGCGCCGTGGCCGAGCGGTTAGCGCGCTCGCCTACCACCTAGGCGGCCCGGGTTCGATCCCAGGGACCCACATGTGGTATTCGTGGTGGACGAAGCGGCGTCAGGGCGGGTTTTCTCCGGGTGCTCCGGTTTCCCCTGCCATCTCATTCCACCAGTGCTCCATCTTCATTCCATGTATCATCAGTGTCACCGCCTGCGGTGCCGTAGTAGTAAAAGCGGGCGTTAAACACTACAACAACAACGAACGGAAAAAGAGCGTTTAGGACCGGGGAGCCTCGAGCGACTGCTGTGTGTATGTGACTGCTAACAATCGAGCTGATAGAAACTAATGGGGTGCGGAGACTTCTAGTTGAGACATTTCCGGTGCATGTGTTTGTAGAAGTTGAAAAAGGTCCATATGACGTCATCCCGGGTGTATAAGGAGACCTCTGAAGAACAGTTCAGTGTGAGACCAATGTGCATTTGTATTGGTACGTCAGGAGTCATGTAAAGTCGTTATTAAGATATGAGAGACAGAAGAAGTGAAGAAAGGCACTAAAAGAACTTAGCAAGGTTACAAGTAAAAACTGTCCGTTGTGATTGTTCAAAGAACGGGATTGCGTTAATGACCAGAAGAAATCTGTGTATTTGTGGTAAAATTTTAGAACTTGTGAAAGAACAGTAACCCGACTGATTTTGTCATTTTTGTCACAATGGTGTCAAGTTTACGCACTAAAATATTTACAGATCTGAAGTGACATAAAAAACATATCTTTTACATAAATAAATGGTTTATGTAGAAATTTTAAAGGCTTGAAACGTTACCCAGAATCCAACGTACTTAATACGAGGCAATATTCACTGTAAATGGTTTTCGCCATGAGCGAATGATACCGAAAAGAAAAGAACTGACAATATTTTGTATCTAAGCTATGTTTGACATAACCGGATAGTTGACAGTAACCAAAGAGTATATTTTCTGTTGGTGCCTTTGTTTAAATCCGCTACGCGGTTACAGCTATTACATACAATATAGGAACTATAACAATGTTATATCTGCTCCCATGCGTCTGATAGTGGCATGTCTCTGACAAAGCCATTACATTGCACAAGCAAGCTGTAATTTATGTTTGTGGCCTCAATAGTTATGGCCCAAACATATCTATACACAGCTATTAGATACCAATGTTTGTAGCCATAGAGAAACTTGCCAAGCTATTGCTGATATTATCTCATGCATGTGGATAATGATGTACACAGGACAAAAATAGTATTACGTGCAATTTAGCTTATGCCATTAATGTTACAACTCTTCAACAAGATATTTTACTGAGATATTTATAGCTAGAAACATAGTTTAATGTTCGTTTTCATTCGCTGTCCACTAAATATTAAAATCTGCAGCAGTTGCATAGATATAAACGCCATTAATACGGAACAATACATTCGCAGTAGATTATAGGACACTTGTAAAACCATATTGTTTCATAGTAAGGTGAACCGGTACTAACATAAAAAATAATACGAATATACGTCATAAATTCTGATAAAATGGATTTATACCACAGTAATACAACTTTAAGCGAACGAGGAGCCGCCACGGTAAAGTGCATGACTCGCATTCGTGAGGATTGAGTTCGATCCTCGGCGGCAGCCCATTCTGTCCCACGTGGTTTTCATTGTTTCCCGAGTCGGTAGGCGAATTCTGGGTCGGTGTGTATTCTACCACGACTATTCTAACCCTCATTTACGATACCCATTATTTCCTTCATCGTCATTTGTTTCATGGTTTTAAGACCAGCCGACGGTATTCGGCAGGATGCGGTGGTCTAGTGCTTTCTTCCCTTGCTTTGGTCAGGAGTGCCCCCTTCGTAACTTAGAGTACATACAATATTGTAACGCATATTTGAAATTGTATTGCAGAAACTATGACTATTCTTATTTTTGTCTTATCCCTCTTAATTGTGAATCGTAAAATAAAAACATTTACATCATCTGATTTTGTTTTCTCACCACTGACGCTTTTCCAATATGATTTAGTTTAGCTTTCACTATACGTTCACTTTTACGAGTAGAGTGCAATAAAACACACGGAAGCAGCCTCCGTTTTCTTCCGCTGCAACTGTTGGGACTTTCAGCACACTGTCACCTCACTCGTAGAACACACAGAGTAAACTTTATGAGCATCGATAATATCAACTCCGAATCTCACCAATTCACTCTCGAGCATGCCTGCTCATACTAGAGTGTAACGGCAACTTCTTCACTTTAAGCTGAAAACTTTAGTTCTGCTACAATTTCCCTCTATAATGCATGGTTCCATAAATAAAAAATAAAATCGTTAGAATGTTTGATTGCTATATGTGCTCACTCCTTTATGGTGTACTTTTGCAATTAGCATAGAGGGTTGAGCTTATGGATCCCAGCGTATTTATTGGAATCATGGAATCATCAACATGCCCTTGGCAATTGCGTAACATTTGAATGTGAGCAGAGTGGAAGATCAGTAAGGTTGACAGTAAACACTACCAGCTCCAGTCTCGTGATGACTGTTGCCAAAGATAGCAACCTCTTTCCTCGTTATCTTTAATACGAGACCTGACAAACACACAGACACGTGGCGAAACCAGGCTTCTAGCCCTGAGCTTTCATCGTCGTAAGCGTGAACGCATGCAAGGGGTAGCGGAAGCCAATTAGCAAGCTAAAAAGTCACTGTTTAATCCTACTCTGTTGCCAGACTGCACATATAGTGCATTAAATAACTTTTAATTATCTCTTTTACCTCTCACGAGAGATAAGTTTAAACGTTCCTAGAAAATGTTAGGGGAATCGAAGCTTTGACACCTGCACTAATATCTGGCTATAACTTGATAGAGCTTATGTTATTTACGTTGGCTGAGAGCGCCACTGTTTGGTTATTTCTCCTTTGTATTCATCCAGTCAACCGGTCGGTCACCTTCCATGTATTAACTGTGACCATGGATACCTCACAATATTTGTATTCAAAGCAGATTTTTCATAAATATTGGATATTTATTAATAACTCCAGCAATATTTTGAGTCATAAAATATTAAGAGCGAGATAGTGTATTGGATGGACGCCGAAAAAATCTGGTTTTGCACTCACATGACTTTCTCTACTCTTGCACCAACTATTCTTATAAACTATTCCTCTATCTTCTTCGTGTTAGTCGAGATAAACATCTGCAGAAATTATGTTACTGCTGATTTTCTTGTAGGTGCAAGGAGAATATGGGAAATACAGTAAACCTTGAGCGATAGTCAAATGTTTTAAAGCTGGTCGCTATATGAAGGCCTTGAAACTCTGTTCTCTTTACCCAGCCAAAAGATAAAAGAGTGAATAGCGACCTTTCATTTGATAAAATCTTAGCTATTCCAAAACTCACACAAAGAACAATCTCAAAGGATATCTCTGAAATGGTTCACTCCACAAAAAATGCATTTCGACATAACTGTTTCGACTATCTCTTATGGTTTACCACTTATACAAAATTCATCAACAGTAAACAGGACTACATGAGCTATAGACAGAAAATTCGAAATATATATTTCGTTTTCCATGAAAATACCTGAAACATGTGTCATTTTAATCAAAACCGTTAGAGCCATTTCTGAGAAAAATCAACCTTAAATAACTTTAATTTAGCTCCTCTGGTTTCCCTTTATCTATAGCTATTCAAAGTATTAAAATTAATCTGTCTCGCTCGCTCTCTCCCTCTCCATCTCCCTCTCTCTCTCTCTCTCTCTCTCTCTCTCTCTCTCTCTCTCTCCCTCTCTCTCTCTCTCACATACAAAGATACAAAACGTAAATGAAATTATCTAAATTCAGCTTCTGTTAATTTGCTAAAATGGTGAAGATATCACAGTTTTATTACTTGTCGTATAGGCTTCATATTATATCAAAAATACGCAATAATGCTGTTCACGCTGCACCAAATAACAAACGTCAAAACAGCAATAGAAAGACTTTGTTCCACCCTATTAAATACTAACATTGATTTCCCCTCCATAAGCTCATTAAATCACAACTTGAGTACTATTATTTGCTTGTTAAATTTGCTAAACCAACCATAACAAAGCAATTTAAGGAAACCTTCACCTGTCAAAAGTTCCTAGCTGTTGTTATTTCTTACATACGTTATATTTCTTATTAAACTTACAGGCACTTCAAACTTTCCTTAACTTTCGAATTGTGCTCCTCAACCTTCCTATTCGTGCAGTCACCGACTTCGTTACAATTATTGTTTTACTTCATTCCTTTCATTTTGTATTTTAGTTTGCTTAATATCTGAAAAATGATTCAGTTCCTGAATCGTCAGTAATCCTAAAAGAATGGTTTGTATTTCAGTCCAATGATTATTCCGCTCGTTCATTTTATAAGTATAGAAAGGAGCACTCCTGGAACTGTAAACTAATAAACATCTCTGTTGGATTATTAGCAGGAGAAAAAAAATGGTATATGCGGGTGGTTCAATAAGTACCTATATTAGAAATGTAATCCATTTTTTTCAAACACAAATTGTTTATTTTGTAGCCAAGTCCCAGTTTTGCAATACATTTATCCTTTTGTGGATTACCGGGAAAATGCGAGTAATTTGGGGAATTTAAGGGCATGTAGGCACATTGCCATGGTAGCTCAGTGGTAAGAGCAGCCGGATAGAAGCCCGAAGATCCATGGTTTAAATCCCAGCTATGGCACTACATTTTTAGTATCATTTTACTCTTTTTTCCCCCTACACACGGTTATTGTGTGGAAGAAAAATTAATTTCAAAATGATTTCATCTTTAAACATCTCAGAGATGAGAGGAAAGGCGTGGAAAATAAATAGAGGCAGATGAGAAATCATCCCTGCATTCGCACTAGTAGTCAGGGAAAGCCCAAGGTCCAAGGGGGAGTCCATGGGAGTCGAAACCACGATCTGCCAAGTGTGAGACCTGCAGAATTATCTCAGTTGATTACATAAGTAACTATTGCTGCATTCATACATTTTTCTCTTTTGCAAAACGAGTAAAGTGAACAGCCAAGTTTTCATGCTTGACTTCTCCTTTATAGCAAAGACATCAGGTGCACCAGCATTATAATGAGATATACGAGGAGATAAGGTATGCCAATTGTGTTTTTCTTTTTAAAGGAAGTACATTATTCGAAAATTTCTGTTGGCGCCATACTTAATTCACCATTATTTGACTATGGATAAGAACAAAAACCGGTCCGATATTTGCATGTAATTCGTTTTCGTGCTTCCACAGATTTTTAAAGGATAAAATACAAAGCATATCTAAGTTCATGACCATAACTACCATTCATTGCATGTCGCTGGATAATAACAAAAAAGACATATCGTCGTTGGTTGATGTTATTTTCCATAGATGGTCGACCTTAATTATTTTGGAAGAAGGTACATGGAAAACCGGAGCAAACTCTGCCAAGTGTGAAATTAGTCTTTGTCACCATTAAATTTTTCTCCGAGTTTCTATTTCAGGAAAGCAATTTGTTATAATCTTTAACAAAAGAAAGAGCTGATATCACGCTTCCCTGAATTTTAAATAATGATACTTATTGCTTGCAGCGGAACAGAGGAAGCGATTTGGCTTCTTTTCTCTTCTGACCTTAATATCTTTAGGATATTAAAACAATAATGGAAGTGCAGCCGGCCATTATAATACAATCACTAAGACAAAAATCGTTGGAGAAAAGTAATAGCTTATTTCTTCTCAGTCCTTGATTCAATAAATATCAGGGTGGAAGCATAAGATAAAATTGTAAGTAGAGAAGAATATTCCGGTTGAACGCGCCACTTTCATTCGGTATGTTTCGTAATTATCTTATTGCAGTACAAACTTGGGACATTATTTAAATCAAAAACACCCACAAGGAATAACAAACAAATAAACAACTACATTCCTGGATCTTCATTTCAAATGTGAAATTTTAGAGCAAAAAATCTGAAGTGTTGCACTCACCTGACTTTCTCTACTCTTGTACTAACCATTCTTACAAACTCTTATTCCTATATCTTCTTCGTGTTAATTAAGATAAACATTTGTACAACTTATCTTATTGCTTATTTCCTTGTGGGTGCAAAGGGAACATTAGAATACAGTAGACTTTGTGCGATAGTCAAATATTTTAAAGCTTTAAAATTCCGTTCTCTTTGCACACTTAACATATAAAAAAATGAACAACGATGTTCCATTTCCCGAAAGCTTTGTTTTCCGAAACTCACACACACAACAAGGAATACCTCAGAGATGGTTTATACTACAAGAAACTTTATTGAGACATAATTTGTGTATTTTAGCAAGATCTACATTTTTTGTATAGTATGATTTGGTCTATCTCTAACGGTTTACCAGTTATGCAAAAATCGTCCAGAGTAAATACGACGACAGCGGCTATAGCCAGAAAATTCAAGATGTACATTTCATTTGTCATCGAAGTATGTCAAACATACGACATTTTAATAAAAATCGTTTGGGCCATTTTCAAGAAAATCAAAATTTTCGAAAAATTTTCCACGTGAAGGGTAGTTTAGGTTGAGAGAATTTTCTTCGAAATCTTCGTGTTGCATCCCTGAAAGGCATTAAACTTGAATACCAGCTTTGATTTCTAACCGACTTTTTGTTTTTGAATTATGCTGTCCACAGACACACTGACACACAGACACTTTATCTAAAAATGCTTGTTTTTGGATTCAGGGGGTCTCAAAACATATATTTCGGGTGAAATCTCGACATCGAATTTTTGGGTGGAATACAATACTTCCCCTACTTACCAGTAGAGAAAGTAAAAATGCATGTTATTATAAAACATTGATAAGAGCAAAGAAGAAAAGCTGTTGAAATCATTGTACAAATTTACATCAAGAGAATCCAAGACAGGATAAATGTAAGCCTTGGTGCTTCTCTTTGATATATTTATAATTAAGCACTGCTGCCAACCCTTGCTGAATAAATCCAAGCTGAAATTTTAGCATAGAAATTTTCTAATCAGCTTTCTGGTTGTTAAAACAAACAGAGGAAAAAAGAGTCCAGCATACATGTATGTTCTTTTTTACAGGAATTTGCTAATCAATGTCACGATAAAGCTTCGTGTTCGATCAAGATATGGTTGATTTATGTGACTAACCGTAGTAAGGGCTATTCAATCTGAGCCAAAGCTGCCATCTGTTGCCCGTTTTCAGCGTCGTTACTTGCAGCATTGTGTTTCTTCTGAAAGTTTTAATGCCTCACTCTCGACCTCTGATTCTCTGGATGATGAATCGTAGAAAATAAATCAAAGATAGCGCCATGAGTCTACGACTTTCTGCGGAAACTGCCTCCAGAATGGAAGCTACCCTAACCACCCTCCGGTTATTTCCTTGCTGAAATTACACCTCTGACCTGCCTAACAACCAATCATATGAAAACTAACAATTTGATGTTTTATTGTTGCTTATTTTAGCTGTATCTGCAGAAAGACTCATTGCAGTTTAAATTTATAAATAAACACCTATGAAACGGACTTCATATATCAATCGGCTGATCCCCTTTCTGTTGTGCAAGAGGTTACGGGTTCGATTCAGGGCTGGAACTGGGAATTTTTCTGTAGCCCAGATTATTCTCGCTCCTCCAAAGAGTCTGGAAGCATGAGAGAGTGCGACTGGTTATGTTTATGACAAACAGGGCGAACGAGAGTGAGAGGCAGAGATCTAATGGTGAAAAACAAAAAATTCGTTGACAAAGGCATTATATTCTAAAGCCAAAATATCAGCGATATAAAAATTGAGGTTAAAGACGGAATTATTATTATTTATTTATTATTATTATTATTATTATTATTATTATTATTATTATTATTATTATTATTATTATTATTATTATTATTATTATTATTATTATTATTATTATTATTATTATTATTATTATTATTATTATTATTATTATTATTATTATTATTATTATTATTATTATTATTATTATTATTATTATTATTATTATTATTATTATTATTATTATTATTATTATTATTATTATTATTATTATTATTATTATTATTATTATTATTATTATTATTATTATTATTATTATTATTATTATTATTATTATTATTATTATTATTATTATTATTATTATTATTATTATTATTATTATTATTATTATTATTATTATGATTATTATTATTATTATTATTATTATTATTATTATTATTATTATTATTATTATTATTATTATTATTATTATTATTATTATTATTATTATTATTATTATTATTATTATTATTATTATTATTATTATTATTATTATTATTATTATTATTATTATTATTATTATTATTATTATTATTATTATTATTATTATTATTATTATTATTATTATCATTATTAATTATTATCGTTATTATCGTTATTGTCGTTATTGTCGTTATTGTCGTTATCATTATCATTATCATTATCATTATCATTATCATTATCATTATCATTATCATTATTATTATTATTATTATTATTATTATTATTATTATTATTATTATTATTATTATTATTATTATTATTATTATTATTATTATTATTATTATTATTATTATTATTATTATTATTATTATTATTATTATTATTATTATTATTATTATCGTCATCGTCGTCATCATCATCATCTTACCTTTCCATGCAGTATAGTACAAATTATGCATTATGCACACTGTACTCATATACATTTTTTATTTCGCTGTAATCTATTTATTAAGATAATGCTAATGACAACCTGTATGTTTAAGCTAAATGAAGTTGAACATGAGAATGAAGGAAAAATAAAATTAAAATAAACAAAACAAGCATATAAGCACGATTGTGTTTCCCCACAGTGCGCACCTAACGGAGGGCTAATGTTTCCAGCTCTAATCCAGTAAGCTATTGTTAAAATCATGCCTGAGAAGGTTTATAACAGCACCATTCTCTGCAGTAATAAATTAGCGACTACTCAACACAATAAATGGTCATATATAAAAACAAACTTCGGACTAGGTGTGGGAAATTGATATTGTTACTTTTAACTCATCATTTTGTTAATTAGTATAATGGATCTATTGTTTTTTACTTCCCACCTGAGCAAAAACACAATACTGATTCAAAAAGACCAGAGCGTTTCGTTACAAACACAACAATACCCTTTTAACAAAATACTAATTGAGTAATTTATAATTACAAACAAACCTGGGAGTGTAAAACAGGTTCAATGGAAAATTTACTTAAAAGCTGAGCATAGGATTTTCCATATAAGTTACGTAATAACTATAAAGTGAATGTTTAAACAAATGATTTTTATGGTATGGGCTTCACTAAGAGAATTGTGAAATTACGTTAAATACGAAATATGGATATTTGAAATGTCAGTAACATTCTGTCATTAAAATTAAGGAAGTAAAATACGTATAGTGCCTAGATTTTTTCCTAGTTTGAATGTTTGGTATGTTCTATTTCCTGCCTATTTTTAGCCTTTTAACCCCTATTGCGCCCACCTATGAATATATATCCAGAGTGCATATTCTGGATAGACTATATAGATATCCACGACGTAAATAGATAAGTAATTCCCTTGTAGAGGAAACATTACGGTGCTGGTATTACATCCAAGGAGACTCAAGGTCAGCTACCTCACACCACTATGTTGCTAAGTAACGCGTGACAATGTCCGCTAAGAACACAAGCCTATTTCAGAGCGTCCAGCAGCTACGAATTCCTAGGTTTTACGAGAAGCTTCGAGAAACGTGGGCTTCTTGAGAAATTGTCGGTATCTCACTGTCGGCTATCGAAGCGGGTCGTCACGGACATTCGAGTTTAGCGTTGGGTCAGTTTTAGTGAGTAAGTTATTGAGTAGAACTGATGAGAAAGTTAGACACTGTTGAACAGTGTTTTTGTATCAAGGTTACGATAGAACAGAACATCTCTGATTTCCAAGATCAGACGTGTATTGTGATTAAATTTCTACGCGAAAGAGGCACATAAAAAGTAAGTGCACCAGTGAGTTCTCAAAAACTTGTATTATAATATCATGAAAATGTAGCATAATATTTAAATGCAAGTCTTATACTTATAACTATCCAACTCCCTTACCACTTGCAATAACTTTGTACGACAGAATGGTAAAGACTTTTCAAATAACCATTTTTGTTATACAGATATTAAATTCAGGGAATCCCACTATTCCCTTAGTGAAGCGTATACCGTAAAAATCATTCGTTTAAATATACACTCTATTGTGTATGGGAAATCCTATTTTCAGCTTTTAGGTAATTTCCCCCTTGAATAGATTTTACAGTGCCAGATTTGTTTGTAATTATCAATTACTCAATTAGTATTTTGTTAAAAGCGTATTGTTGCATTTGTAATGAAACGCTATGGTCTTTTTGTATCAGTATTGTGTTTTTGTCCAGGTGAGAAGTGGAAAACAATAGATCCATTATATTAATTAACAAAATGATGAGTTAAAAGTAATATTATCAATTTCCCACACCTAGTCCGATGGTTTTTAAATATGTGACCATTTATTGTGTTGAGTAGAGGCTAATTTATTACTCCCGAGAATAGTGTGGTTGCAAATCTTTTCAAGCAGGTGTCCAACAATAGTTTACTGGATCAGTGCGTTGGTCGCGCACTATGGTGCAACAGTTAGTCGTGCTTATATGCCTGTTTTATTTCTTTTAATTGTATTTTTGCTTCATTCCCATGTTCCACTTCATTTAGCTTAAACATAAAGAATGTTGTTAGCATTATCTTAATAAATACATCACAACGAAATTAAATATAGTAAATGAGCGCAGCGTACATTATAGATAATTTGTACCATACTACATGGAAAGATAGTAAATGGCGATGTGCATGTGTACTACTTGTAATTTAAAATGTATTATCAATAATAATACTAATAATAGTAAAAATACTGATAATAATCCTCCGCCACAAACTATCCTTGCGTGGAAAATGTTTCGAAAATTTAGATTCTCTCGAAAATGGCTATATGTATATTTTAATTTTCTATCTATAGCCCAGGTAGTCCTATTTACCCTTAATGATATTTGAATAATTGGTAGATCAAATCTTCTACACAAAAATGAAGATCTCATTAAAGCACAACACTTATGTTCAAATTATGTTTTTTCTCCCGAGGAGTTTACTGTTTGTGCACGTTTTACAAAACCTATACTTTCCACAAATGGAATATCATTATTCATTTTTTTATTTATTAGCCATGCAAAGAGAACAGCATTTCAAAGCTATAAAAGATTTCACTATCGCTCAAAGCCTGCTGTATTCCCATATTCACCTTGTTCCTACAAGGAAATAAGCAATTATATCTGAAAATCTTTATCTCGGCTGACATGGAGAAGATGAATAAGAATTTGTAAAAATAGTACAGGAGTAGAGAAAGTCATGAGACTGCAAAAAATCAGAATTGGCCTCTCTTGTGGAATGGTGTATTGGCTTTAAAACTTTAAGGTTTCAAACATTGAACTTACGCGCGCACACACACACATACATTCATACTTTCATTCTAAAGATGATAAGGAGTAATCTTGGATGGAGAAAAATTCCCATACCCCCTGCCGAAATCCAACTCGGGACCTCTAGGACACCAGGCAGGTGCTCTATCTATTGAGCTACGGAGCCAGCTTAATGGAAAATTGTTCCATTAAACACAAGACACTCCAATCTACAAAACATTGCCTAACTTGTATTACCTACCTGTATAAATACTATTAAATTGCGAGTTTACGAGATGCACACGAAAGCATTTCATTTTCACAAGTAACTTCAAAACTTTTGACAATCACCCCTTCTCCTAATATTTCATATTCCTCTCTCAGAGAGACTTCTAATAAACTCGCTTCAAGGTAGTGACGTCATGTGTGCAAAATTGACTGCCGTGAATGGCCGAATAAATCTAAACCCATTGTAAAATTGTGACGCAAACGCTCCTCTCCTTCGAAGACGTCGCCTTTAAGATCTATAAGATCTCGTGTTTGGTGTCCGAACTAGCTCTAGCAAGAGGTCTTAATCTCAGGGTATGCGCGAGTTATGGTAGGAATGGAACCAGACGAAGAATTAACCAACATATCACTTTATTTGTAAATTTCCAGATTTGTAGAAAACTGCCGACGATATTTAAATAGAATGTACTTTGTAACTTCAACTACAACGTTATAACACTTTAACTTTGTCACCCTTTAGCAACCGCTGAATTATGTATACGCGCTAGCTTACGTACAACTCCCAAGTTGCACGTGTACTCTCGGCTCGATTCAAGACGAGTGTCTTGTGTTGCATTTGTTTTTGCGCTAGCAACACGAAGGAAGCGATTTCCATTGGCTAACTTTAGAGCACGTCATGGTAAGATAGGAAACAGCCCACTAAATCACTAAGGCCGAGTACAAGCAACAATTGTAACCTTATCACTCATTTAAATCTGCCTAGGCTTCCATTCTTGAGACTTTAACATATTCAGCTTTATTACGTTTTCCCCTTAACTATTGACTAGAAACTCCTTTTGTTTCTTTCGATTATCAAATATATATATTGACATAATTTCGGTTTCAATTGGTAGGAAATTATATTCTCCTCTGGCAAATCCTGTATGTTATATAATGGTAGAAATTGTTAATTTTTCAGTAAAATTTGCTGAATGGAATACTTCAGTAAAGTGATGAGGATTAAACAAAAGAGACATCTCTATTAATACACCGGATATCGTGAAGACGGGCAAATCACAGACAGACGGACTATGGACCTTTGCCCCTATCCCCTCATTTATTAATAACACTAAGGCGCCATCTGTTAGAGCGTTATCTGTCAGAGAAAAACAGAATATCACAAACACGTGATGTTTTTCATTATTTTTCTTCTGAGCGTTTCCATTTTACTCCGATTGCCGAAAGCCTTTGGGACCACGAACGAAATAAATCAATGATGGCGAAAATGAACTCTGCATATGTACACCAGTGCCTAAAGCTACTTCACATCTGTATTTTTCTAGTAAGAGCGGCTCAACTATTGAAATCCAAAGTAAACAGTATTTACTCTCGATCAATTGTTTTTCACTTTTAGACCAATGTACAGCATTTAAATAAAATTCTTATTTAAGTACTAAAAGCTAACCAAAATAATAATAATTCTTGATTTAGGACCGTGTTCATTTACGCTCTAAAGCAAATTATACTACTACAATTTATGTTAATGATAATGATAATGATAATGATAATAATAATAATAGTAATAATAATAGTAATAATAATAGTAATAATAATATTAATAATAATAGTAATAATTATAGTAATAATAATAGTAATAATAATAGTAATAGTAATAATAGTAATAATAATAATAATAATAATAATAATAATAATAATAATAATAATAATAATAATAATAATAATAATAATTCCATTTGTTTATATAATTTGGATGTATAGGACATTGTCCTGTAGGTTTATACAAATTATCAATTACACTCAAATTAAAAGCAATAAGTATTATCAATTGGTGAAAGAAAAGTTCACGGTGTTCATCTGGTTACTTATTCAGTTTAATCCTGACAACTATTTTTGGCACAAGAATATTTCTTGGACATGGGGCCTATTACTCCAGAAATATATCCCATAGGTAATATGACCTGTAAATAGTGTGAACTAAATGTTTCTTAATCCTTCTAGTGATGTACAAGGTTTTATTTTCCTTATCAGATAAGTGGCTCATGACAGCTTACATGTACGACGAACATAGTATTTCTATGAGAGCTTAAATTCGTGTTTAAATCCAAGCAGATTTATAATTTTCATCTCCTCACCTGCAGGTTTTAATCCTAGCTTCTTTATTTGTGTTTTCCCCTGATTCAGCATAAAATCATGTATATGGAACCAGTTCCTAGCAGCTATAAGATTAGCAGTAAGTCAACATTTTGGTTTCTGGTTCTCAAACTAGGGTCATCCGCATTCTTCCGTCAGATAAGGTCGCATTATTTTTAAACTGGTATTTTTCTTAATTTGGAGAGCAGCAATTCTGGTATAACGCTTTCCTGAGATCACAGAGAATAAGTGAGTATCCGTTGTTCTCTAAAATATAATTTGAACCTTCTAAATATGAGCACAATGTGTACATTATCTTTATAGAGGGCTGTAGGGGTATAAAAACACCTTTTTTAAAACTGTGCCTTCATATGTATCTATCAACTGCAGTGTGTTAATGTTTTAATCTATATATACCTAATAGTTCCTTCATAAACACATCACAAAATTAACTACGTGATATTTCCTGCGATTTCTATCTCTCAGGGTAACTTAAAGCATAAAGTTTACAACACAAACGCACGCCCTGGAAGAATTAAAATATCTGCCAGGAAATTACAAGCGTTTCTCAACGTGAACTACGGCGAGTGATGGATAGTTTCCTAAAGAGGCACCAAAGGTGTATGAACAACGACGGTGCATCTGCTTTCATAAAGTTGGTAAGAAAAGCCTTTAAAAGTAGTTTTAAGATGCTCTGTGGTGTCGTCCGCGCCTTTCTATGATAAGTGCAAATGGCAACAGCGCCGAGGATTCGTACGTTTTTATGCTCCCAGTATTAGCCAATCTAAAAACATACTACTGTTAATACGTACAATTTTTATTATTCTTTAAATGGAGTAAATATTGATGTAATATTGTTCATAACTTGTTATGAACTACCCATTTGCATATTTGCAAGTGTACGCCTAACAACCACTATGTAGAAATAACGAACTTGATATTATCGTTCACTCGAAATGAAATTAAATAGCCCACTGTGTCTCTTAAAGGGCTAAGGCCTTCTACAGGAGTTAGCCCATCTGACTCTCGGGCTTCCTCAACTTCTCTTTCATATGTAGGAGTCCCAATTTGTTGTTAAGTGTGCCCATTTATTCCTTGTAGTCTGGAGACTTGTCCTCCAAACTTCCACTTTATTCGTGCCACTTCTTGAAATCGTAGAGAGGTGTTGGTTATCCTGTCCTTTAGTGATAGACCAAGTTTTTTCCTTTCCATGTTTCTTTGACATACTTCTTTGGCCTTTTTCTGCTTGGCTGTGAGGGCCCAGATTTGGCAGCCATACCATAGTACAGGGAAAATACAGGTGTGGAGTGTTTCAAGTAGAAGTTTTCTACTTAAGGATTTGTCCTGAAGAATCAGTTTCAATGCCCAGAAGGATTTCCAAGCTTGAGGTATTCTTCGTTTAATCTCTTTGTCCATTTTGTCCAAAGACAAGACCAGGTTAAGCTTCCAAATACATACTTCCCTTTTATAGGAAAACGTGTACCGGAAATTTTCCATTATTCAAATATAGCATGAGTCTGGAAGTATGAGAGAGTGCAAATGGTTATTTTTATGACAAACAGGGAGAGAGAAAGTGAGAGGGAGAGATCTAATGGTGAAAAACCAAAAATTCGTTGACAAAGGCAATATATTCCAAAACTAAAATATTAGCGATATAACAATTGAGGTTAAAGAAATGCAACAAATAAACAGAAATACAGCAAAATTGGAGAGCATATATATTTTGGGGTTATAATATATCTACGCTATAATTTTATACCGATGCAAATGAATGTTTGCATGTTTGTCCTTTATGAGGTCCTAAACTGCTTAACCATCAGCTCAAAATTTGGCATATTATGTATTTTTTCGTGAAGAAGGTTTGTATACTATCCATTTTACTATACAACGTAACAATAACATGGTTTTCTCTGTTCGCTTTTCTTTTACGTAATAAATTCAGGTATAACTTCCAACTCGCCCTTAAAAACACATTTTTAATGACTGAAATAGAAGTGCAACATATTACATTCACGCGTTTTTCTCTACTCAATTTTCTTCAACAAAACACAATCATACTTCCTTCTGTACTCCCACTCCAAACAATTGGCACAATTTTTCATATGTTTGAAATTGAAATGCAACGAATTACAATCACTCGGTTACCTTTACTCATATTTCCGTTGCGAAACAATCTCATTTCTTTCTGTACTGCCTTCTACAAAGTCTTAATGCAATTTTCTGTATGATTGATATAGATTCTTAGATTCACACAGCTTTCTCTACTTGCATTTCCTCCTGTGGTATTTAGAGTCCTCCAACAAATGCTGAGCTTTTACAGACAGAGAGGGGCATAATGTTGAGCAACTTGTATAATCAAAGGTAAGTATAGCATATGAATATTGCTTCGCACCATTAGTGTTATTTAAGAGAGAAACACGAGGTAAGTCCGTCGCTACTGTACAAACGGATTCCACAGGAATTATAGCCCACCAGTTGCAACATTCAGGAGAAATCCAATTGAAATGTTTACTGCTATCACTCCATTATACACTTAAATTTACATTTCTGGATCTCTTATTGCCCTTCCTGGAAAAATACAACAAGAAAGAATTACATAAACACAAAATTATGTAGGACTGAAGCTATTAACCTCCACACCGTTTAAAGTTTACAAATACACAGAAAAGAAACCTGACCTGGTACACTCGTATTGCTTTTTCTACCCCTTTCAAATTCACTTAGTATGAATATTATGATCTATTATTCGTATAAAAGTTATTTTATCGATACTATGTCAATAATAATAAAGTTTTCCTTATATAAACATGAACTTTATCGATGAAAAATAAGTATTTAAAGCTTTAAAGATAACATATTTGTGAAAATACAGGTTCACAGCTGAAACGATAAATCCTATTTCATTCAAACTGAATATACCAGCAGCCTCTACCTATATACGTTTTTCCTATCTCTTAGTTTTACATTTGTATAAGCTTACATAAAATTCAATAAGATTGAACAGGACTTTAGAATAGTAACAGAACTGCCAACTAGCGAGGCCATTAGCTAATAGTGATAATTATTTTTCTTAACAGTTTTGGCCCTTTTAGCTCCAAAAGGCACTGTCTTCCAAATAAAAGTTCAGAATAAACAATCAAGTGCACTTGCAAGTATTTACTGTTTACTTACATGTGTACAGGTAGGCCATGATAGCAGTACATTGGCTGGGAAGAGAAACTAAAACCGTGAAGCGACAGTTTAACACTTTCTGGTCTGAGCTCTACGTTCCTGACTGGGTGTTTTAAAGCTGTCTTATGCCTGGGAGAAAAACAATCATATTTGAAACTAGAATCTGTATTTTATAAACAGAAATAAATGGCTTTTTTGATCATTCTAGTTACTGTAACAGAGACAACAAGCACACTCAATGAGAATTTCAGAAAAGTAAAGTTAGGAACTTGAAGCGGAAAATCATGTCTTAGAGGGAGAACAAATCCGCCTCCATCAACAATAAAGGCCTAAGAAAGACTACAGGACGCACGAGTATCAAAGACACTCTAATCACATCATAGATAAGAAAGTGAATCAAAATACGAAACGTGTGAAGACAGATGCTGTATAGAACCAATCGAGAGTACTAACCCCACGTTGGGCGCCACTTTGTTGCGGTATAAAAAAAAGCAAGGTAAAGGTTTCTTCTTCTCCCAGCAGCCTTTGGTCGTTGATTTATTAAGAAAAACAGGTGAGTTTGAGATCTTAATTTCGCTCCAGCTACGAAAGGGGAACGTAGTTAAAGGAACACAAACACAAGTTGCTTTTCCTTTTACCTCCAGATGGCTTCCCACGCACGCTTCGTATTTTTGTTCGCTTTCGTAGCTATCACGTGATTAGAGCGTGTTTCATGTTGCTGCGTCCTGTCGCTTTCCTTAGATTATTCTATATTGTTGCTGGAGGCGGATTTATTCTATCTCAAAGGCGCGGGTTTCCCTTTCTACACATAAGCAGCCTTGGTGTGAAATGTTTGAAAACAATCCGGCAAATACATGGTGTAGTAGTATGTTGTCTCCTTCCTTTTCCGTTTTTTTTTTTTTTTAATTCACTGCGAACATAGTCGGTCTCACGGAACTGCGAGCACATCCCAGTTAGAACAGAATGTTAAGAACTGGAACATCAGTGTTAGAATATCTATATTGGACCATTAATCGGCGGGAAATGTATGCCATTCTTAAAGGCGATACTATTAATTCCGGATAGGTAAGACTGAAAATTTGAAATTGTGAACTAATAACGTTAGCTTCATTAAGTTTACATCATAGGTCTAATTAATACAAAAATGTTGTAGCCTAAATTTCATCTACCTTACTCTAATGGTTTAGAAGTTATGAACAATTTTTTCAGTTTTTGTTGCGCTACTAAAAGAGACCTGAGAGAGAGAGAGAGAGAGAGAGAGAGAGAGAGAGAGAGAGAGAGAGCGCAAAATCAGTTTGATGTCATAGTTTAATCCTAACTGCAAAACACATCTATTTTATAAAATTGCCCAACGTTTTTCTGTGTACCCTACAGTTTAGGCTCCAAAACGTTTTAGACTTAGCAGTGTGTTATTGAGTCTAAGTAATTGTAATTTCTAAGTTTGAAAATTAAAAAGATATACTTGATATATCTGATAATATAACTTAGGACATGTTTAGTTTCTGTGTCTCTGTGAACATGCAAAGCTAATTTTATTAGTGCAATACAAAAAATGCTCTCTAGAAACTTTTTATAGGGTGAAAAATGCTGAAAATGCATATCTCATATTAAAATCTATGCAATATTTAAACATACAGTAGGGCATTTGAAATGGCATTTTGTGTCGCATTCAAGAATGCCTCAACTGGTTTATAGAATTAAAAACTAAACAACAAATTGTTTTTTTGTCCCCTGGACGTTCATGAAATGTTGGTCATACTAATTGTGACGCCAAGCATGGCGCACAACAAATGGCGGTACCGGCCAAGCTTTCCCGCACCACTCATGCGAGCACACACGTGATTATCAACAATCAGGCGGCAAAAAGTGTTTCCAGAGCCTTCGGGAAAGATCTGGTTGTATACGCTGACATCGCCGGCGTGTTTGTGGAAGTCAAGAATGGTCTTTGTGATGCCATCACCGCTATATAATGAGGCGAGGAAACAGCAGAGAGAGAGTTACAGTTACAGGCATGAGTCGGTCAGTGTGTCAGTGAGTGCGAGACAGCTGTGCGTGTGTCGTCGCATTCTGAAGAAGTTTAACGGGTGTCAAATGATTGTATCGTCGGAGTTAGTGTATAAGAGATAGAGAAAGTGAAGAAATACAGTGAAAGGACTGAGTCAAAGCTGCGAGAAGAGAACAATTGTGAGTATAGTATTACGAAAAACAGTAGCCTGTTTTAACGTCAGTAGAAAAGAACTTTATTTTACTGCAAAAGTATGGAAGAAACTAAAGTGCGATAAAAGTAAACTAGTTTTGTGATATGGTCAGACTATTGTTAAAGATTAAAGAAATCCCGCCTCCAAGCATGTAATGGTCAACTTAATCAAATATTTCATTTTCTTCTCATTTTCTTCATTCGTATAGATTTGCTTTCAATACAAGAAGTGATTTTCCAAACCTCTCTTCTGTCATTTGCATGTAATTATAACTGTAACCAAGACTGTGGTGTTTACACGAAATGAAAACTAAGACGCACAAACGCCCAGAGAGCTACAAATTGCAAATCCAGTGAGAATATATCTGCGTGAAGTCAACAGTCAACTCGGAGAAGCTGCAGCCAAATGTAAGGCACCGTAACGAATAAGGCATTCAGGCAATTAGCACAGTTTGCAAACTTAAATACAGGGCCAGTTGCTGGGGATTGTAAAAGGGAGGAGAGTAGGGGGGAGGGGTTGTGAGACAAGAAACTCCTGGGAACGAGAAAACCGTGGGGGAGGGGAGGGGGGCGTAGCGAGCCATATCTTAGGTAAGAGGAAACTTAATAGAGGTTTTGTAGTGTCTCACAGGGTTTCCATTCGTCTCAAAATGGCGCTTAATTACTTGAGCTGCTACATATGTACATACATACATTGAAAGTGGCGTGTATTAAAGTAGCAGCAAGAAGGGCTGGTATCTTCTACCTAGGGAGTAGCAACAATGCTGCAACAAGGTTTAAGTAAACTATTATTTAATGAGCACCTTCTGCTTAAAACATCGTGCCTTTATCAAGTCTCTCTCTTTACTTGTGTGCTATTACAAATTACTAACTACAACCTGTAATTGTATAACTCTACTCTGCTTTTAAAAATGGTACACCTGTAAACGCACATAGAGTTAGAACGGCACAAACAAGGCTAGGTATCATTACTTCTTTCTTGTTTCCAGTATGGGCCACATCTTGTTGGCCTTTTTTAAGAAATTAAAAATTAAAAGTTATGCGAAGTAAAACTCTGTGACAATTTCTCTCATCGAAAAGGGGGAAAAGCATAGAAATATTTAAAAAAAGAGTAGTCTGAACCGTGGCAAAGGCAAACCACTCAGCACGATCTGACCCTATTGGCAGGTCAGCTTCCTATTGGAGGAGAAGGAACCAATAGGATTACGAGTGGGACGGGACGAGGCCAGTTAGAGTAGGCGGTGACCAATTGGATGGATTTTTGGCAGTCGCCCATTAAAGTACGCAAACATAGTTTTGCGGCGAAACGTCAATATACCAGAAACAAGAAGTAATGGACAAAAGCCGTGGAAGTCTACATAATCATTTAATACAGTGTGTGTGTGTGTGTGTGTGTGTGTGTATGTATGTATGTGTGTTTGTGTGTGTGCATCTCTGCCTTCCTATGAATAGCACAATCAAAAAGCGAGAGTTAAGTCGTTAGTATAAATACAAGAAATAAATAAGTGCATATACACTAGGTGGCCTATTTCATCCGGCATTGGACTAAGTAGATAATTCTTCGTGCGTCAAAAGAGTTGTAGAAACCAATGGCGTGATTGGGACGCCAGTGGCGTGAGTGAACTTTGTTCTTCCTGTAAGAGAAGACGAGTGCGAAAGGAATTCCCTACTTCTATTATTTTCTGACTCTTGTTCTAAACTGTGTTGTACATTTCTATTACTCTCTCCGACTGAGCTACTGTCTCAATAATTTCCTGCTTAATGTCACTATTTTCCACCTCCTGAACTTCCATATTTTAGGGAAAAATATGACGCAACATTTTTCCACTTCTTAAGTACATCTATATTAATTCACTTTAAAAAATAACACTTGGTACCTGTTTATGTTGCACGCGATGCTCCCTGACTGATGCTGATCTTCTTGGTTCTCTCTTGGTCGTCTCTGGTTCGACTCCTAGTTAGCTTCCTCACGTCATAGTAGTTAACGTTCTTTCTCGTGTTCCACGGCGGAGCGCCAGTAATATCTTGCTTCACATTGATACATCAGTTTGAACAATATTACTTCTCGTCGATGTGAACCAATACGATCACACATTATTGTCGGTCAAAGCACTTGAGCCAGCAATGCTTTCCCCGCTTTGCAATGTGTAGAAGCTGCTTTGAATCTGCCCTTTTGCGTTGATAGAAGCGATGAAGATTCTCTCTGGATTTGCCTGAGTGGTTTCGAAAGGTTGACACAGATTTTTTAATATAAAGGCCTTTAATGAAGAATCGATCTTTTATTTCCACTGGACATATTGTCGACCAATATATGTACTCCCGTTTAGTTAACTAACTTGTCAGTTTTTAAGTGATTTGATGTGAAAACAAAATGTACGTCTGAGCTCTTCAAGAGACTGTCCACCAGCGTTCGTTGCTGTCCAAGGAGAAACTAAGCGACACGATCAAATTCGTTTGTTTCGCTGTTCCCATCTGTGAGACTACCCCCTTTTCGTTCGTTTTCTCTCTATGTTTATTATTTATTTTAAGCTATTTTGATATTTATTATTAACTACTATTATTTTAAAATGTGTAATTAATGTTTTAAAATAATTAATCTTTTTAAAGTATCAATAAATTTCATTATCAATTTTATGGCCATTTTAAAATATTCTATAGGTCACGAATGCCTGGTCCCGACTGGTGAAATACCTGGATAACTTTTATTAAACTAATACATCTTATATATCTTATATTAAACTAATACATCAAAGCATTGCTAAAAATAAAACTGCTGGAGCTTGAATTTTAGTGAGCACAAAATTATTTCACTCGGGACAGGATATGGAATACAGGGTGCCAATAGGAGGAAATTTCCTCAGTTTTGGTAATTTCAACTAGTGAAAACTCCGATGAGTATCGACAATTAATTGAGATTGCTCGACAACACAGCTTCTGGGTAATGAAACATTATACTTCATACAGCATTTAAAAGCACAAGCTTTGAAACCGCGCTATGAGTACATAAACTCGGGAACGTTTCTCATCACTGAAACCATCATAAAATAACAGTTTCTAAAAGTGCTCTAGAATATTGGGGATGTACTCATTAAGACTGCGGCATTGCTTAAATTCACAGCTTCTCCATAACCATATAACTCCATATAATTGTTGAAATACCTTAACAATAAAGATAGTCGAAATGATCTCAAAAGTTTTAACACTGTTTTTTTTCTAGAGTTTAATGTAGGGCGGCGACATGATCGAGCAAGGTGGTCTGCAATGATTCCAGGGACACATATCTGGTATTTGTGGTGGACGGTTTTATACGGGTTCTTCCGTTTTCTCCGCTACTCATTCCAACAACTGCTCCATAATCACCTTTCCATTCTTCCATACGGGAAGGGTAATCAGATAAGCAAGAAATGTTTACATGTACAGCAAGAGGTCCACTATAGCTTATTCTAAAATAGACAGATATTAGTTTTTAAAAAGCCAAAGCACTCTACTGAGTTTTTTGAAGCTTTTATTACATTTCCGATGCTAAAGAAGTACGATTGATAGTTTCCTATATCTATGTTAAATTTTTCACGCCTGTAATACACAAATGATGTATTTTAACCCTCTCTTTCGGAGCTGATAGATAACACTATTTTAAACACTTTTTGTTAAGGAAAGTTTTTTTGCTGCGGTGTTTCATTTAAGTGCTAGACGAGTTGATGTCATAGATTACTGCCTCCCACCAAGTTTAAGTATTTACGGCAAAATCAACAATACAAATTAGTATTGCATTTATCTTAATAAGGCACACAATCTTATTCCAGGCAACAAACACAAAACACATAAACAAAACACAAATATCTTATTGTTTACAGTTAATCACAGCTTTACTATTCAAAATTAGACCGACAAACGTTTAAACCAGAGAAATGGCTGGTGTCTTTGCAAGAGTACGGCAGAATAGGGAACTCCGATGCACTCTTTGTGTTAATCGCAATGGGTGCGCGTTCCAACACTTACTTTGAATAATAACACCCCTGGGCTTGCGTTAAATTTCTGCATAGATTCCATGGTGCGCGTCCTACTGCATTGCTTGTGAGTCTCCAGTACAGGAACGTTTTTAACAACAGTGTGACACGTACCAGTACACAGCTACTGAAATGGCAGACAGGAGCTCCAGTACACTTTGATATAAATGTGCAGAATCACCTCAACGTCGCATTTTTAAATCTATAGATTGGTAGACATTCGCCAGTTCCATGGCCAGCACGATCACAGATCTGACACCTCTCGACTATTTTCTGTGGAGTTGTACGAAGAGAAAGTGTATGACATTCCTCTAACGTCAGCACTGGATCTTATGTCTCGAGTTCCGGAGCGATTGGAAATCTTCAAAGATAACCGCACCTATTGGGTCACGTGTATGAGGCTAGGCACCACCGATATAGGCTCTGCAATGACCTAGGAGGTACACAGTTTGAAGCTGGTTTGTAATGTAGACAGCTCGATGTTGGGTTTATTGACGAAATGTGAACGTACACTCATCTCACACTTCGGTGCACTAAAGGGTCCAAATGTGCATTTCTGGACAAGCGTTCCTATTGGCGTCCTGCACAACATACTAAGCGTTGTCGCTGTTTGAGGACAACCTGCATATATATGTATGTGGCGTGTGTGTCTGTGTGTGTATATATGTGTGTGTAATAAACACACTGGTTTTAGGGCTCCCTGAATCCTAAAAAGCATTTTTAGAAAACGGTCTCTCTGCACGGTGTATGTATGTGTGTGTGTGTGTGTGTGTGTGTGTGTGTGTGTGTGTGTGTGTGTGTGTGTGTGTGTGTGTGTGTGCCTACCTGCCTGCCTGTCTCTACATCTGCGTACAGCAAAAATTATAACACGAAAAGTCTGTTAAATATTAAATTGAAATTTAGCATCTTTCAAGGATACAAACGAAGATTTATGAAATGTAGCCCCCAACCCAAAAAAAGACAATTCACTGAACAACAGGAGGAACATGTTTCAAAATGTTGGATTTTCTTCAAGATTGCGCTCACTAGATTTTTTCATTAAGTTATAACACGTCTAAAATATGTTCGTTAAAAATAAAGTGTATATGTTGAATTTTCTGGAAATTGACTCTAATGCCCTCTTCAATCTCAGATTGAAGGATAAATAAAATCTGACAATAGAATTTGTTGAAGAATAACTTGTACAAGAGTGGGTATAGAAAGTCGGCTGGTGCAACACAACAATCATTATAACACGTATATTATGAAAAAAATGTTTAGGATACAGTCTTTAGAATGCTAAACTGCGTTTTCTAGTTGTGTCGTATTGAGTTGAAGAATGATACTTTTAAACGAATTGCGTTTTAAAATCATTTCTGTTCAATTGTGAGTTTTAGCTGTTTAAGAAAATGTGTGCTTATGAAACTTTAGTGAAGTTGGTGGCACACTACATATTAAATACACTATACGAATATATTGATGATAACTACATAGTAAGTTTTAGTTAGAAACTTGCATCATAAGGAGAATTTTAAATATGGAAAAATGTCAAAACGTTATAACCGAGGAAACCACATTGGGAGAAGTGTTCATAACAACTACCCCGAAATTCTGTAAATTGTGCTGTGTCTATTACGTGTAATAAATAGAGGAAGTATATCTACCCAAAATTGCAATGTCAAGATTTACCTGTATTCCAAACAGACATTTTTATAAAAAAAATATTAGTCTCTCTCACACACTGCCCCCCTTCCTCTTTCTCGGACTGTTAATAGCTAACTCAAAAACGAAATGTTTATTTTGGTATCTTCGTATTGATCTTCAATATCTCCTAAGGATGCGACACGAGGATATTCTCCAAATCCTGTTATCCCCCCCCCAAAAAAAAAAAAAAAAAAAAAAAAAAAAAAAAGCACTTTACATAAAATATTTTTGAAAACTTCATTTTCTCGAAATCTGCTTTAATGTATGTTTAGGAAATTTTCATTGCAAATGAAATGTATATCCAGACTTTTCTACAAATAGGTGCCGAAGCCCTCTTCATTGTGGATTATATTTGCCTAACTAGCAAGCCGTTAGAATAGCCTAAATTTAAGACTTAAAGCTTTCACGGCGAGCGTAATTAATTAAGGCTTCACGGGTGAGTCTACAATTGTCGAAAGCTCAATGTTTTTAAATCTCATACGGCTGATCACCAGTGAAGCCTTGATTAATTGTCTAAATTTACCTGTACAAAACTGTATATCTCGTTTATGCGCACACTCTATATCAGTTTGTGGAGTCAAACGATCTTTATATTTCTCGTTATTTCCTTATGTTTTAAAATACTTTTCTCAAATGAGAAGTCGTTATTCGTTGTTTCCTGACCTGCCTATGCAAAGAAAACTGAATTCCAAAGCCATCACAATGCGACCAGCTTTATCCTGCTATATCTCCCTAGTCCCATTGTACCTATTGGAAGTATGTTACAAAAATGTATGTAACTGTTTGTCGATTAATATGAATTAGATATGATGATAAGCGTCAATAAGAATTGAGTACAGAAAGTCTTGGAATTACAAGACATCAGATTTTTATAACTAGTGCCTTGTACTCTAAATATAGAGTTTGGAAAAGTGTTAAGCACTTGTGCTACAAATGTTGAAAAAGAACATTTCTAGAAATTTTGAATAATAATGTATGAAGTATCACAAAAGATTTCAAGGGAGATTTCACACTCTTGGCTCAGGGTTCTGGAATAGTCAGATGGTTCCCTCATTTTCACTTCGATAATAAGAATATGGGACTTTAAATTTCCAGAATTTCTGTATAGCTTTAAAGAAGACATACTCATACTGAATCATCGTCCAGCCGTTTGTTTAACCTTCTAATTATCACATCTTTGAATTATCTAAAATCTCTTTCGAAGACTCTTTGGGGACGTGGAAGTTATGTATTCTTTCGCTGCTCTAAAGTCATTTTTCAACATGTTTCTATTCATGTGAAATACAGCACACTTGTTTTCAGTTTAATGCCGGCAGTGGAATTAATTATTTTGTTTGTTACATGTAGATATACATAACATATTTATAATTAACAATTGCACGTATCCTGTAGGCCGTTGGCACTTTTATAATGCATACAGACAAAATACACAATAGACAAAAGAAAACTATAATAGAAGTGGAAGACAAGCATAGTCAAGTATGTAACTTAAATAATAAAACATCTCAAAACAAAGGAAAACCTCAAATGGATTGCCCTTTTATATAACTCAAAGAACATTCTAGAAATATAAGGATACACTAGTGTCATAAATCGTCACAAGTCACAAGTACATAAATCGTCCTTATCCAACAGATACATTTAATTCTGTTAGTATATGTATTTATTCCAGTATTTACCCATCACCCAACTTGCTGTCTCAAGCTCCAGTAGCGTCCAACATGTCGTTTCTATTTCAGAGTGCAGCCATGTTCGTTACGCATCATTTCAGACTCCCAGGAACGTAAACGTAGCATTGTCGATTTATTGATCACTACTTTCTTTGTTATGTTTTCGTTTGTTGGAAAGTTGGAATGGCAAGGTTCTTTATAATCTCAACCAACAATATTATGGACCTCCAGATACATGCAGGACAAAATGTTCCAATTTGACACTATCTGGATCTAAAGCCCACCTTTGAACAGCAGCAAAGCTTTAGATTATTATGATAGAAGAGATGTTTACATCACACTTTCAGAGAAAAGTGAAGAATATGGACAAACCTCACAATTGCCTATGCGTTTTGTAAAAATGATGATATATTAAGTGGCTTTATTTTTAGTGGAATTTGCATTTAACCGAATACTGTATAACATAATTGTTACAATATTTATCATCCTCTTTCTGAAAAATTTAGTATACCACCGCTGTTGACAGGCTATTGAGTATGCTAACTTTCTTTTGACATAATTTCAATAAATATGACCATCTAAGTTTAAAAGAGGTTCCTTGAAATGTCAATAACTGGATTTATTCCGACTGCATCCTGTTTTCTGTTTTTATATTATTCGCAATTTCTCCATATATATTAATATCAGCAAATATATACTTTGTCATTTATAGTGACGCAGCAGTTGCCAGTGGCAAGGGCAGTTGAAAGTAGGTTTTAAGTTAGGACGAACCATACTAAGTACAGTTCCGTTTGCAGATGATCAGGTCATTCTAGCAGATACTGAAGAGAGACTACAGTTAGATTTGTAGTAACTTGACAAAGCAATGTCAAAGTACAACTTAATTATTTCAGTAGAGAAAACGAAAGTAATGGCTTTCATTGGTAAACACCTAACACGGTCAAAATTTGTCCTGAGAAACAAGTAAAACATTTTAGCTACTGTAACGGATTAATTGGGGGGGGGGGGGGGAGCACGAACGGCAGGTTGAAGAGCCAAAAAGAGAGGGTGGCCGGCAAAAGATGGAACAGCTTGAGTTGACGTCAGAGACAAAAGCCGGTTGCCTGTGGGTTTCTACTGCGTGGTTAGTGTGTGGGTGGAAGTCTACCGTGAGATGTGACCAGGTGTGGGTCTGCCATCAGCAAGGGGAAGTAGAACCCGGGCACCATTGCAAGTGGTTGGCACGGCGATCAGCCGTGGTGAATGCAGGACAGGCGCGTAAGCCTATTCCTGCTAGTTACATGTAATTCAACTTGGTGTATGTGGTGCCTTTGGGAAAGGAGCGGTATGGACTTCGGAGGTGATTGTGCCAGTTAAGGCTGGTAAGAGACGTCACCAGTGGAAAGGAGGTTTCGATGAGTGGCTGTGAAACCGGACGACACAGTGGTACACTGTCGACCAGGGCGTGGCTGTTCCAGGCTGAAAGTTCTCCGGACATCCTATATCTTCGAGTGCCGACATCGGGATGAGTATCAGTTTAGTTAATAATACTTTGTAGGAGTGGGAAAACTCCAGAGGGACAGTTAACAAAGGGGGATTGCTCTGTATGAGGCCCTTTATCAGTAAACCGGAGAGCAACTCGGTATAGGTGGAGATTGTCACAGACTGTACGCAAGATTTCAAGTTAGATAGTATTGTCTCCGTAAATTTCTTAATTTCAAATATAGGAAAATTGCTTGTTTTGATCTCAAATTTTCATGTCAAGATTTAACAGAGTCCATTATCAAATTTGTTGTTTCATTTTAATATTTATAGGTTACTATGTAACGGAATTCATTTTTAAATTTATTGTTGTTTGTAATAACTGCTTGTTAATGCTTAACACTGTTCATTATAATAAATGTTATGTTATGCTGTAGTTTGTTGTGTTACTTGGTAGTATCCTGTCACGATCCTGCGGAATACGTTATTAAGGAAAGGGAAAGGGAAAGGTAGTAGCTGTAAGCGAAACGCCAAAGGAGGCGTAACACTACTTAGAATGTGATATTCATATGAATATAACACGGATTTAAAACAAAAGGTATATAAATTTCAAAACATATGAGGCACTATAAAAGCAACATTGAAAAACAAAACACGAAGAGATACTTTATTGAAGTTTTATAAAACTATGGCAGTGCCCATTATATATTATGTATCCGAGACCTGCACCTTGAACAGAAATGATAAACGAATAATTGAAACGGCTGAAATGAAATTTTTGAGGTATGTAGTTGACTGTAGTTACAAAGATCATATCAAGGGTGCTAATATAAGAGAGCAATTAAAAATATATATCTACACTTCTTATTAGACATCCTTACTTAGTATATGACATTTCAACACCGTCCTTTCTAGATTTACTTCATTATTCTGTATAAACACAACATCATTAGCATAAAGTAAGACGTTTGTATATTTATTTTTCCTTAGTTTTATCCCTGAGTTAATTTCTTGTTTCCATTCTTATTCAGATCATATAAAAAATATTGAAGAGTGTTGCAGACTGGCTGCATCCTTGTCTAACTCACTAATTCGTGTTTGTTTATTCTGTTTTGCTCCATTTAGATTTATAACTATTCTTTTGCCATTGTATAAACGCTTGATAACGTTAATTATATCCCTTTTCGTCCAGTATATCCTACAACTTAAATAAAAAGTTTGATCTGTTGCACTCACATGACTTTCTCTACTCTTGTACGAACCATTCTTACAAACGCTTATTCCTATATCTGCTGCATGTTAATACAAATAAACATTTAAGTGTTTATTTCCTTGTAGGTACAAGGGAAATGTGGAGATACAGTAGATTTTGAGCGATAGTCAAATCTTTTGAAGCTTTCAAATTAGTTCTCTTTGCAGGGTTAACATATAAAAATGAATATGTATATGTATTTAATAAAAATATGTATGTAATAAAGTATGTAAAATGCTCCATTTTACAGAAGTAGAAGTTCTCCAAAACTCACACAGATAAGACGTACCTTCGAAGTGGTTCACTCCACACACACACACACACACGCACACGCACGCACGCACGCACGCACACACACAAAAATATTTAGACACAAATTGTGTTTTAGCAAGATCTACATTTCCTGTAGAGCAAGATTTGGTCTATCTCCTAGGGTTTACCAGCTAAGCAAAAGTCATCTAGAGTAAATAGTACTGCATGGCCTATAGCCAGAAATTTCAAGATATGCATTTAATTTGTCATAAAAATATATCAAACATATGGCATTTTAACCATAATTGTTCCAGTCATTTTTAAGAAAATCAGAATTTTCTAAAATTTTTCAATGTTTATCTTGGAGCAATTTTCTTCAAAATCTTCGTGTTGCATCCTTAAAAAGGACATTAAACTTAAATACTAACTTTGGTTTTTAACCGAATTTTCGTTTTTGAGTTATACTGTTCACAGACTGACAGAGACACATGGACTTTTTTCAAAAAATGATCTCTTTTGATTCAGGAGGCCTCAAAACATATTTCCGGAGAAATCTCGACATCGAATTTTTGGGTTGAATACAGTACTTCCTCTATTTTGTTAAACGCAGTAGAGAAAGTAAAAATGTGGTGTTTAGAAATATATTATATGATCTGTTTTAACGAAAAACAAAAGAGGTAAATAGAGGTGCAACATCATGGTTGACTAAGGGGAGCCCGGCAAGAAGATATGGCGTAATTAGTGAGTAATTATTGAACACGCTCTAAATAGTTTGAAAATTATGAGTCCTTTCCTTCTCCTCACCACATTTCCTGATTGTCACTGTCCACTTTAAGTGGAAGCCAACCCCGTTTGTTTGTTCTTCAACTATGTAATATTTTCGATGTTATCGTACGGTGTATATTGATCAAGTACCATTCCCTTGAGCACAGGGCAGTTGATAGACGGCTGCTACTAAGTTGATTAACTGGCATATATTGTCATCTCTATAGCATTACTCTGGAGACCACCACACTGTTATTAACAGGCTGTTGTTTCTAATCTAGATTGCAGTTTCTGTTAGAATCACTATTCCTGTTTGGGTTTTCTATTACTAAGACAACATGCAACAAATTTAATATGCTGTGTAAAGTTATTCATAAACAAAGAAACTATTCTTGTACCTATCATTAATCATAAAAAAATCATCTTCATTTGCTATCACAGTTTACAGCATTTTTGCCTCTCCTGGTTACTTTGTTTTAAGGCTGAAAAGTTGAGGAAATATATTTTTTTACTTTCTCTACTGGGTATTGTAAGTAGGTGTAAGGCGTCCTGAATTCAAACTAAAGATGTAATTGAAGTTTAATATCCTTCAAAGAATCGACACGAAAATTTTGAAGAAAATTACCACATGTTTAAGATATTATGGAAAATGAAATGTATATTTTTAATTTTCTGGCTATAACCTATCTAGTTCTATTTACTCCTGATGACCTTTGCATAACTGGTAAACAGGAAGAGATAGACGAAATCCTTCTATACACAAACTTATATCTCGTTTAAACATTATTTTGTGGAGTGAACCATTTCAATTGTTATTTGTGTGACTTTTCCTATAAAATTTTCTGAAATGGAGGATCGTTATCCACTTTTTTATCTCTTGGCCGTGCAAAGAGAACGGCATTTCAAAGGTTTAACAGATTTAAATATTTCTTACTGTATACCCACATTCCCTCTTGCACCTACAAAATAAAATTAGCAATAAAATAATTTCTGCAAAAGTTTACCTTAACTAACATGAAGAAGATAGAGGAATAGGAGTTTCTAAGAATAGTTAGCATGAGAGCAGAGAAAGTATGTGAGTGAATCACACAAAGTGTTTATTCTAGTGTCTGCAGTCGAGGCCGGTAATGTTGTGAAACATTTTCTCCATCACATATTTGATCAAAGATGGATAGGACGAAAGGGACGTGCAACAGAGTTACCGTCTCGATCTCCCAATTTAACCGCTCTGACTTCTACACTTGGGGAGCTTTAAAGAACAAAGTATACACCACAAATCCACAGACACTCGAGGAAATGAGAGATCAGATTGAACATGTAACACGTGATATTCTGTTAGCACCATTCCATACTGTACGTCACGCTGTTCGACGTTGTTTTTTGGGGTTGTATTGTAGCAGAAGATGCACATTTTGAACATGTACGGGTTAAGGAAGTTTGAGGAATAGAACACAACAAAAATTGCATTTCTGCCTCATTACGTTGCTGAGAAATGCTGTTTTAGAGTGGTTTTACATACATTTGGGACACTATATCTGCCAAAGGTGTTTTATTCCGGCATTAGGAATACAAAACTCGCAAAATAAAATTCCGCTTTTGCCAACTGTGTTATGATATTACGGACTTTAGCGCCTCCACCAAGTGTGACTACGACGCTGAAGCCAAATTGTGGCTAAGGCACCGCTTGCCAGGTTGTCACGTCAAAGGGGGAAACGTAACAATGAATGGGCACGCTTCTACCAATTGGTCACCAGGGATATAGGTGCCTATCGTAGATGTGACTTTCATGGCGAAAATTACTCCAGAAATTTACGTCTTCAAAAATTGGTAACCTATTATGACTGGAAGGGGCGTGCAAGAGGGGTACACTTTCCTGAGGCTGCCTGGAAACGGTGAAGGATGAAGGGTGTATCCCACATGTCGACATGTCATTCTAGTTTCAAGAAGATTTAACTTACATGAATAAACTGATTTATATTGTAATGATACTAGATGGAATAGTGGTCAGAGTTGGACAACTGCTTGTGTTGACCTGGACGGAGATTCCTGGCGACGTAAGCTCCATCTTGAAAGAAATCAACAGATCAAAGTGACACTGGTTCGTCCTAGTCCGTGGAATTGACCTCCTGCTTGACAAAAATTTGGGTTTTAAATACACATAACTAACTGACTACACTGGACGTGTAGTAAACCCCTGGGGCAACAGCCCATGAAGGGCCAAGGCTTGCCACCAAGCCGCTGCGTCCTCTACGTCTGCCACTATAGGCGTCATTGGTGGGGTGCAGTACAGGACGGTGGGACGTGGTCACGCCCCGAGCTCTCCCGGGCAGTTATACTGCCTTCTCGACCTGGAGTCGCTACTTCTCCATCAAATAGCTCCTCAGTTGGAGACCTAACAAGGCTGAGTGCACCCCATGCCAGACCTCCCAGAGGTGATAAAATCCACATGCTGGTACCAGGGATCGAACCCGGGTTCTCCGTGCCAGAGGCAAGTGCGTAGTAGTACCGATGCTTAACATATCCATGCAACGTGACCTTACAGGAAATGACTTTCACGTACGCGGACAGGAAATCGCATGTTCCGAATATCTTAATTCTATAAGTTTATACTTAACACAAGGTGTACAAAACTAACATCGTCACAGTGACATTATTACCGCACTTATTTTCTGTTTGAAACAATGTGAATAGCTTAAAATACCCAACAGCGTTTACAAGGTACTCTTCCCTGAACACTCACCGAGAGATTCTCCTTCAAAATGCATGTCACTCTTTGCCACAAGACCTCACAGCTTTACAACCGCATCGGCCCCTAGAATTGGAACAAATCATTAAAAATTAACGACATACATCTCAGAAGTAAGAACTCTGCACCCGCAAAGAGAGCCGTAAAGGACAGGAAAACGTCTCCTTTGACTGCAAATACAAAGAGAAAGGACTTGCAATACTAGAAGCTTTACCTGGATTGATCTTGCTCATTTATTTGATCAAAGCACCCTATTTTTGCTTCAGAAGTTCGTGTACTCATTGCGACAAGGGCTTCCATCAATTGCAATGCAAACTCTGAGTACATTCCAGCTTATCTTCGTTTTAGTGTGTAGGCATAATGATTTTTTTTTTCATCAACAAACGTTGTATATTTTAAGCTGCTTGTTAATAGAATTTTCCGTAAGAAACTGAGATACCACTTGGATGCATACGATGCATGCAACACGGTGGCTCAAAGGTAACGCAAGATTTGCTTTATTAAAGATGAATTATAAATGTTAAAAGATAAGGGTGACACCAAAGGAACTAGTTGTTCACCTTAGTTGCCCTTTACGCATTTTTAGACCTATTGAACACCGATTTTCTGCTATTTTATTTGTAGCTAATTAACAACATTGTTATTCCGTAGTTTGCTTTGGCAGGTGGGGAAGTCCTCTACATTGCAAATAAGTTCTACGCAGCTGATAACCCGTAGGAGATAGACAACATTTGACTACACAACAACCCAGATCTGTTAAAGCGCCCGGTTCATGTCAAATGCATTTTATGTGTGTATGTGTGTGTGTGTGTCTGTGTGTGTGTCTGTGTATGTGTGTGTGGATTAGCAATTTCTGAGATAATCTTTGCTCTGGGTTTGAATTTTCAAATACTTATGCTTTTCTCAAATAATTCCTCCCTGTCCCTCCCTCTCTCCTCCCATCGCTCCGTCCCTCTCTCCCACCCTGTCACCCTCCCTCTATGTCTTTCATTGGCCACACAAAAAGAGTGAAATTTCAAAGTTGTTACATGGTGACCCTCTCTCAAATTAGTTAACTGTCGCTTACCAACAGTATCTGTTGTGGTGGCTATAAAGAAATATGCAATAACACAATTTTGGTAATGATTAACATGAAGTAGGTAAGCCCATGAATGTTTGTAGAAATAATTTGTACCAGCAGGTAAAGAAAATCACGTGAATGTAATATACTATACAGTTTACAAAATAGCTGAAGTTACACACAGCCAGAAGCGCCTGAACTACACAATATTTACAACTAGGATTCAAAACTGGCTAAAAGTTACTGCCTCCTAGGAACGTGACGTCATCCCACGAAAGATAGAACATCGGCGTTTAGGTTGTATAGACGTTCCGTGGCAACGCCACAATATGTACTCGCATAACAAAATTTTCAATCGCACCTCTTTATAGAGACAAGAGATTTGTTACATATTGAGAAAAGTTAGTAGAATACTTTGGCGTTTGGAGAATCAACAAATTGGTGCTCTTTGTACCTTGAGGTGAAAACTGTAAGCCCTCGCTATGCTGATATAATTAGCAATAATGTGGTCGAGGAACGCTGTAACCATCCAGAAGGGCCGGAAAGCAATCGCCAAAGCTGTGAGAACTATATCAGCTGCCTGTGATGCGAATATGTGTGTGTGTTGGGAGAAACAGGAAGGACGTGTTTGCTGTTCAGTGTGGTGGATGTGGTCCAGAGAGAAAAAAAGGGTAGAGCCGGATATTAAAGACACCAACCCTACTGGCACAGACAAGCACCCTGGCAGCTGTTGGGGTAGCATCTTGATTAACGCCTCCACCACAACGATGATCGGGAGCAGCCTTCTCATTCCAAACCTCAGACCACTACAAACATCCTCCGCTCTTATTACAAATGTACATGTGATTCTGCTCGTAGACTTTACGCTAGTTCTACTCCCTGAAAATACTTTCTGTCCGCTCTTCAAATTACATATGCTTTACCAAAAAGATCGTGCCAGTTATTGCTTTACCATTGATTTATATAAGCTAATCTAAAGCTCAGGCTGTTGAACAATTGTTATTAGTGTCCTGGCTTCCCATTACAGTTGTCCATTTGACTTGTCCCAAAATTCTTGAAGAGCAGAATATCTACTAATATGGTCCCAGTATTGACTGACATCTTCTAGACAAACATGCAGTTTGGTGAGGAGAGTATTTTCATCCGTTGTAGATGATATACAAGACAATCAAGTTGTGTTATTTTTTCGGATTGTTGCAAGTTTCACTTCGAGGCAACTCTAGTATACAGATTTTATTGTTGAGGATGCTGGCCCATTCTTTTGGACTGTTTATTCTGGTGAATTCACTTCCTTCAATTCTGAAGGCAGATTTAGTATTTAGTTTTGCCTAATGACAAGATAAGATTCTTTTTCTTTTATTTAATATTTGTGTTCCCTTTTTGCCAAACTATTAGCTTCTTCACTTCCATTTAATCCAATGTGAGATGAGATCCATTGAAGTTTAATTTCCTTTCCCCCCTCATTCCACTTTTAAGTAGATACTTAATCTCTATTGTTATTGATGATGTAGGGTATTTGTACTTTGATATTGCCAGGATTGTTATGCTTGAATCTTAGAGCATAATAGCATTTTGGAATGAGCTCATTCTAATCGACAGTTGGAAGAGAGCAGTAACTATATGCCGCTTCTATCTCACCATCAAAGTCGGTCTTGAGTTTACCACCACGCGAAGCATAGAATGTGAAAAGCTTATAGTAAACACCAGGACTTACTTATTCATTATACAGAGAGCCATCGGTAAATATTCTTCCATTTGTCCATTTTTACAGGCATATTCTATATTATCTGTATCTCACCTTATCTATTTTCTCTTCCTTTACCTCTTGTGTTAGATTAGGATTAATGTTTAAATTTATATATTCTAGTGGGTTTTCTAGGGTCATGAGTTTTCTGTATACATTTCAGAAATATACATGTTTGGAATCTCATCTATGTATTGTATGAATTCTTTTGTAGTTTCAAGATGTCTGCGTTTTCTTTTATATTCTCTCCAATAGTTCTCCGAAGGCAATCATAAGCCTTTAATAGTGAATTATGTTTATTTCATAAGATATAGAAGGATTATGGGTTACAATTTGCAGTGCTGCAATAGGTGTGGTTTTTACAGCTCCAGTAATTAAAGATTACCTAATATTGTACTACTTCTAATTCTTTGATGTTGGTACTAATGAGATTTTCACTTTCATGTAATATGATTGGTTTTATATAGGTATTATGTGTAGTTTGTAATGTTGTTAATGAGGAGCCCCATTTATTTTGAAACTATTTTTAATATATTAAGTCTGTTTCTTACTTTGTCGCAGTCATTTTCCTTTCTCTTCCTCGTATAGTAAGTAGGGGAAGTGCTGTTTTCAACCCAAAAATTCGATGTGGAGATTTCACCGAAAATATATGTTTTTGCACCCTCTGAATCCAGTGTGTGTGTGTGTGTGTGTGTGTGTGTGTGTGTGTGTGTGTTTGAGCGCACACGCCGTAAACTACCCTTTACATACAAAATTGTTCGAACACTTTGGTTTTCTCAAACATGCCTCTAACCATTTTATTAAAATGCCATATGTTTGAGATATTTTAATGGCAAATGACATATATATTTCTTTAGAATTTTCTCGCTATAGCCCCAGTATTATACGTTTCTCAAATGGAAGGCCGTTATTCACTTTTTTATGCCTTGGGCGTATAAAGAGAACAAAATTTTAAAGCCTTCACACAGTGACCAGCTCTAAAAGATTTGAGTATCGCTTAAAGCTTGCTGTATTCCCATATTCCCCTTGCAGCTACAAGAAAATTAGCAATAAGGTAAAGTGTACAAATGTTTATCTCGAGTAACATGAATACGAGAAGCGAAGAGTTAGTAGAAAAGTAGAGAAGGTCATGTGAGTGTAACACATCAGATTTTTGTATTATTTTTTCAGGCTCTCATTGTATCTAACTGCATTCCTAAATATTTAGACTCTGAGTTTTATTTTGTTCTCATTTCTGTATTTTAGATCAAGTTTTGGAGTATTGTGCACTAGCGAGAAGACATGGTGATATTTCTTCACCATTAATGATGATGTTTAATAGTTTTCATTTTATAGTTTCTTGAAAAAAGCATAGGTTGGTCCATTATATCGCGTTAGCAGTTCTTAATGGGATCGGTTTCGCGGCGTGTGGCAGAGCGGCCTGGCTACTTGCTGTTCGGCGTTGCGATTGACAGGAAGTCCGCAGTGAATAGAGTACTAAGGTCTGTCACCTACGTTGTCTCATCTTTGTCTTACTCAATACAGATTTTCGTATTTTTCTGGATAAACTTCAGCCCTGGACCTTGTGCTACCTGTATCGTTTTATATTTGGTTCATTACACCCTTAGTAAGGAGTACAGCCTTAGAACTGTTATAGTGCAAATTGTTCTTGATCTAAAAACATTTTCCCAAAAGAAATACATCTCCTGCAAGTCAAGTCTACAATCTAAGTTACCCTGAAACATTCCCATTGTGTTCAAATGTTTCTTTCACAGGAGCACGTCCTGTGACAAAAGTAGAAATTACTTTCAACTGAAGTCTATTACATTTAAGTAAACTTTCAGGTCTCTCCTTACATTATTTTCTAACAAATAGTCTAGCATGTCTATGGAGTTTTCAGGTTTTGTAGTGTTCTTCTTTGGAGCAGTTCCTAATATCCTTTCTTATCAAACATCGAGATACTCCTAGAGCCGGCTCTATGTCCAATAAATTCTGAAGCTGTTGCTTGTCTTGAAAGTTCATCAGCTTTATCGTTTTCCTCTATGTTTCCCAGGTTACTTGAACCTCATTCTGTTCTAGCAGGCTTGTGATCATATTTAGGCAATTTAAAACCACAACTGATGTTACTGCATGGCTACTTAGTGCCTTAAGTGCAGGCAGGATCTGTTTACCTTTGTATGATCTCTACTGTTTCAAAAACAGTAGCATACTTACGCAAGGGAAAGAACTTTTTACACCTTGGTCTTATGTCATATACTCCAGATACCGTTCCTGAGACATCCAATCGTGTAAGTTACTTCTCAAAACATACACACTTAAAAAGAAAAGTATTGTTCATGCACATCAATGAGAATATAATGGAACTACCTCCTTCTATTATTCAAGCATTTCTGGCGCCTGCTTAGGATAATGCCCATTTAGCCTGCAATTCACTCTGAGAAATGTAAACCTCGTGGTTCTGTTTTGAAAAGTCTCTCTTTTAATACAGGAATCGTTTCTATGAATTGACACACTGGGATATTTTTCTCTGGAATTTATAGTTTCACAGTGTATTTCATTATCCAACAATAAGCGAAAACCATATATAACATGCATACAGTAATAAAATTAAGCTTAGGGACACGCCTATACCACAATGGATGCTGTGCAGTCATATTGCACACACACAATTACGTTAATATTTCAATTGTGAGGTGAATTAGGCTAGTAATTTGATATGCTTGCAAAATAACATGAAATGATCTTCAAATAGTACAAAATAGAAGTATAAAAGCATAAAAGTGTCGAATGGGAGACAAGAGTGTACTGTTAGATAAAATATTGAAGGGGCTGTGTGGTAAAATCACTGTATACTGAGTGTTATAAACCATAGGAATCAATTTGAATTCTGTGAATAGGTAGTTTAACCTTTTTCCTCTCTTTAATTCATATGTTTCGACTTGCAATTAAGTGATTTGGCATATCCTATAGGACTTGCGCTCTGGAGGAAGCAGAAAGGACCTGCTTTGGTGTCTTGTGCCAGGTGCTAATAGTCTTTCTTTTTAATTGAACACTTCAGTGAACTGTGAATATTTTAAAATTTGAAAGTGAGAAGGTATTAACAGTGCCCAGTATTCCAAGTAATTACATGTATGTTAGTTTTGTCGTTGTAGGTTAAATAACAAAATAGACAGTTAACAAGCAAGGGCCCCCGGGGGTTCAAGAAGAACCAAGTGAAGATGTTATTTTTAAAGCCAGGTTTAGTTTAAGCCGTTCACCGAAGAAAAGCTAAAAGCCAAAAGAAAAAGCTGGAGGAAAAGAAACGACAAATTAATATAATGGTAGGTAAGGAAAAACTCTCGGTTGATATCAAAAGAAGTATTTTTATTATTTTATTTAAATTTCAAACACAACTTGGAAAATTAAAAATTAAAAAGGAAAAAGCGCAATCAGAGTCACAAATAGTTAAAGAATTATATGGGAAACAAGGTAGCAAACAAGTTTTGATGAGTTTTTCGCAGGTTGCTGCATAACCGGTACCCACGCAGACAATAGAACTTCAAAAAACCGTGAACAACAAAAAACATACAGTTTTCATATAATCTACAAATATCTCAGATGAGAAACATATTAAGGCAATAGTTAGAAACAATTTGAAACCGGCTGAAGAGAAATAAGGATTAGAAGTTTAACTTCAGCAGACAAAATTACTAATTGTAGAAATGGAAACAGAAAAAGGTACAAATAGAATTATTAATAGCAAACATTAAACAAACAAATAGAATTGGAAAGTAAAGAAAGAGGAACCCCTTGAAAATAATATGTATGATATATTGGCTGGCAGAAAATAAGATCTAAGGGATGAGAGTTACAAACAAAATTTGGAAGAGTTAATAGTCTGGAAGAAATTTGAAGATTTTACATTTAATTATAAAACTGGGCCTAGAAATAGAGCCACAGTTCATAATGTCGTTGAGGTTTTACCGCAGATAAGACGTCTCATCTTGCAAAAAGGAAGATTATACATAGGTTTCCAATCAATTAATATTAAGGAATTTATTTTTGTCGATAAGCGTGCTAGATGTCCAGATTTTGGACATATTACAAAGCGTTGCACAAATTCACAACCTCATGGACATAGTGCCGAAATAGGCCACGACAGACAGGTATGTAGTAAAAAGGATCAGCCACCAGTTTTTATTCCCTGTTTAAAAAGATATAAAACTTGCAAAGGTAAGCAAGATTGCCCAAATTGTAAAATGCTCTGGGAAAGAGTAATTTCTCGTACCAACTCTGAATAAAGGTATTGTAAAGCAAAAAGAACAAGAATAAATACCCCAAATAGGTTAAGAAGACGTTTAAAAAGGGTAGCAGAGCATTACCACCCAAATTAACAAGAAACAAAATAAACAGAGGTTTAGAAATCGAGAACATCTTAATTCAAATTTATTATCCACAAACGGAATAATAGATGAAAGAGATATAGGTAATAACAATAAGAAGGGAATAAAAGTTGACTTTGAAGCGACCACGAAATGTGATACAACAAAAGAAGAAGAAAAAGAAGGGAATCACCACCACCGCCGCCGCCGCCACCACCACCGCCGCCGACGACGACGCCGCCACCACCACCACCACCACCGCCGCCGCCACCGACGACGACGCCGCCACCACCACCACCGCCGCCGCCGCCACCACCGCCGCCGCCGCCACCACCACCAGCGCCGCCGCCGCCACCACCGCCGCCACCACAATAATAACAACAGCAACAAGGACAACAACAAAATACGGCCGGAAAAATAAATGGAAGAAATTTTTAAGTGCGTTATGGAGAAGAAGAGATAAGGAACATACGGATTCGAATAATTTTGCACCTTTAGATAAGTTAAAGAAGAAATAGATTTGTGAGCAGGGCGATGATAATAGTACAGAAACAGGTGTTGATAATCAGCACGTGACGGATAGAGAAAAGGGCTCACCACGCAGCGGAAGAAAGACCAGTAACCGAAAACAACCACGTTTGCAATATCTACACGAACTTTGAAAACACATTACAGCTGAGTAGACTGGAAGAAAAATAAACATTGCTTTCGGGTTTGCGACACTTAATAAGAACTTTACATGCAAATGGCGAATCCATGCTATTTCCCGTACCCGGTGCCATGGACCATTTACAGTTACGGATATACAGGGTGGAAGGGAAGTCTTTACATTAATTTAAACCAGTTACAGAACTCGGTATTCGGAGCATATCTTACGTTTTTGTCTCTTACCAGTTGCAACGGAACTCCTTTTGTCAAAAACAAGCTGCCGAGGCTACCGATTATGTGTGTGTCACTGTCACTGGTTCAGTACATAAACAAACTCACGTCACCACTGCTACCAGGCGTCTCGTGAACGCCTCCTTCTGTTTACTGTACGAACGTAGACCAATCACAACCGTTACCTGCCAAAACATTGGGCGAAAGGGAAAGTGCTCGACCTGTTTACATCCGGAAACCAGGTCAATTTCTTGACCAACCTCAACGCAACGTTGTCGACATATCTCACGTCTGAAAACAGTACTTTTAGTGTGCCAGTCATAAATAGAAAGCTACTAATTGGTTCACATAATTATTCAAATTGATTAAAATAACAAAATACTGTTACAAGTTTCTGATGGTTTGACATACCTTACAGCGGTTATTAAACCTGTCCAACCCTTAGGTTACCGGTCCCCAAATATTCACAAAGAATTACTTACAATTACATTTATTTAGAGACTGGTGTATCTTATGAATTTTTAATCCGAGACCTAAAAGAGTTCAAAATTGGATACCTATCAAATAAATCCATAAAAGCACAATTGCACAGTATTAATAACAAAAGTTTGGATATCAACGTGTAGCAGATATGTCATATTGATTGAAAACGAAATTAAGTAGTCCTGTGAGTTAGTTAATATACAAATATAATACATAGTTAATGCCTATATTAATATACAACTTTAAACATTGTGCTATATTATAAATTTTTCGAACAATAACTGACAAGGGTCGCAGTTCCACTTTTCACACAGGAAAAGTAACGTTTTCTTTATCTAATTACCCTCCCCGTATAGAGGACTGACACCCCTTAGGATTACATGCCTGTCGGGGAGTAGAGGAACATATCGACCGGACAGAGTGAAGACCTGGAAGCGGGTGGTCAGCCCAACACTATGTATGAGACTGAGGAAGATGATATGAAATGCCGGGGAAATGGATGATTGGAAAGGTGATGAAACTTTCAGCTTCAGAATAACAAGGCACTTCATCAAATACTTAGCTCAGCGTAATGGGCGCAAACACCCTAAAGTACGAAGGCAAATAGGCATGTAACAAGCTCAAAGGAGTCACTATAAGTAATTTTAAGCATTGAAGAATGTACAAGTATTATTTGCTTGTCACTTAAATACACATTTTGGCATAGGTACCAGAAAAGTAGAGACATATTAAATAGTCGAATACCAGAAGTGTATTAAGTTGATTAAATTCGGTATTCCCTTAATGAAATATAGACCTGCCAAGTATCATTTCTATAAATTACTGTGTATTTTCTATGGCAAACCCTATTAGCAGCTTCTAAGCAACTTCCCCCTCGTATACGTTTAACACCGCGTGTTAGTTTATAACTTTTGTTCAGCCTGTCATATGTTATTGTTAAACACGCTGTTTCGTTTCCAATAAAACAAGTCTAGTCTTTTATCACTCCTTTGTTTTCACACAGGTGTGCAGTGGAACACAATAAAGCTATCACACTACGTACAAAGTGATGAATTAGTACTAAAATGGTCCATTTTGCAGTTGTAAACCAATAGCATTTTGCAGTTCACTGAGTAGATCAGTTACGTTTTTCAGCAGCTACTATTTTACCATTACACGAAACAATACAATTGCTAACGTTAGGAAAGGAAGGTGTTTTTATCAAGCATGCTGTCAACAATGGCTCATTGGTTCAGAGCAACGTTTGAAATTTGGGTTTATGTTACTCCAGATTAAACATGAAATTCACACACACACACACGCACGCACGCAAGCACGCACGCACGTACGCGCACACACACACGCACACCAGTGGCGGCTCGTGACCTTTTTAACCTATGTGCTACTACGATAACCACAAATATAACAATAGAAGTAGGTACAATAATAGCACTCACCATACTGGCGAAATTTGAAGTCCATTCTTCTATCCTTCCTGTTGACAAACTTCTCTATCACCTTTGTATTGAATCCTTCGATTTGCAGCAGTAGACTTTTTCTATAGAGAGCACTGCAAGGGCCACCAAGTGGTCTTGGCTCATGGAATTCCTCAAAAACGTTTAATCCTCTTGAGAGTAGAAAAACATCGCTCTGGCTCAGAAGTTGTCACAGGTGTTCTCACTAGGATTTTTAGAAGTTTGGCCAACTTGCTGAATGTATGTTGTGCTAATTTTTGCTTTTATAATAAGTTGCAATAGAGGAACAGTACCAGCTATATTTCTGAAGTCTGGTCGAGAATATAACACACTTAGCTCTGTTTAAAGCCTTCTTTTGTCAAATGAGGAATAAGATTACACCACTTCATCAATGAGATTATCTGGAAATTGCTTTGGGAATGCCAAAAAATTCTCACAATTAAGAATTGTTTCGCAATTTAAGTGATCGAGAGATTGAAAACGAGTGCGAGCCTTTTCTATGATTCGATCGCATATTTCCTTTGCATCATTGGCCATGGAAGAGTTTCTTCGACGTTTGGCAGGTTTTTCAATTGTTTCTTCGTTGTCGCAATCTTCCAGAGAGTGCCTGATATTATGCATCGCTTGAATGAATGTCGTCACATTGCTTTTAACTTTAATCACGTCAACATTTCTGGCTTGTGCCTGATTGTACAGAATGTCCACGTGCGGCATAACTTTGTGAAAAAAGAGAGCATGTAATTAAATTCGGGATCTTCCAAATTAAGCCTAAGTCCTCGAGCTCCTTGAATACTGGGTTTTGAGGAAAGAGATTGCTTCAATTCCAAGAAACATTCAGCAAGTTCATCTTTATTTTCGTAAATAACATTTACGGTTCTAGATTTAAAATTCCACCGTGTTGGTGAGCCACTGGGAATTCTCTTGGAAACGATTGATTCTAGAGCAGCAACTCGTTGGGGAAACCTAGAAAAATATGTTGCAAATGCCGAAAGTGTACTGAAAAATATCCTAGCAGCTCGATTTTGCTACGCGGCACGTTCCATCACCAGATTTAATTGGTGCACGTAGCAATGAATATAATGAAGCATAAGGATAATGTTGCTTTATTTTAACTTGAAAGCCGCCAGTTTCACCGGTCATAACAGATGCTCCGTCGTATGTCTGTGCAATAAATTTGCTTTTATTACCCTTCAAAATACTATCTACATCCCCTGAAATACATTCCGCAATGGCATCGGCATTTTGTCCATCGGGGTTTAAAAAATCCCCAGAATCGTTCTTCTGGACATCCATTAATTTCATATCTGAACACTAAAACTAATTGTGTGTGCTCAGAGACGTCTGTTGCCTCATCTGACATTACTGAGACATAATCTGCATTGGCAATTTCCGTTGAAATTGTTTCACGGCAGCCTTCGAGCATGCAGTCCAACAACTCGCTCTGTATAGTTTTCGAAGTTCCTTTGAAAACTTAATTTTACTCCATATGATCCTTCACTGCATTGCCAGTGCTGCTGATAAAATCTGAGTCCTAAAAATACTCCAGGATTTTCTGATTCTGATGATTCCTAGATAAAATGTGCCTATTTTTTTCTACCTGCTGGTTGTGTTTTATAATACTGTCTTGGTATGCTCTGCTTAATGTTGTGGCAATATTAACTGTTCCAAGCATGGACAGATCCAACGCATTGTTGATGTGTTTCTTATTTTCATCATGCAATTTAATTAAATAGTTAAGATGGCCGAGATCTTTAACACGGTTTTACTAAATGCATCACTATTTCCAAAAAGAAGGCAAGGAAAGCATAACAGGGCATTTCTAATATCACAGCCACAAATCTAGTTACGTGCATCATATGCTTTCCTATTGAACTGGCGTATATATTCCCGATTGCCGGCGCCTTTCGCTTTTTGTGTTAGGTTTAAGTTGGGGACTGGCCTACCTAATTGTTTAATTTGTATTTTATCTTCTAAAGATTTAGAAGAAAATGATGTTTTAAATAAACTATCAACTAAATTCATGTCTGTTCACTATTGTCTAAAACTGTCTCTCACCTCGGAAGCTGAAAAACACAACGCTTAACTAGACATAAAAATACTGCATCCACCAAACAGATTTGAATATCAATATATACCAATATTATTTGTGCACAGGGGCTGGCGCTAATCTACGCTTGTATATTTGAATGGTCTGACCATGTGCGCCAACACTGGTTTTGAAATACTAGGCAATCCACTATTATTGTGTATGCAGGTCATATTCACGTAATATTAGACGTACCGTACTGTATATGTCTAATTTTATTTATTATAAGGATTGAAAATAGTTACTAATTATGACATTTTAACATGAGAAAAGTTTTCTAATTAAATACTGTATAATTTTAATAACCCAAGATCTTTAGCACCAAGTACGAATGTTGGCAATTCCTGTTTGGCTCTTCTTCGTCCAGCACAGAAAGGCGTAGTTTGTGGAGGATTTCGGTGCATGTCGGGGAGGAAAAAGGGTAACTGGCGCATGCGCACTTGCTTTTTCTCGATGGTGTCCTTGTGCTAAGCACATCTCATACTTCATTGAAGGTTGAATGCTGACGTGTAACTCAGCGGACGATTTAAATCGTTTAACAATACACAACGGAGTGTCTCAAGATATCATTTTCTTGGTGGGGGGAAAATAATAAAATGAAGTAATTTTCTCTCTCTTCTTTTAACTATGTGCTGTAGCACATAAGCACATTAGGGCCGGCCGCCCCTGACACACACACACACACACACACACACACACACACACACACACACACACACACACACACACACACACACACACACATTCCTATTCATATTTCCATCTAAGGAGGGTGGGGAATAATCTTAAAGTAAAGAAAAATTCACACTCTTCCAGGCGGGAATCTAACCCGGGAGCCCTTTAAAGATAAGCTGGTGTGATACCTACTGAGATACGAGGCCAGATTATTGTGTTAATAATTGGCATGAATTTCAACAAGTTATCTTACATAATGTGTACTTTACAAATTTCACAAATTCAAGGTTAGTCCCTTTCAACCATGACAGCAGCTGTTCGTACACAAATATCAACTAATTCCAAACATTTCCCTTGAACTTTCATAATAATTATGTATCCGTAGGCATTTGGTACAAAGTTACCCTGCACTAATGCGAGCTTCTTGGGGAATACTTACTATTTCTAAACCAAACGCTGAAGAAGCAACATGTAAAGGGTTCAGTTTGTTTTGGCCTGGCTCGACAGCAATAAATATTAAATGTGACAAAGGACAGGAATTCTTATCTCTCGAGACAGGGCTAGACCTCATTTTCCTTCTAAGCTTTGTATGATGTGGCTTTCAGGGACTTCCGAATATCTCTCGTCTACTGTTTAAGAGGATTTTAACACTGTACATTTTTCTTGATCAATAGTGTACTGATACAAGTTATTAAAGCCATTGTATACTTCAAATATACCATTGGCATATTACCTCTGTAATGGCTTATATTTTTGAAGACTTGTTTCCCAAATTATTCATTATAATAAAAATAAAAAAGGGAATCTATAAACCGGCAACATTGATAAAACAATTGAAGCGAAAATTTTTCAGCGGCCGCTGGAACGTATCTACCACTACATGTTATGGTCTTTTTTAATTTGTTTAAGATCCTTTAAGCTGGTAGGTCATATCAGACGATGCATGTATACATAAATTATTTTCCAATGAGTCCCGGAGCTCATAGAGCTTAAAGGTATTCAATTATATTCAAAGGCATTCGAGGTTTCTTCTCGGAATGATAAAAAAACAAAAACAAAACAAAAAAACGCAGAATAACTACTATACGGATAACTCAAGAACAAGACATATTAATGTACTGGTATATGAATTATTGGACTTTTGCAGATTGCTGTACTTCTTTTACATTGTTTTTAATATTTCACCAATTTTTCTACATTTTAATGCTTGGGGTATAGAAAAGTTAACGATATAAGGTTTTACTTTCTCTCCCAGATTGTGAGTTGTCGAGGTACTACTTTCACGGGTAGGTACTTATCTACGGAAAAGTCTTAGAGGATTTAAATTATTTAATGATTTATTTATGGCCGTTCTATCAACAACGTTGTCCTAACTGGCTTCACCCAGCCCACAACACCTTTCAAGATTGGACAGGCGTTTGAATAAAACACCAAGCTTATATCCTAACAAATATTCCTGTGGACGTTCACGAACATCGGTACTTACAGCAGAGTTAGGGAACTTCTTTCAGGAGTATATGAAAATGTCAAAGTTTGTAGCAGCCCTTTTAGCACCTTTAGTAGTTGATCAAAATGGTAATGCCCGTTTTTACCGCATTTAAGCTACCTTTGTTGCTTCATTTCTATATTTTGTTAACTGTTGCCCTGGTATTGTAGGTATTTCAGAAATATTAGATGTAAGCAAAATATTTTTGAAAAACATTTCTTAACAAAACATAGCATGGCACACATCTACCTTCTAGCCTTTATGTGCTTAGGGTTCATATTTTTGTGTTTTAGGGAACCCGGATAACGCATTTTCCACTATGCAACATATTTAAAGTCGTAGCCAATGATCTCTGTCTCATGAATTTGCTGCCGGCTGCTACAGTGGCAAACTACGAGATATCTCTCTTACGTATGCAAGGATAGCGTAAACATAAGAAAGCCGCTTAAGTTCGCTAATAAACGTCCTATTTCAAACGATTTTCCGAGTATTTGATGACGTAGAATTGAACTGTTTCTGAATCGTAACACTAGAAACGATAAATTTACGGTTTAAAACAAATTTTAAGTAAATCGGAAAACCTAATTGCTCTAGCTACTCTGTGTATAATTATAGCAGACGCAAAATTTAATGCCGGCACGCAGGAAAAGTTGGTCTACACAATATCCAATCAGAGGCTTGCGCGCACAAAATTTATTTGCATAACAAGGGGGGAAAAATGAGACCCTGCGATTGTCAGATGGCCAGCCGCCACTAATCTTTGTGTTTGCCATAATTGCTTTTCCTTGCCAACGAATTCTCATTTATTGGCAAAATTATATCTTCTGATATTTAATTATGCTTTCATTTTAACTCATGAAAAATAGTTAATGCAACATTTGTCTGCCTATTTAAAACTTCTCTATAAAGTTATTACTATTGTAGGTATAAGCTTTAAGCATCGGCTTACAAACCAGCAGTAGATACTCCTGAACACAGACTAAAAAGAACCGCTTTATATCACAAAACCAATAGGTATTGATAACAAAAAAAAAGTCGAGGTGACAATTTATGGAGAAAGACAAAAGCGAGAGAAAATGACGAGGCCGTAGTTTTCTTTGAAAAGCTTGTTCTTTAGACGGGCGATGTAATAACGAGAACTAAATGCGCATTGCGATGGTTCGGGTTTTAAAAAACGCCCCACGTAATCTATCCCTTGGCGCTGGAAAGATGTTCCGCTCTACACAGAAGCTTTTAATCTTGATGACTGTGTGCCTCGCTTTACCACCACTGAGACAACATACAACACGGCAGTATTAAATTTATTCTCGTAAGCGAGAAAGAAGAAGAAAAAAAGTGAAAGCAAAGTGAGACGAATAAAAGCACTTTGTAATGAAAACAGCGCCTTCCATTAAAGATCCCTAGATTCCCCCCCCCCCCACTTTTATTTGTTCCCTGTGTATACTTTAAGGACGATGAATGGTGGGGCAGGTGTCGGCTGAAGCAGCGAAGCGAATAGAGCTTCTGGGCAGGCATGTTGTGATGATTATACAGGGTGTAAACAAAACACCATGTCATATTTATGTATAACCGAGAACCAATACTGATTTCAAAAGGAATTAGACAAGGTTGCCCAATATAAACAGGTATTTTTAATTTATATACATATACATCATGACAATGAAATAAAAAACAATACGGGAAATTAATTTAGGGACAAGATCAGTAAAAACAATGGTATAAGAGTTAATCAAATATTAATAGCAAAAGAATGAGAATGAGCATAAAATAATGCCATATAAGTTATGTAAAATAACAAATGCATATAAATTGCTAAATATCTATAAATAAAACAAAAACAATGACATTTAAAGGCATCCATCGAGTTAGATCTAAAATAGTTTTAGAAAATAACATAACTGAATAAATCTCAAAATTTATTTCCTCAGATGTGAAATAACATACAGAACAGAAATATGTAGATATTTAAATAAATAAACTGTTACCTAACATGTAAAATAAAAATAACCTGAAGCAAAAGTGCAGGGAACGATTCCGTAATAAAATTATATAAAGCAAAGACTGGCCCTAATTTTAACATACATCTCTGAAACATGAATAATGATGGCACACCATGAAAGGAAATATACAAACAGCAGTAAGGACATTCCTTGGAGCTTAGAGCTATACGATACAAGACAAAATACAAAACGATCAAATATGCCATCAAAAGAATTAAAGAAAACAATAATAGAACAAAGAGCCAAATGGAAACAGCAGTTAGAGTAAAAGAAAAGAGAACTGTTACTGCAAGTAACTGTCAACCACAAGGACGACAGAGGAAGAGTTGGAAGGAACAAGGCTTTGAAGCCGGAGGTTAAATGGCCTAAGCCTGATGAAGAAGAACAAGAAGAAGGAAAAGAAGGAAAGGACATTTATGTATGTGTACGGTTTTGGGATCTGCTACTTCACATTTAACGACTGGGCTTGGGCTGTTCATGATTACATAGCAGGCTTCTCCTCCCCTGACAGGCCTAACCCCCTCCCATTGTTTCTTTGTCAGTAGTCAGCACGTGCATAGGTTCACTAGGACACATTGGCTATCGCCAGATATATCTATACCTTGTTCAGAGTCTTTTGAGACAGTGGGAGGGGGAGATAAGGATATCGTGTGTCCGGCGCGTGTATAGAAACCAACAGAACTCAGGCAGAGTTGCAACGTTGATGCAGTCATTCAGACACGAGTACTGGCGTACAACAAAGATTACACAAAACTTTCAAACTTGTATCAATATGTAGTGCACATTGCTCAAAATGCGTACAATGGGAACGGTAAGTGCGACTCGCCGATAGCACATACTGTACTAATCAAGTACTTCATATAACCATCTATTTTTGGGACGGTCCCTTAATCTTGGTTTCATCAGGGTCCATTTATACATTATTTTATAGGTCGCGCGTTACTTCTTGACGAATGAAAATTTTATATGAAAGGTTGAATGCGAGTCTCTACTCAGCTTTTGCGGGAACGAGAGAGAGGAGGTACAGTCTGCAGTGAGATGACGCGCATGCTTCTGAGCTGAAGTAGTACAACACTACAAATCAATTTATGACACTTGCAGTAATATCAGTCACACGTATTATACACTATACCTCTATAACTGTTTCCACTTAACTTTCTTACATTTATTCTATTCCCGACATCTCTCCCTCGTCTGAATTGCTATTTTCGTTGCATGCATACATACATCCGTACCGCACAAAACTTCTGCAGTCGACTGTATACACAAACGCGACAAGGGAAAACAGAGGTGTCTGTTATCGTAGCATAAACATTTGCTGACCTGTTTATTAAGGGTAGGCTCACCCATTGTTTTTCTACTCAAGGTCATTCGTCAAGAACGAACGCGCAACCTATAACCATTCTATCATCCGGGGTCCGATTTATGTGTCTAAACCATCCTAATCTTTTTATAGACTCTAAGATTTATAAATTTTATTATAATTTTAAACTGGGGCCTGCCTTTGGAATAACTCCATATATTAGTCGAGTTATCTCTCTTTTTGTACTATTATATCCAGTCATTTTTGGTGGTTATCAAAGATGAAAATGGCTTCGATTAATTTCCCTAAGGCACTACGTAGACCAAATGTTATATACGGCTGGCCACGGAACTCAGTCAACAGAGCACCTGTCTGATGTGTAAGGGGTGGGGGTTCCTTCCCGGCTGGGGAGTGGGTCTTTTTCTCTGGCCAAGAAAAATCCATGTTAAGGATATGCATTTAGCCAGACAATATAGCTCAGTTAATTAGGGTTCTAGTGAAGAAAATCAGGAAATTAAATTATATTTATCCTCATACGTGTCTACGCATACTTTGGGCAAAAAGATGTCATTGTTTACCACTGGAGCAGGTGGTACAAGATTCATTGAAGGCGGCGGTATCAATAATTGTATGTTTTATCTTATTTCTGTGCTGTAAACGGTGTTTCAGAGAGTGTATATGTCAATTTGAGACACTCTGTACATCGTAGTTGGGCGTATAAGATGGGCTTCAAATGACTGACTTAACATTTGGGCCATGTTTGCCTATGGCACCATTCTCAACCATCGGAGCGCTATCTGGGTATAATCCTCAACCACAGAGCCTCCTGTGCACGCTTGTAGCAGTTATTTGAATCTCAGGTACAAGTGATATGTTTAAAAGGATTTTAGAGGTATTGAGTTAATATAATTTTCTCCGGTACTGTTATATCCAGAAGCTCTTTGACATCTCTTTTTGATTTACACGTTCGCTATTCTCGTTCTTCATTAATATTTGCCTACGTATTTCCTTTGTTATTTCAAGGATAGAACAATATTAGTTTAGAAGAAATTCTTTTGATATATTTCTGTTGATTTTGAAAGTCGAGAATAACTGCCGTCATGGAGCAGGTAACTTAAAAGAGAGAAATCTCTCAGCCCCTCTGAGAATGTAAACGAATGAATGGTGGAATATCAACAGAAAGGTAGAGTGAGCACGTTTGCTCAGTGCCAGAAAACTGCTCTGCAAATTTATTTCTCTGAAAGAGAATACAATTATCCCAAGCCGTCTTAAAAGCCTGTATCCGCAACTAGTCTCTTACGAATACAGGACCCAAATGACCTAAATGTCGACAGGACCTTAAATGCCCTGCTGTTACAGGATACTTTAGTACAAACAATACATTTAAATTGTTTTCTCTGTCAACTCTCTACCTGTACAAGAAAGTTTCACAAGAAAGTTTCGCCTCCCTAGCAAAATCTCGATATCAAGATACCATTCGAAGTAAATGTTTGCTTTGCTACAAATTCTGAAACAATAAGTACTTTTTAAAATGTCTCGCTCGCTCCCTCTCTCTCTCTCTCTATAAGTGTAAATTTGTATGTGTGTTTGTGCATTAACAACACCATTTAAACATAAAACGTGGAGCTAAGCTACCAGTTCCATATAATTCTGTTTATGAATAATCTCTCACGATTTTGTTTAAAATACCCATGATCACCACATTTTATTGATAGCTAAAATATTCACATTAACTTTTCATTGATTTGAATGAATTTTGTGTGTATTTGTGCAACTGGTAACTCGTAAGATATACCAACCACACAAAATATGCACACCAGGTGGCCCACTCCAGCCGGCATTCGGTAAGTAGATAGCCCTGGCGGCGTAAAAAGTGTTGCAGAAATCAAGGGGATAAATCCAGTCATTGGCGTCTGTGAACTTTGTTCTGCACGTAAGAGAAGCGACCGGCAGAGTAAATGCCAAGGCTTCAACTAGGGTATGCAGCGGGTGAGAGGGACAGTCTTACAATATTTTCCTCTTCACTTACAAGACTGTTTCCCAGTGAATAGATTTATTCCTATATATGCTGCTATTGTCTAACATTACGGATTACAGATTGCAAATTGCCGTAACAAAATCCAGGCACACATGACGGCGCGTAATGTTTCATTGGCATTTCTTTGTTTCTTATTGATGTTATTGTATCTTATTATAATTTTTAGTTACTGTTGTTAGTCATATTATTATTACATTTATTATTTTATTCTCGTTAGTATTCTTATTATTTTTGTTATTATTTGGTATTTTATTAATGTTTATTATTATTATTATTATTATTATTATTATTATTATTATTATTATTATTATTATTATTATTATTATTATTATTATTATTATTATTATTATTATTATTATTATTATCATTATCATTATCATTATCATTATCATTATCATTATCATTATCATTATCATTATCATTATCATTATCATTATCATTATCATTATCATTATCATTATCATTATCATTATCATTATCATTATCATTATCATTATCATTATCATTATCATTATCATTATCATTATCATTATCATTATCATTATCATTATCATTATCATTATCATTATCATTATTATTATTATTATTATTATTATTATTATTATTATTATTATTATTATTATTATTATTATTATCATCATCATTATCATCATCATCATCATCATTACCATCCTACCCCTGTCATTACTTTTATTAGTTCTATTATTGTTAGTTACTGTTATTTTTACTTTCTCTACTGGGAAGTAGAGAAAGTATTGTATTCCACCCAAAAATTCGATGTCGAGATTTCACCGAAAATACATGTTTAGAGACCCCTGAATCGAAAAAAAAAACAATTTTAGAAAAAGGTTCGTGTGTGTGTCTGTCTGTGTGTGTATGTGTGTGTGTCTGTGTGCCTGTGGAAAGCATAACTCAAAAACGAGGTAGGTTAAAAACTAAAGTTGGTACTTAAGTTTAATGTCTTTCAAGGATGCGACACGAAGCTTTTGAAGAAATTTTCTTCAGCCTAAACTACCCTTTTCATGGAACATTCTTCGAAAATTTTGGTTTTCTTGAAAATGGCTCTAACGATTTTCATTAAAATGACATATTATTGTATTTGAGATATTTTTATGAGAACGAAATGTATATCTGAATTTTCTGACTATAGCCCCTTTAGTCGTATTTACTCTGGCTGACTTTTGCATAACTCATAAACCGTAAGAGATAGACTAAATCTTACTCTATAAAAATGTAGATCTTGCTAAAATACACAATTGATGCCTAAATACATTTCTTGTATAGTGAGACATTTTGAAGATATGCCTTGTTATTTTTGTGAGTTTTAGAAAACATACTTCTGTCAAATGGAACATCGCTATTCATTTTTTATATGCTAATCGTGCAAAGAGAACGGATTCACAAAGCTTTGAAAGATTGAACTACGGCTCAGAGCGGTCTTCCCATATTCCCCTTGCACCAACAAGGAAATAAGCAATAAGGTAATTTCTGCAAATATTTATCTCAACTAACATGAAGAAGATATATTAATAGGAGTCTGTAAGAATGATTAGTGCAATGGCAGAGAAAGTCATGTGAGTGCAACACATCAGATCTCTACTTGTTTCACTTTAGTGTGCTCCTTCAGAATGTTAAGTTACTTATTACTTATTAATCATAAATTACGCAGCGTAGATAAACACGTGATATAAATGCATAAAACATGCAAATTTCCTAAGCGTAGATAAGTGGAGTGTCCAAAATCCGATTTTTCTAGTTATGGAGGACTTTTTCGATGTGAACTTCTACTGCACCAGAGGTGATGTTCGGTTTTACTGCTTGGTGAATCATAATTTCTACGATCAACAGGAATCATGGCCTCCTCGAACTTGTGTAAAAGTTCTCGATGCTACGCAGGCCCCATCAAGTTCTTTTTTTTTTTTTCAGCAATAGAGGCCACAGAAGTCTGTTTATCAAGTTTCAAGAGATCTCCAGGTACAACCTTTTACGTGATTCGACTGCCTGCTCTCAGAGCACGACTTTTAGTTTCACTCTCCTGAAAGACTTCAGAGGAATTTCAAACCCATAGATATTTAAATAACAGAAGGCTTGATGTTTGTATGAGCTTCTGAGCTTAGGTTAACTTCTGATATATCTATATCATTTACTTTATTTTAACTGACTTAATGGTCAATGACTTTTTAAATCTGTTAAGTCAATGTGCCCCAGCTTCTTACAAAATAAATGTTTACACTTATTGTACAGTGAGTTGTAGTACCTTTATAGTGAAAAATTCCCTGAATTACACTATGTTAACGCCTAATAATTGATGAAAACTCCAAAGATAATCAAGAAAATGTGTGTAAGCTGCAAAACCAGTGATTGTCTTACAATCCTTGAAACACAGCTTCAATTCTAGAGACTGTCGAAGTGTGTTTTGACAATACGGCATTTATCGTCGTGAGGGAATAAAGTATTTTCAAATTTTTGACTATTTTACTTCCTCTCTAGTTGTTTATTAATATATTTTATAGCTAGTTTTTATGTAGTATAGAAACCCCTTACATAGTATATATACATCGAAACAGTCAAAGCTGTTAAACAAAAATAAATCAGCGTTTCGCGATAAGAAATTACACGTTTTCGAAATGAACTAAATGTAATAATCACCTTTCAGTTATAAAATACCGGCGATAATCCCTAGTGTGACACTGGAATTACTTTTCAGTATTTATATTATTTATATACGATACACTGGTAATGGGCAACATTGCACAGAGAAATAAAACATTTCATAGGTTCAGACGGCTTCTTTCTAAACCCTCATAACTAGGGAACGAACGTTCATGCAGAAAACGAAAGGTTGCGGAGTTTGGACTATAGGAAGTGAGGGGGGGGGGGGAAGTCAACCATATGGTCACGGCACAGAGGAACGTCGTAGATAAAGTTGTTGGTGCTGTCCCCATTTGCAGTAAAACAGGTATTCACTCCCAAGTTAAATCCAGCAATGCGTCGATATTTTGATTTCCGTACTCCAGGTATTTAACTTGTGGAACTAGTGAACACATTCGAGAGACACTATGCACTGTAGGCAGTCTGTCTTCTGCTGTCAGTGTATCGTGTAATGACGCCATGCTCTACCCATATGGCAGGTAGCTTGCGATCGCATGCTTTCGCAATAGCTGTGTAAGTGTTCGAAGCCTACTGATAACCAAATGTGAACCTTGGAGGCCCTGAAAGCAGATTGTGTTTTGTTTCTGGCTTAAAATAAATAGCAACGCTTCACAAGATGGACGCAAAAATTTTATCACAAATACTTCATACAATTTTGGTTAATTTCTTAGCTAAAACGTGTTACATCAAAATAATAAATCCTTTTACAAGTTTTTCATGTGAGAATGTTATCGACAATAGGGTACACTTACAACCTCGCCCAGAGACCACGATCCGCAGATGGAATGTATTTAATAGCTATAGGCCTGCAGCGAGACCGAGGCTCGGGCGGAAAAAATCCTAAGACATCTTGAAAGAAACGCAACATGATGCCCTGAGAACCATTACCAACGTTTTCTAATACTTAAACTATGCACTTTACATAACTTAATACACAAACGTACCATCGATTTAATAAAATCCAACTCACAGACATTTAAAATCAATTTAAAACCGCCACAAAGTAATATTTATTAAGAGATATTAGTATAAATATTGCATTCACATTGTAACAAAATTTCTCAGTGCTGATGCCTTTTTATCATTTCCTCTTTATTTACATTACTTCTAATGATAGAAACTGGCTTCAAGTAAAACAAATAACACCAACACAATTCTCAATCGCCTCAGTCTACTGCGTTTACTATCCTTTTCCCAAAACTAACGCAAAAGCAATTTCTATTTACTATTTGTGTCCAAACTATTCAAACTGCTACGAAGCAACTCTATCTCCAAACTTTCAGATAACTCCGTCACGCGGATCTTTTGCAAAGTCGCCTTTACTTTACTCGCCTATGCCAAAGCGAAAATATTGCGCTAACTTTAGATCCGTTTGTATTTTGTTTTGCTGCGGCTTATAATTTCTTGTGAATTGCTCTCTACATTGTTTCGAGAGAAATATATCGTTTCTTGTCCTTTGATCCACGCTATTATGCTCTACGACATGGGGTTCTCAATGAAATGACAGTCTCCTTTGCAGACATTTTTATTTCTTCTGATGCTAGTCAGAAGCTAGAGGAATTACTGCATTCCCGCAAATGCGATTGAAAAAAATACACTTTAAAGGCTCACTGAATCCAATTTTTACTTTCTCTACTGGTAAGTAGAGGAAGTATGTATTTCACCCAAAAATTCGATGTCGAGATTTTACCGGAAATATATGCTTAGAAGCCCCCTGAATCCAAAAAGTGCATTTTTTGAAAAGGTCCGTGTGTGTGTGTTAGTCTGTGTGTCAGTCTGTGGACAGCATAACTAAAACACCTAAAAGTAAGTTAAAAACCAAAGTTGGTATTTAAGTTTAATGTCTTTCAAGGATGCGACACGAAGAAGTTGAAAAAAAAATAGCCCCGCCCTAAACTACCCTTTACATAGAAAATGTTTCGAAAATTTTGATTTTCTAGAAAATGGCTCTAACCATTTTGATTAAAATGCCATAAGTTTGAGATATTTTTATGACAAATGAATTGTGTATTTTGAATTTTCTTGCTATAGCCTATGTAGTCCTGTTTAGTCTGGATGAGTTTTGAAGAACTCGTAAATCGTAAGAGATAGACTAAATCTTAGTATACAAGAAATGTAAATCTTGCTAAAATACACAATTTATCCTGCAATAAATTATTTGTAGAGTGAACAATTTCGGAGATATTCCTTGTTATGTGTGTCAGTTTCGGAAAACTTAGAACTTTCGTGCAATGGAACCTCGTTGTTCATTTTTTATGTTAAGCGTGCAAAGAGAATAGGATCTTTAAGCTTAAGCTCAAAGCCTACTGTATTCCAATATTCCCCTTGTACCTACAAGGAAATAAACAATAAGATAATTTGCACAAATGCGTATCTTAACTAACACGAAGAAGATATGGGAATAAGAGTTTGTAAGAATGGTTAGTACATGAGTAGAGAAAATCATGTGAGTGCCACACATCAAATTTATATATATATGATTTTATATATATATATATATATATATATATATATATATATATATATATATAGCTCCCTGTGTGTTTATGTGAACGTGAACGAATGTATGTGTGTGTGTGTGTGTGTGTGTGTGTTTATAGATCTGAGTGTAGTAAGACTCAGAAACCAAAAACCAAACTTTCAAAGATACCACATGTTGATTAAAAAAAATTCCCCATCCCAAATTATGCTTTCTACGAAAAAGGTTTTTCAAAAATTCAGATTTTTCCCCAAAAACTCTGTAACGATTTTGATGAAGGTATCACAGATTTAAGATACTCGTATATTGATAACAAATTAAATTATTTATTTTTCTGGGAGTTAATCCTCCTTATTTTGAATAAATTTCGTATTAAGTTAATGCATCTGTGAAATTTGCCCAAAAATAACTGAATAGCAAAAATTTTTTTTTGTCTCACAAAATACTTCAAATCTTCTACTTTAATAAAACTCTAGCGCAAATATATTTGACGCCACGTGACTTACTTGCCACGCCATAATAGACAGCCTACTACACGAAAATATACATCTCCTTAAAACACAGAAGTTATATCCAATTATAACTATATGGCATTGCCATTTATTCTTTGTTTTGGACTTGAATTTGAAATTACTCTGTTTCACTCAACTGAAAACAGCTGAATTTCTTGAAGCCAGTACATAGCGACTACTTTTAAAGATCTTAACCTCTTAGAATCTCTGTAGCTTAACGTATTCTTCCTTTACCTGTAAGGAATATTAGCTCCATTAAAAGGAAGTATATATGTACAACAATAGTAGCGTTTGTCAGACTATTTTCTATAAGAGCGAGCAAAGTAGAGTATTGCATGTTAACAAATCCGTTTTTTTTTTTTTTTTTGGGGGGGAGGGATAAGGTACGCTTGTGCCAGTGGTGTCTGTGCGAGAAAGAGAGAGAGAAACAGATAGAGAGACACAGAGAGGGACCAAAAAGTGGAATAAATATCATACCGAGTATTTAAATTCATCTTGTTTAAATGATAACACGTAATATCTGCAGCAAGACTTCCTAAGTATGCTTTTCTTAGCATCAGACAGTTCCAAAATATGTTATATTTAAAATTGTCCAATGTCTAATCATCTTAAATGCTATCGTATTAATTTCTTTCTTCCTGCAAGAGCTTTTAATTTGAAAGCCAGGCACAGAACCACCTACTTTTTTAAAGGTTCGTATAGCTTCAGCTCTGTTTCTTTCTCCTACCTACAACCCAAAAATAATTACTGAAATCATATATGAACGTTTAATTCGATTACCATGAGCTACATATAACAATACGCTTTTGTGAGATATAATAATATTTTTTTCTTTCATATAAAATGTGTAGGCTAATGTTGGAAAAGCAGAACCGGAGTGAAAAAAAAAAAAAAAAAAAAAAAAAAAAAAAAAATCAGTTTGCTAGCCGGGATCTGATGCTCGGCTTTGATTATGGTAAAGGTTGCTAATTGTGAAGCCTGCTTTTGAAACTGAAAGTCGCCATTGAGGTATTTGATGTCAAAGTGAATTTGAAAATCCCTCCTTTTACAGGGAGAAAACAAGTACGATGAGGAATTTAATAACGTGCCGATATGTTGCCAGAGTTAATTCGGTTGGTCAGTGTAGGTGAACGTTTCTGGCTCAAATTAAGGCCATGACACTGCAATTTTGTAAAAATTATTTGTGGAAGTGATATAAAAACAAAATAATGGTGCCTCTGAAGGTGAACTATATCTAACTCTAGGAGTTTACTTTAGCAATTGTTACAGAAATTATATATTTAGGAAATTAATCATTAAAATAATATTTAAAAACAACTAAAATAATAAATATTAACAAAAGTAAACTGAGAAATTAGAATAAAAAGGTTCATGTCATGAATTTATCAAGCTGAATAGTTTTAACGCTTTGGTAACGTCAGAACACTATTCCTACAAACTGTTATTCCTCTATCTTCTTCATAAACATTTGCAAAAATTATCTTATTGCTGATTTCCTTGTAGATGCAAGGGGAATATGGGAATATAGTAGGCTTTGAGGGATAGTCAAATCTTTTAAAGTTTTCAAATTCCGTTCTATTTGCACGGTTAACACATAAAAAAATGAACAACGATATTGTATTTGATGAAAGTTTGTTTTCCGAAACTGACACAAATAACAATTGGACATAAATTGTGTGTTTTAACGAGGTCTACAGTTTTGTATCGTAATATTTTGTTCTATCTCTTACGGTTTGCGAGCTATGAAAAAGTCATCAAGAGTAAACAGGACTACATGGACTATAGCGAAAAAATTCAAAATATACATTTCACCTGCCATAAAAATATCTTAATCAGATGGAATTTTAATCAAAATCGTTAGACTCGTTTTTGAGAAAATCAAAATTTTACATGTAAAGGATGGTTCAGGGTAGAAGATTTTTCTTCAAAATCTTTCTGTCGCATCCTTGAAAGACATTAAACTTAAATATTAACGGTTTTAACCGACTTTTTGAATCATGGTACTCATAGGCACATACACACGCCGCCCAAAAATTTGCTGTCGAGATTTCACCAGAAATGTGTGTCTTGAGGCCCACTGAATCCATAAGAAAAGCATCTTAAAAAAAGCTCTAAAGCTCTGCGCGCGCGTCTCTCTGTGTGTGTGTGTGTGTGTGTGTGTGTGTGTGTGTGTGTGTGTGGTGTGTGTGTGTGGTGTTGTGTGGTGTGTGGTGTGTGTGTCTGGTGTGTGGTGTGTGTGTGGTGTGTGTGGTGTGTGTGTGTGTGGTGTGTGTGGTGTGTGGTGCGTGTGTGTGTGGTGTGGTGTGTGTGTCGTCTGTGTGTGTGGTGTGTGTCTGGTGTGTGTGTGTGGTGTGTGCGTGTGTGTGTCGTCTGTGCGTGGTGTGTGTGGTGTGTGTCTGGTGTGGTGTGTGTGGTGTGTGGTGTGTTGTGTGTGGTGTGTGTGGTGCGTGTGTGTGTGGTGTGTGTGGTGTGTGTGTGTGTGGTGTGTGTATATGTGTGTGTGTGATGTGTGTGGTGTGTGCGTGCGTGCGTGCGTGTGTGTGTGTGTGTGTGTCGTCTGTGTCAGTCAGTCGCTAAAAACACAGAATTTATGTCCAAATAAATATTCTTTGTTGTTCGTATAAGTTTTGGAGAACCTATACTTCTCTAAAATGGAACAACGGTATTCATTTTTTCTGTTAACCATCCAAAGAGAACGGAATTGAAAAGCTTTTGCACGTGTAAGAAAACGACCAATAGGATGATTTCTGCAAATATTTATCTCAACTAACACGATGAAGATAGAATTACAAGAGTTTGTAAACATGGTTAGTACAAGAGTAGAGAAAGTCATGTGAGTGCAACACATCAGATTTTTTATTCAGAGCCGTCCGAACATACATTTTTTGTGAATGAAATCTCGACATCGAATTTTTATGTTGAATACAATACTTCCCAATACTTTCATACGTAGTAGAAGTAATAATACATGTGAGCTAGAGACCCTGCCTCATTAAGGCAACTTAAGAACTAAAACACGATTGGAATCTCGGATCAGGGGGAGAACAAAGTGAACTCTATTACATTACATCACCAGACGACAGCAGACGAATGCCTAAGTAATTACTAGGTAGGTATTAAAAGTGAGAAGACAGCCAGGAAGTCCTGATTCTGCATCCGAGGGATTAAGTGAGCTAATAAGCTCAGCTTTTTGAGTGGCAGCATGATCATAGTCTTCACCATGAAAATAATCTGCTTCCGCACTGTAGCTATTAGCCTGGAGGAAAATTCTGTAGGATTTTATAGAGGAGTATTTCAGCGACTTAATCTACGTAATGGAATGATGTGAATTAAAGCTACACATTCCTTTTGACGAGCAAGGTGGCGCCATGGTAACCTCTGCGACTCAGCTTACGTCTCTGACAAATGCATTTTTCTTGGTTTCCCTAGGCGGTAGGCTGGGACATATCCTCTTCTACCACGACTTACTCACCCAACGTTTCTGCGTCTGTTATTTCCTTCATTGCCACGGTTGCAGAAATAGGCCGCGGGTGGTCGGTAGGATGTAAGCTCCATCCGTACTTGTGCCGTCGTCACTACGATCTGGTAGCTGTTCGGGTCTCTCCCCTCATCGCTACGTACTGGGGTGGAGTAGAAGCAGAAAAGACCATGGTGGCTTGCTTGCAGGGCATCCTCCTACGTCAATACCTCACTACCTTCTACACACTCCACTTGTATTGTGACACAGGCCGCGGTGTACAACAAAGGACAGCCGGAGTCAAGCTACTTCACACCACATACAAACCGCGGCACCTATCCAAAGCACTCCGGTCAAGCTTCCCCACACCACTCACGCAAACACCTGACTACAGAAGGGCTGGAACCAAAGGTGTTTAGATGATTTGAGAAGTGTCGGGGGCCGGCTTGTTTGAAGAAGTTCATGAAGGACCTAGCTACGTCATCGCCGATATAAACGCTTGTGAAGCTTGTGAGGGCAAGGTAGTTTTTGAGTCGGTCAGTGTTACAATGAACACAAGATAGATACGTCGCATCGAAGTGAAGACGTTTTAGCGAGTGGTGAGTGATTGTGTCATCGGAGTTAGTGTTTGAGAAGCAGAGAAAGTGAAGAGACACAGTGAAAGTGAAAACAAAAATGAGTAAAACAACAGTTGCTAGTGGTAAATTTACGAAAGACTGTATACTGTATTAACTTCATAGAAGAGCACTGCGTTTTTGTGCAAAAATATAAATGGTGAAGATAGAAGTGATAGAGAAGTGGACTGGAGCTTTTGTTAGACTGGTGTCGTAAGTGGAATTCGTCGAATTGTCTTTTATTACAATATTATTTTCGCAGTAGTAGCATGCAAAGTTACATCGGAGGGTTTAACTTGTATAGCACCACATTCAAATTTTGTGGAGATATCTCGCTTTCCAAAGTAGTGAAGCCAGGCACACAATGAAGATTTTCAGTAATAGTACGCCGGTTGATGTACAGAATATACAAAAGGAAACGGAGGTGACTATCTTAAGAAATAAAGCGAGTAGGATGTCTTTCTTGTTTCGGAGGGGATTCCGGGACGTCTGCCAATGTCATATTGTGCGTCAGACCCCGTGAGGAAGGATGGTATGAGAGCACCCCACAGGCGGTCAGAGGCAGAGTTTCTAGGATGGGTTCCTAACAGATGCATGCAGCTCTTCAGCCCGACTGAATTCCAGGCCACCCTGTAAGTCGCGCCATCATCCAGGCTGGGTAGACAGTCCTCCTAGTGGCGGTCAGCCAACTGGAGCGCCTCTCCTCAGCCGAGCACCGTATTTACAGAGCGTAACTTCCACTGCAGCGAATCCTGCTGGCGACCCTGCTGATGCTTTCAAACTAGAAAGACCGGATAGGGATAATTAAATGAAGCAAATAAAAGGAAATGAAGCTTGGAGGATGTAAGGTAAACATTCTTCCCAGCATTTGCCTGAGCGATCCGGGAATACCCCCAGAAAGCACGGGAATCGAACCCGGGACCTCCCGAATGCGGGCCACAGACGTTATCGCCTGTGGCATCCAACTCGGTTAGTGACTAAGCTAATAAACGAGTAAAACAATCCAAGAAAAAATATCAGTTACTGATAGTTGGGCTTTATCCATACCAAGCATTATACAGGAAATAGGAATAGGGAATGTATTGAAGGACAGAGAAATTTTAGAAGGAAAGTTCTGTAACGAGATCAGACAGAGACTTGGGTATAGCAATATACAAGAGATATTTAGTAGTATTGGGGACAACAGAACCTTGGTATTGTGCAGGCAAATCAAAAAAAGTTTGGGGCAAAGATTGATTTGTGTAATACATTGGAAAGGGAAGGCTGGGCATGATTTACATCTGATGAAACGAAATTAACGGGAACGTAACGGGGAATGAACTCACAAAACTGCCCATTTTGTGAGCAAATGGAAAATCATCTACATTCTATTTTGCATTGTAAAGGGGATAAATTATGGAAATGTAAACGGGTACCAGTTAGATGCTTGAAATTACCAAGAGAAATAATTAAGATGTGAATTAGAAAGTCTAACAGTACAGACGGAATTAGGAAGTTGCGTGAATTATTAGAAAGGGCGAACGAAGAATACAAGAGAGGCATTTTAAAATTATAAAATAGGATACTTGCAAGGATGCCTATCAGGTAATTTAGTATATTTTATTTGAAGACATTTGCTTTCTTATCAAGTATCGAAAACTTTTTCCCACATGCTTTATATATAAAACGCTCAAGTAATTAACGATATTTACAATTAATGTTGGTGAGAAGGAGGCGAATAACTCAAAAGCAAAATAAACAAGAACAACGAAGAGCAATCTTAGATTTTTACCTAGGACTTCCTTATTCAGAGAAGAAGTGATTGGGCGGAGGAAAATTGACATTATATTTGAAAGAATGCACCCATAAATGTGAGAAACTGGCACCAAAATGTTGCTGAATTATAGATTGAAATGGCATTTTAATCTATTGCTTCCTCTATTGCATATAGTAAGATGGGCATAGTATTTTTACTTTCTCTACTAGCGTAAGTAGGAGAAGTACTGTATTCTACACGAAATTCCGATGGGGAGATTTCACCGGAAATATATTTTAAAAGGCCCCCTGAATCCAAAAAAGCACGCGTGCGAGTGTGTCTGTCTGTGTATGAACAGCATAAGTCAAAAGCGAAAAGTCTATTAAAAACCAAAGTTGATATTTAAGTTTAATAACTTTCAGGAACGTGACACGAGAAAGTCCCTCCACCATAAACTCCACTTATACGGAAAATTCTTCACAAATTTTAAGTTTATCAAAAGTGACCAACGATTTGATTAAAAAGCCAGATGTGTAAGATATTTTTAACAAATATTAAATGTACACTTTGAATTTTGTGGCTATAGCCTATGTAGTCCTGCTTACCCTGGAGGACCTTCGTACAACTAGTAAACTGTAAGAGATAGACCAAATGTTACTGTACAGAAAATGATCTCATTAAAACACACAGTTTTTGTCCAAAAGAATTTTCTTGTAGAACAAACCATTTCGGAGAGATTGATTGTTATTTGTATGACTTTTCTCAAATGGAAGATTGTTATTCGAATTTTTATCTGTTTGGCTGTGCAAAGGGAACGACATTTTCTCCCAAAGCTTTATATATACTCATATTCCACTTACATTCATAAGAAAATATAATTTCTGCAAATGTTTATCTCGACTAACACGAAGAAGGTAAAGGAATAGAAGTTTGTAAGAATAGTTAGTACAAGGCTAGAGAACATTATGTAAATGCAACACAGATTTTTTCTCATACAGGTATATTATTTATTATGCTGTCCTCCATTATTTATATTAAATACACTAGTTATGTTTCTTGAATAGCATCTGCCATTTACGTTTTCTTTGGATGTTTTTTTCCTTTCTTTTCATTTGCCGCGCACTGCTCCTGTGAACCTTTAGTCTGTGATTCGTTACATTTCATTTTTTTACATTCCACCATTTCACTCTTCGGCCTGACCTATTCTTTTTAGCAAGAGAATTTCTACACATCTTTTCTGGTGTTATACTTTCTCTTTCCCTCTTTGTCTAACATTCTTTTCTATAAGCTGGGAGCTTTTTCAAAGAAAGAAGCCAAGGTAATACGCATACGGTTTCTCTCGCCATTTCTTCTCTTCCTTTCTCTTGGCTACAAGCTATTTCCAGTTGTTTAAGGGGTAACCTCGGAAAATCCCTTTCCAATTGCCTATTATGAATTCTATATCCTAGTGAGTGAAACCTAGGGAGAATATAAGAAGCCTTTCCTGCTCCAAAATCTTCCATTTTTCTGTTTTGTTTTCCCCAATCACGGTGCCTGTTATATGTTTGCTTGGGAGAAACATGAACTAAAGGCATTTTTTGCCTGTGTTTTAAAAGGAAGCACACAAAAAGTGAATGCAAAAGGTAAATATGGCGGAAATATGACATGAAAGAATTTCAGTTTCTTGCAGCTACAATTAAAATGCAAATAGATATGTAGTACAGTGTGCGCACAAAGTCTGTATATCCTTGTACTAAATTTAAAATTACGTGAGTATTTTTTTTTTTTTTGAGGTTGGTATATATTCATATTATTCTTCTGTCAGATACCCATTGTTGACGACTTCGATCGTTGGACTGTTGTCGCTCTTATGACAACAAATCAACAAATCTTACGAATCAAGGCACCGTTTGCTGAGACTGTGTGCTAATGGAGTGCCATGATATAGTTCTAACCTCATGGTTTTACCCAACCTTGTCCTACACGTACTTAATAAATGATTTTATCAGGTTGAATCAGAAACGGAAAATGCAATGCCATAGCCGGGATTTGAACCACGGATCTTCCGCTTACCGAGCGGCTGCTCTAACCATTAAGCTACCATAGCCAACTTGCCAGTACGACATTAAATACCCTAGCTAATTCGTACTTTTTCCCGGTTAACCACAAGGGAATCTCACGTCAGAGATAAATACTCCAAAGGCGACTTACAATTGTAAGTACGTTATGTCCCGGGTTTAAGTAACCTTTAGATGGTACTTATTGTTTATTTATGGCAACAAGCTTACTGCTGATGTTTTTCAGCACACAAGTCGTTTGTGGGCAATGTTTAAGAGGTTGAATCAGAAACTGAAAAATTCAATGCCATAACCGGGATTTGAACCTCTTAAACATTGCTCACACACGGTTTGTGTGTTTAAAAACACCAGCAGTAAGCTTGTTGGCATAAATAAATAATGATTTTATCAGTTTTGTCCATTGCCCGGACAGCTTCAACCTATTGCATCTATAAGAAGATAACATATATTAGGACCATTTCTGCAAACATATAGCTATGGAGGAATATATTTTATTAAGAACAGTTTCTTGAAGAGTGTATGAAGAATTATATGAAAGTTACATAAATATTTTTGTATTTTTACGCTCGTACTTATGTAACCCTCTAATGCATATTGTTGATATTGGGCAACAAAGATACTGTCTATGTTTTAGAACATTCTAACTATTGTTACTTTAGTGTAATTTTGGTATAACAATAACATGAAGTATTGGTAACTATTAACATTATAAATGTATCAATTTTGTTTCAGAATTATCACGGTTTCTTTAATTTTATTTATAAAAAATGCAAATCCATACAATTGTAGTTATCACGCACACGTATTATCTCACCGATTATTTTATGTGGGCCCTCCCCATCGTTTACTGCAGCCACATTTGACTATGGTCTTTGGGATTAAACTCGTGAAGATCGGCTTTGAAAGAATAACCGATCCGCTTCGTCTGTTATTTCACAATCATGCCTGTTCAAATCACCTTCTTTAAGGTACCTTTGACAAGGATACCTACACTGGTTCAGGTATTAGACGAAGAGCGGGGTATGTAACACAGTAATTCACGTATTAAACAGTTGAAAGTACTATAATTGTGACTTTGGTAAAATATATGGAAACCCAGGAAGCAAACAAGGCAATCTCTTGTTCACTTAATATCCAGTGTCTACAACAATACGCCTTTCTACTTCAGTTGATAATATAAGTTCTGAAGTTACGTGCACTTGTTATTCTATTACATGAAATTTTCTTTTGGAATCAGCATGGAAACCCATCGAGTTATTTTTATGGTTCTTAAGTCCCTTTGCCTCTAAGGATGCAGTTAAATGAAATAGCCAAAGAGAGCGCCTTTGCGGTACAATATTCCTCAAATGTAGCTACATTAAAACTAAGCTACAGTAAACTACAGCTTTAATTGTTCTTTTAGCAAGAATTTATTAGCTCCAAATTGCATGCTTTACTTGTAAATGTCTGGAACTTAACGTTCTAGCTCCATTAAGACTTTGCGAATGGGAGACAAAGCAGTTAGCAGAATGAAGTAGTTAAAGAAAAATTGCCTCGTTTTCTACTATATATCAATGAATCAAGATAGGTTTGAATTCCAAATACCGATCGTACTGAGCATCTATGGCCTTCATCGCGGAAACCTCTATTTCATTTAAGCATAATGCTTTCAGTACATTAACCACATCAGAGGAAATAAAGATGAAGGGGAAATAATATTTTCATGACAACAATATTGCAGATATTCTATTCTCAAGCAATCTTGTATATGAACCACTTCAACTCTTTAAAACTATGACATCACTAATGTGAACTAGTTCCAACTTTCACTGTCACTTCACGAATTTTAACTAGATCCAATGTTCATTGTCACTCCATGAATTTAGAAGACCATGGCAATCTTTACTAATTTAACAAGAAGAGAAAATGTGTATTAGAGTAGTGGTACGTAATTTGAAATCCATTCCGCCATTTTTCGCAATTATTTTAATACTGAATAGGGTCATATTTTGGCAAGGATTTCGGTTCTAAAATTCACCCAATCTCGTTTCATTAAATATCACAGAATCACCTTTTTCACTTTATTGAATGCATGCGACTTTAAATAACTTCAGCTCAAATGGATCAATAGGAAGTTTTAAAACACCTGAAAATGAGACATCTTAGGGGTAGCTAGTTACATATATATTCATACCAACTTCGTAATAGGGCAAAAGTGTCAAATTTTCTACTCTTGTTTTCAATATCTACAAATATTACATTCAACACTCGTTTATCTAGACAAAACTAATTATTCATACTATTAGACCAAACAAACATTCTAAGTTCTCAACATTTGCTGGTGTCATATTTTCAAAATATTTTACAAATTCATAATTTTCTCAAAACTTCCAAAATATATAAATTGTATCCATCTAGAGGATATTATATACCAGGTGGCCCAGTTCATCAGGCACGGCGGTTGGTAGATAACCTTCGTGCGTTAAAAGAGTTGCAGAATGCACCGGGGTAAATCGGCAGTAAGTGACGGCAATGGCGTGAGTAAACCTTGTTCTGCCTGTAAGAGGATATGAGCGGGAGAGGAATTCCCCAGGCTTCAACTATAGTGTGTAGCCCGTGATAATAAACCAGAATAGTCTTAGAATATTCTTCATCCTCTTTACAGGACTTACTTTTCCAGGAAATAAACCCAGTAGTGTATATGCTGCTATTATCTAACGTTACGGATTGCCGATTGTGAAGTGCTGTAATAAAATGCATGCAAACCTCTGAAGTTTCATTGGCATTTCTTCGTTGCTTATTGTTACTGTTATATAGTGCTTGGTTAGTAAGGTTAACAATTTGTCACCATTAACTATTGGACTTGTAAGAATTTTATGATATCCTATAGCTTCAGAAAAAGTTCCATAATCATGTTATGTAACCTTAGTGTGTACAGTTGCACTTTTTGCCAATGTGGCCAGAATTTCGAGCACTTCTTTAAGTATGAGTAAAAATTCTGGGACTTTAGCAAATCATTCCTTATCTTTATGGCCTCTTAGTTACAGGATGTGTCATGCATAATGTCCTATGAAGTTCACCCATCATATTTATCTATGAACAGGCTATTAATATAAGAAGAATGCGCAATCTCTGCATGATTCAAACACTGCCAATACAATCAAATTATGTGGGCTAACCCTCACTTACAGTGGTTGCAAGCAAAGATAGTTGAAGTATAAATTCTTAAATGTCATTTTCACATTCGTGAAAGGCATACTTGAAATGTTAACTCAGTAAGCACACACACAGGAAGAAAAATGTTAAAAGTGTATGTAATATGTTTTTGTTTTAATTTAAAATAAACCTGCTTAAAGATCTAAGATTTTCAATTTACTTAATGTGAGATTATGGTTTAGCAAAGCAATACTTTGTTACAGGACTGGACGCTACAGATCAAGTTTGTACAAGAGAGGGACGCGGGGTTGTACGAATGCCAGGTGTCTTCACACCCCCCCACTAGTATCTTCATCGAGCTCAAAGTTGTGGGTAAGTCGATCACTACCTAGGAGGATAGGAATAAAACAGCAATATAGCCACTTTACAAACTTACGACAGTTGCATGTCCTCTGTGTCAAGTGAAGAGTGAGGCTAATTGTATTATAACAAAACAAAATGACATATTTTCAATAACCTGACATAAAATTGCAAGCTTTGTACCTCATCATATATATTTCCTTAAGTTTAGCGCAAGTCAGAAATCATGTACTGCAGTTTTAGCCACAGATCGAAGCATTTAGGTAATTTAGTTCATTGAAGGCAGGAAGTAAACTGAGGCGGTCCGCTGCAGTGTTGGCGAGAAGCGCAGGCCAGGTCGGTCTTCAACTGTTCCGTTTGTGCAATCGGACCGGGACATAACTATCCCGTGCCTAGCCTATGACTCGTTCCTGCGCACTGTGCTACTGACGAGTTGCAGGTTCCCTATGTGTTCTCAAAGAAACCGCTACTTGCAAGTGTGGAGTAATCACAAGTTTTGGAACTGGGACTTTAGTTCTCCAAACCAATAACTTTTAAATTCATCGGACTTCGTTCCATCAATTTCCTTCCTACTCCTTCGGGATTAGTTCCACTTTAGCTTTCCGCGCTTTTTTTTTTTTTTTTTTCCCCGGTTTAGAACTCAGAGGGAATGATGTTGGTAAAGGCTTCAGATAAACTTCTGTAGCAAAGTCAATAATAACTACCTATACAAATGATTCCTCTAATAAATTATATATTTTTCCCTAACACATAAGTTATGTTTTAAATTGAGGAACACCTGTAAATGACTTCAATTCGGATAAAATTGCTGAATACTGATTTGTCAATTATTGGGTAAGAATGATCTTGTCGACGAGTCCTTAAACCTCACTCACTCCCGTCCTCACTTCCTCAATCCCCCACTCCCTCACTCACTAAGGCACACTCAACCACTCCCTTCTTCACTCATCTCTCACCCCATCCCTCACTCACTCACTCACTCACTCACTCACTCACTCACTCACTCACTCACTCACTCACTCACTCACTCACTCACTCACTCACTCACCATTCTGTCAATTATTAACAGTTAGATGAAACGTCTAATAATAATAATAATAATAATAATAATAATAATAATAATAATAATAATAATAATAATAATAATAATAATAATAATAATAATAATAATAATACTGCATAACAACTAATACAACAAACAGTTCAGTTACGCACTGAATAAACTATAATAAATAAATCTGTTTTGGGTATCCCAAAAGTACAAATCTGATTCTTTACATTCCTACGATTTTTTCTGTCATGTTTTTTGTTACAGAAATTTGTTTTACTATTTACCTCATTTTAATTGAGATAAACCTTCGCAGAAATTTATGTATTATACCTGTCCTTCAAATATAAAAGCAAAAATCCAATGCTTAAGAACTGGACCCTATGCCCTGACCAAATTTCGTACTCTTTCCATGCAATAGTAAGAAACAATTGAATACGGATTAATACATTAATGACGGATATCTCACAAAAAAGCTTTTTGGAATGAAATATTGTAATAAATTGACAATTAAATCCCACTTCTGACAATGGTGTTACGAAGACAACACTCCAGTACAGTACAGTTCCTTGTTTTCTTATTTTATTTTTCCTCCAAAAATTTATATTTTTTACTGAAGTTAACACAGTCTACAATCTTTCGTGATATTACAACTCAACTGTTTTCTTCTATTAACCTTGACTTAGTTATTTCACGGTCTCTCTCTTCTCTCTCTCTCTCTCTCTCTCTCTCTCTCTCTCTCTCATACACTAATTCTGGTGATACATCAGTCAACACTTCACTAAAACTACTTCACTTCGGCGCGACGTATCTTTTACGATGGCAATCCCACACACACGGCTGCCTATCACTCACTGATACACTGACCGACTCACGCCTGTAACTCTAATCCCTCTAACTCGTTGCCTCGTCTCCTTACATAGTGAGGATGACATAATGTGGGTCTTTCTGGAACTTCTACAAACACCCCGACCGCCGCACACTTCTCGAGTAGGTACTTTGGAAAACCTTTTGTGTTACCACTCAATCATGTTAGTCATGCATTTGGTCGCGTAAGTGGTGTGGGGAAGCACACTTTGAGTGCCTTTGCTACGCCCCGTGCCGACGTCACAGTGTTTAAAGACACAGTAATATCTGTATTACCCATACAAATATCCTTGCAAGGAACAGAACTTCACAGTTGATACCGAGATTAATGCCTGCTATTGTTATTAATTCTATAAGTAATTATGGGAAGGTAAATATACAAGGTGATAAATGCGTACATTTGAACGGTGACTTCTTGACTTAAGCTGAAACATATATTCCTTAATCATTTTGTTCTGTGGCGTATTTTGCACAAGAGAAAGAATAATCAAAGGTTGATTTGCCAATGAGCAATTACTCCAAATGTTTCATTTTTGCGAAAAATGAGCCCTTTAGCCACGAAATTATATTCAGTGGTTGTATTCCAGCATAACTAAGCAATGGAAAAAACATGCTGAAGGGATGACTAATCACGGAATTCCTAAAATCGAACACCGAAGAAAAGATGGCCAGACTAAATTAGAGCCAGAACGGATTGAAAGGTCCAAAATTGTGAAGCAGAAGAAGAACAAGAAGCGTATATATTGAAATAAAAGAGTAGGTATTTGGAAGATTGTGTCTCTTCTTTAGAAGTGTTATAGAATTGCTATACTGCAATTCATTATCAGCAGTCGGTAACGCCTAAGACACATATGCTTGGCGGTCGCCACAAGGACGTTTTCTGACATTGCAGGTGACCATAAAGATCCAGAATACAAAGATATATGACAAAGTCAATTTTAAGAAGAAAAAAAAAATGATTAAAATTAAGATTCAAAATATCTAAAGAAACATTAAATGATTATAACAACAAGATAACAGTTAATACATGGAATATAAGTGATTATTTAAAATATATAAAGAGTCTTTTAGGACATGTAAACATATATTTACAATTTCGGACCATTGCACACCCAGTGCTTTGAGGCAGGTACTTGTGAATTTCAAACAAGTTCCGCGGGCACCAAAGAGTAGTCCTTTTACCTCCCATGCATTTTCAGGTACATTATATCTCTCACTAAGGTAGGGAATGCATGGTTGGTAGATGGCTTCTTTTTCGTCGTTCACCTGTGTCGCCTGATGTTGCTCCATTCTTACAGTTGGATCAAGAATGAGACCATTTCCTGCATCTCTCTTGGTGGCTATATCTGCTCTTTGATGGCTACCATCCTCAGACAGGCGATGGACCTCTTCATAGACCTCCCAATTGGCTCTACGAAGGGCTGTAGAAATGGATGAACGCACACGGTGGTGACGTATTTGACTCAATACGTCAAATCGCAGAAGGTATAATATTGAAGGAGTTGCGTTTATCGTGCTAAGATTAACAAACGCTTTAGATTGATTTCCTCAGGTAGTCAACGTTTCAAATTTATTAGCCAACTTGAATGGTGTCGATTCTCACCACAGCCACAGAAGGTTTTCCCGGGCCTCGGGAAAGAGAAGGAAGGCTTGGCCAAGTGTTAAGTCTATCGTTCCCGTTATGGACACGGCATGCTGGATACACACATTGTGTTTTGGACTTTTTGCTGTAGAAATTATTCAAGACAGCCGTGCCACGTGACAGGCGCTAATGCTCTCTCTAGCCATAAACTAGGGAAAATAGCACTGGTGAGGTAGAAAGAAATGAATTCCCAATGCGCCTTCCAGTTCTCGTTGCCGCGCTATTGTGAACCAATATGTTGAGAGCTGACTTGGTCTCTGTTCACATTGCCGTTCTGGTTACTGTTACTGACTGGTTTTGAATCAACCAATTGTAGTGACTCTTTCTTGAAAATCATGTTCTACTCCAGAAGATGCCAACTTCAAATACCAAGTTTGACGTGTATGAGCTCTCATTATTACTTTCTCCACTGGTATGTGGAGGAAGTACCTATTGTGTTTCACCCAAAAATTCGATGTCGAGATTTCACCGTAAATATACGTTTTGAGACCCCCTGAATCAAACTAAAGCATTTTCAGAAAAAGGTCTGTGTGTGTGCGTGTGTGTGTGTGTGTGTGTGTGTGTGTGTGTGTGTGTGTGTGTGTGTGTGTGTGTGTGTGTGTGTGTCAGTCTGTCCGTCAGTCTGTGGATAGCATAACTCAAAAGCGAAAAGTAGGCTAAAAACAAAAGTTGGTATTTACGTTTAATGTCTTTCAAGGATCCGACACGAAGCTATTGAAGAAAATATCCCCACTATAAACTACCTTTTACATAGAAAATGTTTCAAAAATTTTAATCTTCTTGAAAATGGCTAACGATTTTGATTAACATTCCCTATGTTTAAGATATTTTTATGACAAATGAAATGCTTATTTTGAAGTTGCTGGCTATAGCCTATGCAGTCCTGTTTACTCTGGATGACTTTTGAATAACTCGTAAACTGTAAGAGATAGACAAAGTCTTAGTATACAAAAATGTAGCTCTCATTAAATAAATTTTTATTGTAGAGTAAAGCATTTCGGAGATATTCCTTGTTAATTGTGATAGTTTCAAAAAACAAAATTTTTATGAAATGGGACATCGTTGTTCATTTTTTATGTGCTAAGCGTGCAAATAGAATGCGATCTCAAAGTTTTAATACATTTAACTATTGATCAAAGCCTACTGTATTCCTATATTCCCCTTATACTTACAAGGGAATAAGTAATAAGTTAATGTGTACAAATGTTTATCTCAACTAACCGAAGAATATAGAGGATTAAGCGTTTGTAAGAATGCTTAGAACAAGAGTAGAGAAAGTCATGTGACTGCAATGCATCAGATTTTTATATTTTTATGCACACACATACATACGCACACGCATGATACACACGCGCGCGTGAATCTTTTTCTGAAAATGCTTTTGTTTTGGGCTTCTATGATTGTTGTAGGTAGAACGATATACCTGCTCCATTTGCTATGTACGTTGTGGCAAGAGTTTGCTGGTAATATAATAGCAATTATGATTCTGTGCGACAGGACCTTATTTTTACTCATATATTAGTTTGTTATGTGGGACATGAGCACTCGCATTTCCAGCATGTAACAGTAATATTAATTAGTGGAATACTGCTATACGTATGCAAGGTAAATGTTGCATTTTAATTCCCTAAAGCAGTATTCAATATCAGACATGTTTTAAACTGAAATTGAAAAGATATGTTCTTTTCACTATCAGCACACTAGCGCTCAATTGTCCTTTCGGAAATATATCCCTTTTTCTGTTACGTATACAAGTACAGGAACTATTGTATTCCACACCAAAAATTTGATGTCAAGATTTCACCGGAAATATATGTTTTGAGACCCTCTGAATAAAAAAAAAAGCATTTTTAGAAAACAGTTCGCGCGCGCGCGCGCGTGTGTGTGTGTGTTTGTGTCTCAATCTGTGGACAGCATAACTCAAAATCGAAAAGTAGGTTAAAAAGCAAAGTTGGCATTTAAGTTTAATGTCTTTCAAGGATGCGACACGAAAATAGTCCCACCCTAAACTACACTTTACATGGAAAATGTTTCGAGAATTTTGATTTTCTTGAAAATGGCTATAACGATTTTGATTAAAATGTCATATGTTTGAGATATTTTTATGACAAATGAAATGATTATCTTGAATTTTCTGACTATAGCCCCTGTAGTCGTATTTACTCTGGACGACTTTTGCATAACTGGTAAACCGTTAGAGATAGACCAAATCAGACTATACAAAATATGCAGATCTTGCTAAAATACGCAATTTATGTCTCAATAAATTTTCTTGTAGGGTAAACCATTTCGGAGATATTCCTTGTTATGTGTGCAAGTTTCGGAAAACTTAAAAAGTTCGTGAAATGGGACATCGTTGTTCATTTTTCATATGTTAAGTGTGCAAAGAGAACAGAATCTCAAAGCTTTAAAAGTTTTGACTATCACACAAAGCCTACTGTACTCCAATATTCCCCTTGCACCTACAAGGAAATAAGTATTAAGATAATTAATTTGTACAAAAGTTTATCTGAAGTAACACGAAGAAGATATAGCTATAAGAATTGGTAATAATGGTTAGTACAAGAGTAGGGAAAGTCATGTGAGTGCAACACATCAGATTTTTTAATGTTGGAGGAATATTTTCACCATTCGTGTTCCACACCGGTCCAGTACGCCAATCTCCTATTACTTTGTGATCAAGTTTCACACACAAGCAATGACCCATGAACAAAGGTGGCTGCCAACGTGAGTACTAAGGGACAAGGAAACAATTTGATCCAAGTGGAACAGCTGTCAGTGATATATCCATGATTAGGGACCGGCAGTTCTTATATTAACAATGTTATATTTGTTATAATTACAATTCTGGTAAGTTATGTACACTAATCATCAGTTTATATGTTTATTAATCCCACTTTTATTTTGAATATAAATACATATTTATGTTAGTGTTTTTGTGACATAAAATCGCCTTTTTCCATCCAAAAGTAGACATTGCCAATGGAAACACTACAATTCTTCTTCTTTTTCTTAGGTCCATAGAATCTTATTGAGGAGCATAGGGCTGAAGGTACTATACATAACTCATATAAAAGTCCTTTATCTGCAAATTGGTTAACATCGTTTATGTTTGCGCCAGTATCGTCCTATGATGTAGAGAGAAGTTTTCCAAAATACAAAGCCATCTTCAGAGATAATAGGCCTTCTTTTGAGTCTGAAAACCTCTGTCATGTGACTGTTGTGAACTGCAATTCGTCGTTTCTTTTGGACAGTGAATCAGTAACTTCTGCTTTCCAACAATACATCTAAGTTTAATACTATATCCCTTTGTTTATGGTGACGAATAATGGATTACATTTGTATGCCTTTTATGGCACCAACTTCCGGCCCTATCCATGATCGTTTTTCAGTTTTTCCCCATATGATTGTCTACGTTACGAAAATATGATTTAAGAATGATTTTGTATGCTCGGTATATGTTGTGTACGTAACTTCCTTTGTAATAAAATAGCAAGATTGCTAATAAGTATGCTTAATGTGGAGATGAGAATCAGTTGAATTTGAGGTTGTGCTGGCACGTTACCATATTAGCTCAGCGGTTAAGAGCAGCCTCACAAACAGCAGAAGATCTATGTTTCAAATCCGGCTGATTTGTGTTTTTCAATTCTGATTCTACATTTGAAGATTATTTGTATTTATTTACTGAAGTATATTTTCGTGTTGGTATTGCGCCTTGCTCTAATAGTTGACTAAATTCTGCTCCTAGGATTGTGTGAAAGTGGTGTAAGTTATCTACGTGTATTGATGCACGAAAATAATTATTTATTTTTAGTGAAACTGAATCCTCCTTCAATGTACAATGTATTGCTTTCTGTCTAGTACTGACAATAATGAACCTGCAGGAGAACTCTTTGTTTTAAGTCGCCAAAGAGTGGCAAAAACATAAAAGAAAGGAAGGTAATTTTCATGTGACGGTCTGGCTAGCGTTTATATTGTGAAGCAAGACTAAAACATATTCAGAGCGTTCTGGTGGGTGTGGAGAAGATCTGATCTCACATGTAATGAAGCAATTTATATACTGCCTTTTAGCGTTTACTGCCAAAATTAAGGCAAAGAACAAATATGGTCCCTTTTTTTTTATCACAGATGCGCTAACTTCAGTAAACGACCAAACTTCCACCAAAGGCTTGAAAATGCGTTTGTTCAGTATTAAAAGTTGATGAACTTCGATGGTATACATTCCGGCCAGCACATGCTCTTCGGAAGATAAAACAGTCCGATGTGTTACACTCACATGACTTTCTCATTCAGCAAACTATTCTGCATCTATTTCATGTTAGTCTATAGATAAATACCTGTAGAAATATGTTTGTTAGTCATTTACTTGTAGGTGCAAGAAGAATAAGTGAGCAGGGTAACCTCCAGATCGGGAACAAAAATATGTATTTTTAGACAGAATTCTTAAAGTGTTTTTGCGAACAATGGCACAATAAGCTAGAAATATTTACTCCACCAACATTTCAAATATATATTTTGGGTATATTTATGCAATGTTGTTAGAGTAAACGCACTCCTGTTAAATAATTAGTGTGAAAGCTATATATATTTGAAAACAGAGTTGTTACAAAAATGAGAAAACTGAAAATTTTGAAAAAATAATCATTTCCAACGTCAAGATTTACCTTAAGCGATAGTCATCTTTTAAGGGGGGCAGCTGCTATAGGACTGGTTTAAAATTCCAATTTACATGGCCAGGACATAAAAATCGAATGACTTTCTGTTTAAGGAAAGCTTGAGGCCTGTTTCTTTCAATCTCCGATCGTGCCAGCAGCTGGCCCATGTGACAGAAGGTAGAGGATTCCACAGCTTGCCACTCGTAGGGGGGTCGTTAAGGGGTTATCCTCCCTATGGGAGGCGCCCTTGACTATTTCCATTCCGGGTTATAAACCCTTACTGGTACAGAGATTTTTGTGGTAGAAAGATGGTGGTTAGATGGTGGGGTTTTTTATTATGATGGGGTTATAATGAATTGTGAATGAATGTTGTTGTTTTTTTTTTATCGTGGTTTTGGGCCGATTTTAATCGGTCAGGGATTTGTCAATACAAGTCTGGGGCGTTTATATGTTTCACCGGGGTCTATGTCGTACTCCCCAAGCCCACGTATTAGCTCATTGAAGCTGCCTGGCAGTTGAGCATAGAAGTTGTTAGCGAGGCTCTTGATGCGTTCTAAGAGCGTTGGGATTTTCAGGTCAGCGTGGATGTTTGTATTGGGGATGTACCAGTCGGCTCCTACTGATGTTCTCAGGTATCTGTTCTGTAACACCTGTAGCGGGTATAGGTTGGTCTTTGCTGAAGCGCCCCAGACTTGGCAGGCATATGTTAGTGCAGGCCTGATCACTTGCTTATAGATGAGGATTTTGTTCCTCAATGACATGGGTGACTTCCCATTATATAATGGGTACAGCATCCCCATTCTTTTGTTGACTTTGTTAGCTAATGTTGAGATATGCGCCTTCCACGTTAGACGCATATCTAGAAGAACACCTAAATATGTTGCTTCCGTGGACCATGGAATTATTTCGCCTGCCAGGCGAAGATCATCAACATCCAGGAGGTGACGTCTGGAGAAGGTTACGGCTTTCGACTTATTAGCATTTATCTTGAGTCGCCACGCTGTAAACCATGCTGTGAGCATATCAGCGTAGCGTTGAAGTCGTTGTACTGCTATTAAGTGGTGGGATGATGAAGTTGTAATAGCAGTATCGTCGGCAAATAGGTAGAGGTTGCAGCCCTGGAGACGAGGAAGAGTATTTATGTATGTTAAAAACAACAGGGGGCCCAGAACACTGCCTTGGGGTACCCCTGCGTTGATGTAGAATGTATGGGATTGGATGCTGTCCTTCTTAACTATAAAAGTTCTGTTTGATAGAAAATTATGTATTAGATGGACCAGGTATGACGGTGTGTCATAGTTTATCAGTCTGTGGATGAGGCCTTCATGCCATACTGTATCGAATGCACGAGAGATATCCAGAAACAGGGCTGCAACATAATGCCGGTTATTAAAGCCGGTTATCACTTGGTCCACGAGGCGAAGAAGTTGGTGGGTTGTGGAATGATTCCGCCGAAAACCAAATTGTTCCGGGCGAAGAATGTTGTGTCTGTCAAGCATGGTCTGTAGGCGCTTTTGGATGACCTTTTCAAACAGCTTGCTGATGGCTGGTAGTAGGCTGATAGGTCTATAATTGCCTGGATCTTTGGCGTCTTTTCCCGGCTTTGGCAGGGTGATGATGTGCGCATGTTTCCATGCAGCCGGGAAGTGAGCAAGACGAAGCAAGCTGTTGAAGAGATGAACTAGTAGAGTCATCCAGTCAGGTGGGAGCGCTTTGAAGGCTGCGTAGGGAAGGGTATCATTACCCGCAGCTTTGTATGGCCGGACAGAGGCTAAAAAACTCCTAACTTCCTCAACAGTAGTGAGGGATACTTCTTCCTCATCATGGGGTGCTGCTAGAAAGTTACGCACCACTGTCACAACTTCTTCTGCAATCTCGGCGTCAAGAGGTTCTGCCGGATGAAAGGTGGAGGCTAGATGTTCTGCCATCAAGTCAACCTTCTCCCTAGTGGATTGGGCAAGTGTTCTGCCGTCACTGAGAGGTGGATCAGAAGTGGGAACTCGTAGTATGGCCTTGGACATTCTCCAGAGGGAAGAATCTTCCGTATCCAGAGTGCCCAGGCGACGTTCCCATTCTTCGTTGGCATGGTCGTTAAGTTCCATTTTGAGAATGGACTGTAATCTGTTCCACTCTCTCTTGTCCATCGGGTCACGCGTGAGTTGGTACTTGCGTCGTGCCCTGTTCTTAGCCGCGATGAGCTGGCGAAGTTCATGAGGGAGAGGTTTTTGGTTGCTTATGAAGCGACGCCGAGGAGGTGTAGCCTCTGTCATAGCTGTGACCATGGTGGTAGTAATGTTGGCCGCAAGATGGTCTGCGTCCCTGGTATTATGGCACGGAAGTAGGGTGGCTGGTTGTTCTGCCATTAGTGTGGTGTATTTGCTCCAGTTCGTCCGCCTAGGATTTACTGTGTTTGGAGGGCCTTTGACAGTAGGCCTTACCCTGAATATAAGCAGCACCGGGTAATGATCCGAAGAGAGCTCTGGGAGTGAAAATAGAGTCGGATGCGTGCGGATGTTCTTTAGTACTGCAATATCCAGCCAATCTGGCGGGCGTCGGTCGCCATGGGTAATGGTAGGCGACGTTGGAGCTAAAACGATGAGTCCTCTACGATCTAGGTAACTTTCAAGTACCATTCCACGATGATTCCTGATCGTAGAGTTCCATAGCTGGTTTTTCGCGTTATAGTCACCCATAGCTATAGTGGGTGTATCTGCGATAAATACTGCATCCAAGTCCTGGTGACTGATGGGTCGCCCTGGTGGAATATATATAGAGTATATATTTAGGGGCCCTCTATTCGTAGCCACTTGGATGCCTGTCCCTTCCAGGCCATAATTGGTTTCAAGGTGTAGGCGATGGTTCCGGATGTAGCGACTGATATAAATGGCGGTTCCACCAAATCCATCGTCACGGTCACTTCTGTGGCAGATCATGCCTGGAATCGTGGCTTTTAGATTCCCAGATAGATGGGTCTCTTGGACCAGTAGGACGTTGATTTTATTAACTGCAAGAAAGTTTTTAAGTTCTTGCAGTTTGCCACGAATGCCGTTTGCGTTCCATGAGCAGATCTTAAGCCCGAGGATGTTGGTAATAGCTTCATTCCTGTCTGCCATACTGGGACATGAAGGTGAAGACGGTGAATACCAGTACGGTCTCAGATGCAATTGAAGCTGGCCTCTGGGCAAGGGCCTCAGCTAGAACTGTGGCAAAGTCCGCCTGAAGATGTAATGGGATCTTTGCCATTAAGTTCAGGAAACGTTCGTCTGGTATTAACGCGATGTTCTGCGTTGTTTCCACAGCTTGATTGGCTGTCTTCTCGGTAATATCAGTGTCACTACCAAGGTAAACTAATCAATTAATGATTGGCTAGGACACTTAAAGATGTTCGTTACCATAGGATCCCCTCCCAACTGAAAGTTACGTAAATAAAACCTTAGTATCTTATAATAGCTAATTATTCCATTTCCTCGGCCTACCATAGAGTGATAGAGAATGTAAAAATGATTACATTGTTCAACAGTGTAATTAAAGATAATGAACCCCAAGTTCATCTTTCAAGTTTGATCTTTAAAACACAAACAAGGTGTTACTCAGTAAGGCGCTGAGGTATAACAAGATATCTTGAGATAATTTATTCCCTAATAGTAATAACGGTATGTTTATTAATATTCATAAGCACGTTTGAGTAGGCACGTAAAAAGTGACGTGCCAAATTTTCGTCCTTAGAGCTCTCTAAGGAGATGTATCTACCTACGCTTGACGTGACCGCTCATTCATGATCTACCGGCACTGCGTAGCTATTAATTTTCAAAATTTGTCCTTAATGACGCACGTGTCACTTTCTGTAATAGGCACCTACAATAAGTAGCAGCGTGTTCGGTCCAAAAATGTATGTTCAGACTTCTTTACAGTATGGGATTTGAGCCGCCAAGCTCCTCCCCTCCCCCCCCCCCCAAGAAAAAGAAATTCAAAATGGTCCAACAAACAAAGCCTAAAATGGGGAGTAATTTGTTGTGGTGTAATTATAGGTGTACAAAATATTGAACAATGTTTTTTCTTGAATAACTACTTCATACATTTTATAAGAATCATATTTGGATTAAGAATTATTTGTGTAATGTTTATTAAAGTAATTTTAGCTGGATTTTGAGAAGAGTAGCATTCTCCCCATATTTGGACACTATACCTATTATGAGGAGGTATTATGAATAGAAAAATAATGTAAGTTTCTGAAAGTGGTTTGTAGTATAGGTTTCAAAGCTCATTCTAATATAAGTGATGCATAATTAATACTTCAAATAACATAATCGTAGACGCCAAATATCAAATTTGAATAATATATATGAAAATAAAAGTGTACACAATTTTGTGTTATAGAAAAACTCAAAGCTTTGAGTAATTAAGTCATTTACAAGAATGAAACAAAAAAAAAAAAAAAAACTCATCCGAGCCGGCATAAAATGTACGGCTTCAATTGAAGCATTTGCAAACAGAATCTCAGTTTTCGCCTTCACCGTCTTCCGAAAATTGTTCAGCACAGAACAAGAAATTTTCCTCATCTGCTTACAAATGTTATTCCGAATTTTCATGTTGAATAAACCCACCCTCGGAATCAGAAGTGTGGGTTAGAAACAGAAATTTCCTTTTTGACCTTACAACCTGTATTGACGACATAGAGAATTTTCCAAGGGAATTCCTTCTTTAGCAGATAATTTTTCTCTGTGCTTTATTTTTGGGCATTCTTAACTTTCCTCGTTCAGCTACCTTCTTGTTCCTTCCATTTTCCTCAATCTTTAGCCTATGTGGAGAGCTGGTCCTGATCTGATCTGCTGCTGCTATTTCCTGATTTAGGTATCAACACAGGTATTGGACTCAACTGTTACTCGAACTGATTCAAGAGAAATATGAACTGAATCACTTTCCTTAGGGATCCAACAAAAAACATCACAAAACGAAGTTTGGATTGTTCTTTTAACACCTACAAAGTATTCTGAGAACTTCAAAATCCATACTCTACCGAGTTAAGCCGATGTAATGGCGCTCAAAACATCCTAAAGCATCCAGCGGACCTTCTTCATATTAGTAGCAAATTTAACATCATATTATCGGCTTCCAAGTGGTTCCCAACAATGTGGTGCATTCTTCGACCTTCAACTTACACCGTCATGTTGGCTTCCCAATTTGAGACAACCAATTTCCACATCAACTTTCACAGATGTCGCTTTAAGTGCCATTTATCACGGTAGTCTGGGGCACCTCCTTGTCACATATTACACCCCTCCCCATATTTGGAACACTCCTCATATTAGGCTCACTTCCCCTACGTGTTCTCAGTGTGTGAAACTGGGTAAAACACGTCAAATACCTGGTATTTAACCTTTCAAACTTCTAAGAATAGGTATATTTTGAAGAAAGTCCTTACATACTAAATGATCTCTTAGGTATAAGGTATTTTCTTAAAAATGTGTCTTAATGATTTGAATTGGAATACCGTATTTTAAAGGTACTTTCATGGTAAACCAACACTATATGTTGAACCTTATAAGAATTACTTCTGAAATCCCGCATTTTTAAAATTCTTTTGTACAATATACGTAGATTTCGTTAAACTACACACTATTTATGTCAAATAAACATTTTTCAGCGGTAACCAGTTTAGAGATATTCTTAATTGGTGTATGAATTAACTAATACTTTATGCTTTTCCCTGCTACATATCTTTAACCTTTTTGCTTCTATTTTTTTCGTGTTGATGCAAAGAGAATAGAATTTCAAAGAAGTGAATAGCGACTGGCATTAAAGAGTTTGAAGTATTGTTTTATCTCTAAAACTAAACTCCGCCTACCACTCGAGCGCCCACATCAAGCGTCATGATTGGAAAGCAGTAGCAGAGGGTGAGAAATGGTTGTGGCTTCGTCTCCTACGCCAGTAAATGTGGCCTTCCAACCGGGAAAAAGAGTTGTGAGCAAAGAACTAAGGACGAGGGCCGTTTTCTCTAAATTTGGTCTCAGAGGGAGAAAGAAGATCATGAAATATAGGTTAAATTAAAGAAAGGGAAAATGACGAAGCAACTGGTAAAACGAACGGCGGGGAAAACCGGAGAAACCGAAGAAAACTGGCCAGATGATGCTTCGTCCATCGTACGTCCCACATGTGATCTCTGAGTTCGAACCCGGGCCGCCTTGGTGAGAGGTGAGTGGTTCTAACCATTTGGCCACGGCGCCTCTGATTAGTGATTTAGCTTACTGTATTCTCCATACCACCAGGAATTGCGTAAATGGCAAGTGAAGAAATAGATTGGACAAAGTTATATAAGGACATTTTGTAGAAGGGTGAAAACAGAAAGTTGTGATGAGTTCAACACTTCAAAGATTTCCAAAGAGCAAGAGTTGACTATCCGTCCGGGAAAGGCGTATAGTAGGAGTAACGTAGTTCAAGCCGTCTTGGAGAGTTAAAATAGTGGCACTAGGCTGCTAGCATAACAAGAGCTGTGACTACAACTAAGCTTAACTTCTCTGCATTGACATTCTCTACAACGCACACAGGTAGAAAAATTATTGAAGAATTATTATAACGACATTACAGCAGAAATACATGTTTCAAGACCTCCTCGATACAGGACAAGCTAAATCAGAAAAAGGACAGAAGAACAGAAAATCAACAGTTTATGTTAGAATAATTCAAGGATGAAATTAAGGGGGAAATTAACAGTGCTACAAGTCAGTGAAAATACAATGTTAGGAAATAAATTAACCAATAGGTAGATGAATTTGAATGGCAACTATGTATACAGTTTAGTGCGAAATCAGAAATACAAAATAGAAAACTGAGAGGAGAAGTAGGGAAGAAATCTGAAACAGATAGGAAAATATCTAGTAAACAATTCGAGAGGAGTAGAAGTAGACTTGAAAAAGCAGAAAGGAAAAATGGAAGACGAACGATCAGGTCAAGTATGCATCAGCGAAATAAAAGTTGTTCTTCTAATTGTTCTAGAAAAGTTTGAGTAGTTATAAATATAGCAAATTGCAGCTGTAGTAATAAAAGTGAACTAGAGGCACGTGATGAACCGAAGATGGTATTGACGAACTCGTTGAATGAAGGTACCAGCACTTCTATACTCAATTCACTCTTAGATTTGTCCGCGTCAAAACAAACCCATGTGACCAGTGCACCGTGCAATGCGTGCAGAGAAGTAGTCCCATATTAGTAATCTGAAGCTTAGAATGAATTTATCCTTAAATGATATAATATTCTACACAAATACTTAAGAGGTTAATTAACGCTGATGTAAACTGATAAACAGAGCTACAGGTCCCAACAAGCAACGCGTGTAAGTTACCTGATATTTGAGTATTGTTTACAGCCAGCAGTTTCTATTTAGGATCATGGCGGACGGCGGCGGTGAATTTGTTCTTGCGTCTTCGCCGACTTTTGTAAAGCATAAGGCGGGCAAACCATTGACTAGTGGTGAAAAACAATAGTGTTTATAAGTTATGTGAGAAATATTCAACTGTTCCCCTCAAAGAAGTAGTGAAATAAACTGAGTTCAGCGGTGTTTCGAATACCAGTATAAAGAGTGCTCATGAAGGAAAAGCTGAAACGGGAAAAGTGGTTACACCCGGAAAAAAAGAAACAAAGTGTGTGAAATACGCCATGCAAGAATGTGACGATTTTGTTAACGCAATTCGTGTAACTGCACAATTTCTTTTTTAAAAATCAACCGCCAACAATTGACAAAGTGTTACAACAGGTTTATTTTGTTGTATCTATCAATCTTATCGCGTTTAACCTTAAGTTACATGTTGGTCACTCTTTAAGTTGACGGAATAAGGGATTGGTCCTTTCTATTACGTACCGCATGTACTCACCACGTGGTTGTGCTGTGACAGTATTTCTGGCGCGAATGGCGGAAGGATACATTATAACTGTGCACTGGCCAACTAGGTTCAGTTTCGCGCTGATCAACCTTAAAAAAATTATGGGATAAACCTCTATCATTGTTCATTTTATTTTCCGCCTACTAACGTATAGAATGTGCATTGAGAGATATACATAGGTATCTACTTTCGTGTTCTTAGAAGAATAACAAAGATTGGATTAGACAGTTGACTGCAATAGAGTGTCACAACGGCATTTGAACCTATTAAATTCATATTACATAAAGTTCCAGAACAAATATTTAAAACTGCACCTAAGACTTCAGATGTGAATAAAATTGAGGGAAGAAAATAAGGCTAGGATTTATTTAGAAAGGATAAGAATAAGGCAGAAAAGCGAATACCTAAAGGAAAGAAAATAAAATATTAGAGGGAAGCAGAAATCGGGAACTTAGGTTGCGTAAAATATAACAAGCTATGAAGCATTTTTAAAGGCAAAATTTAAATAATGGAACTATTAAAACGTATATACCTGTATATAAATTTGTACAACGTCCGTATGAGTTAAGACATGCTAAAAATGGAAGATCAAGAGGTCATTGGTATAAGCAAATCCTCTGTCCACATTGGACACCGTCGGGTACTTTAGGCTCTTGATAAGTGAAGTGTAATCTTTTGTAAAGTCGATCAGCTATACAACGTTGAAGACATGGTTCTGAGCACTAGGATCAGATCATAAGTACAACGTTGAAAAAATTGGGTTTAAGAGGAATACGTGAAAGCGAAATGAAATAGCAATATTTCATAAAATAAGAAAACGAAGACAAACCATTAAGGCATAAAGAATGCAAAGGCCTTTGAAAATGTATATACATTCAGAAGAAGAGTAACTTTAAATGTAAAAAATTTTGTTTTTGTCTTTGTAAAACATATTCTTGAAATATTTGTATGTAAAAAGATATAAATAAGAAAGAATAATATACCAAAAGAATTGGAATGGTTTGTTTTGCAACATAATTAGAGAATTTAAAGTTAATACTTTATTCATGGAAGCCTACACGTCTCTTTTTATTAACAATAAGAAATGAATGTAACGAGCCAGTTACATACCCTAATTATTGACGGGAAGGTACAAATTATTAATTAAACTGATAGGTAATGAAATAATCGCAATAAATAATGTATATCAGGAGAGCCAATCTAAAATTGCCAGCAGCTAGGATTAACAAGTGCACGTAAAAGTGGTCAGTAGCAAGTCGTAATGAGGGTAATCATTCGTAAATGCAATCAGGTAGGGAAAATTAGCGTAATGGTTCTTTAATATGTGGTTATGATGTTTAAATAACCTGTCAAACCAGGTAAGCAGGGATTCTGAGAATCAGGAAATCAAGTCAGAGATGAGCTACCTCAGCGTGGCCATATTTTAAATAAAAAATGGGTAATTTAGGATTTGTCCACGGACACATAAACGTTTTAATGCCGGAGGTACTCGGGTACCAGGAATTCAAAACCCACACCACATAACTCGTGAATTTCAAGCTTACTTACCTGATAACGAGCAAACCGTTCGAGCGTGATTCTTTGCGTGCTTTAATTTTCTGCAGAATTTAGCACACAGTGATACGTCCCAGTAAGTGAATTTGCTGTGTAAACCAACTGCAATTTATCGCAGCTCAATATTTGGAATTATATATTAAATATGAACTTTTTTTAATCAGCAGTCAGGCATTCCTTTGATCGTTGTATTTAAAAGGTTTTAGCAGTCATTAAAGCTTGTTCAGCAAATTACACTGATGTTTTCCTACGATTAACCCCACTCCTACCCTGAGCTGTAAGCTCTTTAACCCATTAACGCCCAGTAGTCTATTTATAGACCGCTACATATACTATTACATTCTCTACTGGTAAGTAGGGGAAGTATTGTATTCCCCCCAAAAATTCGATGTCGAGATTTCACCGGAAATATATGGTTTGATACCCCCTGAATCCAAAAAAAAATTTTTAGAAAAAGGTCCGCGCGCGTGCTCGTGTGTGTGTGTGTGACCGAATCATAGTATACAAAAATGCAGATCTTGCTACAATACACGTTTTACGTCTGAATAAATTTTCTTGTAGAGTGAGCCATTTCGGAGATATTCCTTGCTATTTGTGTCAGTTTCGGAAAACAAAACTTTCGTGAAGTGGATCATCGTTCATTTTTTATATGTTAAGCGAGCAAACAAAACAGAATCTCAAAGCTTTAAAAGGTTTGACTATCGCACAAATCCTACTGCATTCTAATATTCCCCTTGCACCTACAAGGAAATAAGCAATAAGTTAATTTGTACAAATGTTTATCTTAACTAACACGAAGAAGATATAGGAATAAGAGTTTGTAAGAAGGGTTAGTAGAAGAGTAGAGAAGGTCATGTGAGTGCAACACATCAGATTTTTTTTATTTGGTCTTCATGAATTCTCAAGAGTTATTTTGTTAAGTGTTACCCCACGTCAGCAAACGGAAACTCTTATTTGACGCAATGTTAGCGAGATTGTTATTCTGTAATAGTATACAAGCATCTGCCACGTGTGTTATTTGTCTTCTACAGCTTTTCTGTTTGAAACAAAGCGAATTGATGTTCAACAGTATTGCATATTGTGTTGTTTGAAGTGGCGAAAACATGTAAGTACGTGGATTCTTAAAGTACATTCGCTTTTTAGCTATTATTTTTGGGGATAGGTTTGCAATTCTGCGCTAACAAAAAGTGCAAACAATAATATGCAAGTCCGTTGGTTATTTCTTTCTTGCTTTTCATTATTTTTAGATTACATTCAGAGTTATGGCGTGTAACAATTATGATATATTCAATGAAATTAATGCTGGTTACTATAAGTGACAATATCTTTTCCGCTCGGGCTCATTTGAGCATCATTTCACCCATTTCATTCATTCACCGTCCGATAGGACACAATGTTGGACGACATTAATTTAAAAACAAATACCTTTTCCAATGAAATTCATGATGATTGTGATACAGTTGATGTGATTCTTCCTCCTGGGCCAGACAGTCCGACTGATGAAGATGAAGCACTATAGTTATAGTGAATGTAAATGATGTTTCCGGTCCAATTTAAGAACATTTGACTGCCACTGAAAGGAGTGACGAATGACTCTAGGTTTGAAAAGTCAACCAACAAAAGAAAACTTCGACAGTGACCAACATAATACAACATATACAAAAAATCCACAAAATGGCTATGCTTCAAATGAATAATAGGAAGAAATGAAAGAAATTTTGAAAGAATGCACGCGACTTGAGATTCTGCAAAACTGTGACGTAACACTCTTCCACAGATGTTTTGACCCTTACCACGCCAAATGTTTCAGTTAATAAGTGATTTTGCTTTAAATGATCTATAATTGCTTTAAGAAATATAGTTTCATAATAAAATACATGATCTTGACGGAAGTGTATTCATTCACATTACAGTATGTTTTGATATCGTTAACGCCCAGAGGTCTATTTATAGACCGGGTGATTTTGAAACACTGGGTGGATAAAAAGGCCAAAAAAGAAGATATATTGTTAACATAGGTATGCTACACCAATACAATACACGTGTTTTTCTTAATTTTAGAAAAAAAATATAGATGCCATATTCAAATGGGGAGTTATATCATCAGAATTCTAGGTGAATACGTGTAATTGTACATCAGAACCAAGAATTCAAAGATTCAAACTCCTAGCCCTTAAGTTTGCTGGGTAAAATCGCCATTTATATGAAAACAAAAATAGTGTCCGAGGTAAAAAAAAAACATGTTTAAAGCGTATTTAAATAAAGAAGCGTTGTATATAAAACCATAAAACTATATAAATCTTTGTTTAGAAAATATCAGATAATTTAAATGCAATAAAAATTAAGAATGACATTTTTGACCATTTCCACTTCCCGCTTCTCTTGAAGTTAAGACTGCAGCCGCTAGGGCAAGGAAATTATCGATATCAAACTTCATACAAAGTGGAGAATACCGCATCAAAGTTACTGTACCAGAGGGATGGCTTCAGTGATTTGTCTACAAAGTTACTACCCTGCTTTTATTTGCTCTTGCTTTTCTCTAGTTACATATGTCTCAACTTGAATAAATGTAGTTGAAACGCTGACAAATTTAACGTAGTTTTCTTGTATATACGTAGTAATGCAAGCATCTAAGGGACTGCGCTGATCTACAACCCTGTTACAGTTTACAAAGTGAGCTAATTGGTGTAAGATATTTGGCCAAGGTTTCACTTGACCTAAAAGTTTCAATCGATGCATGTGATGGGAATATATTAAAGAGGTAGTTGTTTGTTGGCCTCCGTAGCGCAGTTGGTAGCGCGCTTGCCTGTGGCGCGGAGGACCCGGGTTCGATCCCCGGTACCAGCATGGGGATTTTATCCCCTCTGAGAGGTCTGGCACGGGGTGCACTCAGCCTCGTTAGGTCCCGGGGAGACCAATTGAGGAGCTACTTCATGGAGAAGTAGCAGCCCCAGGTCTAGAAGACCGCATAACTGGCCGGGAGGGCTCCGGGTGCTGACCACGTCCCACCCTCCAGTACTGCACCTCACCAATGACGCCTGTAGTGGGCAGAGGTGAGGGACGCAGCAGCTGGGCGGTAGGCTTTGGCCCCTCGTGGGCTGCCGCGCCGGGGTTTAGTTTAGTTTTAGTTTTAGTTGTTTGTTGACGATGAATCTATGTGCAAGAGTTCTCCCTGAAGAATATACAGGGAGTATAACATTTAATATCCCCTGGATTATAACATGCTAACATGTCTTGACTTTTAAGGCAGCTGGAATGGAATTGGTATAATTGATTTTTGTTTTCACTGCTCCGTGCTTAGTAATAGCAACATTGTATTCAGCCCAAAATTTCGATGCCAAAATTTCACCGGAAATATTTTCTTGCAGACTTCTTGAATCGATAGGGAAGACATTGTTGTGATGAAATTGATTAGGTCAAGCATTTACTAAAAAACTATATGTCATAAGCTTTTTAAGCAATTTCTATAATTAGTTAATTTATTTAGTAAATAGTAGAGTAGATTCTAACCCTGCGCTGTTGCAGTGCAAGCTATACAATGAGTCAGACGCAGTGGCGGCTCGCAGCCAAAATTTTAGAGTAGGCAAAGTGTAACAGTAACAACAACAACAACAACAACAATAATAATAATAATAATAATAATAATAATAATAATAATAATAATAATAATAATAATAATAATAATAATAATAATAATAATAATAATAATAATAATAATAATAATAATAATAATAATAATAATAAAGCCCGTTTATCCGAAATATAGGGGGCGAAGTCATTGCGGATAACGCAAACAATATATTATTTGGTTGTTTAATAAGAGCAGAGTGAATGAGTGTGACTTACGGACGAATTACCGCCAAAACTAAAATCACGAGTGTCGGCAGACTTTTTTCCAGGGGGGGGGGGGGGCCACATGTTGGAAATTTGCAATCATATAATATTAAATCATTATTTTACTGTCAAAATTTATAGTATTTGTTGCAGATAACCGTATTAATTTGTGCTAAACAAAAATTGTTCTTTACATCAAAATTAAAATAATAGTTTAATAGTCAGTAACTGACTGCACATTAAGTCCACCAACTTCCAAGGGGGGGCGTGGCCCCCCTTGCCCCCGTTTCGCGACGCCCATGACTAAAATAGATTAAGAAATTGAAAAATTGTCTGACTGCAGCTTTGTGTTAAATAGCTAAAACACTCCTCTTTTCATTGTCAGTGCGCCGCGAAAGCGAAATTTGTAATGGTTCACTAATTAAGTCGGTCATACTGGTATTATACAGAGATAATGACAGTTGCAGATCTCTGAGATCTTCGTTCGTGGAGTATGGCTGTTCGGAAAATGTCGCATAAATTCGGATTTGGGCAGGCAAGTGTTCGGAGTGCTGGCAGACGCGTCTACGCATGCTCGGAGTGCATATACAGACGGAATATTTCCTTATCCATGTTCAAGGGCCTCGTACTGAGGAAATGGGGCCGGGCAGGCAGACGTTAAGCTAGCCTGCTCTCCACTACCCAGGTTCCATGCGTATCATTTCTGCCGCGCGTTTCAAACACGCAGCGCAGTTTTGATGAATCGGAATTGAGATTAAACGATTTGACCATGCGCTGGTCATTATAACCGAGAAAACTTTGCTTGAACTGCAATTTAGGGGAAAATGACGGTTCAAATGATAACATGCAAAATCATAGTTAAACATTATTTATTGATGTATTACGATAGGGTAGGCAATGCCTACCCTGCCTACCCTGAGGAGCCGCGCCTGGTCAGACGTAAAAAGGGTAAAGGGTACAGACACAGAAGGGAGAGCTTGTTTACTTCGACCTACCAGATTTATTGGTGCTATTAACCCCCCCCCCCCGAGGAGGCAGGGATGAAAGGAGGAAACCGAAGGTGCCACACAGGGTCGCAGCTAGACAGATCACAGAGACATGCGGAGGTTCCTAACAAGTGCTGAGATCTCTTCATCCCGGCACCAGGCCCAGCCATTACACCGCGGTTCTGGTGTCGCACTGAGCGTACCCCCCCCCCCCCCCCCCCGATGGAGAACAAACCCACCCAAACGCCACCTAGCGCCGAGAACAGCCGTCTACACGTCTAAAAGTACACCTGAAAGATGATAAGGGAAAATGATGGAAAGGACACCTTGATATGAAATAATGCACCCCAGCATTCACCTAAGTGACATGGGGAAACCACGGAAAAACATATGTGAGAGTGCGTGGCCACGGAGATCGAACCCCAACCTTCCGAACCGGGCTACAGACGTTACCGTCTAATCCATTCCGCTGGGTTGTGTCAGACGTAAACAGCAACACGTGTTAGTTGGCGGAGTGATACAATCGCAATCCCCACTTTAGGCCCGGAGGGACTACAGTATTTTTAGTGGAAAGTAGTACTGTACTGGTAGAGTCAATATTCATTGACTTAGAGGTAAATCATTTTTAATTTGTAATAGAAGTTGAAACTTGTGTTTTGCAGAGGCGAGAGCGGAGATTTCGGGACCGTCAGAAAAGTACTTGAAGCTTGGTAGCACGCTGAGGCTAGTGTGTACACTGCGGCAGAGCACGGAGCCGCCAGTGTACGTGTTCTGGTATCACAACAACCGCATGATCAACTACGACGGGGACCGTGGAGTGAACGTGACTACGGACCGCCCCGCAAAGACCAGCACACTTCTCATCAGCAGCGCCGCACCCGAGCACTCCGGCAATTACTCGTGTGTGCCCAACGATGCTCAACCCGCCTCCACATACGTCCACATTCTCAACGGTAAGCGCAACCCAATTACATCCATACACCAGATCAATAAGTGCACGTGCTAATTACAGAAAGTTCTTCTCTGATCATGTCCAACTTTAATTATGTTTGTTTTCTTTCGCATACTAAAAGCAACTAATGGCTTGGTGCAACATTGACTACAACAGCGTGCTGCACTGATTACTAAGTAAAGCATCTTGAAACTTGCAGGTTAATCAACTGCAACATGAAGTCCAATTAAATGCGGCAGTAGGTGTCCAGAAACTGGAATAAACAAATGAATGTGAGAAGTCTTGCACGATGCTGGAAGTAATTACCTTTGTGTCACTTCCAGCTTTGTTAAAGGTTGCCTGTGCCTTCAAACAGACAAATATTTGGATTATAAAGCTCACATTAAGCATATCTTACCCAAACTTAGCTCTGCCTCTCATGCTATTTACGCAATGCCAGATGTGAGTTCTATACACACTTAAATTAGTTCACTATACATTATTTTGGGGCAATTCAGTAGAGAGTAGACAAATATTCCTCATACAAAAGGTCATCACAGTTATTTACGACACCTTTAGCATATGCTCAAGCAAAAATCTTTTAAGGGCACTGGGAGGATATTTTTAGCACCACGAGGTTAACTTACACCAATATTTAAAATTTAAATACAGCAGCTATTAATGATTAGAATAAATTGAAATTTGGTGTGATTACAGTTAAAGCATTTATGCATTTAACTACTACACAATAATTAAATTACATTCACAGAATTCCATGAAAAAGGGGCATAAAGGACACTATGTATCCTGAAAAAAATGTTACACCTCATACTTCAGGTACACATTTCTTGTAGGATTTTGAAGCTACAGGCACAAAATTTTTATCTGAATAACATAAAGCATAGCTTGACATCACCCGTTAAACATATATCCCATGTGGTTTGTATTTTGCACATAAAAAAATATTTAATTCTATATAGCAAAAAATATGGTAATATTTTTAAGCATTAAATTTTTTTTCTCCACTTTGTAGCTGTAATTCATAAACGCTTTAACCGGTTGTACTCATCAGACATAGATAAATAAGCACTAAAAAATTGATACCAATATCTCTTATAGTTTGGGGGAAATGTGTACCTCAAGTGTGAAAAATCAAGGTTTCGGGAAATTGCGATCAAAGGTGAAGTACCATTCTTTTCAAATTCCACATACTTTCAGAACATGCCTGCTCCATATTCCTGCTCACTTAAGTTTTCCTCATCTTTTCTTTTCCTTTTCTTAGTTCTAGCTTTATTTTCAAGCAACTGAACTGCCCTTTTTGCCTCCGAGAGTCCACGTATATATTTGCTATACAGGCTTCTTTCATATTCTAACTTTTATATCCATTTTTTCCATCACTGTAAGTCTACCACTGCAGCCATCATTATAAAAAATAACACTATACCGATGTTATATATATATCATTTTAAAGCTGAAGAATTATATACTTTTTTAACATTAAAAACAAAAAATCGATTTTTTAAGTCAATCGACCTCCTAGTGCCCATCGCAATTATTTACGACACCCTTAGCATATGCTCATGCAAAGATCTTTTAAGAAGACTGAAGATATTAACCTTACCCTGCATGTATAAACTTCCGAGCCTCAATAAAGTTCTTTTAAATTCAATTGAATTTGCCACATTTATGACAAGCAATGAAATTCATGAGATGTCGAGCGGCTGCTCTAACCGCTAAGCTACCATGGCCAACTTACCAGTATAACATTAAATTCCCCAACCGATTCGTACTTTTCCGGTAAGACCACAAGGGGCATAAAATACTTTTGTAAGTCGCCCTTAGGCTATTTATCTCTGACGTGAGATTTCCTTGCGGTCTAACCATGAGAGTACAAATCGGTTGGGGAATTTAATGTCATACTGGCAAGCTGGCCATGGTAGCTTAGTGTAGCCGCAGTATAAATACAAGATCCGTGGTTCAAATCCGGGCTATGGCATTGAATTTTTCAGTCCAGATTCCACCTCTTAAACAGTGTACACATGAAAAACGCCAGCAACAAGTTTGTTGCCATCAATAAATAATTACCGTTTAAAACAAATTTAATTTGTATGTGTAAATATACATTATGTTAATCTTACAACCGCAGGGAAGATTTGATTCTTTCTCAATCACTCTTGTTGTTTTTGTACCTTTATATGTGTTTTTGTGGTATACTTTAAATTTCCATTGACAGTTCAATGTTTACAGGCATTCTAATGTTATCTATAAAAATATCTTATAAGGTGTATTTGATCCGGATTCACTTGAAATATTCAGACCGTGATAACTATTGTTTAATATATACTACGCGCACAGGCCCCATTTGATTATTTATGTTAATTCTGATATAGTTATCCTTCTGAGCAATTTTATTGTTCTGAGAAAAGATAGCATTTAATACCTCCTTAACAGTTCAGCAATACAATTTGAAGTTAATTTTAATAATGTGTTTAATATAATTTAAATAAATATTACGTACTGGATTTTAAATTTCGATATCTTGGTTCCACATAGATGAAAGTAAAAATAAAACGTCAATATTCAAAAGAAATAAAAAAATAATACTACAGTACAAGAAAAGGGTGTTAATAATAAATCCATAAGGGTATATCCAGTTACACGAATAATTATTGTTATTAGAAATCAGCTTTAGGTATATTTTCTCTAAGATAGTACTGAAAAATAAATTGAGTGAAATACAGGCTAAAACATCAAGATTTCGCAACACCTATTCTTGTGTTTAAAATATTTCTTATAAAAAAAAAAGTTAATACATTGTTGAATCACGACTTCGTTGTTATTTGAGTGCCATTTTAACATTTAGTCTGATGAAAGCATGTACAAGTAGGTGTTAAATTTTAACACTTAAATTTCTCTAATGTTCTCAGCCTAAAATAGCTTTTATGATTCAATCTGCAGTTCAGTTTATTTCAGATAGGTGAACACATCGTCTAGTTAGCCTTCTTTAACTGGGGGGGGGGCCTTTATGTAGGACTTACAGGTCAGTGCCTAGGGTCATATGCCTTTTGGGGAGCAGACGAACCTATGGACCGGACAGAGTGAAGCGGGTGGTCAGCCCAGCACAAGGTATGTTATTTATATAACAAAAGAGGAACTTCCAATGTCTCTGTATTTTCATTGGGTGCTGAGGACTTAGGATATGAGAATTGAAGAAGCAAACGATAAAGGGTTGGTGACATAGTGGTAATCAAACATCAAACAATTTTATTTTTCATATGTGCACAACAGAGGAAAGTAGTTGAGGAAGTTATTTTTCAGATATGGAAGAGATAACTGGGGGAAATGGGTTTAAGCAGATGGCTAAGACTTTGTGAGCAACAGAAGAACTTTCCTAAAATTAGTATGACTTCTATAACTATTAATACAACAATCTTTTGATGAAAGGAAGTTTGCACCGTTAACCAGCAATAGTAGTTTTGTTCCAAATTAATGCGGTAGGAAATTGTGGCTTTGGCGAAACCATAGAACAGAACCCAAAGTAGATTAGAGTTGCACGGCGTCGTTCACTTTTTCTCTGCTCTTTTTCAGTGGATTCATTAGAGAAGTACATTGAAAGGATGGAGAAAACCACAGTCTTTGAAGGAAAAGCTAAGTTGCTGCAACACAGAGGCTGAACAATTATCTGTCTCCGCAATCCCACTGCAGGTTTTTCTGTAATCCCTAGACAATAGGACTTCTTACGTCTTACAATGTTTTCCTGTTTATCGGCTCAACTTTAAATTCCTCGACTTAGGGCTTATGTTTATCAAAGACATCATCCTTGTTCTCCGAAGATGGCTCGCTTTTGTCTTTGTTGACTTTTGGGAAATGCTTTAGCGAGACTGCTCCATTCCACTTCAGGGTAATGAAAACAAAAAGTATAAGAATTTCTGAAGCAGTACATTTCTGAAGCACTGTTGTATTCTCATAATTCTCTTTGCCTCAGTTTGATTGCAATGTTGAGTGTATTTCAACAAATGTGCTAATTAATAAACATTTCATATTAAGTGCCGATGCTAATGTGAGAATTCATCTGAACCGGAGCTGTTTTAAGCTGATTTCAGGTTGCTCGTTGAAATCTATTTCGAGCTACTCAGCTCTAAGTGGTTCTTGAGTCAAAATTGAGTTCAGCAAATGGAAGTATAATTTGACACATCGATACAATCGAACCCTGGACCTTCCGAATACGAGACACACACGTCAACTTCAATTTCGTCTTGGTTGTTTACACAAATATTACGTCTTTGAAATCAAAATGACAACTTCGTTTATCAGCTAAATTAAATGTGTTAAAGAACAAGATGATCTAAGGGAAGGTTCTGAGAAAATCATAAGCATTGAAGTAAGTACTAATTCACAAAGCACAATGTTAAGCAAAAGACCCTTGGTTCTAACAAATAACTCTACTCACTCCAGAGCGAAAAACACTCGGAAACAGTTATAATTATTCTTGGAAGTTAGGAATTAAAGAAATTCGTTTATACTTTCTTCGTAATTATCTCAGCAAGAACTTCACCCTGGAGGTACAGTCTATTATTTCACTTTATGCCTGGACGATTTTACATTGACTAATCGGATTAAAATAATTACCTACTTCTAAAGGTTCATCTAACGGAAACACAAACTACACCTTTCGCTTAAAAATTTTATTTTGTGCTGCCTTTCCTCTGCTTAATTATGGCTCATTAATTAATGGTGAGGTTTTTAAAGTTACCGTAACCATGAGCATATTCACAATAGAATATACGAAATAATTTTCTTAGTTACTTGTAATCATTACATTCAAATGACCAATTAACAAGCAACATATGAGAGAAAATCATTATTAAGAAACGGTTGTCTTAAGGAACATTTCCAAAAATTTATGGTGGTGACAGCATGTGAACGTAGTTGTGTAATGGATTCTAGAACAAAAACGTTACATTATTGTAACATAAAAGATAGTGGAGTTTTTAAAAGCTCAATTTATTCTAATTTCCTGTGGTTATTTAACGTAGGAAGGGAAGCAAAGTATTCAACCCGAAAGTTCAATATTGAGATTTCCCCTGATTTAAAATTCTAATACTAATGATGATAATACGTAAAAACAACAATAATAGTAATAATATTATTATTAATAATAATCATAATGATGTCCGATAAAAACCTAATTTTATACTCGCGCCATACATTGTTTAAGGGTACCAAAGAATTCTTTTCAAGAAATCTCTGAAATAAATCTTTGTACATTCCATTACATCTAGTTTTTAAGAAACACCCTTCGGATTCTGATGCCCTACATTCTAAATGCTCACATGACAAATTAAGTATATATTTGTAAAGAAGTTCTATTAAATAAATAGGCTTTTGTAGCATTAGCTGCTCCTGAAATAGTTGCTGTTGGATTCCCCCCTCAAATTAAGCACTAGTTTACCAACCTTGGGCCAGAGTAATGGATAAATTTGTTTCCATGTCCATGTTGCTGTGTCGTAAATTACACACAAGTTTGTATGCACTCATAATTAAGCAAATTGATTTGTATTGGAATAATTTCTGATTGCATTACTTTATAGCTATCAATAACTATATACATACACCAAATTATTACTGCTGCTTTTTGCGAATGCATTTTAACATTTGAAATCCATATGTTAAAATTATTACTGCCACTGCTTTTTGAAATTTCATCATCATGAACAATACGGTTTAGGCCATATGGCATGTTCCGCTCTACAGGTTAATTGAACTGGCCGTGCCATCGCCCGTTAGAAGCTTCCGCACGACGACCAACATATCTTTCGCGACAGCACACACAAGCACAGCTATCTCACACTCACTGACTCATTAACCACTCACGTCTGTAAGCGTAAACTCACTTACTATTGTTCCAGGCCTCCTTATATAGCAGGGATGACGTCGCACGCACCTTTCTCGAACTCCACAAACGTACCGTTTTCTCGAAGGCTCCGGAAAAAGCCTCTTTTGTACAGCAGCTTTCTTGTTATTACGTATGTACTAACAGTTGCGCGAAGCAGCCTAATCTTCGATGCCTTTGCTCACTTGCCAGCCCCGATACTCCTTTGGTTTGTGCCAAGCCCGGCGTCACAATATCATTTTAATACCGTCTTAAAAGAAAAACATAGTGCGTTCCGCAATGCTCATAGTTAGATTTATTCTCAGGCTATGAAGATCAAACTGCATTTGTTAATTAGAACTCAGAATTCGCGGCCACAGAATAAGAAAAGAATGGAGATAATATTGCAAACTCTGTAAACACACAGCTTTGGCTTTAAATTTGATGAATATGCATTTTGTGAAGCGCGAGGTGTGTATATATTTTTCCATAAAACTTGCATTTTTATGAGACTTGGGAATGTGTGCGTAGCTTTTAATTTCTTTGTTACGTTTTGACAAACCAAGACTTTGTTTACGTATACAACAACCTCATTACTCTGTATGTTAATATCTTGCTGGTGACGTAACACTGACCTTGATTTGCCTGCGGGATGGATTTGCATTCCTAATAAGGACTTCATTTGCATGAGATGCTCCGGGTCTGATGAAGCCGTGCTGGTCGCAGAAGTTCTCTATGCTCTGAATTTACGGAACATAATGCGTTTACTATCCTCCTTGGCGACCATTGCATATTCAAACACCGTAATTTGGATGTGCCGAATGCTTCCTAATTGTCTCTTATGAAGGTTTTGGGAGAAAGCCTCTCCATTGTTTGCTTCTTAACAATAAACATGTCTGTTTACACCTCTTTCTTCTTTTTGTTTGCATTTATCAGCTAAACCGATGTAGTTTAATGGTTCTGTACCTCAAAAGTATAATAAAAAGCACGTGTTACATTCCAAAACTTTCCTCTGCCTACTGTAGTTTGTGTCTCTTACAAATAACTCTTACTAATGTTTAGTTTTCGAGTATACTTTAAGGCAGGAATGTCCAACAGTGTGCTTGAGCGCAGACGCGTGCTTGGAGATTAGCAGTTCCACGCTGCCCGTAACTGCTTGCTGCTTGGGACAGTGTAAATCAGGACTACACAACGTGCACACCATGGAAAAAGTGAAGCCACTTCCACATTTGCAGCCCCTTAACTAATCACACAGTTAATAAGTATTGTGACATAGTTAATACACTCTTTGTGGAGTTTGATGACAGATTTTCAGGTTTGGAGGCTCTCAAAGCTAAACAACTTTTCCTTGCCCTAATCTGTTGTTGTTCCACTAGAACTTCAACTAGAACTTACTGATTTCCGCAGTGATTCAGATCTAAAAATCTGATGTGTTGCACTCACATGACTTTCTCTACTCTTGTACTAACAATTCTTACAAACTCTTATTCCTATATCTTCTTCGTGTTAAGTTAAAAATTTGTACAAATTATCTTATTGCTTATTTCCTTGTAGGTGCAAGGGGAATATTGGAATACAGTAGGCTTTGTGCGATAGTCAAATCTTTTAAAGCTTTGAGACCTCGTTCTGTTTGTACGCTTAACATATAAAAAATGAACAACGATGTTCCATTTCACGAAAGTTTTAATTTTTGTAAAACTGACACAAATAACAAGGAATATCTCCGAAATGGTTCACTCTACAAAAAAATTTATTCAGACATAAATTGTATGTTTCAGCAAGACCTACATTTTCTGTACTGTAAGAGTTTGTCTATCTCTTACGCTTTACGAGTTACTCAAAAGTCATCCAAAGTAAACAGGACTACATAGGCTACAAAATTCATAATATCCATTTCATTTATCATACACATGCCTTAAACATATAACATTTTAATCAACATCGTTAGAGCCATTTTGAAGAAAATCAAAGTTTTCGAAAAATGTTCCATGTAAAGTGTAGTTTAGGGTGGGGCTATTTTCTTCAGGATCTTCGTTTCGCATCCTTAAATATCAACTTTGGTTTTTAACCGACTTTTCGATTTTGAGTTATGCTGTCCATACACAGACACACACACACGGACCTTTTTCTAAAAATGCTCTTTTTGGATTCAGAGGGTCTCAAAACATATATTTTTGGTGAAATCTCTACATCGGATTTATGGATGGAATACAATACTTTCTTCTAGTTATCAATAAAGTAAAAATTAGACGCTGCAATATTATTGAGTGTGACAATAACATGGTAAAGTTAGTCTTTTTTTTTTATTTTGTTGTTTAACGACGCTGTCAATTGCCAACATCACCGGTGTGGCCCAATTTTGTCCCGCAGGAGTTCTTTTAAATGACAGCAAATCTATTGACAGGAAGCTGTCGTATTTAAGCACACTTAAAAGGCATCGGTCTAGGCCGGATTTGAACCCGCGACCTTAAGATCAGTAGGTGTAACAAGAGCAGATCGACCAAGAAATGTCGACATAAGAGTATGATTGGCAGAACAGTATACAATAGAGGAAATACAGTAATCTCTGCGACAGTGCAGGGTTCAGGTGCAAAGGGTGAAACCTTTGAGATTAACTAGGCAAGCATTGCTGAACAAACCTCATGGTCGAAGAGACATGGGACGACCACGGAGAAGGTGGATAGAATAATTCTAGTTACCGTATTGGTAATGGTAGTGCTTAAAGCCCGATTTTACTACATACGGCACCGCAGGTGGTGATACATGTAATGAAGATGGAGCACCGGTGGAATGAGATGGGAAAACTGGAGGACCCGGAGGAAACCCGTCCCAGCGCCGCTTCGTTCACCACAAATCCCACATGCGGCTGCCTGGGATCGAACTCGGGCCGCATTGGTGCGAAGCGAATGGTCTAACCACTCGGCTACGGCGTGGCTGTTTCTAGTTCGCCTCGTAAGGTCTACTGCTTGTTATAGAAGAAGAAGAAGAAGAAGAAGAAGAAGAAGAAGAAGAAGAAGAAGAAGAAGAAGAAGAAGAAGAAGAAGAAGAAGAAGACAGGTCATTAGGGCTGCACCTTGTAGAAGAACAATATATATATTTCTCATGTTGTGAATAACAAGAAACTCTAATATCGAAATGTTGAAAAGTTTATAGTTTTTTAGGAAATAAATATTTTTATCAAAAAAAGATATCACCTGACTGAATTATTATTGACTGAAGGTTCTTAATTTATTGATACTATATTCATAGCAAATTGAATAAAAAAGTTTTTCCTTTGGCGTATTTCAATAGATTCAACGGGTTTTGTGTAAACTAAATGTAAAAGGATCCACAATTTGTTGCCTGTTTGTTGCAATAAATTGTGCTTTTTTTTAATTTAATTTACACAAAAATCGTTGAATCTATTAATATACGCCAAAGGAAAAGGTTGTTGTTTATTCAATTTGCTATGAATATAGCCATAAATCAAGAACCTTCAGTCAATAATTTTCAGCCAGGAGAAGATAAATTTTCTTGATAAAAATATTTTTTCTAAAAAACGATAAACTTTTCAACATTTTGGTATTAGACTTTCTTGTTATTCACAACATGAGAAATTCGCTGTTAAAGTCTGACGATCATTTCACTTCCATTCTGTATATATATATTTTAACAAATCAAACAGATGATTTTGAATACATAGTTCAAATTCAGCGATTGTGATTAGTTGAAATGTATTATATTTTGGTTGTCGTTGTATAAATGAAATACTCATCTGAGTATATTTTTCACTGTGTATGTATGCATTCTGTATGTATAGCTGGTTTTATATTTGAATTATACTTGCATTCCTACAGAAGCATGAACTCTACCTAGCAAACTCAACTGAATAAGAGGCAGTTTGCTCAGGTCTCTTTCGAGAAAAACACGTTTTATGTTAAGTCAGTCTCACAGCGGAATATCTCGCTTTTTCCACCCCCTCACACACACACACACACACACACACACACACACACACACACACACACACACACACACACACACACACACACACACACACACACACTTAAGGTACGCCAGCGTTGGGCTCTTTATGCTGAATGGCCCAGACTGCCTTCTCGTCCTACACTTTAATTCGTGTGTATGGGCGAGTGTTTACATTGCATGCACACACGGCGTGTTTCTTTATACGGTTGTTCCACTTATGTATACAGCGCAACTACGACCTTTGGTAGCAAGCAAGCTTTACTCACATTTGATGTTCGATGGGTCTTTTTCTTTTTTCTCTTTAGAGCTCTCAAAGAAAAAAAAATGGTTACAAAAACGAGTGCGGGTTTCTGCTTCTGTTAATGTACATGATACGTTCATCATAAATAAGGAGAACAAGGTTTCATAGCCAGATGTGCAAGATTTCTTTACTTTCTGGTGAATAAAACAAAAAAGTTCATCTGCAAGTTGCATCTTTATATAATTGTGTATATTAACCTTTCACCGCTTACACATGTTCAGTTGGGCACACTCCACTTGCTGAATTAATTTCATAAGTACTCAACATTTTCAAAAATCTAGAAATTTTGAAAAAATCTAAAAGTACCCTCCCCTTATGGAAGACTTACAAGCCAGCGCTTAAGGTTAGATGCCTTTCGTGGAGCAGAGGAACCTATGGACTAGACAGAGTGAAGCCTGGAAGCGGGTGGTCAGCCAAGCACCAGGTATCACAATGAGGAAGGGGATGATATGGAATGCAGGCGAAATGGATGAATGGAAAGGTGATGATGGAGCACTTAGTGGAATCAATGGCGGGGAAAACCGGAAAACCCGGATAAAACACGCCCAGAATACCAGATGGAGACATACAATACTATTTAAAGTAAACAGAAACTCAACATAAATGACTGTTAGTGTTGCAGATAATCAAAATTTTCAAATTTGTCACTTTGAAAATATTAGTACAAAACTATATGCAACCCATGCAATACTTTAGGAGTTCACATATATTTGCTGCACCAAGTGAATAGGGAAAACGGTTGGAAAAATTCAAAGACACTGCAGTCATCGCTTATGTCCATACAAACTCCCAACTTGTTCTGTTGAAATTGTAAACTTCGGGACTAAAATTCCCGCTGCTCCTCTGGGACGAAATAATATATGGGGTCTCGCTTACACAGCTGCGTTGATGCTGTTGATTTCCACCTTAATCAAATTCTTCATTGTGATTGGGAGCATAAATGTCACTACCACTATCTCCGGATTCCGATTTATCTGAAAACTGATGTTAGAGAGTAAAAATCTTATAATAATTCATCATCGCAAGTGACATATCGCGCACTTCTTGAAGCCATTGCTCACTGATTTTGGAATACCCTGACTACGTCAGTCAACTCAGATGATGAGCAGAATACAGAACATCATGAGGAATATCTGCTGTACTAACTTAAGTTTTTCACCCTTAAAATGGGACAATCAGTGACGCCACACTCCAGGTTTATCATGTTTGTTTTTGGGCTACTTATCGTCTAGAGTGGATCACTAATATGCTAATAAATTCTTCCTTTAGCCAACTGTTGCATAGCTTATTATTTGCAATTAAGCATCAAATCCATGTGAAGCCCAATATACCGTTTCCCTATTTGGTTACTCCTTAACATTGATGTCACGTTGCCTATTCTTGCTCTGAGGAAACGTGATCATAATATATTAGAATGAGTAGTTCAGGTGTTCAGAGATAAGCAGCGCTTCAAAATCCGCATTAACATAATAAGCGCGGTGATATCGTACCGTTTTTGTGCTGTTTCAAAGATGGTAGTCATTGGGTACTTTTTATTTTGGTGTAACCCAGGGACTGTAGGTGCAGAGGATTAATTGAAGAATACTTAAACGAATATACAACATTCCTTATCTTACTATACAGCGATGTACTTTCTGCAATTTATTCCTCTTGTAATCACAGAATGCCGAATAATAAAATATCGTACTTTTTAGGGGTATCTTTTACAATTTAGCCAAAGAAACAGCAGTGATAGTCCAATGATAAAACTCTCTTTGAACAGTTAATGTTCCATCTAGTCATCGTTCTTACAAAATCAAAATTATAAACTGTTCATCTACTGAATAAAATTGTTTAACTTGTTATTCTTTGCAAGAGAGGCGACAATCGATGTGCGTTTATATGTTATTTTTATAATATCAGAGAGAAAAAGAGCTGTATTACCTTAATGTAACGCTTCGTAACACTAAATTGTAAATAGGAACGTATACAAAGGAATACATAATACCACATCAATCTGTATACAAAAGAAAAGCTTGAAAATTAAGCATATATCTACAAGATCGGTAAGTTAAGAAGCCCAGCATGTCAAATCCGCTAAATTTGGGGGTGTGGCTTTTAAATTGCTGCCACAGTTGTAAAGAGAGCCCATATTTTATAATCTCTACCTTATATACTTCCATGCTTCACCCATTCCTTCTGTTAACATGTTTAAGCAGTGATACAGCAGATAGATTCTAAATCACTGTTTTAGGAACGTGAAGCATGGCGTTCACGACTCCATCCATGAGAAAATGGAGGGTTTAGCGCTGTGTATATAGCAAACCGCTGGCAGAATGAACGCTATTAGCATTGAGTGGAGCTTAAACTGCAAGGTAGGGAATAGCTTAGCCTCAATATTAGCAACTAAATCTTGGGAAGGGTTCCATAAGGGATCAAAATACGGCTGCCACTTAAAGCCTGAGGGGTTTTCTCTCAAGTACTCTCACATAAACGTACAAGGCCATGACACTTGTTGGACGAAGCCCAGAATAGGTACCCTATAGCTCTGCTTTTGACATTTAGCCAATCTCAGAGGATTCGAAGAGCTATCTACTTAAAGGGCTCAAATCTAATTAATTTTTTCTGTATATAACGTTACTTTAAGTACACAAGTAAAATCTTCATCTCTATGTACATTAATTCAGTACAAATATTGATGGGAACTTTATAAAAATGGCTTAAGGCAATAGCTAATGACGAATTCTGCTTTCCTGCTGGTGATTTTTAAAGCTTTGATATTCCACTATAAAATGTATCTACACATAGTGTACTGAAAACAAATTAATTACTATATATTACAGTTTTAACATCCGTTTTGGATTGAAAGCTTACTTTTGGTTCAAATATGCTTGCAAATCCCGAAACTATATTAAACTATATTACTGCGAAGATTTCTATACACGTTGCTATAATTTCGTGACCAAGAACCTCCAGCGTAGATGGTTTATTGCATAATATGATATATTCCAGGCTCCCCTAGAGATAAAGTCCAGAGGTGTTGAATCCGGTTCATTTCAGCCGTTATGGTGAAAATGACGGAGTGCTCAGAGCTGGTTTAGAGGTTCTCCATCTCAAATAGTGGCTATGGGCTCCTACTTATGCTGCCCTCTCTGAAGTAGGTGGTGACACCTATATGTTGATTTGTGGGGTTTTGGCTACCTCGGTTTTCTCAGGGAATCGAATTAGGTTTTCCTACTTGAGTGTGCGGGAATTAACAGAGGTGTCTGTGATCCAAGGTCCTTGAACAGGTAGGAATTCATTCACCAGCCGGAATAAACTTAATACCATTGGATTTATTCTCCATCATAAATAACCAATCAGCACATTGTTGTTCTAGGTTTGCAGGTGTGGCTGTAATCAGTTTTGGCGGCATAGATTCCATGTTTCACTACATGTCAAGAATTGGGGCTATGCATTCCAGCATTCGAGAACAGGTCGTACATGTTCTCCTGTACGGTATGTTTATCTTTACAGCACCTAGCCGCTTAATGCGATTTTATCTGTGCAGTATAGAAAGTGTTCATTAATGTTCAAGCTTTTGTGTCTGTGGGCATGGTTTCTTCCTGCATAGCTAAGTTTGGTTGCAGGAAGGGGTCAGGAATAAGTGTTAGGGTGAATAAGCATTAGAAAATGGTAGAGGCATTATTGTTACCCAAGGGAATCCTTAAGCAGGCCGTAACTTTTCCTTCTACGGAGTGCTCTGCGGTCATATTGACATAGTGCCCGTACCAGCTGATTGGTGTGGGAACTCAGTTTGGTGTGCATGGTTCGGGATCGCTTCCTCACCAGGTCCATGATGTAGGGTAGTCCGCAGTGGTTGTGGAGGATGTAAGACGGGAATCTACGCCCGGTATCATATATTGTTCTTAACGCCCTGTTCTGCACAGTCTGCAGCTTGCGTATGGTGGAGGGTGCCCACATTTTACCCAGTTGTTATACTGACTGCGGTGTTTGGGCAGCTGCACTAGTTATGGGTGTGGATGTTGTTCTGTCTCACGATAGGCTACTGGAATCGCTAACGTTTGAATTTTAGGATCAGGTTCTGGAAAATTCCATGAAAAAGGATGCTTTACAGCTGGTACAAAGGACTGCTTCCCCTAGGTTTCTGAATCAATGTACCCGCTTATACATACGGCGAATAAGGTAGCCCCTTACGTTGAAATTCTACTCTTCCTTATATGCTGCTAAGCCATGGAAAATTTTACACAAACCTATAAACCTAATACACAATTGATCATTTACACCTAAGGATTACTAATAAACGCAAAGTTTCATGGTGGATGGCATCTGACTATTGCTCTTCTCTTTCCTGTAGTGCAAATAAGTTTTGTAGGTCCAAATAATACTTCACCGACTTAACAGCGTGACTTTATAGCCTGTTTGTAGAACACCGCAAGACGTGGCAAACTATGATTGGATTTTGTGTCGAGCCATTAAATTTTACCACAGCCGTAATACGTACATAATTGATTACCTACGTCTAATATGCACTTATATTAATGATTTACGTATATACACTAAACTAAGCAATTGACGCACTCTATATATCACCGGTACTGAAAAATCAAATCCAGTTCTTCATTCTTTGCAGTTCACTTGCAGATTCCCTAACAAGAGTTATGATAGTGACGCGTTTTGTACATAAGTTCTAACCGTTTACGTAAAATACACGTACAGGTGACAAAGCTGATGTACTTAGCAGTAACTTCCAGTTTCCGGCGCCACTAACTTCAGAACACAAATATCCTCCTAAACTCCCTGATGACAGTCCATCCTATCATTCATTCGTGTAGATTAACTGCCTTGTCGACATGAACAGGTGGATTTTCTGGTATCCAAACAATTCAATATTCCATTAAATTTGCATTGGACCTCATAAATTCACACAATTTCGTCACAAACCCCTCATTGTTATTAACCATAAGCTGAAGCCATTCACAAAACTCCATTCGTTGGTCAGGATTGTCCCTATTTAATGCATGCAGGCATCCTCCAAGCATACTAAGCTTTCGCATTTTCAAAATTCAATCAGTTTGTCAAAATGAGCTTTGGTTCTTCAAAAGTCAAAGCGCCCCGTAAATTTTGATTCGCTAACATGTGAGTCATGAGAAACTAGAATCACTGTGTTTTAGCAAATATTACTACCTGAGCATTGACCACAAGTTTGTATCCGAATACGTGCAGTCTTATGGAGCATTGCCAACAGGTTAAGAAACACATCGGTATTCTGCAATTTTAGTACACAGTACCTGGGTGACCGAGCTTCGCTCGGCGATTTTTGCCTCTGTTTTTGTGATTATTTTTTTTTTTTTTTTTTTTTTTTGTAATACGTTGCATTTATATGTTTCAATCATAGAAAATTATATGAATTGTATGTTGAAGGGCAAACAGGGGATATATGAATGTGCTACCTAAAAGAAAAGCGAGTAGAAAGCCATTTGAAAGTACTATATTGTGTAGGAAAACTGTTATCATAAAAACTTTCTTCAAGGAAAAATACATATACGTGCCGAATTTCGCGGTGATATGATATCAATTGTTTAAAGAAAAGTGAGTAGAGAAAGATATGAATTTGTTACCTAAAAGTAGAGAAACTACTGTGAATGTAATATGCGCATTTCTATTTCAAATATACAGAAAATTGTATGACATTTGTAGAAGTGTGAGCAGAGAAAGAGATGTGAATGTGTTACCAAACATTTAGAGGGGAAAAGAGGGTGAATGTAATAGTATTTCCATTTCAAACATACAGAACATGGTATGACTTATTTTAAAAGCGAGGATAAAAATATTTTTTGAGTAAAATCACGTTTTTTAAGGAAAATTGTTTATAGAAGAGTGAGTAGAGAAAGAGATGTGAAAGATGTGAATGTGTTACCTAAAAGTGAGAAGAGAAAACAGTATGAGTATAATGTGTAGCATTTCTGTTTCAAACATACAGAAAATTGTGTTACTTAATTTAAAAGTGGGGATAAAATGTTTTTTGGTGTTAAATCACGTTTTTTTATAGAAGAGTGAGTAGAGAAAACGATGTGAATGTGTTACCTAAAAGTAAGTAGAGTAACCACTTGAATGTAATATGCAGCATCTCTATTTCAAACATACAGAAAATTGTATGACTTATTTTTAGAAGAGTGAGCAGAAAAAGAGATGTGAATGTGTTAGCTAAAAGTAAGTAAGAAATCACTGTGAATGTAATATGCAGCATCCCTACTTCAAACATACAGAAAGTTGTATGATTTCTTTGTGGAAGAGTGAGTAGAGAAACCACTGTGTATTGTGTTACTTAAAAGTGAGAAGAGAAAACAGTGTGAATGTAACAGTATTTCTATTTCAAACACACAGAACATGGTATAACTTATTATAAAAGCGGAGATAAAAATGTTCTTTGGTGTAAAATCAGGTTTTTTATGGAAAATTGTTTATAGAGGAGTGGGTAGAGGAAGAGATGTGAATGTGTTACCTAAAAGTGAGTAGAGAAAACACTGTGATATACAAGAATTGCTCGTTTAAATATATAAGATTAGCCATTAACATAGCTTTCATAATTTTGTTTTAACTCTGGCTTTTGCCACTCTGTTATGAATATTTATGAATGTGTATTTTCCTATTTAGTACTAATTTTACTGTCTATTAAAGTCTATATCTGACTTTTCCCATGAATTGTTTTTAACGATGCTGATAACCACGTAGTTGAGAGCCCTTAGATCTACATATCCTCCTCCAACTAATGTTCAGACATCTCATAAACAAACCACGGAATGGACCAGGAATATCTTACTAGGATGTTTACATAACTTGTGAATTTTGGGTAGGAATTTTCGTTGGATGAAAAAGCTTACATCCCGAAGTGTTATGATTTCAATTAATGTTTTGAGACCTTATGAATAGAATTATATTTTCTCTTTTAAACTGCTACAAACATTATGGAAACTGACCCAATGTAGAAGCAACTTACGAGACCAGATATGCATCTAAAATAATTCGTTAGATACTTGCGTTATTACGTAACTATAGATGTAGACTAGGATATAATAAAAGGTAAACCTTCTAGTTTAATTACAGGAATAAAGATACTATGGATATATCCAGTTTATTTCCTTTGTTTCCTAGCACAATATTTTAAATCAGTAAATCAGATGACGCTTCTTGCAGATTGCAAATTGCTTTAAGCTACAAAGTAAGGTGTATCACTTAAGGGAAACCTATATTTTTCAAGTACCACAGCAATAACAATAATAAGAACAACAAAATTATTATTAATATCATCATTAAACGCGCACTTTTATTCCCAATCTACAGTACAGAAATACCAGTAGGTATCGCAGGCGTAAACCAAGACTTATTATTAGGGCAAGGCAATTAACGATTTTGCATCTTTTCTTTATGAAGGTCGAAACATTGTTTGCATATACGGAAAGGTATGACATGTACTAACGAGTTAAGTAAAAGCAATTTATCAGGGAATTTTTATGCTTTTTTTTTTTTTTTTTTTTTTTTTACTTTTTTTACTAATAATTCCTTTTCTGGCAATTTTTAGGTCATTTTGAGCATCTTAACACTTTTCCGGAAGGTTCGGAGATTATTGGTATTTAATTCATTTTTTTAAAATTAAGATTCAGTATTTCTTCTTGTCAATACAATTTCTATGATTTGAGTAAATGCTATGCTAACTCCTACGCCTATTTTTCAAGGAATGTGGTTAATGGACTTGCCCGCACTCCCAAGGAAATTCCTATGTCCAGGTAAACCGGCATTGTTGTGCTGTTAAGTGAGGTGATCAGTTATTCCTGGCACCTGTACGAGCACCATAAGAGCAAAATGCCTAAAGTGAAGGGAAGTAATACTATTAAATTGAAGGCATTTGCTTCAAAATATGGAGAACATGTTTTTTCAACGGACGGTCATATATTATTCTGCAATATGTGTAATGTGAGAGTGACTGCTGAAAAAACGTTTACAGTAGAACACGGGAGAAGCATATACGTGGCCTGCAACGACCTGAAAATAATCTGCTTACAGCAAATGCTTCTGGGCGAAACTCGTTCAACATTTTCGACATTTTGTGAGAAATTATGTGAAGCATTTTTATCTGCCGATATTCCACTTCACAAGCTGAATCATCCTAAGCTGCACGCTTTCTTAGAAGAGGAGACAGCAAAATTAATTCCAGATCCCAGAACATTGAGAAAAACCCACGTGGATCAGTGCTACAACAAAGCTTTGCAATAGATAAGAACAAGAATTGCAGAAAAGAATATATTCGTATCCATCAACGAGATAACAGACTCTTTAGGCCGTTATGTAGCGAATGTTATTGTTGGAGTTCAAGAAGCACACAGCCCCGGAGATCAATTTCTATTACATTGTGAGCAGCTGGACAAAGTGAACTATTCAACCATCAGTAGTGTTTGACCATGCATTGAGAATACTTTGGCCTAAAGGGATTCAAAATTCCAATGTGTTACTTTTTATAACAGACGTAGTACCCTACACGATGAAAGCTACTGCTTCTTTAAAAAATGGTGCATGTGACATATTTAGCGCATGCATTACACCGGATCGCGGAAGAAGTATGTGCAAATTTTCCTGAAGTGGATAAATTAATTGGATGCGTCAAGAAAGTATTCTCGAAAGCCCCCTCTCGCGTTGTAGCATTCAAAGTAGAAGCTCCAGAAATTCAACTGCCCTTTTCACCTGTTTTGACTAGATGGGAACACGGCTCGAGGCTTGTAGTTATTGCAAGGATTTTGACGTTGTGAACAAAGTAGTTGACTCTTTTGATAATGCTGGGTCTGAGTCAATCAAAAAGGTGCAAGAACTGCTGGCTGATAAAGAAATTGCATAAACACCAATATTGGATTACTTCCTGATGCAATAACTTCTCTGGAAGAATCCCAAGTGACATCAATGGAACAGCTACAAATAGTGGATAAAGTAGTGAATGCTTTGAGTTGTGCATATGGTAAAGTGGATGATGCAGTGGCAATGAAAATAAAGAAGTGTATAGACAAGAACAGGGGGTACAAAACATTGTGTTCAATTGGCAGTGTTTTATCCGTGGAACAGTTTTCTCTTGCTGACTGTGAGTTAAATCCAGGATATATTGTTTGCTTTCAGTATGCTCCAATTGTTCCCGTTGAAGTAGAGTCAGCACTAGCAGACAAAAGACAGTCATTTTTGTTTGAGAATCTCCGCCAATTTGTGATTGTTAACTGTAACTCAAAATTGTTATAAAAGTGCACTGAAATGGAATTTCTTCAATAAAAGATACTCAAACATATACATTTATAATTTTCTTTTAATATTTTGATTTTATGTTAAATACTTTATGTAACTTAGTAACAAAGTGAACGCTTAATGTAATAATAATAATAATAATAATAATAATAATAATAATAATAATAATAATAATAATAATAATAATAATAATAATAATAATAATAATAATAATAATAATAATAATAATAATAATAATAATAATAATAGATAATAATAATAATAGATAATAATAATAATAATAGATAATAATAATAATAGATAATAATAATAATAATAATAATAATAATAATAATAATAATAATAATAATAATAATAATAATAATAATAATAATAATAATAATAATAATAAATAGCATTTTTATTGGCAATTCTTTATTTTTTGGTAGTTTTAACATTTTTGGGGTCACATTATTGGGTCTTTTCTGTAATGTTTAGGTCATAAATGCATTTTTACTTTCTCTACTGGTAAGTAGGGGAAGTATTGTATTCCACCCAAAAATTCCATGTCGAGATTTCACCAGAAATATATGTTTTGAGACCCCCTGAATCCAAAAAAAGCATTTTTAGAAAAAGGTCCGTGTGTGTGTCTGTGTGTCAGTGTGGACAGCATAACTCAAAAACGAAATGTCGGTAAAAACCAAAGTTGGTGTTCAAGTTTAATGTCTTTCAAGGATACGATACGAAGATTTTGAAGAAAATAGCCCCACCCTAAACTACCCTTAATTGGACAATTTTTCGAAAATTTTTATTATCTTGAAAATGACTAACGATTTTGATTAAAATGTGATATGTTTAAGATATTTTTATGAAAAATGAAATGTATATCTTGAATTTTCTGGCTATAGCCCTTGTAGTCGTATTTACTCTGGACTTTTGCATAACTGGTAAACCGTTAGATAGACAAAATCTTACTATACAAAAATGTAGATCTTGCTAAAATACACAATTTATGTTGGGATACATTTTCTTGTAGAGTGAACCATTTCGGAGATATTCCTTGTTATGTGTGTGAGTTTCGGAAAACTTAGAACTTTAGCGAAATGCAACAACGTTGTTAATTTTTTATACGTTAATCGTGCAAAGAGACCGGAATCTCAAAGCTTAAAAAGATTTGACTGTCGCACAAAGCCTGCTGTATTCTAATATCTCCCTTTGCACCTACAAGGAAATAAGCAATAAGATAATTTGTACAAATGTCTATCTCAACTAACAACAAGTTATAGGAATAAGAGTTTGTTAGAATGGTTAGTACAAGAGTAGAGAAAGTCATGTGAGTGCAACACATCAGATTTTTTATTTTGCATTTCTTACCAAATTATAGGTCATTAATTGCCTGGCCCTACTTATTATAGAATGAGTTTGTTTACTTAGTGTGTATGTTCCGTTGCTTGGCCGAAAAGAGCCTTTAAATGTGTTAGACATAAGATGGTAAACTTGTGTTGCCTAACGTCACATGAATGTAGTTGGTTTAAACCTGGTCCTGCCTATAAGTATAATCCACAGTTTATTGGTTCATTTCCTTGTATCCCTATTCATGTCACTACGGCAAGCATTGCAGTGATAATGTAAAATTATTAGGCATTTTGCATTAAAATACATTTGATTGCCGTCCACGTGCATGAAATGGCGAATTTAGTGACATTTTGGGACTCACAGGATTGGCTACTCTCCCTTCACTATTACAGGAGTCACACGGGTATTGACATGTGTTGAGAAAACACCATTACACATTCGCAGATAATTCATGCAACTCTGAAAACAGCACGCAGATACCATCTGTTAAAGTGTGTATACATAATTTTGACGCATCCTGTATATAAAAATCCCTTGTCGATTTATTTTTATTGTTGCAATGACCTACTAAATAATTAAAATGTGTAACTTGTTCTAAAAGTACACGCAGTTATCTACTTAGGTATTCATAGTTTTGTCCTTTTTGCATAATTCCTCCACGATCTTTGTTTTAGATATTTTTATGCTAATGTTTGCACTTATATAATTTCATGATGTTCATTTCCATGTGTTACTATTTGGAATGGTGCAAAGAGTAAAGCCAAAATCCTTCAAAACTGTAGATGGGTGGGAAAACTGGTTTCAAATGTCAAGGAAAATTTTTGGATAGGTATAATGTTATTCAATTTTCTGAAATTAATCTTTAAGGGAAGTTTCCTACAGAGTGGAGTGTATTCAGAAACGAAAATATAAGTAATGAATTGAAGATATTTCCACCTGTGATAGATTCAACTAACATGGCAAGAATTGATCCAACATGCTCGGCGAAAAGACTTAATTGGGAAATAGTGTTATAGGGTTATACACCGGGTGAATCAGCGGACTCCATTTTTTCGCATCTATGCAAGCTGCAGAATATAGTCCTACTTGAAAACATATTTTCATTTGTCAAGCCCACATATATTTTGTAGCTGTATTGTGTCAAATACAGTCAATCGCTCTTGGGCCTGTTCTCATAGTCATGATGAAAATTATTGTGAACACAAATAAGTAGTCAAGAGCTAAACATCAATCTCTTTTAGTAGATTTACAAGAAGGTTGATATCTAAATGTTTCTGGTGAAAGAGGTCATTAAAGGCTTGTAAGCGAGCGCCCTTGACGCTAGTCTGCCGTGAATTGAACTCACATTTCATAGGTTCAAACCCCCATATAGAAATGTTTTTGTTTTCCTTTTGTTTAATCAGTAATCATCACCTTGAAGGTACTAAACAAAAACGAAAAGAAGCAATACATAGAGTACCAGGAGTCTACCCGTATTTTTACGAGAGCAAGATAATTCATTTAGTTTATTAAATTCCGATTCAATAAATACATACTGCCCTTCAGTACCAGAGAAGGGGCAACTGTGGAACTGGAAAAAACAATAAGAAACGGGATAGTAATGGAAAGATTGCTAAAATTCTGATACAGATGTATAAAAATGGACAATGATTACATAATAAAGAGATGTGTGATGCAGCTAAGAGCTAGGTAAAATAAAAAGTGATGCTGAAGTAGAAATCGAAATACTAGGGACCGGAGATACGTGAAGAAAAGGGGAAGGGACTGACGAAGGTTTCTGGAAGAAGGTAAGAACTAAAGTGGAAGACACAGATAAGCAAGAGTATGGGGTAATTTGTTTATTTTACGGAGAACTTAAAAGAGAGTGGGATAGTGAGAAAAATATGTAGAGCAATGAAATAAAGGAGAAAGGGAGGGAATGTCATATATCTAAAGGGTCTAAGAGGAGCAGAAAAAAAAAACGATATGTGAACACTGCGAGGAAGAAGAAGAAAGAAAGCACTGAAGATTATATAATAGAATGTAAAGATTAGAATCATGGAGAAAGAAATACCGGATAGAAAGTGTGACAACATTAGTAGTGGAAAAATGTTGATCGGAAACAAAGAAAAGAAAAATAAGTATATGGGACAGTTCCTAAGAAAGCCAAAAGAAAAATGTAATGCAAAAGAAAACGAAAGAGGGAAGAAAAAAGAGAATAGGGGAACTAGGAGTTTAGGAGGAGACCTTTCGAGAAGCCGGAGGGATAGAAAGCCAGATAATAGAGATGTCAAAGGGAAGGAAACAGCAAAGGGTCTTATTTGTACATGATTAAGGAGAAAATAAAAATGTAAAATATGTATATGAAAAGAAATGTACTAATAACTCTGCCTGTCTATCTAATAAATACTCTCTTGTGAACGTTTTCTCTGTTTCTGTAAATTTAGATCTTGATTGGTTCAAACTGGCACCGGCTATGAATGGGTTGATCAATACTGCATACCTAGCCAATGAAGAGCATATGGTCCACCATATTCGATTACCAACAGATAAGATCAAACGAAAATAAAAAGTCTGAGGTGTTGCACTTTCCCTACTCTTGTACTAACCATTCTTACAAACTCTTATTCCTATATCTTCTTCGTGTTAGTTGAGATAAACATTTGCAGAAATTATCTTATTGCTTGTTTTCTTGCACATGCAACAGGAATATGGTAATACATTAGGCTAGGACCGAAGTACAATATTTTAAAGCTTTCAAATTCCGCTCTCTTTGCACGGTTAACATACAAAAATGAATAACTATGTTCCATTTTTCAGAAGTGAGCTCTCCAGAACCCACACAAAAAAAACAAGCAATATCTCCAAGATGGTTCACTCTAGAAAAAAATATTTAGACAAATTGTGAGCTTTAGCAAGATTTCGATTTTTGAAAGTAAAATTTTGTCTAGCTCCTGTGGTTTATCAGCTATTCAAAAGTCATTCAGAGTAAATAGGCCTTCATGGGCTATAGCCACAAAATTCAAGGTATACATTTCATTTGTCACAAAAATATCTTAAACTTATGTCATCTTAATCAAATTTATTACAACTATTTTCCAGAAAATCAAACTTTTTTAAAATTTTTCCATGTAAAGGGTAGTTTATGGTGGAGTAATTTTCTTTAAAATCTGCGTGTCGCATCCTTAAAAGACATTAAACTTCAATGCCAGCTTTGGTATTTAATCGAAGTTTCGTTTTTGAGTTACGCTGTCCACAGACACACACACACATACACACACACACACACACACACACACACACACACACACACACACACACACACACACACACACACACACACACACACACACACAGATCTTTATCTAAAAATGCCTTCTTTTGGATTCAGGCCTCCTCAAAAATATATTTCTGTTGAAATCTCGATGTCGAATTTTTGGTTGAAATACAATACTTCCTTTACTGCACTAAACATAGTAGAGAAAGTAAAAATTAGAATGCACTTTCGTCTAGGGTGACATATCCCCTTTAAGCTATCTTTAACATTCGTTACAAGTCTTTACCTAAAAGACCACAATTCCCTTTCTTTACTTTTGCTGAGAAGTTGGTCCCATACGTCTCCCCTTGGTTCTTTTAGAACGTGGGTAAGAGAACAACGATTTAAGGTCACGTGACCGCATTACGCAAGTAACCTATCAATATGAGAAGCGGCAAAGAAAAAGTTACTGCTATCCTGTGGCCAGGTCTCCTGACAATTCCTGAATATCTTCACGTATCTTATGGTAGGTACCAGAAAGAAGCCAATATTTTCATTCCTTTCCCATACTTTCACTATTTGACACTATCCAGGCTGTTATCGTTATTTATGATACCTTAGCGCTCTGGGGCAACCAAAGTGAAGTGGTTTGATGTGTTTAGTAGCTATTTACCTATTATATTGGGATATATGGGGCTCCTGAAATATCAGGGATGTATGTACAACTTAATAACATAGAGATTAATGCATATTGTGTTCATTACCTTCCTCAACACTTGCTGAAGTGAAGTAAGAGTCATAGTTAAAGTTATTGATTATTCTTTTGCTTTCTATAATGTACTTGCAGCATAGATTTCATGGAAAACAAACACAGATTTCATGAACCCCACAAACTCAAACAAGCTTCTTCAGAAAATGTGACTTATTTATACCAACAAGCTTACTTCTGGTGTTTTTAAACACACAAGCCGTGTGTGGGTAATTTTTTAAGAGGTGGAATCAGGACTGAAAGATTCAATGCTATACCCGGGATTTGAACCACGGATCTTCCGCTTATCGGGCGGCTGCGTTAACCACTAAGCTACTATTGCCAACTTGCCGGTACGACATTAAATTCTCCATCTGATTCTTCTAGTTTGGGATAAATATTTGCAGAAATTATCCTATTACTTATTTCTTTGTAGATTCAAAGAGTATATGGCAATACAGTAGACTTTGAGCGATAGTCAAATCTTTTAAATCTTTCGAATTCCGTTCTCTTTGCACGGTTAACATATAAAAATGAATAACGATGTCGCATTAGACGAAAGTTTAAGTTTTCCTAAGTTCACCCAAATAACATTAAATATCTCCGAAATGGTTCACTCTAAAAAATTATTTGGACCTAACTAGCGTGTTTTAGCAAGGTCTACATTTTTTGCGCAGTAAGATTTGATCTATCTCTTACAGTTTATCAGTTATGCGAAAGTCACCCGGGGTAAATAGGAGCACATGGGCTATAGCCAGAAAATTCAACATACACGTTTCATTTGCCATAAACCTATCTTAAGCATACGGCATTTTAATCAAAATCGTTAGGGCCAATTTCTAGAAAACCAAATTTTTGAAACATTTCCCATGTAAAAGGTACCTTAGGGTGAAGGAATTTTCTTGAAAGTCGTCGTATCGCATCCTTGAAAGACGTTAAATTTAAATAACAATCGCTTTGTAATTTTTTTTTTTTTTTTTTTTTTTTTTTTTTTAAATTCAAGGGGCCTCAAATTATATTTCCGCTGAAATCTGCACATCGAATATTTGCGTGGAATACAATACTTCCTCTGCTTACTATAAGCAGTGCAGAACGTTAAAAAATGAACAACGATGTTCCATCTCACGAAAGTGACAAAAATAACAAGGAGTATCTCCGAAGTGGCTTACTCTACAAAAAAATGTATCCACACATAAATTGTGTGTTTTAGTGAGATCTACATTTTTTGTAGAGTAAGATTTTGCCTATCTCTTACGGTTTACGAGCTATTCAAATGTCATAGACTATAGCCAGAAAATTCAAGATATACATTTAATTTGTCATACAAATATCTTAAGCATATGGCATTTTAGTCAAAATCGTTATAGCTATTTTCAAGAAAATAAAAAATTTTGAAAAACCTTCAATATAAAGGGTAGTTTAGGGTGGAGCTATTTTCTTCAAAATCTTCGTGTCGCATCCTTAAAGACTTAAATAGCAACTTTTCGTTTTTGAGTTATGCTGTCCACAGACTGACACAAACGCACGCACACACACACACACACACACACATACACACACACGTGCGCGCACTCGCACGGCCCTTTTTCTTTTTTTATACAGGGGGTCTCAAAACATATGTTTCCGGTGAAATCTCGACATCAAATTTTTGGGTGGAATACAATACTGCCTTCTACTTACCAGTAAACAAAGTAAAAATTACCTATACTCTTCATACCGCATAGTGGATTCTAGAAATGTTTAGTGTTTGTGTGAACAGTATATCTCTAAACGAAAGAACTTGGTATCTAAGTTTACGGCATTTCCAGGATATCACCCTTCGATCCATCGATCGCAAATTACTCCTTATGTAGAACATTTTTCAAACAATTGTACCCCTTCGAAAGAGACTTTAAAATGGTTTGGTTGAAAATAATGCAACTGTTGGAATATAAAATTCCTTTCTTGAATTTTATAGGAATGACCTGCGAGGTCTCTTGTATTCTGAATTAATTAATTAGTGAATGTAAAACGTAGAAGAATGTCTGACAGCAAATATGTATATCTCCTTAAAGTAGAAAAACTATGTCAAATAGCATTCTTTATGGCCTTAACACTTTCTGTGATGTACTTTGTTACTACTTTCAATTTTGAAAATATTTATTTCAACTTCAAGTTGTCATTTTTTCTTTGATTCTCATCTTCATACAAAAGAGACAGAATTCCTAAGGTATTATTAAAAACATTTGAGTATGACTTTAGTATAGAGCATTCTTTCTACACCTACAAAGAAGTGTTTAGATGAGAAACGGTTTACTTTTAGAATAATCCTTTGTCACAATACTTTATAGAAGAATGAGTAGAGATACTTACATGAATGTCACACATAAGATTTTTAATTTTATAGAACTAATTAAATAATACATATATAAATTGAAAGTATTCAGTACTGTAATAGCTGTTCTTATAAATTTAATTAATTTCAAAAGATTCAAAAGAAAATTCTCGAAGTTATGAAAATGTCAAAATTCAGAGTGTAAATTTTGCGCATAATTCACCGTTTTAAATAGTTACCACTTACGATTCCACGCACTGATGGCGAAATGATGAATGTAAGAATTTTAAGGTTTTGAAAATAAATACCATATTCTCTCACCCCTAAATTAAAAACTTTCCGTACTATTTAGAAAAAGCGTTCTATACTCTGTTCATCTAGAGATTAGAGGAGATATAAACAAAGCACCGGTTTGTATCCCTCCGCGGCCACGTGCTTCCACAATGACGCAACACGGTTACCTACCGCTACGCGTAGGTATAATATGCATTTTACACTACTAAAGGATATATTTACTTGATCCAAATAACATGTAGCACATGGAAATTAACTGCTACTTACGTCATCTCTCTCCACAATAACACTTTTTCATTTCCTGCTCACAATCTCGAAACCAATCTCCAGAAGCAACTTGTTCGTTTTAAATCTGGAAGATCGGGATCAGAACATCACTTTGTTTAAGGTGGGGGTTCATTGTTAACAAAGAACTGGTGAAATTTTCGACGGATTGCAGATCTCACAAATTCGTCGCAAACTACATCCAACATTTATCTGGCACGTGGTCGCTTTTTGCCGGGATCTTCACCAACTGACGATTTTTCTTTGCGTGTGCTGTAAATACTTGCAAATGACACACCGTTAAACTCGGATGTTAATTTCATCACGTCTTCGATAGCAATTTCTTGCAGAACTTGTTAAATACGTTCAATATTGTTGTCTTTTCACCACTTCGCAACGGTTTGCCGCACTTAAGTTTCTCAACTCACTTGTTCCGCCGTGTTACTTTCATACTGAATAATGCGCGCGCAGAATGAATTAGGCTGGTTACAGATTCACTTAACTGCGTATTCCTACACTTTAACTACGCTTAGTACACTTAGTTCGTGCTTTAGCAAACATTGAGTGACATTTCAGACCTTAGTAACAGTATTTCTTCAAGGGACTATTTACATGGCGAAAGCGTCAAGAGGGCACGCTGTGGTCAAAACGCACGTGGCTTTGTTTACGTCTCCTCTAATCTCTTGATGAACAGAGTATAGGTCTCTTCACCCACCTTCAAAGAATTCGAAAGTAGATGAATAAGCATTTCATAACGAGAAATATTTTAATGTGAGAAAATCTACGGAACACGATATTCCCACAAATTCAAGATATGTATTATGGACATATTAAAACAGGTAGTACTTCATTCATTGTTAAACTTTTTCAATTATTCAAGTAAGAAACATTCGACGTTGAATTAAACCCAAGTTTTACATTTTAACTTTAGTAAGGGGCTGTAAAACAGCTTCTCAGCATTGCGTTTTATAGTTCAGAATCATGCATTATTTAAGGAAAAACGTAATATATAGCTTACTACAAAGTTCATATTGTATTAGCATATCGGAAGCTTATAGTTAATTGCAAATACAAAGTTAATATAGTTAAAACATGTATGTTCAATGAACTTGCATGTTTTTCATTTGAGGTAGAAGTTTGAGGTTAAGTTTATGTGTTTCAATTTTCTTCCACATCAGTTATTTTAAAGTAAATATTTATTTACCTTTTGTTTTCAAGGTCACTTCATTTACCTTATTCATGGTTTCTGGTATTTATTTTTGTTGAGCTGCTTGTTGCTTCAAGAAGTATTGAATGTTTTTAAAAAGCTGTTTTTTCTTCATTTTTAATTCAGCTATAGTAACTATAGTAATACAAAGGATTATAGCTTCGTGATTGAAGCAAAGCTACTTTTGAGATGTGTCTGGAGCGGAACATTCCACACATACCCATACTGTCTAATTACTCCTCAGGTCCTGCACATCCAGAGTAATTGGCACGAATTTGTGATCACCGATATCGATAAAATTAAAATAGATTCAAATATGCAAGTTACAAAATTATCGGGCTTTAAATGGAATCGAATGAAATTAAGCTCCTCCTTTCAGTTCATCGGAAATCTTTCTTGTTTTTAATTTTCAACTACATTTAGCTACGCTGCAACATAATATTAAGCTTTACAAGCAGCAATTTATAGGAAAACTATATTTGACACGCTCTCTCAAAATCCATCATTCGATCTTAGGTTAAACAAAGAAAATTAAATAACAAAAGAAGAATATTTTACGTGTACCAATTATACGTCACTAGGAACTACCATTTACATTACTTCATTTTGCAAATTACTATTCACAATTAATATTTAACCCAGAAAAACAAAGATAATGAATTTTTCATAAAAATAATTATAATCACAGGACATTAAGACCACCTTATGATCACTTAAAATGGAGGATTATATGTAGTTGGGCTTTATAACAGCGAAATTACTCAGATGTAAGGAAATAATATTAAAAAGACCTTTGGTAGAGTAATCAAGGCTAATTTATGTTTAAATACAATTATATTATCCATTTTTATCCACGATTACATAAGATCAAGTTCTGATGCTATTAATTATGAACAGAACATCTAGCAAAACTAAATGAATTAATCCTGGCAAAGTGAAACATACTTTAACAAAGATTGGTTAAAATTAACTTTACTTGAGTTCTGAAAATCTATCTGATATTCATTTTCTGTAAAATGAAGTCTCCCTACAAAGGATGTGACCGATTCACAGTTAACTCTAAATATAAGGATAATACGTAAAAACATAAAAATATTCCATAATGCAGTATTTCCTATATGCTGTTTCAACTTTTAATCATAAATATTGAATTGCTAATTCTAATAACGTAATTAAAATAGTATGCCAAAATGGACCAGGTTCCACATAAATATGTCTACCTAAAACGTTCAATGCTTTTCTCACATTATCGTGCTTAGTATCCAGTTTTACATCTAAAAGTTCGGAAATGGGTTTCATTTATCCATTTAAACGGATATTTTCGTCTATTGTTAGGCTACTTTATTGAATTAAATTAATACCTTCCCACATTTAAGGTTTGCTAAGTGTTACAAAGTAAAACATCCAATGTGTTGCACTCACATGACTTTCTCTACTCTTGTACTAACCATTCTTACAAATGTTATTTGTATATCTTCTTCGTGTTAGTTGAGATAAACATTTGTACAAATTATCTTATTGCTTATTTCCTTGTAGGTGCAAGGGGAATATTAGAATATAGTAGGCTTTAAGCTTTAAAGCTTTGAGATTCCGTTCTCTTTGCACACTTAACATATAAAAAAACTAACAACGATGTTCCATTTCACGAAAGTTTTAAGTTTTCCGAAACTCACACACATAACAGGGAATATCTCCGAAATGGTTCACCCTACAAGAAAATTTATTTGGACATAAATTGTGTCTTAGCAAGATCTACATTTTTGTATAGTATGATTTGGTCTATCTCTAACGGTTTACCACTTATTCAAAAGTCGTCCAGAGTAAATGTGACTACAGGGGCTATAGCCAGAAAATTCAGAATATACATTTCATTTGTCATTCAAATATCTCAAACATATGGCATTTTAATCAAAGGTTTTCAAGAAAATCAAATTTTGCATCTAAGGGGTACTTTAGGGTGGAGCTATTTTCTTCAAAATCTTCATGTCGCATCCTTGAAATACATTAAACTTAAATACCAACTTTGGTTTTTAGCCTACTTTTCGTTTTTGAGTTATGCTGTACACACACACATGCATACACACACACACACGCACACACATCTTTTTCTAAAAATGCTTTATTTGGATTCAGGGAGTCTCAAAACATATATTTCCGGTGAACTCTCGACATCGAAATTTTGGGTGGAATACAATACTTCCCCTACTTACCAGTAGAGAAAGTAAAAATACATACGTAGTAATACTAATAACCATGACACAAAGGTTTGAGTTGCAGTTTAACAATTTGGACAAGATATGGTGATAGTATTAATAATATGGATAATATTAATAATATGGAATTGGACCCCTTCTGAGACAGACTACCGCAACGCCATCTCGCCAACGAGAACCGCATTTACAAGGCATAATCACCACCCAAGGAGAAGTGCCATTCTTGTAACGCAGCCAACAGGAATTAAGAGGTGTAAACATCCTTCTCAACATTCACCTGGTGAACCGAAAAAACTAATGGACCCGGAAAGTCGACCACGGGAATCAAATCCACGATCTCCCGAAAGCGAAGCTTATGCGTTACCGCGAGCCATCTTGGTCGGTAAAGTAAATGTTAGTATATTCTACCTAGAGAGAATGAAAAAAGAATTTCACATAATACGAAGATCATACACAATATAGTTCTTATTATTTGTTTTGGCTTAGCGTTAACATCTTACCTGGATGTTGAATTGCATCTATCAGGAAATACAATACGAGGCTGTAGCATAAAACTGCCGTTATATTCAATTCCAACGTTGCTAAGCTTAATCTAAACAAAATTGGCTCACTTGCAATGAACTGAAATAAATATCCGAGCAATAAATTACACGATTCAAAGAAAGCGCAGCGCAAAAATAAAATCAAAGGCTAAAATTAAACTTTGTAAATTGGTGTATTACGAAGACGTAAAGTTCAACGGCGACTAGATGGAATTTCAATAAACTACGAGAGGCAACGCTCCTGAATGCAAATAAGCAAACAGATTAAATTGACAAGCTTAGAAATAAAGCGTTAATGGTGACAGTCTTTACAGCCGCCTCGAACACAATTGAATTTTTTGGCTCTTGCATTTTCACTTTCTCTACTGGCAAGATTTCACCGGAAACATGTGTTTTGAGATAACCTGAATCCAAATGAAACATTTTTAGAAAAAGGTCCGCGCGCATGAGTGTGTCTGTGTGTCTGTCAGTCTATGGACAGAATAACTCAAAAACGAAAAGTCGGTTTAAAACCAAATTTGGCATTTATGATTAAGTTTTCCGAAACTCACACACATAATATCTCCGAAATTGTTCACCATACAAGAAAATTTATTCAGATATAAATTGTGTATTTTAGCAAGATCTACATTTTTTGTAAAGTATGATTTGGTCTATCTCTAACGGTTTACCAGTTATGCAAAAGTCGTCCAGAGTAAATGTGACTACAGGGTTTATAGCCAGGAAATTCAAGATATACATTTGCTTTAGCATAAAAATATATCAAACATATGACATTTTAGTCAAAATCCTTACAGCTATTTTTAAGAAAATCAAATTTTTTGAAAAATTTTCCATGTAAAGGGTAGTTTAGGGTGGGGCTATTCTCTTTAAAATCTTCGTGTCGCATCCTTGAAAAACATGAAACTCAAATACCAACTTTGGTTTTTAACCGACTTTTCGTTTTTGAGCTATGCTGTCCAGAGGCATACAGACACACACAGACCTTTTTCTAAGAATGCTTTTTTTGGATTCAGGGGGTTCAAAGCATATATTTCCGGTGAAATCTCGACATCGTATTTTTGGGTAGAAAAAGTAAAAATAATTGTGTCCTCTTAAGATGAAACATTGAATGTGCAGTTTTACTTCAATTGCTTGAAGTAAAACTGTTTAACAATTTGATAGCGTTTTATGTTTCATTCTTTTCCTTTTAGTTTATTTTTATTTTGGGGGTGGAAGGACCTTTACCCTTTTATAAAACATCTACTTTCTATTGGCTTCCTATTTGCATTCTCAAAAGCTTTTTCGCAAGTATGCCTTTTTTTGTTTTTTCAATTTCGCAGTTCGGACCATCCTTGAACGAACAAATACCGCTCCATCACCTAATCGAAGTGGTAACGCACATCGTCTCTGCGTGACGGGACCGGGTTCGATCCGGTACCAGCGTGGGATCTTTTCTCCATTTGAAGGTCTAATTTAGAGTAGCTCTCCCCTTACAATAGGCGCTGACCGCCGCCACCCTCATCCTACAATTGTCCGTGGCCTTGGCTGCGGCTGGAGGATGTAGCGGTCGAGGATAGGGGTACCATGTGTAAAGGGGAGACATACTAGTGATTATACACAAGACTTGTTCGCATTCTAGTAAACAAGCCTCTTAAATTCTATTAGTGCTTTGGATGTGCTGTGTCCATCGGGAAGAATATGTTGTTGTTAGCTAATGCTGGATTTCTTACAATGAAGTCATTAATCCTCTTACTCCCCAATATTTTTCATTGATGGATGGGGCATTAGAAGTGGCCGGGCATATTTGAAGGTGGTCTCGATCCATTTCCTCTTGCAGATCACATAGAGGACAGAGTGGTGAAGAATATATCCCAATTCTGTTTAAATGTTTTGCCAGACAATCATGTCCTGTAATCAACCTGAAGGTTGCAACTGCTGTTTTTCGAGGATACTCAGGAATTACTGTTTGAATGTTTGGTAGTTCCCATCTTTTATTCTTTGATTTTTCATAGTAATATTTTTCAATAATTTTTTTGAATTCAGAGTTGACTAATCTTTTAGCTGCATAAAATGGTAAATTAACTGTTGATTTCTGCACATTGCCGGTACCCTTTTTTGCAAGAAAATCAGCTTTCTCATTACCACTCAGTCCACAGTGAGCTGGTATCCATTGGAAGACTAGGTGTTTTTGAAGTGCTGTTAGATGGGTAAGGATTTTCCAACATTCTATAACTGTTTGGTTTTTTGGTGACAACTTGGAAGTAATTGCTATAATTGCTGCCCTGGAATCTGAGAGAATAACTGCTTGCTGAAAATGTGAAATTCTGTACAAAAGATTTTGTAGGGCCATTCGAATTGCTTCAATTTCTCCTTCAAAGAATGTGAATTCCAATGATAAAACGTTTCAAAATGGTTCCAAGATTACATTTCTTCACACGAGGCACACACACACACACACACACACACACACACGCGCGCGCGCTAGTCTTTAGAATATTACCTAGTATGAATGAAAAACCAACACAGAAGAACAGAATACTTGTACTATTTTAGGTAACTATTCACATTTAAAAAACGAATCAAAATGAAAATCAATACTGACAGCAGGAAACGAATGAAATATATTAAGCCCGGATACGTGTGCATGTTTGCTTGCTTATTAATTACCAAATATCAGTATCATTACAGGATATATTAATATGCATTCAAACAATAACGTACTGAAAAAATATAGCACGATATTATCCCTAAATGTTAAATACGCAGATCATGAAAATAATACAGTATACATACAATAACTATATTACACAAATATCGTAAACCTTCAATTAGAAAGCAAATAACATTATTAGACCCTTTAATATGACGAACAGTAATTAATTCTGATAAATATTAAACATGGTCAATTTCATGGTATAGATAACTATCTGTTTTTATTGTATACGCAGGTATAGGCTATTCCAAATCGCACGAAATACATGGCAAATTGAGCTCGTAAGCACACTTCACCCTTCAGTTCTTATCGAGAGTTAGAAAATGTAATACTCTGCGTGTAATAGGACCACGCTCTTGTTATTCAGCAATACATTAAAGAATATCTCATTTCAGGTTATGAATTGAGGCAATATTCAGCCACACAGGAAAATACCATTTAAAGCAACATTCACCAGTCGTAAATGCAGCAGTTTTGAAGCCGAATTAGCGTTCTGTGATAACGCTGATAAACCAGTTTGAAGCAGCAATATCTCACGTCACCCAATAATGCCTCAAAGTCCTTTGATTCACTTCATTTTCCACCGATAGAGCATTGAGATTTCCCGTACTGGGTATGTGTGGGTTTTGTTTAGAAAGGATCACTTAATTATGGTGGTAACCTCTTTTAATAAATGCTTCCAAATTTATTTGCACTGAGATTTTGCCGACCAATGTAGATTATAAAGCAACTCACTATTCATATTAAACTTCGCCTGTATTTAACAAACTAAAAATATGCTTCAGAGTAACATACATTTACGTCCGTTGATTTTAAATATATTCTACGCACTTAGTAATAATGACGTTTGCCTATCGGGTCAGCTAAGAATGTGAGCTTACTCTCAGCTGAAGTGTCGCTCTCAAAAGCTCTCATAATAGAGGAAGTATTGTATTCCACCCAAAAATTCGATGTCGAGATTTCAACGGAAATGTATGCTTTGAAGCACCCTGAATCTTAATCTGTGTGTGCGTGTGTGTGTGTCACTCAGTCTGTGGACAGCATAATTCAAAAACGAAAAGCAGGTGAAACCAAAGTTGGCATTTTAAGTTTAATGTCTTTCAAGGACGCGACACGAAGATTTTGAAGCAAATTGCCCCACCCTAAACTACCTTTACATGGAAAATTTTTTCGAAAGTTTTGATTTTCTTCAAAATCGCTCTACGATTTTGATTAAAATGCCATATGTTTGAGACTTTTTTATGACAACATTTATCTTGAATTTTCTGGGTATAGCCCATGAAGTCCCATTTACTCTCGTGTTACACACACATGACTCTTGTACTAACCATTCTTACAAACTCTTATTCTTCCTTCTTGAATTAGTTGAGAAACATTTGCAGAAATTATCTGATTACTTGTTTTGTTTCACGTGCAACGGGAATATGGGAATAAAGTAGGCTTTCAAATTCCATTCTCTGTGCATGGGTAATATAAAAAATGAATAGCGGTGTTCCATTTGACAGAAGTACAAGTTCTCCAAAACTTAAGAAACTAACGAGGAATATCTCCGAAATGGTTCACTCTACAAAATAATTTATTCAGACATAAATTGTGTGTTTTAGCAAGATCTACATACATGTTTTGTAGAGTAAGAGTTGCTCTATTTGCTACGGTTTACCAATTGTGCAAAAGTCAGCAAGAGTAAATACGACTACAGAGACAGAGAATTTAAAATATGCATTTTCTTCGCCATAAAAATATCTTCAAAATATGTTAGACATATGTTAATGAAAATCGTTAAAGCCCCTTTTGAGAGAGTCAAAATTTTCCAAACATTTTCCATGTAAAGGGTAGTTTAATCTGGAGGAATTCCCTTCATAACTTTCGTGTCGTATCCTTGAAAGACATTAAACCTAAATATCAACTATTCTTTTTAACCGACTTTTTGTTTTTGAGTCATGTTGTTCAGAAGCAGACGCACACACAGACGCGCACACACACATGCGCACACGTACGGACCTTTTCCTAAATCTACGTTTTTGGATTCCGGGGCCCTCAAAAAATCTCGGTATCCTAATTGGATCGAATACAATAATTCCCCCATTTCTTATACGTGACAGAGAAGGTAATACTTTAGTGGTGTGTTTGCATGTGCGTGCGTGCGTGTGTGTGTGTGTGTGTGTGTGTGTGTGTGTGTGTGTGTGTGTGTGTGTGCGCGCGCGTGCATGTGATTTTCTTTCTAATGTAAATGCCAGAATGCAAGACCACTTTTACATTCCATGAACTCATAAAATGAAATCTATTCATATTCGCTCTTCCTCAAATGACTATTGTTCCCATAAAAGAGAAAGAGATGTGATATTGTGTGCGTAGGTATCGTCAGATCTTAAAGGTCCCAATGGCAGTGATGGTATATATCGAAGTCGTGTTGTAATATAAATTAAATCCTTTCAATGCCGAACGCCCTATCGATCCCAGTATTGGGTGCGAGCATCCAATACAGAAACCGGGGATGCACAAAGGCCCTTCCTCATCACTACTTCACATAAACGATCTCATACCCATGGGAATAGAAAACGAAATGGATCAAGTGCGTGCGCACAGGAGTGTAAAGTGTAATCCAAACCAACAAAAATAAACGACTTGTATATTTTACTAATATTAGCTTCCTTCCAAGAAACATTTTTGGAAGAAATTACATTACATTCACATGAGTTTTTCCACCCGTTAATTCAGTAAATATACTTACTAATCTTCTATCAACTCCGTCTCAACTGAGATGAACATTTCTAGAAATTGTTTTATTACATATTGTCTTGTAGGTACAATGTGGTGTGGAGCGAGGGGAGGGGGAGCGTGTCTGGCAAAAATTCAAGAGGTACCGGCTTCGAATCCTGCTCACAGTGAGTTACCCGGATAAGCCTTTTCCTTTTACTTTCTCTACTACGAATAGTAAAGTAGAGGAAGTATTGTATTCCACCCAAAAATTCGATGCCGAGATTTCGTCGGAAATACATGTTTTGAAGCACTCTGAATCCATAAAAAGCATCTTTAGCAAAAGGTCCGTGTGTGTCTATGTCTGTGTGTGTATCTGCCAGTCTGTGGACAGCATAACTCAAAAACGAAAAGTGGGTTAAAAACAAAAGTTGGTATTTAACTTTTAATGTCTTCCAAGGATGCAACACGAAGATTTTGAAGCAAACTGCTCAAACCTAAACTACCTATTACATGGAGAACTTTTCGAAAATTTTGATTTTCTTAATCATAACTGTAACGATTTTGAGTAAAAATATCATATGTTTGGGATATGTTTATGACAAATGAAATGTATGCCATGATGCAGTCCTATTTCCTTAGGATGACTTTTCCATAACTGGTAAATCGTAAGAGATAGACCAAATTTTAATATACAAAACATGTAGATCTAGCTAAGCTACACAATTTATATATTTATTATATCAACCATTTTGGAGATATGCCTTGTTATTTGTGTGAGTTTTGGAAAACTTATACTTGTGTCAAATGGAACATCGTTATTCCTTTTTTATATGTTAACCGTGCAAACAGAACGTATCTTGAAAGCTTTAAAAGATTTGACTATCGCTCAAAGCCTACTGTATTTCCCATATTTTCGTTGCATGTGCAAGAAAACAAATAATAAGGCAACTTCTGCAAATGTTTATCTCAACTAACATGAAGAAGATAGAATTAGAGTTTGTAAGAATGGTTAGTACAAGAGTAGAGGCTCTTCTGATACAACACATTAGATTTTTTTTCAGAGTTTTCCTTGTTGTGGGAAGAGGAATCCCCGGCTTATTTCAGTATCGTTTCCTAAATTCATCGTGTAATATCTTATTGCTAAACTCAATTTAAAATAAATCCTTTAAGAGCTATTGCTTGTGGTAGCATTGAAATTCCATTAGCTTTCCATGAATATGGCAAAAAATAATAACTTCCTATTTGACAAAAGTATAAATATTGGGAAATTAAAGCAAATTGATTGCCCTTGTAAAATTTGTGTTTCACTTAAATGTATGCATTAACGATATCTATAATTGTTGTGTAGTATGATTTTCTCTATCTCTTTGTTTTACCCGATATGCAAAGACGGCCAAAATGAAGTGACGGTTACCAGAAAAATCAAGAAGTATGTTTTATTTAAAGATGTTTTAAAAATGTAAACGGTAGTTTCTGATGTGGAGATTTTCTTGAAAATTGATGCCATGTCCCTGGAAAATGGAAAAATTGAACAAGTTTGGTATTTAACCACCTTTTCGTTTTTCAAGTGCGCTATTCACACACAGGATCACAGATAAAGACATATGGACCTTTTTCTTAAAGTGCTTTTACGGCAATTCACGGGATCTTAAAACGTGCATTTCCGGATAAATCTAGGTATCAAGGTTTTGGGTGGAATGTAATACATTTTATTCTTTCCTCCAGTATCGAGTTTATCAGAGGTTGGTCTTCTTTTCGAAATGTGTGTTTTCTGTCTCACAATATTATTACTTATGTTGTGTTGAAATATCTGACTATACACGTGTAGAGTACATATGTATGTATGAGTTGATAGTTATTTATAGGTATGTTATTTGGAGCATTCTTGTAGTCTCAGGGCAAAATAGCCTAATGATTTTAATTTACATCTGCAAACAACATATATTTGGAATAAGTACATCCTTTAAATTCCACATAAAATTTGGGGTACCATTATGCATTAACCTCGGTTTGTTTAACTGTTGGAGGTTTGCGTGCTCGTAATAAGGCAAATTCACCAACGCAAGCGCCAGCATATTAAGGCTTATTTTGTACAGCGAGGCTCTTATTTTCCCACAAATTGGCCGAAAATCACTGCAAAAGTGTCATTAAAAGAAATAGAAAACCTTGCTTCTAGTTAACATTCCAAAAAGAAAATTCAGTCAGTCGTAGGTTCGTTGAAAATTGCTGTTATATACTTATATACACAAACTGTTGCATGCAGAACATGTAAATTACCTGAATATGAACGCTATGTTGGATATATTGCAGGGAATTCACCGAAGTAAGCCAAAGTGAAGGACAAGCAAAGTCAAACCGTCTGCAAGACTTCCCTTAATAGATAAAAAGCAAAAGATTAAATGTAGAAATAGCAGTGCACATATTGAAACAAATGTAGAGCGCTATAAGAGGAATATAAGTTATGGGATACACAAGTTACCTTATAAGGTTTAGATTCATTATAAAATACGTGAGTCAAGATTACTTCCTGTGAAATGTTGCAATCGAATTTCTGGGTGAAGTGCAGGTTTTGAGACTTCCTGAGTACAAAAAAGGTATATCTGTGTGTCTGCGAACAATAATACCCAAAACGATTTAAGTTCAGCATCCTTTAAGTAACCCACACGCCGGACAGCTTTCGAATAATCTCGAAAAGCCCCTGTGCAGCCACGTTCATTGTCACGTGTTCACACGCAGTGGTTAGAGGCAGCCTGACCTTGAGTATCTTTGATTCATGCACTGCAGTGGTGTGGGGCAGCACGGCTCCGAGCGATTGTTGTGTTGCCGCCGCCACCACTGTCGTCGACCGGCGTCACAATATTAACAGCACTTTAGTTCGTCCTCTGCTTGTTGCGAACCAACTGAAAATCTTAATCCCAGTTGGTACTGACATATTTATAGTTGCCTCTGTAAATTAGGTTCGTGTGTATACATCTATAGTTCACTTAAGTAGTTTAATATAAAATTATGGTTTGTGCTATCAGCGATACAAATTATCTTAGGTAGTGATATATTTGTCATGTTGTGGCTGTCAAGCGTAGTTTATCAGAGATAAGATGATTCGGAATATTAAAAAAGACATTAAAATAATGAATACATAACCTTAAGTCTTACTAACTCTTCAGGGTAAACCAAGTAAAATGGATTGAATAAGCATCCAAAGGCAAATGCTGCCTTACAGACGTCGGGGTACAACATGTATAATATGAGCAGCACAACTATTTATTATTATTATTATTATTATTATTATTATTATTATTATTATTATTATTATTATTATTATTATTATTATTATTATTATTATTATTATTATTATTATTATTATCATCATCATCATCATCATCATCATTATCATTATTATTATTATTATTATTATTATTATTGTTGTTGTTATTGTTGTTATTGTTGTTATTGTTGTTATTGTTGTTATTATTGGTATTATTATTGTTATTATTATTGTTGTTGTTATCGTTATTATTATCATTATTGTCGTCATCGTCATCATGACTATGATTATTATGATGATGATGATTACTATTATTATTATTATTATTATTATTATTATTATTATTATTATTATTATTATTATTATTATTACTATTATTTTCTAGCACCTAAGGTTTGCAGTATAACGTCAACTGAGCGTTAACAATTTTGCCAACACAGTTGGAGCAAAAATAAATCTGTTTACTTCATATGATATTTTCCGGCAATTTAATTTAATGCTCCAAAGTTTTACAATGAAAAAACATCAGAGCTGAGCTCTGTCATTGCATCATTTGGTTGTTTTATCAGAGAGCTTAGTCACCGGTTTATTATTTTATTTACATTACACGTTTCCCTGGTCCTGTCTTTGTGCTCATATGCAGTTAATTATGGAACGTAGTTATACGTTTATTTGCATACAGTTTTTACCAACCCAGAGAATTCGTCGTTTGCTTTTTATTTCCCATTTTAGATGTTTCCAGGTAAACGTTTTATTTAGTATGATTTCGAAACAGTTTCAAAATATTGTTTTTATTAAAGCCTCACTTGTGTCGCCAATTTATCCAATCTAGAAACCTCAAAGGGAAATTATTGCTTGCAATCTGTTGACACAGGTATTTGTACTTGCATGTAGACTGTCAATAAAGGAATGTCGGATGTTAACAAGGCAACAAACATGAAGAGCACCACTTGCTGCATACAGTGACAAATTCTGTGTAAAGAATTCAAAAGGATCAAAGGAGCAATATGATTTTTCCTCTGTAATTGAAAATACAAAGGGTAAACTGGGAAAAGCAATCATTCGACCTCTTTTCAAAATTGAGGTAGACTATTAAATTTATTAGAGCTGGATAGGATAGCACATCCACAGTAAAATAGAGAATTAGAGAGAATATGACAGACTAGAGGAAACTGAAACATGGGTTTTCATTGACTATTCAAGCATTCCGCACATATCTACCAAGTGCACATTTGCATGAGTGGGCAAAGTGTATTTTTTGGGTATAAAATGTCATTTTGAAATCTTTGGTCATGTTTTAGGTGTACCTCTTTGGCACAGTCGGGACATAACAGAAGAAAATTCTTCATCCCTGAAGTTTGCTAAAGGCGACGTTAAACATTTACGGACTTTGAATTGGCGGAAGTGAACATAGCATTGATATAATAATTTTCAAATTCTTTCAGAAGTGCTAAAGAAGTAATATTCCGTTACAAGCGAAAATATCATATTGACCAGTGTCAAATCGTCGGTAAATTAGTAGTGGCTCAAAAATTAATTCTGGGTATAATATCAAAATATCTTGATCTTCTTGAACTTACAAAATAAATACACAATTCGTAAGTCCGTACACGTAGCGATTAGGCTCGCAGCTCGATCCATCCTCACTCCATCACTCCCATCTCTTCCTCGGGCGATTATCTTATTATCTTCTTATTTACATAAAATATTCTTAATTCTTCACTATATCTACATTTATTGTGCAATGACTCAATGCCTCACTGACAACTTGTGGAAGACTTAGCACCTCGACCGAAAGGCAAGTTTTTGTGCCTGTGCTCCTGATGGGGCACCCCCGGGAGGCCAAATAAGGCGAATGGATCCTAAGGGCGGCTGAAACGTTGCAACAGCGGAGCAGGTGGCAGGGTCTTTACATTTTCCCAGTTAGAAGCACCCCGACGAAGGCTGATTTAGTTCCCCTCCCCCCACGGGCTTCTACCACCACTGGCTCGTCTTCCAATCCGGAAGACGAGTTTTCCAGAGCGCATTTGTCCCCCCTGCCGTGCTGCTGCCGCAACGCTCGCCGACGCTTCCAACCCTGAAGGAAACCTAACGGAATGAATTAACAGGAAATTCGGGTGATCCCTCCCAGCATTCATCTGGCGACCCGAGGAGTTCTCCGAAAAAAATACCATGAGTCTGGAAGGTCGGTCACGAGGCTAGAAAATACGACCTCCCGAACGTAGGCCACAACGTTACCGCCTGCGCCATCCGGCTCAGATTTCTTGTACAACTTCTCACACTCTGCAGAAACCTCATTTCTACAGCCTGTATCTTACCCCTATCGCTCTTCTTCACGATCGAAGATTCATTTCCATATAATAAAACTGACACCACCATTGCCTTATCACATTTCCATTCTGTTTCCTTTCAGAGTTTTGTTTATTGCTCCACAAATTTATTGAAATTTATTAATTTCATATTCTGCATCATTATCTCTTTCTACACCTGCGTTGCAGCCAAAATATCTATAATGGGGAACCTGTGCCAGAGTTTTTCCTGTTTATCCTTGAACGGACATGATATTTCCCGCGGTATGCCATCATTTTAGTTCTCTCTTGTGATTCCTTTAAGTTATGTTATTTATTGTATGCAATTTAAATGCCACTCTTATAGATTTTTCCCACTATTCTGTATAATCACAGAATCATCTGGATAAAGGAAAGCATTGATTAATTTGTTTATCCTTCTATTTATTCCTGAGATAATTGCTCGTTCTCATTTTTCAACCAAATCGTCTAAACGTATACTAAAAAGTATAAAACAGAATCCCCATACATACTTTGTTAGTCTTTCCAAATATGTTATATATTTAAACGAGCAATTCCTGTATATATGTATATTCCGCGCAACTTGGAAACGGCTCTAACGATTTTGATCAAATTTTGTATTCAGACAGGGCTGTGCTTATTAAGTTTATCTATATAGCTGTCATTCCTGAAAAAGCCCGATTTACGCGTAACAGTCACAATTACTCTAAACCTTATTTTGGTTATAATTTCTCTGTTAATGGGCCAATTTCAACAAACAAGCCAGCTTATTAAAGGTCTCGCCACGGAAACCGCTCCAACATTTAGGATGAACATTTATATTTGATAAAATTTCGCTTTTCAAGTTTATTCAAATAAGTATCTTCCCCTCCCAAAAAACCACGATTAAAAAAGGGGAAAGAAAAGAAAAGGCGAGCAAAGCTCGCCCCCCACTACTGATGACTAGAGGAAGTCGAGCTCTGGATTATTATAACATAAACTGTTTTGCTGAGATGTTATCGAGAGTCGACTAGCAGAAGTTAACCCTTCAAGGACAAATGCGCAACCTGTATAAGTGCCTATACTGCTCGCAAAAGTTAAAGGCGTGGACGCTGGCCAATGCTCAAGCTGAGCGCTGTTGCCAAGCGTAGTGCGAGCACCGGCAGAGGTGCTGTACATAAGAGCGCGTGAGATGCGTGTATCACATTCGGCAGCGCTGGTAGGAGGGGCAAGCTTAGGATTCTCTGGAGTCTGGAGTAAGGCCCGCCTCCATATGCCTTTAACTTTTGCGAAGATTATAGCGTCTTTGTTATTCTTCGCAACACTGCTTTTTAGAACACTGTTTACAGACATTGGTTATTTGGCGCTGTCCTTGAAAATACGCTAACTTTTGGGTACTTGAAGAGCATGAAGAAGGTGAAGTACCAAGTAAGAAAAAAAGAACCCATCTAACACAGCTTTTTTTTTAGTTTAATAGAGGCAAACAGCACACGAGTTCTGAAATATCTGTGCTTTCTGCGGAAAAAATGTAATTGGAGAAAATAAGACAAAAAGGTTACATTAGTTTAGAAGGAGCATTGTTGCGTGAACAACACGTGACGTTCGAGAACATTTTTTGGCTTACATGATGGTTTGCTAAACCTAATTCATAATTATTCGGTTGCTCAAACATAGAATTAGCAAATGTGAGGAACCGCGACCACTCAACCTCGATAAAATAACATTCTAAATAGGAAATGAACTGTTGCACTTTAAAGAAATGTCTGTTGTAATTTTCAAGTTTGGTCTGCCATCTCTCTCTTTTTTCCCTCCTAACTGCCCACAGGTCACTTTTGACTTTTATAATCATTCGATATTAATTTAATCAATACTGTTTCTTGTTTTCAGAAAAATATACCTTATAATATTTTAAAGTTTTGATTGTAACTCGATATTTATTGTACTTATAGGCAAAAAGTTACATAAAATTATGACTTATTGGTCACATAACCGTTGTGCCTCTTTATATTTCAGGTTAATTCTAGAAATACAGGAAAGTGGGTACTGGCTCGAAAATCCCATTCCTTACATTTTTATACCTAACAAGGATAAACAAACTACATGGATTTGGAGCACATATTTTAACGGACCTACAAGTTTTATGCTTTAGGCTTTTATCCCCCTCTTGTCGTTTACTAGTTGTATGAAAGCATACAACAACCTTTTAAACTGAAGAGGACTTTACAGGTTACTTGAAGAAAATTTAGGATATAAATTTCATTTATCATGCATACATCTTACAGCATTGGGTATTTTAATCAGAATATAAGCATTTGGGTTACAAAAAATAAGTTATTTTCCATAATATCGCTTTGATTTTATACTACTTTCTCTCTCTCTCTCTCTCTCTGACTCTCTCTCTCTCTCTGTCTTTTAAACACACACACACACACACTTTTCTAAAAATTCTCTTTCTACTTTCTCTACTGGTACAGTAAGTGGGGGAAGTATAGTATTCAAACCACAATTTGATTTCGGGATTTTACCCCAAGGATATGTTTTGAGGCCCTAGGTGTGTGTGTGTGTGTGTCTGTGTGTGTGTGTGTGTGTGTGTGTGTGTGTGTGTGTGTGAGAGAGAGAGAGAGAGAGAGTAAACAGCATAACTTAAAAACGAAAAGTCGGCTAAAACCAAAGTTGGCATTTAGTAAAGTATCTTTCATGGATGCGAATTTTGAAGAAAATTCCTCCACCCTAAACTAGCTTTTACATGGAACATTTTTCAGAAACTTTGATTCTCTCGAAAATAGCTTTAACGATTTTGATTAAAATACCATATACTTAAAATATTTTATGGCAAATGAAATGCATATTTTAAATTTTATGGATGTAGCCCACATAACTCGTAAACCATAAGAGATAGACCAAATCTTACTCTACATACAAAAAATGTAGATCTAGTTCAAATACATAACTTATGCGCCAATGAATCCTTTTTATGGAGTGAAGCATTTCGGAGATATTCCCTGTTATTTGTGGGAGTTTTGCAATACTTATACTTTACTCAAATGGAAGGTCGATTTTCATTTTTTTATCTATTTGCCATACCTTTATATAGCAATAGAGTTTAAATTGATTAGACTATCGCTCAAAGCTTCCCCTTGCACCTACAAGAAAATTACATCATTTGTACAAATGTTTATCTCGACTAAAATGAAGAAAGTAGTGGAATAAGAGTTTGTACGAATAGTTAGTATAAGAGTACTGAAAATCATGTGAGTGCAACATATCAGATTTTTTTATTAAATGGAATGTGTATTTTAGTTGGACTTCCCATATCGAGTTTTGGAGTGAAATAAAATTGTGCTGCCTCTGCTTCCTGATAGTATAATTAGTGCAGAAAATAATAAACAGAAAGGATGTTCTAAGCTTTGTTTTTGCAGAATAATTCCAAGGTTAAAATGCAGGATGTATATCAGATGTGGTTGATTTGAATTCAGAGGAACATTGCTTGTTCTAGCTCTCCCAGTCCCATCCGTCATGTATAAATATGTAATAAGCTTGGAGTGGATTGATAACATTCGACCAATATTCCGATACTGCAAATTTAACTTCTATTCGGAATGTGCTATCACTAAATCAAATTTACCAAGTCCGTGTTCCCTATTGCCATATGTGATCGCGTTACTGATTCTAAGCCAACTGAAAAGGAACCAAGGCGTGTGAAGAGCTTTTCAATATTCCTGTTAGTTCAGTCATCCATGCATCTTTTAGTACGATGAACACGCTGGCGTCACACAGGAAAACTAAAAGAGAACAGGAGCGCTATGTGGGTAATATTTAGAATTCATATATTATTAGAATACGTTATTTCTTGCTAAAAATGTTATAGTCTCTTCCGCCCAAAATATGTCTCCAAATAAATCAAGTCGTAGCTGTTAGCTGTAGCATTAAATTAATTTCAATTAACTTATGTTTCTATTGTGTAACCGAGCAAAATGGATGCGTATTAACGCATGTTCGATTCCCGTGGCAAACTTTCCTGGACGATAGGGCTTTTCGGGGGGTTTCCCCAGGTCGCTAGGCGAATACGGGGAAGGCTAATTACAAGCCCCAGATTTCCCGTCCTTTCATTCTACTTCATTAATCATATTCATCGTTTATCCAGTAGCTTCTTTCAGGATCGCCTAGGGAAGGCGTTAGGTGCAGCTTGGCAGGGATGATATGCGCACAGGAATAGAGGGACGACATCTAGGGGCATTGGACTCTACTAGAGGTCCCCCCCTCCCTGGAAGGCCCGGGAAGACCTATAGACCTGTAGGTGTCGTCAAATTTGTGTCTATACCGCCATTCGGGATTTGGCCGCCCGGTTTCTCCTCGCACCTCATCCTTTCTTCCTCAGGGGTGTTCCCTTGGAGCTATAGGCACAATAAATCTAGTTTCCATGCCGAATCCCCTCCATATCTCTCATATTTCATATTCCTATTCCTATTATGGAAGAAGGCACGGGGTGCACTCAGCCTCGTTAGGTCCCGGGGGACCAATTGAGGAGCTACTTGATGAAGAAGTAGCGGCCCCAGGTCTAGAAAACCACGTAACTGGCCGGGAGGGCTCGGGGCGCTGACTACGTCCCACCCTCCAGTACTGCACCTCACCAATGACGCCTGTAGTGGGCAGAGGTGGGGGACGCAGCGGCTGGGCGGTAGGCCTTGGCCCTTCGTGGGCTGCCGCGCGGGGTTTACAAAAAAAAAATTACGGAAGAAGGTGTTGATTATTGCTAATAAATACCGTCAATTAAATTCAGGAGCGCACGTTGTACATTTAGTTCCTTAATTTCAAGTAAGATGGCGGCTGAAATCTGAAAAACGCAAACTTATTTTTCTAAAAATAAATACGTGCAATTGTTGCTGAACAGAAAGATCTTTGGTTTTATATGTTCGTGATATTATTTTCATTCTTAAATAGCTGTTAAATAGAGATGTTGTACCCTTTAAATGCTACAAAGACTCAACATATAAATTGGCTCTTACAACACTACAGTTTCTTTGTTTAGGTATTTTTACTACAACAATGTCTAAATTCGAGTACAATGTACACTAAGTATGTCTCATCCCTCATTTTGAATAATATGGACGTTAGCAAACATTATTAGTAAACAATATGCATTTTAAGTACATTTCCGTAAATTATATTCTTTTTTTCTGAAAGCAGCAATTAAGTTATTGGATTCATCCTAGGATACATTAAAGAACTTATCACTAACTGTGTATGTACTAAATTACAAAGTTTAATTATGCATCGTTTTCTTCAAAAAAGGACCATAAAGTTCTAGTAAAAATAATATTTAACCTCAGGACAAAAGCAGACGATTCATAAACTTACTTATCAGATCTACATACAAACGATTATGTTGTCTATGTGACAGACCCCTTTGTAGATATACCTGAAATTTGCCCAGCTTATCTGTAATATTTTAAGAGAGATTGGTGTTTCAGTAAAAGGATACATTTTTGCATATTTTAGTCACGTAACGCCCCTTAAGGTACCTTGGGACTGAAAAGTGACCGAATAATTATCAAATTGACAATTTTTAGATTGATGTATATAAATATTGCACAAACTTTGAGCCATAGTTGGCAGTAAAACATTTTAGATTCCGAACATCTAGTGCAAGCTTTAAATGCCGTGTGCGCCACATTTAAATAGATTTTTTGGCTTAAATTTTCGGCGGAATTTGAACAGAAAAGGGTTCAGAAATAACTAAATTCAGTAGAAGGGAGGGGTTAAGCGGCTTGTTGCCGCGGGGGAAAAGCTACGAGTCTGACGAGAGAAAGAGAGACTGCTAGACAAAACAAGGAAGATGTATCAAACAAGTAATCTGATATCATCATGGTGCATGCTCTGTTCCATGGGCATTAAATTTTGTGCTATGCTCTTAGAATTTTTCCACCATGTGCACTATTTATGTAACTTCAACTTCAGTCTTTGGGTTCAAACCGTGAAGTCCTGTTTACCTTTTAAAAATTGAAATGGATAAAAAATGTTTTAAAATATTTTCAATGTCCATCATAGCAAACCAATAAATAAATTTAAACGTGATCCTGCCAGAGATTGATTGTGTTTGTTGGGTAAGTAGAGCTTACATAATAATAAAACTCTTCTAGTTTTGGATGCGCATGATATATTTTGAATATTAACTATTTTCACATTGTGAACAAATTGAATAATTAATTCCCTCAAAACTATAACACAGATTGTGTTGGAACTTTGTATGGTACTTTATAACATAAACACCCTTAAGCGTGGTATTCGTGGTGGACGAAGCGGCGTCAGGGCGGGTTTTCTCCGGGTACTCCGGTTTCCCCCGCCATCTCATTCCACCGGTGCTCCATCTTCATGTATCATCAGTGTCACCGCCTGCGGTGCCGTAGTAGTAAAAGCGGGCGTTAAACACTACAACAACAACACCCTTAAGCTTGCAAAATATTCCTTTCATATCAGCAAAAAGTTTGAAAATACAAATTTCAATCCCAGAAGTGACTCCTCGAACTTTCACTTAAGGCTGGATAATGTCAAAATGTGGTAGTTGCCGGAAGAGTGGAGGTATCGATATCTGCGCTAAATTTAGTAATGAGATGTCACGTTGCTGGAAAGTGTGAAGCGTCGTGTAGCTTGTCACCCTTCTGAGTCAACCATGACAGTAATTGAGAGTACGGAAATAGAGTTATTATGTTTCCTTGCTGTTCCACTCAAACCCTAACGCACGAAACCTCTCATAATGTATCATCTCAAGTACCATATACTAGATAAAACTAAGGACTAAAGGGTGCACAATGTATTGTGATTCGATGAATCCCACTTCTGACACCACTGCACATTGATGTGCCTTTCACTTGTTTTATTAGCCCGCGAGTGAACAGTGGGTATGTGAGATCCGGTCAGAAATATTTCCTAAAGTTTCCCAGATAAGGCATAAGCTGTCGATCTCTTGTTATTGTCCACAAAACCAACTTGGAATAAACACGTTTGGGGTCATCTCTCAGTCCCTCATCGTCTTACGAGGTCTCACAAGTGATGAGGTATAAGTGTTGACTAATGAACTACTGACACCTTTGCAATACGGGGCGTTGCGCTGTATTATGGACAAAAAAAGGTGTAGGACGAGGAAGGGAAAAGCCAGCGTTTTAGTTTTCTTTAGATTTATCTCCAAATTGCAGAAAAGATTGCAAATGTTGCTTCAAATAAGCAGTGTTTACTGGGATAAGTGATTATGTAGTGTAAGAAAACCCTTCATGTTATCCTTAGAATCATAAAAACATGTGAAGCTTTACAGTCAACATGATGCAATATTATATTGAAAAGTATCGAAATAGGTCTAATGTGTTTTCCTATTATTTGTATCATAATACAGTTTCTGCTTTCGAATGAAAGGTTTTCTTCTAATATTTATGCAATAAACCATCTTTCCTTGGGTGCCATTAGAATTTAATTGCACCTGTGTGAATTTTTATTTTCAGAAATTTGTTAACTGTGTTACCAGCCGTAGACACACAATGTGGCCACGTGTAGCTTCTGGTGTGTAAAACAAGCCACAGTTGTAACTTCACGAGTAATGATTAGTAACACATTAGAAATAATTAATAATTACCTTTCATGTAATTGGTTATATGTCCTGCCAGTAGCATGAATACTGCTGTTATTGAAGGGGGGTAAAGGGAGGAAAAGAAGGGGAAGCTACGAAGACCTGGGTAAATAATCATGAGTCCCTGGCATTTTACTAAATTCGCTTTTCTACCTTCCTGTCCGAACTGTGCAGTCTGGGAAGAGATTAGCTGATTGTGTGTATTGTGGGTCTGTAATACCAAACCTGTACGACCATGTAAGTAATTTTTGTATGGTCTTGTGGTGTATAGTAGCTTAGCCGCTAGAGTCCTTTGTTTGGCGTCGCACCCGGCTTCACAGTATTAATGTAAATGCCATTGGGGTACATAATGGAATTAAGAACACTTCCACGTTGGGTACTGTTTTCCTAGAGTGTTCCTGATATGCGCTACGATTAGGAAGTGCCTGGTCTATTTAATTTTCGAGTTTATCTCGTTTTTCAGTACCACATCAAATTCGCACCGACGTGCGGCATTTCGTGCCTTGGGCGATCGCTTCTGAGATTGATTTTGCATGAGTGAGCTTAGTGAGAATATGAAAATATGTAGAAATAACCCGCAGCTGCCAGTTGTATGCCCTTTGGCAGTCTGTGACATGTTAATAATGCCCTCTTCACTCTGTTGTTCCAATCACCTGTTAACATGTCGAACTCCTTGGATACACATCTGTTTGTTTCCCATACACAGCAAGAAATTGCTAAGAATAGAAATGAAACGAAGCGGACGAAGAGTCAACTTTCATACCCGAGCAGTCTCTACTAGAAAACCTGCAACAGATTTGGGAAAGGGAGTTCTAGAGATTTCTACCAGTTTTATTGGTAGGAGTTCTGGAGAGTTACAGAACTGCAGGACACCTTCCGGGGCCAAAACCAAGCCGTCCCTAAGGTACAGCATACAAGATGCGTCCGCGAACTATTTTCTATGTCAGTGCACAGTTGTTTGAAAATTACCATCCGAGAACACAGTAGATTTTAATATCTTGCTGTGTGAGAGACCTTGTTATGTCATGGCCTAACAAACAAGTGTCAGCTTCACACTCACATATCATAGTTCACCAATCATCCAAAATACACGGTAGATGATACGCCCGCCTGCAGGTGAAAGTTACTTATAGTAATTCTTCAAATTCCTACGAAGCTAAGTGGGCACAAAAATCCAAAAAATAGCGTTCCATGATATGGGACCTGTACGCTACAAGCTAATAATGTATGCCAGGTACAGACCAGCAACTTAAAATCAGCTCCCGAAAAAAAATATCACTGAAAAGCATAAAAAGTTCTTGAAGGTGATGCCACTGAACTAGGCTCTCTAACACAGAAAAAATGGATGGTGGCCTACTTGTCACGTCTCGTTCACCTTTCACAAACTACATACTATCCTATATTGCTGCATAGCGTTCAAAATTATTCACAATATCTGGCCAGTATTTCACGTGTTGAGGTGTGAAGCAAAACGGTTAGTCCATATGCCAAGCAGCGTTCATTGGGCGGTATGTTTACCACTATACCAAACCCATCATGAAGTAAACTTTGTGCTTAGTTTGTGCGATAACTGTTAGACGAGGGGAAAAACAACTAATATACCGAAGTGACTAAATATTAATATACCAATTGTCAAAATATCTAGTCATACCACTAACAGCTTTAGTTTTTCAGTAATCCTCTTCCGAATATAAAACATGCTTTTTATTCATATTTGGTCCTCCCAGTTGCAACCAATGAAGTTGCCGACACACAATTTTACTGTTAAAATGGAGGCAAATAAAATTACAGGACAGTTGTATGAAATATGAAGAAAGGTAGGCCCTAATAATTAGCAATAAGTGTGGAATATTGCGTAATTACAGCTTAAGCAAAACAAGAAATAACCACAACTTTCAAAGCGAATCCTCCAGAAAGTATAATTTTCCAGGACATTCACTTTAGTTGAAAATTTGTCTGATTTGTTTGAAGTATTTAAAAAGCTGCATAAAGTTCAGTTAACAATTTTGAAAATTTTCGAGAAACTAAGCTTATAAGTAACTTTCAGATGGAATTGTGAAAGCATTAAGAATATGGAAATTGACTTATAAATAAACTTTCTTCGAATTTATCTTTTATACCTATTTGTTGTAGCTTTTCATAAAACTCTTATAGTATTTAATTTAAATTTGTATACACAAGGTACAAATGCATTCGTAAGAAAAATCAAAAGCACGCAACAATATGAAGTTGGAGAATATTATACTCAAATTTGATTTTCGTCCCTTCATGAAACGCTTAAACTTTCTAATATACTGGATGAAATTTCGCTCTTCGTATAATTCATAAAAATTGATATTGTTGTAGTTATGATGGTAGTAAAGGTATGGTAATGGTGGTGTTGGTTGTGATACTTTGCATTTTCAAACCTGATTACAACCCGTGTTTCGCCATATGGCATATCACAGGGGAATTTAAGATATGTACATTAAGCCTAATGTTTTAATCTTGGTTGTGGTAATGGCGGCGGTAGCGGTAACGGTAGTAGCGGTGGTGGTGGTGGAGGCGGTGGTGCCGGCGGCGGCGGCAGCGGCGGCGGCAGCGGCGGCGGCGACGGTGGTGGTGGTGGCAGCGGCGGCGGCGGTGGTGGTGGTGGTGGTGGTGGTGGTGGTAATGGTAGCGGAAGGCGGTTTTTTCTTTCTTTTTTTTTTTTTTTTACTTTCTCTACTGGTAAGTAGGAAGTATTGTATTCCACCCAAAAATTCGATGTCGAGATTTCACCGGAAATACATGTTTTGAGGCCTCCTGAATCCAAAAAAAGCATTTTTAGAAAAAGGTCCGTGTGTGTGTGTCTGTGTGTCTGTGTGCCTGTCAGTCTATCAGTCTGTGGGCAGCATAACTCAAAAACGAAAAGTCGGTTAGAAACCAAAGTTGGTATTTAAGTTTAATGTCTTTCAAGGATGCGACACGAAGATTTTGAAGAAAATAGCCCCACCCTAAACTACCCTTTACATGGAAATTTTTTGGAAAATTTTTATTTTCTTGAAAATGGCTCTAACGATTTTTATTAAAATGTCACATGTTTGAGATATTTTTATGACAAATGAAATGTATATCTTGAATTTTCTGGCTATAGCTCATGTAGTCGTATTTACTCTGAACGAATTTTGCATAACTGGTAAACCGTTAGAGATAGACAAAATCTTACTGTGCAAAAACTGTAGATCTTGCTAAAATACACAATTTATGTCTCAATAAAATTTCTTGTAGGATGAACCATTTCGGAGATATTCCTTGTTATGTGTGGCACTTTCAGAAAACAGAACTTTAGCGAAATGCAACAACGTTGTTCATTTTTTTATATGTTAATCATGCAAAGAGAACGGAATCTCAAAGGTCGAAAAGATTTGACTATCGCACAAAGCCTGCTGTATTCTAATATTTCCCTTGCACCTACAAGGAAATAAGCAATAAGATAATTTGTACGAATGCTCATCTTAACTTACATAGAGATATAGGAATAAGAGTTTGTTAGAATGGTTAGTACAAGAGTAGAGAAAGTCATGTGAGTGCAACACATCAGATTTTTTTGGTTAACGTCCTCCAGCGTAATGTCATATCGGACGGTGAATGAGTAAAATGGGTGAAAATACGTTCAAATGAGCCTGAGGTCCATAGAGCTTTAAGTTACCCGACATTCGTCTTCTCAAGATAAGGGAAAACCTCTGGGAAAAAACCTTGTCCGGATAATTTACCCCAAGCGAGATTCGAGCTCGTGACCTCTTGAACGTGAGGCAGACACGCTAACCATCAAGCTACATAGGCGGGCGGTCAGTAGTGGTGGTAATGGTGGTGGTAACGGTGGTGGTAATGGTGGTGGTAATGGGGATGGCAATGGTGGTGGTATTGGTATTTGCGGGCTGGGGGTGGTGGCAGTGGTGGTAATGTAGGTGGCAGTGGTGGTAGTGATTTAATGCTAGTGGTAGTGGTGGTAGTGCTAGTAGTATTAGTGGGGATTGGGTTGTGCTTGATGGCACTTAACAGTTCGACCAAACGATCCTTATGCTACCTATATCCCGCACTAGGAGCCCAGTGAATCAAACACTGAGGAAATACCTGTGTTTAAGCCTCACACCCAAGTGTGAGACAGTACCTGAGAACATTCCATGGCCGGGAACCAGAGCTGCGACTTTCCAACCCACTATCCCACAGCAGGTTATAAGAATGCTGAAATAGCACATGTAAGTAAAGCAGGGTGAAAGATCAGTTTACTAAGAACCTACCAGGATACTACCGTAGGGCATTTAAACGTGAAGAAGGTTATACAAAAATATTATCAAACTACAGATTAAAAACGACGATGATTTTAAGATGAACAATTTAATGGAACATGCATTAAGTCCCACAGTTTATACATGGAGCTGAAAGTCCGCGAGTTGAATATATTGCTATCCTGTGTTTCTTGACAGTGTGCCTCATATTCCGTGAAATGTGCTTTGCATGATCAACCTTTGAAACAGAGCCAACGGCAATTCACCTAGCACGTTACCCATTGATCCAGAAAATGTGCACATGCTTCAATATTGACGTTGCTGTCAATGAAACATAGGCAAATGACTTGATCGTGCTCAATCACCATTCAAACCGTTACACTGAAGCGACGTTTACCCCTTAGTCTCCTTCCGGCGATTCAGTTGGACATTGGTGAAGCAGTTATTGTTAACCTGATATTGCCCATAGAAATATATCACTTTGAACGATAACCCACTGAATCTGAATTAAAAACAATGAAATGGCAATTTGGTGGTGCTTAATTGTTGTTCTGAATCAATGCCTCTTATAATTTTCGTTCCATTTTCACTCAGATGATTTCAATCCATGGAATTGATCAAATACTGCGGCATTTTAGAGACTTCTTGCTTAGAGGTTGGAAACTTCATGCAGGTTTCTGATACGCTGCATAAATGAATGTCCCATAATAAAAACTCCTTGGAAATTTCACTCGACTTCAAATCATTTTACTTTTAAGAACACTCATTTGTTTCAAATAATTTTCCAGAATGAGAAATTGAATGCTATTTATGGATGCTATTTAGCTCCTGTGGTTCTCTGCGATGCGATTGGGCGAGAAACACCACTTACTCCTTCTCAGAGGCCTCTATCAGGCTTGAGGTTCTTCTATTTACCATAAATCTACAACACGTGACAAGTGACAACTTCAGTTACTTTTTTTCAGTGACTATTTTCCTTTTAAAATTTAATAACAAAAAACACGATTCTCTTATCAAGAACACAGTTAACAATTTGTCGTGACATATCAATTATCAGTTCTTTTGTCTGCTTGTTACCTTGACACACACTTCACTAATTCCTCTCTCTCTCTCTCTCTCTCTCTCTCTCTCTCTCTCTCTCTCTCTCTCTCTCTCTCTATCTATCTGTCTCACAAACAACTGTTTCCAGCGATGCACTCTAACTCACAAAAACTGCCTCCGACGGCATACTCACTAAAGTTGACTTAACTCTGAACTAAAAAATGCTCCTTTATGTTTGCTCTCTCACTTTTATAGCACAGCGAACTGATGGCAAATTATCTGAAACATGCGCTTTTCTCGAAATTTCTCGTAAACAAGTCGGCAGTCGAAAGTTTCTTAAAACGTCTACAATTGGTCTTTGTCCCAACTTCATGCACGCGTTGTATTTTAAAACTTCATTACTTCATACGTACATGCCCAGAAGTATATGGCCCAATGCCCTATAATTATTTCAATTTTTTTTTCCTTGCCATTAAGTTCTCTTACTTGTTTTCACATTTAAAATATTCTACACGATCTTCAGCTGAAAATTAGAGTGTGAAGTTAAAGCACCTGACATATGAGATTAAAATACTTTTTAAATATTCATATTAGGCATAATTAGTACCACCACCCAGATAATTTATACAATTAAATTTAAAGGTTTATGTACTTATTTCTTCTCAAACAGTTAGAAGCTTGACAAAACTTTTGTGTGCCTGAAGAAAAGATATGTCGGTTTTCAAACATGTCCAAAAACGTATTACTTATGCAGGTATATTAATACTTAATTCTCAGAAAGTATATAGGTTTCTTGGATGACATTTAAACGCACCTACAATTATGATTGAATAGCAAGTGAAGACATTTGTAATATATAATAATTTCATGTGCTGTACTCAGATGATTTCTCTACTTACGATGTTTTACTAGTATAGGTAATATTGTCTATCTCTTACAGTTTACTAGTTATGCAAGTCATTTAAAATTAAGAGGACTTAAGCGGCTGTTCCTCAAAAACATACGGGACATACATTTAACTTGTTTTCCAGAAAATCAATTTTTTTAAAAATATTTCATTGTAAGGGACAGTTTGTTGATGTGGGATTCTTTTAAAAATCATCTTGTGACAACCTTGAAAGACGAACTCAAACACTAAGTTTAGCATTTAAGACTTTTTTTCTGTTGTTGTTTTTGAGTTACGCTGTTTACACGCATTCATAGTGAATTTTGTGATGTTTTTTTATAAATTCAGGTTTATTTTCATATCCATACTTCAGATTTGCCGCTCATTTAAGTTTCATAGAGGTCATTAATCGTAAATATATTAAAATAATTATTGAAAATAAAGCAGCAAGTAGGTTTCAGACATTCCAATCTTGTTTAACTGCAATTTCTGAATAACAAACTATTTTCCACACAAATGCCCCATTGTCTCTGAAAATTATAATGTGATGAAAGGTTTATGACAAATTTATAACTAAATAAGTTTTATTTTAATGAAGGAGTTTTGATGTATCAGGCATACCCGTTAGCCGTTCTGAATTTCAACCACTCATATTTCAATAAAATCTAGGCACTGTATTATTGAATCATAACCTTGCTTCTTGTGAAGAAAATGTGCTTTTGTTTCATCAGTCAACTGCAAAAATGTCACTGAATGTCTTAAAAATTAAGCTAAATATCTTAAATGGTTGAGAGGTAGAGTTGAAACTGAGAAATTTAATGCCACAGCTGGAATTTGAACCACAGAACCCTCAGATGTGATTTAATTACTTATGTTAATACGGATAAGCATTTGCAGAAATCATCTTATTGCTAATTTTCTTTTAGTTGGAAGGGGAATGCAGCAGGCTTTAAACGATAGTCAAATGTTTTAAGAGTGGTCGCTATTTGATAACTTCATAATTGCGTTTTCTTTGCATGACCAAGAGGCAAAAAATTAATAACGAACTTCCATTTGAAAATGGTCTGTAAGTATTGTTGAATTCACAAATAACAAGGAATATCTGCGAAATGTTTCAATCCACAATGAAATGCATTTTGACAAAATTAGTGTGTTTTAACGAGATTTACATTTTTGTATAGTAAGATTTTGTCTATCTCTTACTATCAAAAGTAATTTCAGAGTAAACAGGATTGCAAGAGCTATAATATACATTTAATTTGCCATAAAATATCTTACACATATGGCATTTTAATCCAAATCGTTAGATCCATTTTTGAGAAAATCAAAATTTTCGAAAAATTTTCCATGTAAAGGGTGTTTATTGTGTCACACCCTTGAAATATATTAAAGTTAAATACCAACTTTGCTTTAATCTTACATGGTATTCTAGAAAATGTGTCATCTATTAAAATTGTAGATATAGGACATTTCGACTTGCCTTAAGGTCTCAGCAAAACGTGCATTTGCGGTGAAGTATCGAAATCGCATTTTTGGGTGGAGTACAGTGATTCCTAAACTTACTATGCACGTTGCAGAGAAATTACACATGGGCTACACGATTTAGAGAGTTCAAACTGACTACCCTTAACAGAATGAAGAGATTCCAGTTTTATAACACCCACCTACGCTACTAAAACCTAAATCTATTTTTTGAAACATGCAGAGAACCAATTTCATCATATGTTTGAAGCAACTCTAACCTAGCATTTCCATATTTAATATTTTAATACCACGCTAAGATGAATGGAACCCATATTTCTGTTGTGATGTGCAAGCGGAAAGCTTTCTTACGAAACGAGGTTGGAAGGCTATAGATAAGAGCACAAGCTCCTTTAGAATCCTTCATATTATCCTAACCATAAGAAAGAAAAATTCAAAAGCATCGGGCATCATCTCAAGAGGAGGATAAAGTTCACATAGAGCAGAAGACTAATGTGAAAGAAGATGGAGCAAAAGTAAACCAGAACAGGGTGACTGAGAAACTGTATGCATGGGATATCTGGTGTCGTCCATCTCACGCCATTTCGAATTATATTACTTTCTCTATTATGTATAAGTAGGTGAAGTATTGTATTCGACCGAAAATTTCTATGTCCAGATTTCACCGGAATACATGTTTTGAGGCCCCATGAATCAAAAAATAAGCTCTGGAAGAAGATCTGTGTATGTATGAGTGTGTGGGTTTAAGGACCGTCGAAGCTAGGTCATTTGTGCCCCAAGTCGAAAAATAAAAACAGGGAAACTCACAACCCGTTAGGATGCACTGTTAAAGTGTTAAAAACGGGAAGTTAAAACAGATAAAACAGTTAAAACATAAACCTGATCATAAAACAATAAGCCGTTAAAACGTTAAAAATGGATAGATAAAACATCCTAAAAGTCCAAAAAAGCTACCAAATAAATTACAAGTTAACTGTGCTTGCCAAAGGTAACTTGGACGACAAACTGCAGCACTGTATGGGCAGCTACTGGGTCGTTACCTAAAATTGACTCAGAGTAAAACCCAGGCCAAGGGAATGGCGATCACGACAATCATGAAGGATATGTGCTACAGAGAGTTGAACGGAGCATAGGCACCGGGTCACCACGCAAAAGGTGCCTAAGGGTAGCACGCGTGTTGCCTATTGTCAAGTGGGCTAGCATCACCTCTTCCCACCTGGAATCCCTGCAATTGGTCTGCCAGGGTTGTACGGTGTCCTTGATTACCCGCAATTGATGGCCAGTTAACGCTTCCCAAGATTGCTGCTGGACAACAAATACGGCAATACGGCAGCGTACGACTGAAAAATTCTGGGAGGCGACATGCAGACTTAGCAGCTGCATCCACCTCCTCATGTCGGAGATGAATTGGAGATAACAAGTAAAAATAAAAGATTGCAAACAGCTCGGCAGTAAAAACTGAACTGCCGGTACTTGTAAGCTTCACCGTTGTACACAAAACTAGATCTTGCAGCACCGTACACCTGTGATCCGTCGGTAAATACCGGAGTGTAATTCCGGTGGGTGTGGAGAAAAGTTGGCGAAATACTGAGGGAGGGGTAGTTACCTTCGCACAGGCCGATAGCTCCAGGTAGAGCCGTGCACGCTGGAGTTGCCAGGGAGGATAGCGGTCAAAGGGGTAAAACTCTACGGCTGAGGGTATGTGCGGTGAGCAGTTCGCCAAATCTTATACCACTAAGGCGGGAGATACTTATATTCCTCAGATAACGGTGGGCGAGGTCGGAAGGCAAACAGATATAAAATAAGGATGACCTGGTTGAGCGGCTAACCGTGCCACGTAGAAGCAAAGCAAGTACAAGCGTCGGACAGACAGCGAAGTTCAGAGGCGGACGCCGCGACATAGATAAAACTGCCATAATCCACTTTGGACCGGACAAGTGAGCGATACAACCTCAATAACACTACACGATCGCCGCCTCAAGATACTCAGAATAATCCAAATCAATCAAATCTTCTTCTTCCTCATCCTCCGAAGATGACGAAGGAGCCATAAATCTTATTAAATTCACGAACGGCTTGTTTGCATCGCATTTCGACTTTGTTGGAGCTATATCGTTTCAAATATCTAATTTAATTGTTCTTATTACAGTGCATTTAGGAACACCAATTGCAGCCACAGTATGTGCAATCGGCGAGTCTCACTTGTCGTTCCCTCCTTTAAGGTAATAGTACATATTTTGAATAATGTGGACCGTCTGTTTATGTACTGTTTTCCACCTTCTATAGACGAGGAATTTCCTTTATAAGTAGCAGGTGCATTATCTGTTTCCCACGGCCGCCACATATTTATACAGGTTTAAGAGTGCTTTGTGCAATGTCTGTTGTCCGCCGTTACTCATGCCAGAATGACCGCATAAAACTTGCAAATCTGTCAGGGTTGTTTTGGTTCCTACACACGCACCGGCCACGCGATGTCCTTAACTCTCCCTTCCACTGTCTCAGAAGTCTCTGAACAAAGTATAAGACTGACGCACATATGGCGATTAGCACGCGCGCGTAGGGAAATGTAGTGAAGGTCACAAGGGCAGTGCACCTGCCGGCCAAGTTTTATAGTAAACCTACTGTGTATTAATACATATATTTAAATTTTAATTGGTGCCTAATATGCTTGTGCATCTAGATTCTTAGTGCCTCTAAAAGCACCAGTTCTGTGGTGTAGTGGTTTATAAAGTTTTTGGGTAGTCATCTTCTTGTAGATTATAAAATATTCGTTGGATTCATGTCAAGAAATAACACAGCTACTTAAGAATAAACAGATACACGAAGACATTTTCTGTAAATAGAGGGAAAACAGATTGTTCAGCTGCACCAATTCTTGTTGCAACTACATCTTCCTCAATCACCCCCATCCCCATCAACAATACAATCTTTTCATCAAATGAGAATTCCAAATTTCACAGACGTCTGCAACGGAATTTGCCACCAGGCAGTTTCTATTAATCCCCAATACGCAACCCTCTCCAGCCTCCGGCATTTCCACACTTTCCCTTCCTCTACCTCTTTGCCAGATGTTCTCAAAACCGTAATAGGATTTTGTTCCCTCTAAAAGTTCCATGTTAAGTTTAATCAGTGATTGCCTTTTCCTTTTTCCAACAGGGAGCAACTACAACCCTCATTTAAAGGTATTTACAAGAAAATCCCCAAATCTACAGCCGAAATAATTAATCGCTCCTCCTTAGGGAGCGTAACAGTCATAAATAATCATATAGGGCTGATTCATTTCCTAAGTTATTACATACAAACAGGGTGAAAGAAGGTGCACATGCTTCCTTATGGGCTCTTATACAACAGAGAAAGTGCAACTGTAACCACTAAAACTTACAATGTACCCAATAGGCCTTCACCAAAACTGTTTATATTGATATTTCATTGGAAATGCGCGTTTTGAGACTACCTCAATAACAAGTTAAGTATTTTTAGAAAACTATGCGCGCACATATGTGAACAGCATTATTCAAAAAAGAATTTCGGATAATTACTGTGACCAATGATAAGTACAGTTAGTTTTAATGTCACTTTATTTCTCTCCTCAAAGTGAGTTCAAAAAACACAGTTCTTTGTGTTATCGTTAACTCAATTTACAACTCGCCGTGACCTTCAAACTCTGAGCTGCTCTGTTCTGTGTAACCTGAAACAAATTGTGTTCAGACAACCGATGCAACGAGTAACCGTCTTTGACGACACACTCATCCAAACTGCTTCACACACTCACTAGCCCAACACTTAAAACAGACTTTTCTCAACACTGACTGGTCATATAGCGGAAAATGACGTAGCAGCGATTGTTCTCGAAATATACCTTTACCCGAAAAAAATCATACACAGGCACTTGAATAGTTTCCAAAACTGTGAGCTACGGCTTTTGTTCCGAACTGCTCAGTTGTTACCTTGTTTACTCACAGATGTAGCGGCGTGATTCTCCTTTGACGGCGGCTGCCAGCCAGTGTCATGATACGAAATTTGACAATGGACTTCAGCATCTGCCTAAGTTTGGACAAAAATATTTCCAAAAAAAGTTCCCGAGCCTTGTACACGGAGCATGTTTCATTATTTTCTATTTTCTCATAAATAGCGTTGAAGACTTTGATTAAAATATAAATTATTTAAATATTTTATGACAGGTTTAAGAGCACGTCTTGAATTTTCAAGAAATATTATGCGTACTGCATTGTGAACGAACTGTGTATAAAATTTTAACTAACATAGGCCAAGAATGGAGATGTAATTAAAACACAAAATTGATTCGAATAGCTTTGTCTATGCGACATTTCCGCGATGTTTATTTTCATTAGTGTTTATTACTTTGTCTGCTACGTATAGTAAGTAGTGGAAGTATCGTATTGCACCCAAGAATTGGAGGTCGAGATTTAACCGGAAATATGTATGTTCTGAGGCACCCTGAATCCAAAAATCCATTTTTTCCTTTCTCTACTAGTAATTAGGGACGTATTGTAGTCCACCCAAAAGTTCGATGTGGAGATTTCACCGGAAATATATATTTTGAGAACCCCTGAATCAAAAAAAAAAAAAAGAAAAAGCATCGTTAGAAAAAGATCTGTGTGTGTGTGTGTGTGTGTGTGTGTGTGTGTGTGTGTGTGTGTGTGTGTGTGTGTGTGTGTGTGTGTGTGTGTGTGTGTGTGTCAGTCTGTGTCTTTGGACAGCACAACTCAAGAGCGAAAAGTAGGTTTAAAACAAAAGTTGGTATTTAAGTTTAATGTCTTTCAAGGATGCGGCACGAAGATTTTTAAGAAAATAGCCTCACGCCAAGCTACCATTTCCATGGAAAAGTTTTCAATAATGTTTATTTTCTTGAAAATGACAAACGATTTTGATTAAAATGTCACATGTTTAAGATATTTTTATGACAAATGAAATGTATATCTTGAATTTTCTGGCTGTAACCCTTGTAGTCGTATTTACTCGGGATGACTTTTGCGTAACTGGTTACGTATAGACATATGTTATATGTTACATATAGACCAAAGCATATTATACAAAACATGTAGATCTTGCTAAAATTCACAATTTATGTCTCAATAAATTTGTTGGAAAGTGAACCATTTCGGAGATATTCCTTGTTATATGCGTGATTTTCGGAAAACTTTAAACTTTAGTGAAATGGAACATCGTTGTTCAGTTTTGTACATGTGAAGTGTGCAAAGAGGACGAATGGAATCTCAAAGCTTTAAAAGATTTGACACTCGCACAAAGCCTACTGTATTCCAATATTCCCCTTGCACCTACAAGGAAATAAGCAATAAGATAATTTGTACGAATGTTTATCTCAACCGACACGAAGAAGATATAGGAATAAGAGTTTGCAAGAATGGTTAGTACAAGAGTAGAGACAGTCATGTGAGTGCTACACATCAGATTTTTAGAAAAAGCTCCGCGTGTGTATGTGTGTGTATGTGTGGGTGGGTGGGTGGGTGGGTGGGTGTGTGTGTGTGTGCGTGTGCGTGCGTCTCTGTATGTGAACTGCGCAACTCAGAAACGAAAAATCGGTTAAGAACCAATTTTGGTACTTAAGCTTCATAGCTCTCAAAAATGCGACACGAAGATTTTGAAGAAAATTCCTCCATCATAAACTACCCTTTACACGGAAAATGTTTCAAAAATTTTGATTTTCTCGAAAATGGCTCTAATTATTTTGATTTAAATGTCACGTGTAAAATATTTTCATGGCAAGTGAAGTGTATATTTTGAATCTTCTGGCTATAGTCCTATTTACTTTTGACGACTTTTGCATAGCTCTTAAACCGTATAAGATAGATCATATCTTACTGTACAAAAATGCAGATCTCATTGCGAGATAATTCTTGTTATTTGTGTGGGTTTTGGAATACCTCAACTTTCCTCAAATGGAAGATCGTTATTGATTTTCTATATCTTAGCCGTGCAAAGAGAACGGAATTTGAAACCTTTAAAAGATTTGACTACCGATCAAAGCTAACTACATTTCCATATTCCTCTTGTACCTACAAGGAAATAAGCAATAAGATACTTTCTGCAAATGTGTATCTGAACTAACACGAAGAAGATAGAGAAATAATGGTTTGTAAGAAGGGATAACGCAAGAGTAGAGAAAATGTTATGAGTGCAACACATCGGATTTTTGCAATAATTTTTAATTCTCTTAAACATATATTTGATTATTTGTATCCGCTGAAAATACCTCGAATGGGTTTACTTAAAAGGTTAAGTATCTGAAATATCACCACGACCAATAACACATGAACCCACACTGACATATACAATAAGTACATATATAATATTATATATAATATTCTGTGAGCAGGTTCTGAGTAGCGCTTCATTCTGACTGAGTTTTATGTCATCAGTAAATCACAAGAGATACACCAAGTTTACTTTAAAAGATTAGAGCTTATTAAAGAACGATTCATTTAAAATCACTTTTTATACCTTAAGTTTATTATACTACAAGTATACATCTAGCTGACTCGATGTTGCAAGTTTAGTTTTTTTAACCACGGTAACGAATTAATTTCATTCACCTCCTCCCGTTTCTTATGAAATTTACTGCACAGTAATACAAAACGTTTAGGAAAGCGTGGAAAGCGTTACATTTCTTAATGAGGGTACTGAAAAAGGGGAGCGGAAGGTCCAGGGAAATTGCCTACAAATCTTTGGTGCGGCCGATTATGGAATATGGAGCAGTATGTTGGGACCCATATAGACTTAGTCAAATTGATTCACTAGAAAGAATACAGAGAAGGGCTATAAAATTTATAAAACGAGGTAAATCTTTTGGGCCTAAAAAAGGGGAGGAGACTGAATGGGAGCCTCTAAAAGTCCGGCGTAAGAGGCAGAGGTTATGCGCATTATTTCAAGCATATCGTGGTTCAAATGCATGGGTTGGTATTAGTGAAAGATTGGACAACCCTACATATTAAGAAGAAAGGATCATTTGTATAAAATTAAAGGTAGAAGGCACAGAACCGACGTAGGAAAGTTCTCCTTTGTCAATAGAACCATTGAGGAATGGAATGAATTACCTGTAGCAGTCTTTCAGGGCTGTCCTTTATCTGTGAAGAAATTTTCGAAAACTATCGTAAATCAAGTAAATGCTGTGTAATTTACTATAAAGTTTACGCACGTGTATTTTTGACATTTATTGAACTGATGGTGAATACTAATTCTAAATTTAAATTGGTTATACTGACAGGATAATTAATTAATGAGTGTTAATTAGTATTTAGTTCATTTCATCTATATTTTTATTATTGTTCTTTATTGTATTATGATTGTATTACTATTGTTTGTGCACTCTGTTTGTAACCTTAATTTGTATATTTAACTCTGCCACCGGGTAATACCCATTCGCAGAAAATATATACATACACATACATACATTTCTGTACAGGAATCTTCCCTATTACCCCTTATAATTTTAATTTGCACAATCCATGATGTTCCTCATAGTGGATGAATAGTGAATTTGAAGAGGTAATGTTCTTCAAATATGTTAGTTGATGCAGATGGTGACATTACAACTTTAAAAGGCCCTGGTTGTGGGAAGTCCAAACTAAAACACTCAAACACATCTAAATTCATGATATACTTACTTCAACTAAGTTTCATAAGATAGTATTAGCTTTGCAAATTCCACCATACAAAATCTGTTTACTAACAAGGTAGGTAACAGATTTTGTTTTTTTAATGTATTTGTTAGGCGGCGCCATGGCCAAGCGGTTAGAGCACTTGCCTACCACCTGGCGACCCGGGTTCGATCCCAGGGACTCGCATGTGTTATTCGTGGTGGACGAAGCGGCGACAGGGCGAGTTTTCTCCCGGTTCTCCGGTTTCCCCTGCCACTCATTCCACCAATTTCTCCATTATCACCTTTCCAATCATCGATTTCGCCTGCATTTCATGTCATCCTCTTCCTCACTATCATACCTGATGCTTCGCTGACTACCTGCTTCCAGGTCTTCACTCTGTCTGGTCAAGAGCCGGCACACAATTGTGGAAATCTGTATTGAAATAAAAATCTGTACCGAAATGCACTTTATTTCGATGCAGATTTCTATCAGCAAATGCACACATTTAAGAGTAGGTAGTAGACAAAAATGCTCTGTTGCACTTTAGAACTTACACTGAACAAAATCCAGCAGAACAGCTCATGAAGAACCAAAGCTTGCCGCTCAGCCGCTGCATCCCCCACCTCTGCCCAGTACAGGTGTCATTGATGGGATGCAGTACCGGAGGGTGGGTCGTGGACAGCGCCCCATGCCCTTTCGGCCAGTTACGCAGCCTTCCTGACCCGGGGCCGCTACTTTTCCATCAAGTAACTCCTCAATTGGTCCCCCGATACTTAACGAGGCTGAGTGAACTGCGTGCCAGATCTCCCAGCGGGGGGAAAAATCCCCATCCTGGTACCCGGGAGCGAACCCGGGTCCTCTGCGACAGAGGCAAGCGTGCTACCAACTGCGCTACGGAGGTGGTAAATTTAGTAATTTATGAAATGAAATTTACAAGTATTTATACTCCAAAGTTTGAATTGCTGTTTTCAATGAAGAAAGATTCATCAAAATTGGTTCAGTGGTTTTTGAGATTACCTCATAGCCACAAAGAATTGTTCTATCTTTATAATATTACTATAGATAGATTTGTTTTCAGTATTTCAATACATACAGTCTTGTTTTGGTTCCTGTGTTCCTCATAACAACATACAAAGATATGGCATGTATCAAGCCATAGCGTATTTTTAATCGTCTACTGCCATGATAGCCAATCCCGGAAGTTTCGTGTAACTACTAAAAAACATTAAAACTATTTTGGAAAGTAGTTAGTGTTGTTGTTACATATGAAGTCCTTAATTTTATAATAGAAACAGAAACCACTTCAAAGAGTCAGCATATGAAAGCAAAACATATAATTGCCCAACTAATCTGTTTACGATTAATCACGCTAACTAAACATAGCTTCTGTCATAGAATATTAATTAGTTCAGTAAACAGAATGCTGTCCAAGCACGTTTAATGGATTAATAGGCTTACAGGTACTCAAAGTGCAAACATAGCTTAAACTGTTTCCTAAATAAATTTTTGAAAATATCGCTTGGAGTTCATTGGTCAGTGGACGTTGTATTTGACTTGGAGTGTGTTTAATTTTAGCACACAAATATTGCTACCAATGGGCCGAGCCGCTGGAGTGGAAAGATATCTATTCTTCCTAAGCTCATGAAGTGTACGATGCTGTCAGTTGAAATTCTTCAGTGCAATGTATCAGTTCTATAATTAGGTTTTAGGTTATTCAGTGGTGGGGGACACCTCGCACACTGGCAGCTACATAGATCCATAACATACCGCAGGATGGTTATATGACTGCCACAAAGTTTTGGGGGTGACTTCTCGATCTATTAAATCTTTGGTGTCTAAGCCCGTGACGGAGTGCAACCTGGGGGAAGTGTGAGTGGAGTTTGGCCGGACCTGAGGAGAAACAACAGCAGAGGGTATGGTCCCTATCAGCTATAGCTTGAAACTTCCCGGTGGCGGCTCGTACAACCACCTCCTGAGTGCTTATACATCTCCTAGCGCACGCAGAACTAGGATATCCTCCCTCCCGATCTGGAGAACGAGTGTTTACAGCAACGAATGCACGCCAAAATTCTCGTCGATATTAGAATCCTGAAGTAGCAAACCGGATGAATGAAATGAAAAGAGAAATAGGAAATTCGGGTTACAACTATCTTTCCCATCATTCGCCTAGCGACTCGTGGAAACGCTTTTTGATTTAAGGGAATCCCGATATCAAATTATCTCGCGCCGTGCCGCGTGGATAGACCATTCACCTCTCACTAAAGTGACCCGAGTTCGATCACAGGCGACCGATGTGGGATTTGTTATGGACAAAATGGCACAGGGGTGGGTCTCCTCCGGGTTCTCCGTTTTCCCCTGCCATCTCATTCCACTGGTGCTCTATCTTCATTCCATATCTCGTCAGTGTCACCGTCTTCGGTACCGCATGTAGTAAAAGCGGGCGTTAGACAGTATCGCGAACAAAGCGGTCAGTGGAAAAAAAAAGCGGTCAACGTTCCTAAAATTGGCACACAAAGAGGGATGTGGGGTAGTAGTGGTGAAAGATCCGGTTTACAAAAATTGAATCTGCGAAAAAATAGCTTAGGTTAGGTTAGGTTAGGGTGGAGTTCTCCCAATTCTTCGCTGTATAGCTGAGATATTGAAGAATTCTTCTCAGTAACACTCCTCTCTAAATATGTGCTTCATATCGATGCTCAGATACTTCCAAAATATCATTGCACCTACTTGACAGTCTTCCACTGCTTTTCTAGGACTTCTCTTTCACACAAACCCATGTTACTACTCCACTTAATGTTTCTCTGCACTTTCAGTATGCATAAACATTGAGAAGATCACATGGCTTTCTCTTATTAGAAGTGTTTACTTCAATCAGAACTACTCGACCACTTACAATGAAACACAAGTAAACAATTATCTATTGCGTGTTATCTGACATGCAGTGTGCGATACATGATCGATTTTTTCACATCTACGAGTTCCCAAATCTACGAGTAAACCAGTTTGTTTAACAATGCTCTGGTCATTTATTTCACAAGATTGCTTTTGACCACTTATTTCGCTGGCCGCTATTTTCATACATTCGCGTTAAACACTAGCACTATATATTGGGTGGGCTATAATCCCTTTTACCTTAAACACAGAAATGTAAATGGAAAAAAACTCGGAAATATTACAGAAATCACTAATCTCTTTCCACAATCGTTTTAATTTGCGTTAAATTGTTTCATAAACGAATGTCCATTTAAGTGAGCCTGGTATTTCATTGATTTCAATTAACTAGCTATTTGACTCCCTCCCCTAAAGGACATGATCGGAAAATCCAAGTCATTTAATACGGTGCCATGTCCATGCTCTCTTTGAAAAAGATATCGTATCTGGTCTAAGTTCTTCCCTGTCGTGAAACATCGAGCTATAGAGTATTTTTTATGGACTGAGCAGCTGCGTCGCATTACGATGGAGCGAGGCAAAGGGTGGCGGGGGTTGATGTAGCAGTAAAATGTGAAGCCCTTGTGATAAAAACGAGCCAGCAGCCCAAGTGTCAACAAGGAGATCCAGTGGACAACGCTTGTATCTCTCACATCATGCCCATAACCAGGTTTCCGAATTACTACACGATAGTTATACCTCTCTTTGAATGTCCACTTAGAGCAGAAATGCTTCCCCGTACTGCAGTATGACAGGAATAACTGCTTTTGGATAAAGTCCAGTTGGACATGTGGCAGCAGAAATCAAATTACCGATTCAGCTGCCACATTTGAAAGTTGCTTTAATATACCGATGAGCGCATTTTTGTGACATTTTACAGCATGTTTATATTTACCACAAACTAATGCTGAAGTAATTGAGGTGGTAGATGGAGGAAGGGCATGTTGATCGGAGTGCCATTTTTCGGGAGAAGCATTCTTGAAGTCTCCGTATCTTTAAGGGAGAGGGAAGAAATTTTGAACTAGGTAAGTTTTACCATCATTTTAAAGGTGGTAATGTAATCTATATTCTATAGTAGGCACAGCCTATTAAGATACCTCCAAAAAACAAATTTTACATTTTTCCCCCATTATGGTGCAGTCTGGTTATATTTGGTGATATTCCATCCGTTAGGTTACATTAGTGCCGCCAACTGTTCGTAGCATATTGTGACTTTGGTGGGTGTAAACTAAAGAAGACAGATGTAGTCGAGATAAAGAAACACTTTTATTTCCGTAAACAGTCACTTTGTACACTCGTTGCAACAGCCAGAAAGTCTTTACCGATTCACCAACAGCACGGCTCCGAATTCGTAACACAAAAACTGTCCCTTCTCACACTTTACCGCTATTTATATCTCCCAGGCACTATTCTGGAAACTTCAGGAAAGTTCAGTTATTATTGCGGTGAAATACAAAGCAGAAAATTCCAGAAGTCTCTATCCCTTTCTCTCTTTCGGCAAGCGCCCCAACAATGCGGCCATTCTCTGTCTCTTCCCTTCGGCTCCTTTGCGGTAGTGCCGACAATAATGCGATGGGCGACAATATAACCATGGTAAAGTTACGCCCATAGCTGGTGTTATTGCCTCTTATGTTGCCAAAGAAGCCCTTGTTTATGAACGCTTTGCAGAGAGGTCAATTGATAGATTTCAAAACAAGATTCTGTACATATGCCGTATTAATTAATTAATCTGTGGACGTACGTAGCAGTAAATATATATTATGATATTTAGCGCTGGAGGTTATTTTATGCAAAAGCGTTATTGCAGAACAAGATTTGCTGTTTTGTTTTGTGGTAACGATGTTCAAGTTTTATTATCGTTTGAAAGCGTGATACTTTAATGCCTTTATCGTGTACGTTGGCAGGACTGGTTTTGCGTTACTCTCGTGTGCCTTTTAGTGTAATGTCGGCCATGTTGAACTCTTAGGAACTGCCGATACACTGTGTCCACTATAGTAGCAGGATTGTATACAAGCTATTTTCCAGGTGTTACGTTGATGTTGAGCTATTCGGATGTCTAGATTGTTACACGCGCTAATTATTTAGAATACAACAGATAATGTTATTGATGATTGGAAATGTCAAAGGCAGTTCGTCAATCTTATATCGTTATTCTGAGAACGACATAACAGGCAAATCTTTAGCTGTTATTTTACATTGCTATTCACCAAGATATTGTGATAAATTTTGTGCTGAACTCCAAGACCAAATATATGAATATTTCTAGGGTTCGAAAAATAAAGAAATACAAGATACTATGTTAGCAAACTGCGTGTCAGTTACCAACCATAAGCAAAGGAAGGTGCAGGGCTCTCAAAAGCCCCTAAATGGAACGTGGGATTGTTTTCTATCAGAAGGTGCAAGTATGTCGGACTCTGTGAAACTTTTTGGTCTGTCCATAAATTGCATTTATGATAAGAAATTTTTGTTCGATAATAGGGCGCAATACAAAGTAAAGTTTCGGCAACAATAAGGAAATGCAAGCAACTGTCCACATATGGGTGCACAGTACCCCCAAACAATGGTTCTGTGACGTAATAGTGAATTTTCCAGGAAGATTACAGCAGTGTATTGACATTAATGTCAGGTATATCGAGACGTTTTACGTGCAGTGAATCTCGTTATTAATGAATAAGGTATAAAAGCTTACTGTAAACCATTTTCTAAACCTCTTTGTATCCTATTCATTCATACTGCACTCTCTTAAAATTAATAGATATAAATGAATAGATGCAATAGCATTTTAAATTTAAACAATGTTATCGTGTAAAGTATATAAATAGTGATATAGCGTATTCTTTCCGTGATCCCTTCAAATAGTGATTGGCTATTGACTGTGCAATCCTAAACTAGCCGCAGGGAAATGTTACATTGTAATACCTTCGTGATCTGTTGCAATTCTTTATTTTATTTTCAGTTTTAACTCGGTGTCCAGTGGAGCAAACCAATGTCCAATCTAGTCTCTTTGAAGACCCATACGTAATTAGTTGCTATTTCCCACCTCCTCTTTCAGTCGGGTGTTGAATCAGCCCACAACCAGACAGTCAGTAATCTAGTGATGGACGCAAACAGGCGATTCCATGGCAGTTTCTATGTCATACCTTGAATTGTCTGGGAATGTCCTCAGAAGACGATCTTTATTCTGGATGTGTTTTGCATAAATGGTAAGCAGTACGAGATGGGCTAAAGCTTAATAAATAAAAAATTTGCATCTCGTTATCACAAATAATTTATGTCAAATACTTCTTTCTTTTGAGTGAACCATTTCCAGGGTATTTTTTTTTTTTTTTTTTTTTTTTTAATTTGTCAATACCTATACTTTTCTAACACAGGAATTTGTTATTCTTTTTTTATCTCTTGGCCTTGCAAAGAGAACGGAATTTCAAAAGCATCGCATGACAACGAAGTCTTAAACATTCGACTATTACTTAAATGTTACTGTATTCCCATATTATCCTAACACGTACTAGAAAAGAAGCAATAAAATAATTTCTGAAATGCCTAAATCAATTAAAATTCGAAACGTAGATGAAGAAGCATTTGCAAGAATAGTGTGTATAAAAGTGAGTATAGCTTTACACAAATTTGTGAACAGAGTTTCTCCAAATTGAGCTATATTAAAAGTATGTATAAAATAGGTTACGTGACGATCACTTGGTGGATCTTCTAGCGCTATGCACTTCGACTTTGTAGCCAAATATTGATAGACTTGTGAAATGTAAGCAGTCCTAATAAACAGACGTTCATTACACAAGATTGTAAAGTGCCTTCGTAAATCAAATGCAACGTCCATATGACCAAACCGTCACTGCAACACACTTGAATACTAAAAGACTGCCACAGTCCATCTAAAGTGGAAGAACGTAAATCTAATCTCTCTTTCGTAAGCATTGGACACTAGACTAACGATAACCTTCCCCAAAAAATATGTTGTCTTTATTAAATGGGTTGTTAGAACGTATACGCTGCGGTACTAGTGAAAGATGTGACTCTCATGGCCTGAAAGGTCATTCGGAAATTTACTGCAATGTCAACTAGCTCACACAGTGAGTGAATAACCCTACTGGGGATGATACCACATTTTAGTGCCATTTTCCAAACCATTAAGTCAATATTGACTGGATATCGACAGGCTATAGGCAGTAAACGGAATCATTTCTATAGCGGATAGACTACCATGCCTAATGTGCACAACAATGGACTTCCTTACTCACCGTTAATGGAATGCTCAGGAAGAGATGTGATCTAGTGTTGGATACAGACAAAGGCGAGTAGACAATGGAAATACGGCTGTTGTCTTTCGACCTTAGCCGGTATACATTTCCTATTTGAGCAACTCTGTTAATAAATACGTGAAGGAGGACTGACAGAACTTTCATACATGTACCAAACAAATGTTCGAGTGCACTTTGGGGGATTAACCCCAAGTGCATTTGCTTAGTAAGTGTAAGACCCTCAAAATTTGTATTTGCCCTAAAACAAGTGCACAGCTGAGTAAGACTTTTCATTCTCGTGGGAATAAAACGCAATGTGTTGCACTCACGACTATCTCTACTCTTATACTATTCTTACAAACTCTTATTCATCTATCTTCTTCATATTAGTCAATATAAACATTTGCTGAAGTGGTATTATTGCATATTTTCTTGTAGATGCAAGGGTATGTGGGAATAAAGTATTCTTTGAGGGATAGTCAAACCATTTAAAGCTGGTCGCTATATGAATGCTTTGAAATTCCTTTTTTTTTTTGCACGGCCATGAGATAAAAAAGTGAATAATGACCTTCCATTACTTCAAAGTTTAAGTACTGCAAGACTCACACAAATATCTCCGAAATAGTTCACTCCACAAAAAGTGCAATTGAACATAAATTTAACGATATCTAGGTTTTTGTACAGTTTTCTTAAAGTTTACTAGTTAAGCAAAACTCATCGAGAGTAAACAAGAATACATGAGTTATAGACAGAAAGTTCAAAATATACCTTCCATTTGCCATAAAAATATCTTAAACATATATTTTAATTAAAATTGTTAGTCATTTTTTAGAAAAAGAATTCCATGTAAAGGGAGTTTTGAGTGGAGGAATTTTCTTCAAAACTTTCGGATCGCATCCTTGAAGTATATTAAATTTAAATATCAGCTTTGGTTTCGACTTTTCGTTTTTGTGTTATGCTCAACACACATACTCACGCACGAGCAGACACATTCCCGCACGCGCACGTGCTTTTCTTTTGGATTCCGGAGGCCTCAAAATATATATTACGGGTGAAATCTCAACAAGGAATTTTTGGATCGATTACAGTTCTTTTCCTACTTAACTACAGTAAAGCAGAAATCATTCCCAAGAAGCACCAGTCTTTGCCTATTAATTATAATATGGTTAATCTCAATGTATTCCAAAAGCATCGAAAAATACGTTATCCTGGAGCCATTTTAATCACTCAAGCAAAACAGCGGTGTTCGATCAAGTACTATGTGGTCTCCCAAGATGATGGAAGTGACTTCTTCCTGGGTTATGCAGACATTGGATTTCGTAACCAAATTTTGGCTGACGCGAGTGAGTTCTGCCACTGTAATGCCTTTTATTTCCTGCGTAATGTTTTCTTTCAGTTCTTCCATTGTGTGCCAATTTGTTTAATACGCATAGTTTTTCGTTCAGTGTACCCCACAAGCAAAAATCAGCCACTGCTAGATCTGGAGGGTGAAGTATCCGGTTATCGTTCAAGATTATCACCAATGTCATCTAGCATTTTCTGTGTTAAAGCTGTTCAGGTGTGTTCTTGTTTTTACTGAGTACTGAACCAGTAGTTTCAAATGTATGTAGGGGAAACCGGGGCAAGTTGACGGTGTAAGCAGTTAACCATTTTTAATGAACTCCTTTTTTAAAGTAATTTCGGTCTCTTTGCATGTACTATTAGAATAGTATTTTTTGTATTGTGCCTATTTGGATACATTTATGTTTTAATATGATCAAAATAATTTATGCATTTCTAGAAAACCATGCAAAACTTTGAACAAGGGGCATAATAAGAATTGTAACAAAAGTTGGATATACTAGAAACTAAATACAGTACAGTAATTGTGTAATACGTTGTTAATATCTTATTTTGAACAGTAGGTAATTAACTGGTTATTTTATTGAATCTTGTAGTTCATAGTAAACCAATATCTTACAACAAATACTCCTTCAAAATGTGAGCAGTTCTTGCGCCACCATGTGTGGCATTTTCCATACTCTGTCCAGTCTTCTGATGGAGGATTCACATACATCTTGTCACAAGTAGAAAACTGCACTACTTTTTTTCGAAGTTTGAGCTAATGACAGTTCGGGTTTCTTACTTTTTTTTACACGAATCAAACTTCTGTTTCTTAGTAACGACTACTTTTTCTGCATCCGGAAGCTGTCGTTTTTGTTGCTTTAAATGTTCTTGTGCCTCCTTCTGCGATTCTTTCTAAACTAACATTTGTCTCATAGGTAAGCTCGTTAAGACACTTGTACATTGCCTATGACTCTTCAATTTTTACTTTCTCTACTGGTAAGTAGGGGAAGTATTGTATTCCACCCAAAAATTCGATGTAGAGATTTCACCGGAAATATACATTTTGAGACCCCCTGAATCCAAAAAAAGCATTTATAGAAAAAGGTCCGTGTGTGTGTGTCTGTGTGTCAGTCTGTGGGAAACGAAAAGTAGGTTAAAAACTAAAGTTGGTATTTAAGTTTAATGTCTTTCAAGGATATGACACGAACATTTTGAAGAAAATAGCCCCACCTTAAACTACACTTTAGATGAAAAACTTTTCGAAAATTTTGATTTTCTTACATTGGTTCTAACGATTTTGATTAAAACGTCATATGTTTGAGATATTTTTATGACAAATGAAATGTATAGCTTGAATTTTCTGGCTATAGCCCCTGTAGTCGTATTTACTCTGGACGACTTTTGCATAACTGGTAAACCGTTAGAGATAGACCAAATCATACTATACAAAACATATAGATCTTGCTAAAATACACAATTTATGTCCAAATAAATTTTCTTGTAGGGTGAGCCATTTGGGAGATATTCCTTATGCGTGTGAGTTTTGGAAAACAACTTTCGTGAAATGGAATATCGTTGTCCACTTTTTTATATGTTAGGTGTGCAAAGAGAACGGAATCTCAAAGCTTTAAAAGATTTGACTATCGCACAAAGCCTACTGTACTCTAATGTTCCCTTTACACCTACAAGGAAATAAGCAATAAGATAATTTGCACGAATGTTTATCTTAACCAACAAAACGATATAGGAATAAGAGTTTGTAAGAATGGTTAGTACAAAAGTAGAGAAAGTTATGTGAGTGAATTGTTCAATTCAGTAAATGCTGCTTATTTTCAGCAACATTTCCAACCTTCTTCCATAATAGGCATTAGAAATTTGGAGATAAATCTAAAGAGAACTCAAACATGACTTTTCTACGAGACCAGGTGCATCTGACCTTCCCCCTCCAGATTTCCCTGTCCTCGTTACAGACCCACGCTTCTATTATCGCATTGCAACTGTCAGCAGTTAAGTGGTAGATGTCATCCCTTACGGACTCCGCAAGACAATGCCCCCAAACAGTGCATTTTTCTAAGTGGACTACTTTCTGTGCGTGCTAGAAAAGGCAATAATGTGTAGAGAATAAACCCACACACCCTGGAACATCGTAAAGAATGTAGCCTTCAATAAATAGTATTACTAAAGGAAAGTTATGCCGTGTTAGATAGTTTCATAAACAGATGCGAAAAATATTTGTAACACGACGATAGGCAACTTCAGTACCTCCTTTCATAAAATTCGTAAGTAAATCATAGTGAAACAGTTAAGGAAATTGTTGTATGGTAGCACCAGCGCAACGCTATAAGTCCTACCGTGAAGAGCATCTATGTCGCTTACAGGGAAGAGAAATGTAGGTTTAAAGGCGCTCAACTTCGTGGTCATCAGCGCCCTTAAAGGTTCATTGCAATAGGTGTCGCTTACAGTCAAAACATTTCGGCCGAATGGATGTGTGGTACCGGGCGTAGATTCCCTTCGTACATACTTCAGAATCACTCTGCACTCCCCTGCATCGTGGACTTGGTGAGGGAGCGATCAAGAACCATGTACACTAAACAGAACTCCCACACCAACCAACAGTCACGGGCACTTGCTCAATATGACCACAGAGGCCCCCGCAGAAGAAAGAGATGAAAGAAGAAAGGATTCCCTTGGGCCTCCCTGGTAAGCGGTAATGCCACTCCCAACTTTTGCTCCATATTATACACCCCAACCCAACACCTACTCCTGTCTCCTTCCTGCATCCAACGTTCGGTCCATCCCGCCCTGGGTATACAGGAAGAAACCCTGCCAGCAGACACGAAAGCTTGTGTAGACTAAATTCCCCTTCTATACTGCACACATAAAGTCGCACTAACCGGCTAGGTGCCGTACCTGTACGACCTGCTCTCGGATGCTGGATGTCTAAAGACGACAATTAAGGAAAGCAAGGTGTTCAGCTGCGTGATTATGCATATTGTGATATAAGTTTTGATGGCGCATTTACGACATATTTCATGTTGCCCCATGTTCACCAATATCACAACTAATATTCGGTCACATGTAACGAACATTGGCCAAATCGCTTTCGCAGTTAACTGGTTGTAAATTACGTAATGGTAGTTCATGATAAAGAACCTATTTTTAAATTTTCGATGCTGCATGTAATCCAATTATATGCGCCATTCTCTCCGCACGTCTTTTATACTGTCTAAACTTCAGGTTGGGTCTATTTTGTAGCTTCAGATAGAATGATTTTTAAATCCACACGCTTTCTTCCAGATGTTCTCAGTAGTACCTTTTGTCTTTATACCCAAGAGTCATAAAGTACAAGACCATGTTGCAAATGTGGATTCAATATGAAAGGGAAAAAAACACCTTCAAAAGCTCTTTCATCATCCTTTGCTTCACATTTGCACACACCAAGAATTTTTCTGGGAACAAGGTTTATGTTCCCATTGATACAGGGCGTCTAAACTTTCTATTTGGGTTTTGAAAGCATATGTAGAGTTTTCTGCAAATTGGGTAATATGGATCATGGAGTTGTGTGTGAATAAATGAATAAATAATTGAATAACTGAATAAATGTTTACACTGAGATAATATTTGACCCTCTTTCAAACATACCGTTCTATGGGACGAAAGTTAAAATAAAAATGAATGCTAGGATAAATGTTCAGTACATAACCAAATCGAGTTGTATTGTTTGTTGACGATGCTCTTCAATTTTATCAACAAATGTTTGAGCTATTTGAATCCTCTGTTCTTCGCCAATCCTGTAGCATATTTCTACGACAAGCAGTTATATTAAACCCACTTTTCCAATTAGATATTCCAGGTACTGTGCAAATTAAACATATGCTTTGAGTGCATTAGTTTTTATCTTTTTAGGTTCTGGAAAAATGTGGATCAATATGTACATCATTTGCATACCCTTGCTTATAGTTATTTAGAGTAGCGTGTTTTCAGAGTGGCACTTTCAGATAGGAGAGCTACAGAAAACGTGACGCAGAGTGGGTGGAAGTGTTGCTGTATCGGAATTTAATTCTGCTAGGCCAATGACTTCGCATTACTTAGACCAATGAATCGCACATTGAGGAGTGGAGCAAAATATAGGGTCTATTTTACAACCGTTGTTCATTTTGCAGTGTAGTTACAGCTATGCAAGAAACATTACGTAGTAAATTGTATGATTAGTTTGTGGTAAAACTGTTAGGTGTACAGATAGAGTAACATACTTAAGTGGATACATATTAAGGTGACATTTATCAAACTATCTGCACTTATACCCCTAATGTGTGTATGTGTACGTATGTGTGTGTGGGCGTGCACGCGTCCATGTGTGTTTGTGTGTGTGAGTTGAGAATCTTTCAGATATATGAGAGATGTTTTTATTTATTAGATTTTCTCAAAATTGTTCTGACCGGATTGATAAGTATACTACACGTTTAAGGTATTTATATCAAATGAAAGTGCGGGTATCTTGAATTTTTTATATCTAGAATTTTTAAAATTACGGGTCTTTGGAAGTATTTTTATAATTTGGGTTATCACAAGAGATAAAGATTACGGACTACATGAAATATGTGTTTCTCGTCTAAATGCATAATTTATGCCGTCTTTTGTGACATTAGCCACTCATGAATTATTCATTGTTGTTGGTTTTAATTTTCAAGTACCTTATACTTTTTGAAGTTGTATGTCGATAATCTTTTATTCTTGTGGTTGTGCAAGGAATATGTAATTCCAAAGTCAGCATCGTTTGTGCCTTCTCTGTAATGTAACCATTTTTGCAAACAATTCCTTGTGCATCAGGCAGTAGTTTATAGAAAACTCGTAAGAGAAATGAATGTGAATGTAAATGACATCTATATACAGGTACTTAAGGCAATGAACTGGTGAACATTTCTGAAAAATGCTAATTTTTATTTTTTTACTCATCATCCTTACTCCTTTATCCTTCATTTCCCACATTGATTTCCTTGTTTTCAGCCATAATTACCTACTGTGACTTTCAAATGGGATGGTGTTTGTCGTTGAGCGCTACCAAACAAGTGAGCAACTAAACAGAGCCTTGCTGTGTTGTTATTCTTCATCCCCCTTAAAAGGGCCTCAATACGAGCCGAGTGAATTCGTGTAAAATAAATGCCATTTGAGCCAAGAAATTTTTTTTCAACTACGAGGATGGTAAGGAATACCATCCATAAACAACAGCAACACTTAAAGGTTCATTATTATATACTTGTGATTGGACAGAAATGGAATGTAAACTGTTGAGACGATGGGAGTAAAAGAGTTGCATTAAGCCAGGCAAGGCATTTGTTAAAGTCAAGAAAGAGCAAACAGTTCACTTTCCTGTTAGCCTGTAGATCGTTGTATGTGAGCCGTACATATCTATGATTGTTGTTTGTAATGGGAAAGGACATTTATTTACCCCAAAGAGAGTAAATAAGCACGCAATTGCTGCTTAAAAGCTTATGTTCTGTGCTGTTTAATAGAGGGCAAATGTCTTTTAATGGGAAATTAATTGCGAGTCAAAAACTCAAAGTAGTATTTTAAGGCCTACACATTTTTAAATGACGCAACTCGATTTGAAAAATATTCAAGCTAAAGCGTGTGATGTAGGTTAATCAAGTGAATCTCGCAGTGTTTGTCCAGCCCAGAAAACACCCAAGGCCTGCAGAGAGTGTTACAAATTCAAGTGACTGACAAACCAGAAATGTATTCGCCTTTTATAACCAGGTGAATTTCAAACAACGCAGAAAATAGCTTACGCTCTTAGAACTAAAAAGCACATCTTGGTTTCGAAATTGATCTAGTTACAGAATTTTCAGAGGGCCAGGATTAAGGTGAAAGAATACAAATGCTGGATGTCAATTCATGAATAGAGAAGAATGACATTGCTACGGTAAGAGTAAAATTCTTGTAAAATTCAGTTCCATGGGATTAAAACAACAAACAATTCATAAAATGTCAATTATTGTATGGAATTTATGAAAACACTTATATACTGTGCTAAATTTTTTAAACAACCGCAAAGTTATAAAGTTTGAAAAATAGGTTTGCGTTCCCATATGGCGTCAGGTAGCGTTGCATGTTTTGGATAGTGTGCAAGTGAGAGGGAAATACAAAAGAGGTGAGCGTAATGATGTGCTAACAATGGGCACGATAATTCATCTCAGAACTCTTCCTATTGAAACAATATATGACCGGTGGTACTTAAGGCAAAAAATTCCAAACTGTAGGACAGTTTGGCAAATAACATAAATGATTTAGCAACATTAGGTGTTTACTTTTGCATAAGTATTAAAAATTTAACATTTATCACAATGTGAAACTAGAAGACTAATATTTTACTGTGGAGAACTTAAAAAATGTATTCGTATCTCAGATAACAGAATTATTTTCTTATTTCCAACTATAGAGATTTAAACTTCATGTGTATCTTAGAGGGAATGGGAATGGGAGAGATACGGAGGGGGTTCGGCACTGTATCCAGGTTTATTACACCTATGTCCCCAAGGGGGCGCCCCCTGGCGGAAGGATGAGGTGAGAGAAGACATCTAACTGGTAGATCCATGCTAACGGCACGGACATTGACAGTGGTCCCTTAGGTTTTCTAAGTTTGACGACACCTCAAGGTGTTTAGGTTGTCCGGGGTTATTTCAGTGGGATATCGGCGCGCGTCCAACTCAAATAATCCCTGCCAATATGCACCTAACGCCTTCGCTGACACTTGCGACCCTGAAAGTACTAACGGGATGAAGGATAAATGAAATGATTAATGAAACAAAATAGAAAGACATGCAGCATTCGCCTAGCGACCCGGGAAACCCCCGTTAAAACATAGGTCAGGAAGGTCAACCACGAGAGTCTAACACGCAATTGCACACGTTATCGCGTAGACATCTTGCCTATTTAGAGCGAAAAGCGCATGCAGAAAAATTAAACACAAAATAAAAAAATTCTGATGTGCTGTACTCACATGACTTTCTCTACTCTTGTACTAACTATTCTTACAAACTCTTATTCCTATATCTTCTTCGTGTTAGTTAAGATAAGCATTCGTACAAATTATCTTATTGCTTATTTCCTTGTAGGTGCAAGGGGAATATTAGAATACAGTAGGCTTTGTGCGATAGTCAAATGTTTGAGATTCTGTTGTCTTTGCACACTTAACATATAAAAAAATGAACAGCGATGACCCATTTCACGAAAGTTCTAAGTTTTCCGAAACTCACACACATAACAAGGAATATCTCCGAAATTGTTCACTCTACAAGAAAATTTATTGAGACATAAATTGTGTACTTTAGCAAGATCTACATGTTTTGTATAGTATGATTTGGTTTATCTCCAACGGTTTACGACTACAGGGGCTATAGCCAGAAAATTCAAGATATACATTTCATTTGTCATAAAAATATATCAAACAATTGACATTTTAATCAAAATCGTTACAGCCATTTTCAACAAAATCAAAATTTTCGAAAAATTTTACATGTAAGATTTGGTTCAAGTTGGGGCTACTTTCTTAAAAATCTTCGTGTCGTATCCTTAAAAGACATTAAACTAAAATACCAACTTTGGTTTTTAACCGACTTTTCGTTTCTGAGTTATGCTGTTCCACAGTGACAGCACATAGACACACAGAAACACAGACTCACAGACACACACACATACATTCTTTTTTTGGATTCAGGGGGTCTAAAACATATATTTCCATTGAAATCTCGACATCAAATTTTTGGGTGGAATACAATACTTTCCTTACCAGTAGAGAAAGTAATAATTACAGAATTTAGAAATTGAACCGTACGCTGCCTTAACTTGACTTTATGTTCATGTGGAGGAAATACAGATAGGGTGCGAGTTTATACGGACTTTTCAGTAATAATTGGAATCACTTGCTAAAAGCTACTCTTGTATTAAATCAAATCTGTCACATTAACTCCTCTATCCTTTGATGTAATCAGAGGGGTGCTATGTTAAAAATATAGCACACAGCTAAATGTGTTCCAGTGATGTGCATGCATTATCCAGAGTGTAACAGCAGATAATCCTTGTGCATCATATTGGTAGCACTTCATTATGGCGTGTATTGGCTTTTAGTCGCTTATTCTAACCACTGGTATTCATTACCAGCGTGTGCTATTACATGAGCCATAGACCCTGCCGTGTTACAAAGCACTAATGTACACAAGCTACCAACTTTCGAGAAGGTTTTAAGCTGCTGCATCATCCCCCAACATCATTTCCTAAAGCAGCATCCGCGTGCTATATCATGTACTGGCAATAAATAATGGCGAACATATTACGTTGCTGCCTACTCCCTTGGGAACTCTATCTGCATGCTTGCCATGATTCCTTCGGGAAGCAGGCAACAGGTCGATACTCGGATTTTCTCATTTAGAGTACCGCCACTCTGCAAATATGTTTGCAAGAAACCCAACTTCACATGTATTATTTATTGATTTAGAAAACATTGGTATAATCTGCAAATCAAATGAAATTGTGGAAAATGTTCTGTAATGTAGGTAAAATACTTCAAATTCAAGATATCTCAACCCCAGAAATGGATACTCAGCAAGGATTTCAAGCACGTGTGTGTGTCTGTCTCTCTCTCTCTGTGTGTGTGTGTGTGTGTGTGTGTGTGTGTGTGTGTGTGTGTGTGTGTGTGTGTGTGTGTGTGTGTGTGTGTGTGTGTGTGTACGCGCGCTGACATGCAAGCCAACAGCACAAAACAAAAAGGTGGTTAAAACCAAAGCTGGTATTAGAGTTGCATAGCTTTCAAGGACGCGACACAGATTTTGAAGAATATTCCTCCATACTCTTCTTCTTTTTTCCCTCTTATGTAGGACTTACAAGCCAGACGTTTGTCGGGGAGCACAGGGACCTCTGGACCAGACAGAGTGAAGATCTGGAAGCGGGTAGTCAGCCAAGCACCAGGTATGAGATTGAGAAAGAGGATGATACGAAATTCAAGCGAAATGGATGATTGGAGGGATAATGGAGCAATTTGTGGAATGAATGGCGGGGGAAATTGGAGAACCCGGAGAAAATCCGCCCAGACGCCGCTTCGCTCACCACGAATACCACACTCGTGTCACACCTAGGTGGTAGACGAGTGGTCTAACCTCTCAGCCACGGCGCCGCCATTATGCTTCCAGACTCAGAGAAGGACAAGGAATAATCTTGGCTGGAGAAAAATTGCCGGGAATCGAACTCGGGACCCCTTGCACACTAGGCAGGTGCTCTACCAACTGTGTCACGGGGCCAGCTCCTCCATTCTTGAAGGACGGTAACTTTCGAGGGAACAGCATTCTGTCTACCTTTCTGTTCCCTTTTTGCTGTAAAATTTATTTTTAAAGAATGCTGGCAAAAATTTTCTGACCTTTGATCTTGAACTTGTGCATGTCAATATTCCTTTATCGCAGTTTCACGGGCCCGCGGCGAGGGTAAAAAAAAGGATTCAGCTCCGTAATTGTATTGCAAAACATGTAGAAGGGGTGGGGAGGAAAGCATTACATTTAACTGCTTGAATAAAGAATAATGTCTTGTTAAAAATAAAATAACACGTATGTTTGTTGTTTGTCGCTATTAATACAGCTCAATTACATTTTCAAAATAGACCTATGTCGTCGTCAATAGCTTAGAAATAAATCACCGCCTACCTTTCAATAATCAGTTTTGGTTCAACAATGTATCTTTGAACATGTTTCGAACTGCTAAGGACTATATTTTAGATTTTTAGTATTCTATGGACTTGGTGAAATATTGTAAGCCCAGAGGACACAACAAATTGTAAGTACTCGTTTTGTAAATTACAACTTCCAAAAATAGGTGAACCTCAATCCCATAAAAAGTTAAGTGGCTCAGAATATAGACAAAAAATCCTAAAGTAAACCAATAAAATTAGGGTGTTAACTGGAAATTGTAAAAAGCTAGACATTAACGAAAACAAACAAATTTGTATAGTGTAATTTTACGAGTGAAAGTACCAGTAGGGTTGACGAAGTCAATAACTTCAGTCCATGTAATTCAAGAGGATATGAAGGAATTGAATTTGTTAAACCATGTAATGATCCGCTAAACGGGTTATAAACGACGCAACGCAAGACTACATCATACTGTGCTTTTCAAATGGGATGGAATTTGTCCTTGAGTGCCTCCAGACCGGTAACCAATCTTAGTCCTACTGTGTTGTCATATTGCTTTCCACATATCTCATTTGGGTGTAGATCAGAACTCTTCCCATTTGAAAAACACAATAAGACATTATATAAATACAAAATATCGACGAATACTGTGATTCTTGTAGGCTCTTTGGAAAGAGATCTACCTTAATCACAGAAGGTTACAATGACTGGAAAAATGCAAATCAACGTATGAAAGAACATGAAAATTCTTATGAACATAAATGTGCAATTGCGACAATGATCGCAAGAAGGAATACTGAAAGAATACTTTAAACACAAGAGGAAATTAAGTACTGGAGGGAAGTTCTATAGCCTATAGTAGCAACAGTAAAATCCCTCGCTATGCGTGGTTTGCCGTTTAGATGCACAGATTAAATGTTTGGCTCTAACAACAGTGGAAAATCTATCATGTCATTAGAACTGATTGCACAGTTCGACCCATTTTTCGCCAAGCACAGAAAGAGATGGAAATAAAGGAAGTGGACCAACATCGTATTTGTCATCAGAAATTTGTGATGAGTTCATTAAAATAATGCCCCTGGAGATGATAAATTGTATACTAAATTAAGTAAAAGCAGTTAAGTACCTCTCTATAATTTTAGATTCAACTCCTGACATTAGCATTCATCATTCGATACGTACCTGATGACTCACCAGTAGAAAGGTTTGTGAAGTTTCTGCCTAACTGTGGTTATAAGTCTGAAAACCTAGCAACAGCTGTGATAGAAACTTTGAATGACCTTGATTTTCATATTAAAAATTGCCGTGCTCAGTCCAATAATAACGCTAGTAATATCTCAGGCACTCAGGTCTTCAAGCACGAATTAAAGATTTAAATCCCCTTGTTGTGTGTGTTCCATGCTCGGCTCATTCTCTCAATCTTGTTTGTTGTTCGACTGTTGGATGGCCGTAGTAAACTTCCTTAGTGTTATTCAAGAACTATATAACTTTTTCTCATTGTCTACATATAGTTGGAAACTTGTTATCTCATCTGAAACAAACTCTACGAGGTTAAAAACCTTTTCACAGACAATATACTCAGCCAAATACGAAAATCTATGACCTTGTGTGGTGAAGATACATACAATTACGATATCTCAAGGTAATGTAGAGTTAAGTTGCAATATGATGAGCAAAGGGAACATTTTGTGTTTTCTGGCAGAGATAATTACAGAGTAAATGTTTTCAATGCTATTATTGATAGGCTGCGACAAGAACGGTGTAATGCATCTGAAGGACTGTTTGCTAATTTTGATATTCTTACTAAGCTCTGATGTCATTGCTTTGTCTGTACAAAACAATCCATAAGAAAGGCTTCTTGGATGTTTATCCTAATTTTGGTACAGTGCTACGTGTATTATGTGTAAACCTATAGCAGATGTTTCAGCATAGAGATCGTTTTCAGTGCTCAAGACAGCTAAAAATTATCATCGTTCAACAACACGTCAAGAGAAACTAAACGCTTTGTCAATTCTTTGCATCGAGTCTGATGAAGCTGTCATATCAACTTCAATGCCGTCCTGAGCGTTTTCTCTATGAAGAAAATACATATGAAATCGTTATAAGTTACAAGTAAAATGCACGTATTTTCATTCCTCGTTTTATTTAAAACAAACTCATAATGACCTGTATAATGGCTACTTACATTGTTTGGGGAAAATTGGAGGCGGAAAATTTTAGCACTGCCTAGGGCCGGCGAAATACCTAAATCCGGCATTACCTGTATAGGCATTTTTGTAGTATACTGTACATTTTCGTTGCCATGTTAAATGTTCACGGGACTCTATAGCCACTTGTGAACTCACTGAATGCAAAATAATCTAGTTTAATACAGAAGAATCAGCCATATGAATGAAACATATATTGGAAACGCAGATGGATTGAAGATGGGCATTCCTGATGTCAGCCCTCCTGTCATCCATTGGACTGGGAAACGATATATAGAGATATGTGAACTCAAGAGCCGGCCTGCGCAAGGGCTTAAGAAGAAAACAGAACTGCAGGATACATATCTCCCTATTAGCACTGCAGAGGCGCAAATCTACTGCCAGAGACCTACAAAATGACGTACGAACAATTGGAGTTTCTGATTTCTGATGAGACGATAAAAAACAGCCTGGTAAATGCAGAGTTGGGATCTAGAATCCCTGTTAAAGCCCCTTGTTTGACAGGACAGAACAAGGAAGCCCGGTTGAGATTTATTCAGGAACACGTCAACTTGCAACTCCAGCAAAAGGGGACTGCTCTTTTCACAAACGAGTCAAGCTTTAAATTGAGGGTGGGTCTCGGACAGAGCTTCTTGTTGTTCTTCCACAGCGCATGCGTGTCGATGTTTACATTAACGGCATTATCCTTCAACATGTGTTATCCTTTACTTATGGAATGGACCCTAATTTTCTTCTGCAACACGATAATGCTAATCCCCATACAGCATGCAGCATGAAGGATGTCTTACAAGAATACCCAATTCGGGTAATGAAGTGGCCTGCATACAGTCCTGGCCTCAATCCGATTGAAAGCCTGTGGGATAAGCTGGAAAAATGTGTTCATAAGCGGCCTGAAGAATGGGAGAAAATACCACAAATTCCCATTAAATGTCTGGTGCGAAGTATGCCAGGAAAGTGTTGTGCAGTTTATTGCAGCTCATGGAAGACACATTAAGTACTGAGTGTTGAAATAATCACGGAAACATTGATAATTAACAATTTAATCATGTATGTTAAGTAGATTTTCCGGGCTTGTGGGCCGTGGTCGAGTTGGAATGCCTTCCTCCGACGTTTCGCTGAAAACTGCGTCCAGCATCTTCAGGGTCGACCTCTGTTATTTTGGTCTAACTTAGCGGCTGCACATAAACTAAAATTCACTGCAAACTTTCATATTACTGATCATTTTTGTTTCTTTTTAGTGTCCTTGGTAACATAAATTTTCACGATCGCTTGTTCTCATGAATACCAACATGTGATTATCGCTAACAAATCTTTTCTTAATAAACAGATCTCAAAATTATATTTTCAAAATGCCGGCAAATGGGACGTCTCTGATCCTGGTATAAAAGAGAAAGCTTCCCGTGTCTCGGGTTTTCTTTTCTTCTTGTTAGAATCCCTATTATAATTTTACATAGTTCTTCAATCCACAACTACAAACTATCAACAATTGCATTGTATCAAGATCTGCTTAGGAACATTGGTTTAAACATGCGTCCCTTTAATTCTTTTTGAGCAGTGTATGTTTACATTTGTTTGATACTTTGACATATCAGCACTGTCAATATTGTAGATCATTTAGCCGCAGGGTGCACCACGGGAAGGTAGATCTACTTTGCACCCCTTCTCTAAATTTCCAGTATCTTGATACTTCAGAAGACCCAAATATAGCTGGGCATCCATCACCTGATTTTTATGTTCAATTACTTTGCCATTAGACAAATAAATATTTATATTTATTTCGGATTGCGATTTAACTTCGTCATATTCATAATTTACAATTTAGCTTTACCATTAAATGCAAAAAAAAAAAAAAAAAAAGTGTGTCTAATTTAATGGTATTATGGGATAGCTTCAAATATTATATATTGACACAATCCACTTTTTATAAATAAGGTTTAAAATGTAAGGTTTGTCTTATAAATAATCTGAAATGTCAATTCCTGGCTCAAACTTCACCTGTGTTTATCTTCGTTCAGTGTTAGTGTGCATTTTGCATCAAGGAAAGGAGGCACAGGAAATTCCCTGCAATATACACCACATTTTCTCGGGTGACGTTCTTGTTGAAATATGAACTGATGCTTAGGAAATACATTGCGGAACTGCTGCTGGCAAAGCTCATATTTTACTTTCGGTCTAGCATATAATCCGTGGAGACTGTCCCAGTATCTTTACTTAATTAATGGGACTTCACACAGACTTCCCTATGGGAGCTTTTCTCTCATTTGCGAAAGGAACTTAAGCAAGAAACTTCTGTAACTGTATTGTTCTCTTTTTATGAGTATTGCGGATGTCATTTCTAAACCGTTCGAAGCTTATATCTTGCGTTCTATAAATCCTGTAGAATTTCCATCTTTAGCTTGCTTTGTAGTACTAAATTATTTATTATATCCTTTCCACTCTCCCCCACATCTCCTATCTCACTACTCCTAACCCCAGCGCAACATCCCTTCACAGGCCAAGGCATCTTCCACCGATGCACACTACAGGCGTTATGAGCGGGGTGCAGCACTGGAGGGTGGGACGTGGTCAGTGCCCCGGGTCCTCCCGACCAAGCTGCTACTTCTTGATCAAGTAACTGCTCAACTGGCCTCTCAGGGACCTAACAAGGCTGAGTGCATCCTTGCCAGGCGTTATGAGTGGGATGTAGTGCTGGAGGGTGGGACGTGGTCAGTTCCCCGGGCCCTCCCGACCAAGCTGCTACTTCTTGATCAAGTAACTGCTCAATTGACCCCTCAAGGACCTAACAAGTTACAAAAGAAATACCGAAATGAGCATTCAATACCACCACCCAAAACTCCATTTACATGATTTTCACTGTGCAGTCTTTGTACACTATTTTTACAACAGTCTATTTCTCTTCGCTTTATATTAATCAAGATAAATGTTTGCATAAATAGTTCTATTATATTTCATTACATTACATTTGCGTTAAGCTACATATATTTCTTTATAGTTATTAGGCGAAATTCAATTGTTTAAGCGAGAGTCAAATATTTGACACTCGGCATTGAAAATTTAGACCAACAATAAGGAACACTTTCCTAGTCCATAATGGAAAAATATTATTTTATATAAACTATATTTAAAACGAAATGTATAATCTTTGTGCACTATTATGTCATCTCTGGCGTTATGTAGGACAAAAAGGGCCAGAATGCACAGGAGTTTAGAGGCTATTTGCCGAATTATTTGGCATTCAAATACTCTAATCATCGTTCTTCCAATCAAAATTGAAGAGCAGTTTCGAGGAAATAAGGGAACAAGATTTTTCACGTAATTAATAACATGTAGAAGAATAAATCATCTGAAAACACTTCGTCTTGCATCCTTGGAAAATTCTAAACTGAACACCAGATATGGCACTAAATCGATTTTAACTTTTGACATATGCTGTTCACACACGTGTTTTTTATAAATTATTTTATTTGTGCATCCTCAAAATTTTCATTTTTCAGAAGAAACCACTGCATCGAATGTTGTGCTGGAATACAATACTTGATATCCATAATGTAATCAACACTCCGCTTTTATCATCCGCAGTCCTAAGCTCCTTTTTGTAAGAAATTATTATACTGTTTTATTTTCTATAAAATAAACCTCACCTACAACATATTAAATATATTTGTATGAATCGAAATACGCATAGCTTGACTTTTCCATGAATAGTTTGTGAAGTGTTCATCCTGAATACTTTCTCTCTCCCTCAACCTCCCCCACCCTCTCCCTCATACCCTCCTCCCTGTTCTCCACCCTCTCTCCCACCCAACCCCACATCCCCCCCCCCCCTTTTCACCTCAGCACAGAAGTTATTATTGACGATTTCCGATAAGAAAACTTCAGCTTATGCTTCTTTCATTATACATTGATTTTAACATGCTGTGGCAAAATGACAAAATCATACAATTATTTTTTATCACTTACTGCCTTCTAAAATGTTATCACAAATACACAGTCTACAGTCATCCCTGCTACCACAACTTAAAACTGTTACTTCTCGTAAACTTGCCTCATTTATTTCAGTGTCTTTCTCCCCTTTCTCTGTTTCTCATGCACTAACTACGACGATGCGATCACTCGACGCTCGTGAAATCTTCTTCCCGACGACCGGCGTAACGTTCACGACGACACACAGACACGCACAGCTGTCTCCCACTCATGATTAGATCATGTCTGTAACTCTAACTCTTCCTGCTGTTGACTCGCCTCCTGATATACAAGAGGTATTGTCGCACGGACATTTCTCAATGTCCACAAACGCACCGCCGGTGACGCAGTCAGAATTTTCTCGACGGCTCCGGAGGAAAACTCTTTTTATGTAGCCGATTCGTTATTGTTAGTGACGTGTTCGCTCGCGTAAGTGGTGTGAGGAAGGTCGACCTTGCGCCTTTGTTTGCTCGCCGGACTGGCACGATGCAGTGGAGGCCCGTCCGTCCTTTGTTGTGCGCCGATCTGGGTGACTCGATTTACTCGTGTGTAAAACAGCTTCTGCGGGACGAAATTCCAACACACCGGTGGCGCTTATGTGGTCCTGGCAACTGACAGTATCACTAAGTAACTAAATATTTATTTCCCCCAGAATTTCATTTATTTTACTCATCAATAACTTTGGGATTAAAGGGCACAAATGCGTTCATTGGTAACAAAAACTACCTTACGATATGCGAATGGTTATATGAGTTGTTTTCTGTAACCTACCTGAAAGCAGGTATACGTTGCTTGATTTAAGATTATTTCTACCTGAAAGTTATTATCGTGAATAAAGACTTATGGATACTCGTATATAATACATGATGTTAAGCTGTAAGAAGATTATGGACCTGGAATTGTTATCTGGGCTAAAATTCACACAGCAATATCTATTGATTTTGCTACTAAACAATGTTAGGCTCATTGGGTCATTCTTCATGGTATTAAAAATTAAACACTTTTAATTTCATAACTGCAATCCTTCGTATTCGTCCTGCGTAATGCAGATAATGCATGTTCACGTCCATGGAAAAGGAATGTGTTTACATTGTTGTAGATAAGGTCAATAAAGTGAAATGATTACACTTCGTGATTTATAGTTTCAAACCTTCAGTCAATAAAAAGTGGTAATGCAATTGGAATTCCTGGTTACACAGTTGCTTTTACTTATTTTTAATATTTGCACACAGAACGTTATCAGAATTTAGATAGCTGATTAAAAGGATTGCTTGCTTTCGGATTATCGCTTTCTCCACTCATTAAGCATTATTAGTTTAGATAGTTGGCTTTATGCAGCTGTTTACACAATGATATGTTCTATAATAATGGTTTTCTGTATTTGAAATAACAAGATAAATTGCTAAACACCATAAAATGGATTACCACTGTGATTTTAGTCACTTGTTTTAAATCTGTATGTTTTATAAATATATTATTTACAGGGATACTCCAATATTTACTTCGGGGAATATTGCAATGACTGATTCAGCAAACATTAGCATGCTAATGAAAAATAATCGAAAAATGAGTTCTGAAAACTGCATCTTTGTCCACGCTAATCATAAACGCAGTTCTTTTTTTCTTTTTTCCCGTTTTCTTCCTTTGCCACTGTAGTACTAAAGGTTAGGTGCACCAAAATTATGGATTTTGAGTGTTGAAACAAAAGAGACGTATTTTGAAAAACATGTGTATGTGAACGCTTATAAAACAAAATCGGAAATTTGGATAAATAGTTCGCGTTTAAATCAAATATCTTTGAAGGGCGCAAATAAAATGTGCCCAGAACACTGCGGCTTTCCCAAAATATTGTTTAAGTACTAAACATTAAAATTGCAAGCCTTATTATTTCGAAACTTACTCTTTCACAATTTCCATCAGAATATAAAAGTGTAGATCCCGGGATATGTATTTGGTTCCATCCCTACAGGTTCAGGTGGTCTTCTTACCGCGGTGGTAGCCTTGTTGCTTACCAAGCGGGAGAACCGGGTTCGATTACGGATAACGGCGCGGGGATCATCTTCCGGTGTGGGAAGTCACGCATAACTGTCCGAGAGGAACTGGGTACTGACCACGTCCCACCTCTAGTACTACATCCCACTTAAGACGCATGTGGTGGACAAAGATGGAGGACGCAGTAGTAGGGTAAGAGGCCCTGGTCAGGATGGGCTGTTGTGCCAGGAGTTTACGTTTTGCAGCTTCAGATGGTATTTTACAAATCCTCTCAGTGACCAAGCATCTGGGTCTATTAGAAACTGGGACTAATTTTTTAGGTGAAAATGACAAACCTTTCAATTTCTGGATTGCATCACATAAATATTAGACAAATCCCTGCAAATCGTTTGGGGCAAACATTTTTCCCGATCCGCCACTTTTATAAGTCCAGCGACTTGTTTGCGCTACCTATTAGCCACATTGGTCCAGCACACTCCCCCTTTCAGTATGTTTTATCTCACTTTTGCATGATTGTCTATGAAATATATTATTTATATTTCAGTTTTCCTCTGATTTGTATGTAAATTTGCATGCACAATCTCAAACGCTCTGTCTAAAGATTCAAATAAGCATGCAATTTGGGATTGATTCACTCATTAGCTCACAAGAAATATTAATTTTAACATAAACAACTCCATAAACACAAAACTGTATTTCCCTACAAGTAATAGCATCAGCTTCAAACAAATATTTCGTTTAACTGTAGCTGACGTGACGTATGCAAATAAATATTGTGCAGGTGTAGCAAGGAAGAATTGTGGGTAAAATGTAAAACCGTGCACTTAAAACACGAAGCCACTGCATGAGCGAAAAGACGAACGGATGTCACACTTTCTGCTTGTCATGCATACTCCAACTGTGGAGGTCAGTAGAATACCTTCCGAAGCTTGGGGGCGGCATAAATGGAAGCGGGTGTACCAAGGCGTTTGTAGCTCCATCGGTGCGCCATGTTGGTAAGACAACTTCCTACATCCCAGTAAACTCTATTTTCTCTCTTTTCTTATGATGTTTAATCATAAAACCTCAAAATTTAGAGTACTTACAATACTCAAGTCATTTTAATGTGCATTGTTTTGGAGAATTTTAGATTGCTTTGAATGTTGCCAAAATACTTGTTTAATGCGTGTATGGGTATTTCACAACGGAGCGCTAAATAATCGAAAGACATAGTAATTTCTAAGGAAACTTGCTGGTTACAATTCACCCAAACTCATGTACAATCCTTTGGTGTTTGCAGGCCACACTCGGACCGGTTTGTTAGAGACCCTCGGGCTCTATTTTGCATTTCTTTTAGTGCTAATGTTTCGGGTGTAGAAAACTTGAAGTCAACTGCTTAACCATGCCTATGTCTGTTCATAAGTACGTACCTGTATTTCCTTCATAGGTGCTTGGTGCTAAAATAGACAACTTCACAAATGTCAACTAGATGTATACCCATCTCAGCTATTTGGGCCAAAATTATAAAATAATATCAATTTAATGATTCTGTGTACATAAGTTCTAAGCAAATGATTAAAAAATAAAAATCGTAATCTCAAATAAAATGCAACAATTTAGAATTTGGAAACACTAAGCTTTTAAATCTTGCTTAAATCACCTATAACACAAAAAATTAAGATTTTCTGTAACGATAAGGGACATCCTGCAATATTAAGTCTAGCACTTGTAACTTTCTGAAAAACTATCCCATATCAAAGCTTTCAAGTCTTAAATCCAAATAATACTTATTTTCAATAAACTAGAGGCAGGCGCGGTGCCACTGTGCTACGGAGGCGGTCATTCTTCTAACAAATGTATCTTAATCGCTATAGATATTTTTAGAAAAGGTTAAACACTACACATATACAATCTGAATGGGGAAAAAATCATATTAAAAGAACAATTAGTTTCATATTCTTTAACTTTTTCATTCAGATTGTATCTTCATAGTGTTTAACCGCTTCTAAAAATATCTATATCGATTAATATGCATTCGTTAGAAGAATGACCGCCTCCGTAGCGCAGTGGTAGTGCGCCTACCTCTGACGTGAAAGACTCGGTTTCAATCCCTAGTACTGGCGTGGGGATTTTTTCCCCGCTGGGAGCTCCGGCACGGGGTGCACTAAGCCTCGTTAACTCCCGGAGGGCCAGTTTAGGAGCTCCTTTATAAAGAAGTAGCAACCACAGGTCCTGAAGGCCTCATAATTGGCCGGGAGGGCTCGGGGCGCTGACCGCCTCCCCTCCTCTAGTACTGCACCCCACTCATGACGTCTGTAGTGGGCAGACGTGGGAGATGCAACGCCGGGCGGCAAGTCTTGCCTCTTAATATGCTGTTGTGGTGGAGGTGTTTAGTTAGAAGAATCGTTTGTGGGGGATGTAGTGAATTCGGACATATTAATCAGGCGCTTAGTATGTAATTTGGTATTCAAATAAAAACTGAGTGAAGCCATTAAAAAGGCTCAGAATGTCTGGCAAAGAAATTTAAATTTGCGACCTCATGAATTTCAGTCATAGAATCTACCACCACGGATGATTTAAGCATTTCTACCTAGCCTTTCTCTTGTATAAAAACATGTATTGAAATAATTTCCAGCCATCTATCAACATTCGCGGAAAGGCAGAACAATTGTGTTTTATTGTGAACTATTTGCATAAACATGAAAACAATAATAAATAGTTACACCCGTGTCTGCTGAATATCATACTTTTCTACAAAATATTAGCCCATTTAATCAAATATTGGAGCACATCATAGTAAAAGTAAGTCGGCCCAGTTTTGTGGAAACAAATTCCTTGCTGGAAGATGAAGTTTCAAACCACTACAGACCGTCTGAGGAGAGCGGAGCGCTGTAAGGGGAGAGAAAAGAATTCTACAGACTAAATAAAAGCAACTGAAGAGGAGAAACAATGTTTGCTATGTGCCTGCTATGGCTGATTGCCGTTGTAAGGACTGAGGAAGAGAACTCATTTGCCAAGAGAGTGACCCACCATTCCAAAGAGATGAATCTTTCCAAAGTTGTTTCTGTGTGATCGATACCGCAATTTCCTTTAGATCTAAGGTCACTTTAAATAGCGATTCAGATAGTTTTAAGCATGAGAAACTACTCACTGCATCACATGCAAGACCAACTCGTACGAAGAACCTCTTAGAAACTCTCATTCCACTTTGCATCTACGACACACTATTTATCCTTGTATAAGGAGCCTTGACAAATTCATTGGTTGCTTTAAACAACGGCGCAAGAATGTGCCACTCTTTTTGCTAAACAACCATAACGATACAAATTGGCGTAGAAACGAAATTACGTAATGGCTAAAAGAGGAAGACGTAGTGAGTGCATTCAGTTTGTCATACAGACCTCATATGATTGCTAGGTATATCTTATTGCTAGTGAAACGGTCCAAATCTAGGGGGAAAACTTGATGAGCATCCAAGTTAGCGAAACTATAATGTGTAGTGTGAGATGACTTCCAGGGGATGGGAACTAAAGCTTATCTGGTATTCATTAAATACATAACAAGGCAGAACTTCATAAGAAAAAAGTAAACAGAAATATATCATCCCAGTAAAATAAGTGCTTCTTGCTGCATATAAGCAAACATAAATAACTAAATAAATCAATAAACAAGTAAATGAATAAATAATCTGACGTGTTATCCCTGTAACTCAAACTATAAATGGTTCATTTACCTTTGCCAGACTATTGCTGATTATAGGAATGCAGCAGGAATATAAACAAAAATATAACACAATAAATTCCATGATATGTTTGTGTTGTCATACTAATGATAAAAATACACATAAAAATATTTATCTCTAGGTTCCAAATGTGATTAGTCAATTATAACTAAACGAGTAGTTTATTTAATCACAGAGCTCTTCATTCTCACAAATGTATTATACAAATCATAAATCACTGTATACAAACATATATATTTATACCTCTAGTTATACTCAATATTTCTGTTTCCATTTGATTTCAATTAAAGGTTTTAAGCAACTCTACTTATAACACAGCAACCTTTCCTCGCCAGCATACAAATATGACAAGTTTCGCGTGTGAGTGAATCAGCAAGTGTGTGTGTGTGTGTGTGTGTGTGTGTGTGTGTGTGTGTGTGTGTGTGTGTGTGTGTATGTGTGTGTGTGTATGTGTGTGTGCGTGTGCGCGCGCGCTAAATAAATATGTATCACTGATCTTTTCAGAAAAAGCAGATGTGTCAACCTCCCCTCTTTCCCACTTATTGCCCTGTGATCATCACGCTCTCATGGGTAAGGTGAAGAAGGTGAGGAAAGCGACAAAAATATCGTCGAAGATTTTCTTTGACGCTGTTTGTACAGTGCTCTGTTCACTCAGGCACAGCATATCTTGAATTGTTACAAATCTCGTTGTACTTTCTATAAATAGACACGAATTGGTGCCTTAAGAAAAACTATAAAATAAACGAACTGCCCCATTAAGAAGAACCATGAAGTAAAATATTGCAACAGCGCACTTTGACTCCACTTGGAGTTAATAGCTATTTGTCAATTTTAAGCTGAGCTTCATTGGCGACAACATGACAGCTTTTTGACTTTGCCAGCACTAGTGGTGGTTTCGTAAGTATAACTCAGGCAACGATCTAATCAGGTGAATAAATTACAGCTGGTCCCAACCAGATTCCTGATTTTCTTTAAGGAGTATGACTTAAAATCGTATACAGCCTGTTATTTTACTTCCTAAGGGTCCTATGTTTTCAGCTTAGTTAGTACCCCCTAAGTAAGGGTAGCACAGAAGGTGTGACGCAGACTGGACCGGTCTTACGATAGCGAATGGTGTACCGGAACACAGTTACATTGATTTCTTAGAGATATAATCTATGTGACTGATCTATGGGAAAACTGCAAGACTAAAAGAAGAAAAAAGACAAGATACCGAAGTGGATATAAAGTACTAAGCACTAAACTATCTGCAGCTTGTATAAGGTCATCAGACTTAACATCACTGACAATTAAATATAATTGGCGTTTACAATATATGTGTAAATGTACATTCACATCTTGTGTTTGCTGTAAGTATGAAGAACAATATTTAGCCAAAATGTGGGGAAGCTACGCAGAAAGGCTGTGAATAAATACAGTTTATAAATCTGAAGCTCTGGAACCAGTGTATGCATTGAAAGGGAAATAGTAAAAATCTGATGTGTTGCACTCACATGACTTTCTCTATTCTTATACTAACCGTTCTTACAAACTCTTATTCCTTAGTTAAGATAAACACTGGTACAAATTATCTTTTTGCATACTTCCTTATAGATACAAGGGAAATATTACAATGCAGTAGGCTTTGTGCGATAGTCAAATCTTTTAAAGCTTCGAGATTCTGTTCTCTTTGCACACTTAACATATAACAAAATGAACAACGATGTTCCATTTCACGAAAGTTTCAAGTTTTCCAAAACTCACACACTTAACAAGGAATATCTCCGAAATAGTTCACCCTACAAGAAAATTTATTGGGACATAAATTGTGTATTTTAGCAAGATCTACATTTTTTGTATAGTATGATTTGGTCTATCTAACGGTTTACCAGTTATGTAAAACTCGTCCAAAGTGAATACGACTACAGGGGCTATAGCCAGAAAATTCCAGATATACATTTTATTTGTTATAAAATATCTCAAACATGACATTTTAATCAAAATCGTTGGAGTCATTTTCCATGTAAAGGGTAGTTTAGGGAAGGGCTATTTTCTTCAAAATCTTCGTGTCGCATCCTTGAAAGACATTAAACTTAAATACCAACTTTGGTTTTTAACCTATTTTTCGTTTCTGAGATGTTGTTCACAGACCGACAGACTGACACACACGCGCGCGCGCGCACACACACACACACACACTCACACACATACACACACACGGAACTTTTTCCAAAAGTGCTTTTTTTGGATTCAGGGGTTCTCAAGACATATTTCCGGTGAAATCTCGACATCAAATTTTTGTGTGGAATACAATACTTTCCGTGCTTAGCAGTAGAGAAAGTAAAAACTACGTACTAGAAATCCTTTTAAATTTAAAACTAGTTAAAAACACGAACACTGTCTACATATATGATTACTTTACACTGACAGTACATTCCATAATTTAAAGAATACTTAAAAAAAGTTGTCACTTGCTTATGTCTTTGAATTATAATACTGCTTATGCAACAAAATTGCCTATTAGTACAAAGTTCAAAATGTTAAGTAACCCTTGGAGTACTGCGAAGTCATTTAAGTAAATTTCAAAGTACTAAATGCTTTAGTAACTTGGGCGCACTGTAAAGTCATACAGGTATTAACAACAATTACTTCTAAATTTCCGAAGGTCTAAAGCATCCTAACAGTTATAATAGTTTTACACAAGTAACTTATACAAAGGTGTAGTTTTTAATTATGACATTTTGAATGCCAAAAATACTTCAGTAATCTGAACAATTATTTTTTATATCCAAAAGTCTGAAATGACAAAGTTATGACTAGGGCTCGGAAGTTCATGTCCTAAAAAACCCTGAAATATGCATGCAAATATGCTCTTAAAAACTTGAAAATATGCCAAGAAATATGCACTATTTAATTAAAACAATTAATAACCCTTTGCAGTAGACAAGAGGAGTTAGTATAAGTAATAAATAAAGTTACCTTATTCCTTAGACGTTGAAGCAGAAGTGGTCCGACTGCTAGTATTAACTGCTAAATTGCCGTTCACAACCAACACTTTGTACAAATTTTCAACTGTAAAAGGTCGCCTCTTGTCTCGCAAAACACTTTTGTAACATGAAAAAGTTCTCTCCGCGTCACAAGATGTTATCGGGGCATATTTAAATGATGTTAACTGCTTGACAGAGAGAGTCAAGTCTCTTGGTGTGATAGACGGTTTTCCTTCGAGGATGTCTTGAGTATCACACATCTGTTTATAACCAGAATTTTTTGAAATTACATAACTCACTTTCTCTTTCAGTCCTATGCTACCAGGAACCGAACTTATATTGATTTTTCAAAGACAGTAAGTGATTCATGTAAAGGAGATCCTATAGCTTCCAATGCCGTTATGACTGTTGGTAAGAAAGAAAAATGGGCAGATATGAAACCAAGATCCTCTTTTAACCCAGTGCCTGACAGAATATTTTGCACAGTTTCTATTGATGAAGCATCTTTCGAGTCCAATGAATTAACAACCTATTCGGCTATTTCTATGTGCTCAGCATAATATAAAACTGCATTGATCCATGTTCCCCATCGATTAACACTGGTGCAGGAAGAAGTCGGATATTAGGTGCTGTTGATCTAAACAACTTAACTCTTTTAGAAGATTTAACAAAAATTATCCTCGTACTGGACACAAATCTATCTACCAATGGGAAAGAACCATTGTCCCAGAAATGCTACAAATATGAAAAATATTATACAGATGAAAAAATAAAAAAAAACATAAAAATAATTAAAATATGCAATATAGGGGCAATAATATTGAAATCTTCGTGAGTTGCATTATCATGTGCAATACTGCCAATATGAAACATATCCAGATAGAAAAAAGTAATAAAAAACCATAAAAACCATTAAAATATGCAACATAGGGGCTATAATATTGAAATAATATGCATTTATCAAAAATCAAGAAAATATGCAGTTATATGCATCATAAAATCATGTCCAAATAACTGAAAATTCCGTAATTCGTGCACATAATGTAAAAGCATACATTTTTAACCCCTATGAAAAAACATGCAAATGCATGAACTTCCTAGCCCTAGTTATGACCAAGACTTTGTCTCTTTTTAACCCCAAAGTAGTAATGAGTGCTATTTTCTTGAAGAGCAGAGTATTTGATAAACTACTTCAGACTCCCGTGGCGTGATTTCTTTCTCCGTAGCACTCACTCTATCTGCCCCAGGCCAACCACGGAAACTTTACCTGTCTTTTACCAGATATTTATATCTACAGGTTTACGCCTATGCGGGCGCGGATGAATCTTTTATTCAAATCAGCTTTTCCGTTGATAATTTTAGCTCAATGTCTTTAAGAGGCGGGCTTAAGAGATAAAGCGAACGCGAAAGTGGAAAAGAAATATTAATGTCTTGAGATGAAGGTAACTGCGATATGGCTTCTAAATTTGAATAACCACGATCATTTTATAACCTAGAGCACTAATATAAAAATAATTAGCTTTATGAATGGACCTATATTTTGATGTGAATATATATTTTCTTTAACTCTGTAACCTCCCCTATGTAGGACTTACACCCCCTAGGACTTACAAGCCCATGCCTAGGGTCAGACGCCTGTCGGGGAGCACAGGAAGCTATGGACTAGGCAGAGTGAAGACCTGAAAGCGGGTGGTCAGCCAGGCACCAGGTATGATAATGAGAAAGAGGATGATATGAGTTGCAGGCGAAATCGATGATTGGAAAGGTGACAATGGAGCAATTGGTGGAATGAGTGGCGGGGGGAACCGGAGAACCCGAAAAAAGCCGCCATGACACCGCTTCGTCCACCACGAATCCCTGGGATCGAATCCGGGCCGCCTAGGTGGTAGGTGAACGCTCTAACCACTCGGCCACGGCGCCGCCATTGATGTAAATATATAATCTATTAATCTGTTCCAGCATTAGAAAGCTTTTTTATGTCAAATGCCTCCTTAGGCCCACTAAACACATTATTATTATTATTATTATTATTATTATTATTATTATTATTATTATTATTATTATTATTATTATTATTATTATTATTATTATTATTATTATTATTATTATTATTATTATTATTATTATTATTATTATTATTATTATTATTATTATTATTATTATTATTATTATTATTATTATTATTATTATTATTATTATTATTATTATTATTATTATTATTATTATTATTATTATCATCATCATTATTATCATCATTATTATTATCATCATTATTATTATCATTATCATTATCATTATCATTATCATCATCATCATTATTATTATTATTATTATTATTATTATTATTATTATTATTATTATTATTATTATTATTATTATTATTATTATTATTTATGAATATTCCCACAAACTTTACTATTTATGAAAAACTGTATACATCCGATGTGTTCTAATATTCGTACAAAAAGTTATCCTTTTATTTATACCAATCTATTCTTAAGCGTGCACTTACTTCACAACGAATCTAAGAAGTAGTGTAAATATTCCACCAGAAATATTTCACGTTAATCATGTTTTGATACACCTCCCCCCAAAAATACAAGCACTTTTAGAAGAAATCCTTGTGCGCGCGCGCGTGTGTGTATGTGTGTGTGTGAGTGTGTGTGTGCGCGCGCGCGCGCTTGTGTTTGTGTGAGATCAGCATTCAACAGAATTCCCTACCGCAAATTACTCACGATATGGAAAGCTTTTGGAAAGATTTGATTTTACCATAGATTCCTCTTAACTGTCTGATTAAGTTACCAGATATTTGTGATGCATATATGGCAAATAAAATGTATATCTAGAAATTTTTGGGAATAACCGTTATTCGGGAAGAAATTTTTGTAAAATGCTGAGCTATTGGTCTACCGTAACAAATGGCCAAAATTATATTGTAAGCTCCTTAAAACGTACAACTTATTTCAATTTGAAAGTTTATGGAACCAGCTATTTACAAGATATTCTTTATAGTTTATCTGAAGTTCTCAGTGCCTTGAAGTAGACATCATTTATTTATGTTATGGAAAGAGCTGGCATTGAAATAACCGCATATTGAGATGAGTTCTAATTCTCCATAGTAAAATATAAAATATAGAGGTTTTGGAAACCGTCTTATGTTTTAGTGAATTAAATATCAGCTTGCTAAAAGTGGAAAAGGAATGTACTGTGTTTGAAATCCAGAAGGGAAAAGAAAATTGTAATTTATCCAGTGCATCTGTGTTTGAAGGGCGTTATAAATTATCAGAGATCGAAATAAAAAAGAAATAATCGAAATAAAGACAAGAGTTTTATGCAAATATCGACTTAGAGCTGGGAACGAATGACTGATTTGTGTTTAGTGGTATTTGTTCCATATAGAAGTCAACTGTTTGTTAATGACTAAAAGGCGTGTTGTCTACTTGGAACGCCATGAAATCCCCTTTAAACATAATTATAGTGCGGAGGTTTTACTTATAAAGTACAAGGTCTTTCATCCCCATAGCTAGTGACTGCAATCAAATACACGAAGTTTTCCAGAAAATTTAAATTAACAAATAGGGTAGTGGTGGATCATCCCTCTTAGAATCAGCAAGTAGCAGTTCAAATCTTTGTTTCATTGCATCTGATATGTCGCTACGATTATTATTCAACTCGCGTGGTAGAACTATTAGGACTCCGTAAATTAATTATTTGAGCCAGTGAGCAGAGCCTCAAGTATGCCGTTATCAAATAAGTTATCAGGGTCCAGGAGCAACAGGTTAGGATTTGGCAGCACATTTGGGAGTTGGGCTAGTCGGCTACCTGCCTTCCACCCAAAGGACTTATCCCGAGAACAAAGCGCCTAAGTGTTAAACCTCCATAAATTATTGAACGTCGACCTCCTGTAGCAAGATGTAATGGACAGGAGTCACTTGCTAACATGTTCCACAAGTGAAGCTGACATTCCTGTACTGGAAATACACTTAAATTTCTTTTTACTTCCTCTACTGGTAAATAGAGGAGGTGTTGTATTCCATCCAAAAATTCGATGTCGAGCTTTCACCAGAAATATATGTTTTGAATCCCCCTGAATCCAAAAGATAAGCAGTTTTTGGAGGAATTCCGTGTTTGTGTCTGTCAGTCTGTGGACAGCATAAATCAAAAACGAAAAGCCGGTTAAAAACCAAGGTTGTCATTTGAACTTAATGTCGTTCAAGGATGTGACACGAAGATTTTCAAGAAAATTGCTCCACCCTAAACTACCCTTTACATGAAACATTTGACGAAAATTTTGATTTTCTTGAAAATGGCTGAAACAATTTTGATTAAATTTCCATATGTTTTAAATATTTTTATGACAAATGAAATGTACAAATATCTTGAATTGTCTGGCTATAGCCCATGTAGGATGAATTTTCCATAACTGGTAAACCGTAAGCGATGGACCAGATCCTACTATACAAAAATGTAGATCTTGCTAAAGCACATAATTTATGCCCCGATAAAATGTTTTGTACAGTGAACCATTTCGGAGATATTCCTTCTTATTTGTGCCAGTTTCGGAAAACAAACTTTCGTGCAATGCAACATCGTTGTTCATTTTTTATATGTTAACCGTGCAAAGCGAACGGAATCTCAAAGCTTTAACAGATTTGACTATCCCTCAAAGCCTACTCTCTTCCTATATTCTTGCAGGTGCAAGAAAACGAACAATAAGATAACTTATGCAAATATTAATCTCAACTAACATGAAGAAGATTTAGGAATAGGAGTTTGTAGGAATGGTTAATGGAAGAGTAAATAAAGATATGTGAGTGCAACACATCAGATTTTTTTCAAATAATTTTTCATTCTTTTTATGGGTTGATAAAAATGAAAAATTCAGGAGTTTTTTTCCCCATAATTATGTTTAAATTGTCTGCAGAAGGCTTGCTTTTCTATTTCCTAAATTTGATAGCATCTGAATGTTTATGAGAGTTTTATGAAATGCATTACCATTTTATACATAATTAACAATAACATTTCTCTGTGTGTGTGTGTGTGTGTCTGTCTGTCTGTCTGTCTGTCTGTCTGTCTGTCTGTCTGTCTGTCTGTCTGGTGTGTGTACATATATGTAATACCTTATTTTTCTTTCACTTTTTCTAATTAAGGTATTCCAAAGTGTGCAACTTTTATTACATTTCTTCTTAATGTTCAGAATAACTGCTATATAGGCGAGGAAAATAACAAAAAGTGATTGGTTTATATCACATATAGTTGTAGATTTCACGGTATTAATAATTCAATACACTTCTAACATTCAAAATGTTACCAGCTATTGTACCTTTTAGGAATAATGTTTAAAATTTAAAGCTCTTAACTTTTACAACATTTGAAAACCAGGGGAATTTAACATGACACTAAATTCTTTAAACAACACGGTATCACGAAAATTAATCGTGTGTTATAATTAGGTGTTATAATTAAGTGGAATGTCCACTTTGATTTGGTATACCTTTTATCATTGAATGTGCAATATTTATACTCTAGATATATTTTTAGCAACTCTAGTGCATCAGTTCTTTGTAAGGGTAATTTTCACCACTTCTCGGAAAATAGAAAACCTTTTGAAAGCGATAATAAAATTTAGCCCATCTTTAAACGGGAACGTAGCACAAAAATCACGTTTCTTCTTAAACCAAGGGTATTACTTTATAAATGCAGTGGTAAAATTGCTTTTTTACTGTGCGATACTGTTATTGCTGTGCAAGCGAAATAATAAACACGTCTTACGTCATCAACTCCATCCGCGCGCTGAAGGTACGTGTAAATTCATACTTGCGCTCTAATAGGTTTTAATAAAATGTTCTTGGTGCTATAGAAGTTCTAGAGTAGTTTACTTTATGTTAATGTTTTGGTGATGGTGTTGCTCGCTGTGTTTAGTATTATATAGACAACGTATTACCGTTGAAAATAAAATGCCTCACTGTTGTGCATATGCCTGCAATGTGGAAAGCGAAAAACACATGGGAACTCATTTTCAGTCGTTTCCAAACAAAGACAAATCTCCCAAGAGATACAGGATGTGAGTAAAATTGTGCTTCCATTTTGATTGGCACAGATTACGAACAGACACAGTTATTAAAACAGCAGCCTATGCCAGATAATACTTTCAGAGGGCCTTGACTGAAACCTGGAACTATTCCAACTACAAGAAAAAATGAATATATGGGGTGTCCCAATTGAATCGCCCTATTCTCATATTTGCATATCCTTCGTGTGACTGGTGGGGCACATGTGGAAGTGATATGACCTTCTTGATATGTGTATACAAACTTGATGAGTCATACGTATTAGTAAAGTTTAGTTCATTTCGATATCTCAAATAGTTTGCCAGAAATACGTGAGTGAAAATAGGGCAATTCAATTGGGAAACACTGCACTTCCCAGATGTAAAGTTCTAGTAAGCCAGTTGATCTTTCATCGTCTTCATTCAAGAGCACACGACAAAGAACAGAATGATGTGAAACTAGAAATCGTAAACGCATTGTTTGTGAGTTACTGATACTTGCAATAAGACTGACAATGAAGGCAACGATAGTAAAAATAGTGAAGCATAATTCAAAATATAAGGTGATAAAAATGAAAAGAAAAAAAAAAAAAAAAAAAAAAAAAAAGGAATTCAGAAATACAATGTAAACTAGGTCCTGAAAGCATAAGGAAATCATAACAAGCAATTATAAGCTAAATGAAAATGTCTACGAATCCATTCTTCAGATTTTGACACAACTGATAACAAGGAAGAAGAAGAGGAAGAGGAAGAGAAAGAGGAGGAAGCAGAGGGGACGAGAAAGAGAGGAGGATGCTGAGGGGGACGAAGAGAAAGTTTCATCACGCCTTACAGCAACTTAAATTGCAAATCACTGGGTTTGGCAATGTTTACAAGGCCTATATTCGATAAAACCATTCAAAACACGGCAGCGCCATTTATTATTACAGACAACAACACACACTTCTCATTATCCTTCAATGGTACATATTCCTTACAGTTGCTCCATTCTATCGGCATGGTTTAAATATTCAAAATAGCAATTTTATGGTTCAACACACATAGCCCTCCCCCCCCCCCCCCCCATCGCCCGTTCAGGCATTTTTAAAGCAGAATTTGGACACCTGTGCCTCACCTAGTAGGTATTAATGCGTGAGCCGTGTTAGACATTTAAATGCCACGTCTTGTGTGAGTTTAGTTGAACAAATGACGTCACGTCTCAAATCGTGAATGCGTGTAACATGAGAACTACGCACCTTGGGGCGGCGAAACTGCCTGCGTTAACATCTATTCTCGACGACATACCAACTACTGTGGCAAATAAAATTTAAAAACAATACTGTGTTTTGGTACTTCGGTTTTAGAAGAGAAATAGCAATTGTTATTTGTCTTACTATTCTAATGGGTGCTAATGTAGTTAGTTTAACATCCTAGGGACTGGCGATAACCTATACTCGTAAGTCACTTCTACAAAACACAAACGATAAGAAGGAAAGACATGAATTTTGGAAATATATGCTCTTTTGTCGACATAAGTCCTACTTACTTCATCGCTACCCCACCAAAGTTCCTACTTGTATAGGACATTAACGGCTTAAGGGCAGATATTTGTACTGATAACTGAACAAAGGGTAATGAATCATCATACATCAATATATGCTTTATTTGCGAACTTGTAATTTCACTTATTAAGGGTAGTATGTCTTCAGATTTCTGGGTAATATCAAGTTGGCGTGCCACAGAAAGCATGACGCAGAGTGGACGGAACAAATACTGTATCGGAATCTCTACAAAACCAATGATCTTACATTACCCAGGCTAGTCTGTTGCGGATTGAGGTGCGAATTAAAATGAATAGTCTTTTTCACAGACGTTGTTCAGTTGGCAGTTACGACCATACAAAAAGTAACCTGTATGATGGGTTTGTGAGAAAAGTGTCAGATGAAGAGAAAAAACAACTTGAACACCAAAGTGGATATACAGAATGGAAGTGAAATGATCCGCCAGACCTTAACAGCAAATTTGTCATGTTGTAAATAACAAGAAAGTCTAATACCAAAATGCTGAAAAATTTATAGTTTTCTAGAAAAAAAAATTTCATCAAACAATTTATCATTACGTGGCTGAATTATTACTCTCTGAAGGTTCTTGATTTATGGCTATATTCATAGAAAATTGAATAAGCAACAACCTTTTCCTTTGGCGTATATCAATAAATTCAACGGTTATTGTGTAAATTAAATTTAAAAGAACCCAGAATTACCTTTTGTTGCAATAAATTGTGGGTTCTTAAATTTAATTTACACAAAAACCGTTGAATCTATTGGTATACGCCAAAGGAAAAAGTTGTTGTTTATTCAATTTTCTATGAATATAGCCCTAAGTCAAGAACCTTCAATGAATAATTCTTCAGCCAGGTGATGATAATTTTTTTGATAAAAATATGTTTTTCTAAAAAACTATAACATTTTGAACATTTTGGTATTAGACTTTCTTGTTATTTACAACATGAGAAATTCGCTGTTAAAGTCTGGCGGGTCATTTCACATCCATCCTGTATATTAATCTGCCACTTGGCAAAATATCCCTAGTTTTGATTGTAGCACAAATATTAATTTCTGATTCCTAAAGGCCCAAATGACATCTTTGTCTACCTACCCTTAAATCCCACTCACTCACTCATTATTTTAAAGGTCAATCAGCTTGCCACTTACAATAAATTAGAATCCAAAGCCTCACAGCAGATGTCAATAACTATCCTTCGTATTAATGCCCATTTAGACTGTAAGACTGTTTTTCCCACAATGCCAATATGCTGTACATGCTGCCAGTACTAGTTGACGTTTACACATGTTTCCGTTGTTGCAGGAGAGAACCCGGCGGCGATGCAGCATGGAGGTAGAGGATTATCCTGGCTGCACTGTCCCTCAGCATGGTTGCTGCTAGCTTGTCTTGCAGTATCCGTCCTGTCGGGTCTTCACCTCCCAGCTTCCTCGAACAGTTCTGCCTCAAGTAACCGCTCGCCATAGCGACCCGGCGGCGCTCTTGACACTCGCTTTGCGGCAGCGTCTAGTCGCTCTCGAGTGTGATACGTCTGCTCAACACGTGGAGTGTGTGCAGCAACCGATATTTTCTTACAGGCACATTCCATGGAGTGAACTACATAGATTATTAGTACATGTGTTATGCGTTAAATAGCTGTGAACTCAACAATGTAAACAACATTGTTTTCGATATACAATCTGTCCCAAGTATGTGGACCATCCATAATAATTTTATACACAATTTAATAAAAGAATTCAAACAAGGGTTCTACAATTGTATGGGGAAATAATGTTAATCTACTCTTTAATGGAATACATAATTTAGGTAGAAATATAAATACTTTTTAGATTTATCCTGTAAATGCGAATAATTTTGTACTATTTATGAAATAATTTATGTTCTCACTGCCCACAGAATTTTAACGAAATCCTGCATTAAGCTCAGGCTTTAAAGTTTCCATATGTCTCTAAAGTGTCTTTTCCTAAACTTACCAAAACTAAAGCTCAATATCGTTTCAGCCTTATACATATAATTTTCTCCAGAGCAGTGAACTTTACATAAAGGGTAAAACTGAAAGATAATCTAATCTACTTAAATTAAAACACTTTCATGCAGTGCCCCCGGTTTAAAGAAGTAAATAAAACATATTGGATTTATTGGACGGCCTTTAGGACGCACAATGTATTACTTTAAATTTATAAGTGCATTTTAATTCCGTGTTAATGTCATGAAATTCCTATGCTATAAGTTTTGTTAGTTCAATTCAACATTTGTTTATCCTATATTTATTTTATAGTACCTATACAAAAATTATTACATTTGATATAGCAGTGAGTCAGCCGCTCCTTATTTTTTTAAGGTTAGGCCACCCATCAAACGGCATGTACACTTTAGTCCAGTTTTGCGCTTGAGGTTTCTTGACACTCATCAGTCAAATGAAATCTTTTTATGTATATTAATTCAGCATTACTGTGGAATATGGTAGAGTCGTGTCCTGTGACGTCAAAGTGATTCTTCACGTTCGTATTCATATAATTTATTTACATTAATAACGCCACTGAAAATAACGAAGGTGATATCGTGCACGCTTTGTTATTCTAAATCTTGGATCGTCTCCAACACATTGAGGTTAGATACTAAGCTTGAATATGATAAGTTCGATAAGAATTTGTGCATTTCTATTAATTAAAGAATAAGTTAAGATACACAGTACCGAATGGCCAATAATTGTTCCAGTAGGTAACAAAATCCATAGAAAGCTGGAATCTTTAAGTTATTACTTCCCCCTTACAATTGTACAACAATTGTAACAATTTATCAGTCAGTTTTGCACACTAAATTATTGTGAATGGTCCAGATAGATGGGACATTCTGTATACTGCGTCTCACATCGAGATTTTGGAGCTGAATACAATACATTTCAGGCGTAACAGACAACAGTGAGGACCTCAAGTGAGACAGTATACGAGTTTTTAAGTGAATCACCATTTGGGTGCCGAGAGATATACAAGGAGATGGTTATGCTGCTAGTGGTATGTGGACAAACAATGGCTGTGATTGGAAATAGTGAACTGCTTGAATAAATGTGACTTTTAACCTCAAAACCTCTTACATTTCTGCCATGAGATTATGTGTAGAAAATAAATGGGCTGTTTTGTATCACCATGTTTGATGGTTTAATATTTAACAGCATTTAAGCCATTTAAAGCAAACATTTTCCCCTGTGAACCACTTTCAGAAGCATGAAGGTCATCTACAGGTGCTGCCTAACGTCACTGTATTAACTCAATTGCATGTGTAACAGTTACAGTTCGTGTATCCTAAAAGGTCCAAGAAACTAAGCTTCCAGACTGAATATAAGCAGAGTGCTTATACAATCCCTAAAACATCCCTTGTGTGTCTACATTTGAGAAAGCATGCAATGAATACAGGAATCAAATATATGTGAAGAAAAGTAATATATAAAATGTCTTAGATCAGAAATTCCAGAATGCCCTATACACTCGCTAGCTTTGACACACGTCGTCGACATTTCCATGCTTCAAATTTGGAAAAGATATATTTAGGTGTACGTAAAACTAAGCTAAATCCTCTGGTGTAAGTACCAAAACAGCCGATGATAGCCAGATGTACTAAACGTTTTAATTATTTGTGCATACAAGCTCACTGCAGAAGGAAGGTTATTTTTAACATACAGTGGCTTAGGACATAGCAAGATTTTAATATAATGTGACGTAATTACTCGTTAGGTTGTCTTTAAATTTGCTTCTTTATCAATATTTTCTCCACTAGTATTACACCGTGATGGCCTCATATATGCAAATTTTTTTATCACAAACACACTGAAAAGGCCCTGTACTACAGAATATTCTCAAACAGGATTCAAAACTGTCTACAACTTAACTGTCTCTAGCAACGTGACTTCAGCCCGCGGAACATAAAACATTATGACTGCTTTATAGATGTTCCGTGCCAACGCTACAATATTTATCGTTGTGGAATAGTTTACATTTCTTTTCGTGATTGCGTAACGATAACTATAACACGATAACACTTAATTCATAAAATCGTCAACATAAAGTTAACTTATAGCATTGATTTATACACTTTATTATTTGTATACCTTTTTTCATAATAGGTATGTCCATAAATATTATTTGTATTAATATGCTTTACTATTTATTAAATTTAATGGAACTACTCTTTCTTATATCCATGCTGCGCGTCTTTCTACCCCTTTTTTCGAATCCTTCGAAGTACCTTACCAGCTTTCTCGCTGTCTCTGATTAAAGCGTTCAATGCAGAGTTAAACCTTAAAAGTTGTTGCAGCAAAATAAATATACGGTACACATTTTGAGGAACGGTTCAAGGAATAGTCTTCAAATATAGTACTTCATTAGTTGCTCCCTGATGTCTGCTGATTGGTTAGTTTAATATTCAGCACTAGTCAAAAATTTTACCGTTTTGATAAATTTAGTTGTTACCACTTGTAAAGTTTTTGTCTTTCCCACTGATAATTTGCCATTACATTAAAAGAAATACTGCCATATTGAATTTTATTTTATCCCCAAGGTTGAAATATAACTGAACGATCACCATTCTGTTCTTAACAGAGACTATGGGCTATGAACTCCCACATTTTATTTTCATTGAAGAAATGTAAATTTTATCTTGATTTGCGTGTAGTCTTTATTTGATATTGCAAAATGAATAGCAAAATTGAGGTTTTGGCGCACGTTCTGGAAATTCTGATCTAGATTCCATATAAAGCGAAATAAATTGAACAAACTGTACCTCCCAAATTTGTAACTAACAAGGAAAATACAAAAGACGAATAATGAGATATAAGGACAGCATAATTGGAATTTATAAAATCATGTAGCAAAGAAAGAGAATCATCTCCATATCTCGATTTACATCCCATAAATTTTAGAGGTACGTATAATTCTTTGTTAATGTTATTGAAAATAAAGCTGTATTCTTATTAAACTATTATAACATCCCATCGCTTATTTGGAATGCTTGGTTAATTTTTTACTTACCCATTAAGGATTCTTCCTGGATGAAGAACTGAGGATAATTCAACCTGAAAATAGTGGAGACAGCAAGATTAAAAAATGTCATCATGTTACCTGGTTTAGTATTATAAAGACAATAAAAGATCGAATGAACAATTTTATAAAATGGTATTGTAGCATTTTCCAGGTAAAATTGAAAAACTTATCTTCAAAATATTTGAGGGGAACTTATAAGAATAATTCTGGAGACCTCCACGAGGTTGCGCTCAAGCATTTGCTTCTCCACTGGTAGCAGTAGTTCCAAAGTTTTTTAACGTGTGGTTGGGGGCACTACCCACGATAATCTTCGCAAAAGTTAAAGGCATATGGAGGCGGGCCGTACTGCGGACTCCAGCGAATCCTACGCTTGCCCCTCCTACCAGCGCTGCCGAATGTGGTGCATGCATCTCGCACACTCTTATGCACAGAAACTCTGCCGGTACACGCACTACGCTTGGCAACATCGCTCTGCTTGAGCTTTGGCCAGCGTTCACATGCCTTTAACTTTTGCGAGCGGTATAGAGGCCCTTCTGCATAAAGTAAGGAAAAGGTATCCGACTTAGGTATCTTGTCACAGTCACAGATACAAATCAACATGAATAGGTAAAACTGGGTGGCATATAAGATGCCATTTGTTACACATTTGATTTGATGCTGAATGAGTGAGTGAGTGAGTGAGTGAGCGAGTGAGTGAGTGAGTGAGTGTAGTGGGGGTCATTAAGGGCTTATCCTCACTATGGGAGGCGCCCTTGACCCTGACCACTTCGGGATTACATCCCTTACTGGCTTAAAATGGTATTTACATAGAGATGGTGATTAAATGGTGGGAAAAATTGCTGGAATGGAAGTAAGATGATGAAGGGAAAAAGATATGTACAGATGATTGTATTTATATGTTTATGATAAGACTGATGATGATTGCGATGATGATTTTGTGAACTGCCAGTCGTCTAAGTGGGGTCTATTACTGGCCTAGCACTAGTCTGGAGTGAGTGTGTGAGTGAGTGAGTGAGTGAGTGAGTGAGTGAGTGAGTGATTCATTGCCCTTGCACCTACAAGAAAATTGGCAATAATATAATTTCTACAAATGTGTATCTATATTAACATGAGGTAGATAGACAAACATTTGTAAGAATGGTTTCTACAGGAGTGGGTATAGCTTTACATGTGTTTGCGAAAAGAGGTTTTTTTTTTTTTTTTTTTTTTTTTTTTTTTTTTTTTTTCCCAGTTTGAACTATACATCCAATCTATATCGTAATCTAGACATACAATCACTTGGCATGTCTTGTAAAGCTATGTTGTTCGACTTTCTTGCCATATAATGATAAACTTTTTAAACATAGGTAGCGTCAAACAAGTCACTAATTAACAGATGTCTATCGCATAAGAGGTAAAAGTGCTTTCGCAAATTAAACGCAACATACGTGCAAATAAACTGCCACTGCAACACAATGCACGTCTGAGTGGCACAGTCCGCATAAACTGGAAGGAGGTAAATTCAACCTCCCCTCTTTCGCAGACGGACATCGCTGGTTTAGTAAAAAAACAGACTGTACCACTACACTACATTCATCTGTTTACAAACTCGGAAAGGCATGCAGTTCGAGGTTCACTTCCACACTTCCCTTTCGAGATAAGGGCCAAGAATGTGATTCATACAATGTGACTGGTGGTAAAGGGCGAATAAATCTGAACAGCCGATACTACTTATAGGGGAAAAATACTGTATTTAGCATTACCAAGAAAGAGCGAAAGAAAGAGAGGGAAACAAATACAGTGAAACAATATTTTCATAGGATTTGAAACTATGGCTTCACGGGTGATTAGCTATGTTGAATTTAAAAATGTCGAACTTCCGGCTTGCCATGGCTTTCTTCAGGATCTGAATGAACCATCTGGGTTCATTCCTCTGCCAGTTACGCCTAATGCTTAACTAGTGTCCAAGCTGGTAATCCTGAGGAAGGCTATGATTTTGATATGACCATTTATTTTTATTCAGTTCTTGATGAAGGCCATGAGTTTCAGATGGGCATTTCTTTATTTAGTTCCGGATGATCACAGAGTTCCGTATGGCGAGAGCTGCATATTTATAAATTTAACACAGCTGATAACCCTTGCAGACATAATTAAGCAATGTTTTTGTATACGATTCATTAATTTCCTGCAACATCATCAGATATTTCAGTAGTGGAACACCTTGTGACGAATAGTTATCTTCTGCAGCATTTCACAGTTTATGCTCATGTGTGCCCAGTTCTATGAAAAAGTTGAGTGTGCTGAATCATTAGAAGATTGTAAAAACAGCTATATAACAACTAAATGCTAAACGACTCCCACAGCTAACAAGGGTTCTACAAACTATACCAATGTTTATGCAAGAGAAAATAAAACATATAAGTCAAGTAATGATTCACTGGAACTTTTCCATTGTTTCTTCTAAAATTATTAAACAGGCTTACCCTTTTATCTACTTTTTCTTAAAGCTGCGTTACTCATTTTGCTGATGATCTAATAAACTTAAGTGTTAGAAAATCCATTCAAAGTGGGTGTTTCTGTGAAGCCATTGTAATCCTCTTCGGTTGAACACAAAAAAGGAAAGCAATATAAAAATAATCGCAATCAGCAGTTAAAGGAAGTGAGGGATTTAAAAATTCAAACTAATAACAAGATTATCTCGGAAATGCTTAACAGAACAAAAGATGTATCTGGCATATATCATCACTTAATAATAATAATAATAATAATAATAATAATAATAATAATAATAATAATAATAATAATAATAATAATAATAATAATAATAATAATAATAATAATAATAACAATAGTAACAATAGTAACAATAGTAACAATAATAACAACAATAATAACAACAATAATAACAACAATAATAATAATAATAATAATAATAATAATAATAATAATAATAATAATAATAATAATAATAATAATAATAATAATAATAATAATAATAATAATAATAGTAATAATAATAATAATAATAATAATAATAATAATAATAATAATAATAATAATAATAATAATAATAATAATAATAATGCTCCTAATAATAATAATAATAATGCTCCTAATAATATTAATAATAGTACTACTAATAATAAACGTAGTAATCGTTTAAAAATAAATATAATATGGGATATTTTGTGTATATAAATTTTGGATGTAAAGTTGTAAGACATTTAACACAGGTCCATGTTACGCGCAGAATATAAAGCTTCCCTACCCGGCACATTCAATTCCCACCGTTATATTTAATTAGATTTTGAAATAAATACACAAGCATGTGCATAACATTCTTAAGCATTTCTGTCATTAAAAAATAAGAAATGTTTGATAAGCATAACATGTCTATTTACCTAAAAATGGACAGCAGAAGACGTTTGCTTCCTAATTTGAGTAAGTTTTATATTTCCATTAACACAGATCACACAATATTTAGGTAAAATATGAAATTTCTACACACCTGGGTTCTTCAGTTATAAAAATAATGTTGATGTTAGAATTTAAAGATGCGGGAACAATAATTAGATCCCTATATAGTACGAGTAGCTAACGCGCTAAATTAATCTTTATTTGAAGCTACCTTGATCTGAAGTTAATTTAATTTCAGAAGTTGTTTTCTGTCACATTCATAATATTACATAAAACGGCTCAGATTTAGAGGGTGATAGATAAGAAGGCTGAGGGGGTAGAAGCTGCACCATAACCTATCGAGGTAGATGCAATAGTAAAGGGTGTAGGAAGCAGCTGTCATTGAGAAAACTCACAAAACAGTTCATATCATTTGCAGTGCAGCAAAATGGTGATTTAAATGAACTATTCATGCACGGATTATCCATTGTATGCACCCCACGTTTATCGTATGAGCTAGCAAGTCGACCTTTAAGACTACCTTGCATAACTTTCCGATAAGTCATCCTGCCTTACCGACGTGGCTAGGAACACGTGGCTCGGAAAGCTATTGGAGTTGACTGTACCCTCAAAGCGTAGCACGGTCACAACTAAGGCTATTCTGCGAGCTCCCTGAATTGCACTTAACCAACCAGCGCATCCATAGAAGTTCACTTTCAAATCCGTAAAGGAAGGAAAACTGAACCCGAGGACAGTTCCGTGTTTGAAATGAAGACACTAATAACTTTTTTAAAGGCAACTAATTATTTCTTCACTTAGAGGAATGTATATTTCTCCCAAGATTCGTGCCATTTTAGCCCTTCCAAAAAATAGGATTATCAAGCTCTGCAAAATACACCTCTGCTGCCGCTATCATAAAAATGCGCTGATGAAGCCATACATTTTTAAAACTAGTTTTAAAAGCTTTACGTGCCAATTTTATGAAAGGAGATGCTGAAACGGGCTACCGTCATTGTCCATACTTGTCTTTATTGTATGTAGCTCTGAGAAGTATTTCTCCCCAAATGGTGCATCATACACCAATCATTTCGCCATAAAGGGCAACTTCGTGAACAGTATTAGGTTCTGAGTCATTTGCCGAATTTTTTCCAGTCAACAGTTGACGCCCGTACATACGTGAATACAATTTGGCCCCCTTTTGTTAAGAGAATTAACAGATAGTGAGCATGATTATGCTTTTTTTTCAACAAGACTCTACCACAGCTCATACAGCCAATCTTTCGACAAGAACAAATGAAAGTGTGTTACAGGTCAGACTAATTAGTAGAGACTTGTCCCCTCCGTTCCCCAACCTCACCCCTGAGACAATTTAAAACATAAAGTGTACAACACAAAAGCACACATCCTGGAAGAATTAAACCAAAGTATGCGCCAGGAAATTGCCAGCATTTCTCAACGTGAACTACGGCGAGTGATGGATAGTTTCCTATAATTGCCAAAAGTGTATGGACAACAACGGTGGTCAGTTTCATCATTTCCTTTCATTAAAAGAAGTTTTAAATATGTTGTATGGCTTCATCCGCGCCTTTCTCTGACAGCGGCAGACAGCAACGAGAACACGAACAGGTAGAGCACTGCGCAGTCTGGTTCGTATGGTTTTTCTTCTCTCTCGTTATATGATACCATTATAGCGGTATAGACGTCATCAACCGCACTATACTCATCTTTTGCACTCATAAAGTACTATGCTTCACTAAGAAAGCTTCGGATATAATTGAAAAAAAAAAAATAAATAAATAAATAAATAAATAAATAAATAAACTTACAATGCTTAATTTCAGAGAACAGAACTTCATAGTATGTCAGAACATTAAAGATGTTTTTCCTGTCAAAATTTCAAACTTGATAATTTAATCGACGCAAAGGAATATTCGTGAAAGCAAAATGTTATGAAAAGGCATTCACTTAAGCTCCATTTTTGGGTAGAGGAAATTACGTGTAGTATCCTTGAAAGATGTCAGATTTAATCACAATTTAAATTGTTGTTCTCACCATAAGTACACGTTTTGATATTCCCTGAATTAAAAAAAAAAAAAAAAAAAAAAAAAAAAAAAAAAAAAAAAAAAACAGTTTTAGCAAAAGGCTTGTCTATGTATGTACATGCACGTGTCCCTGTCTGTTTATAAACGCCATATCTCCAAAACGAATTGTTGTTTAAATAACAACCTTGGTATTTAACTTCAGAAAATTCCAAGGATAAAAGGCAAGATGAAAATTTTCCAAAGCAGTTCTCATCCAAAACCAACTTTTGCATGAAAAATGTATAAACATTATGAGCTTTTGGAAACTGTTCTAACGATTTTGATTAAGTTGACTTATTTAGAATCTATTTTCATGACTGTTCTGGGATGATCCTCGTCATTTAGACTGACTTTTGCATAACTATAAACTGTATAGGAAAGACAAAGCCTTACTGCACGGTATACAAGTTATGCAGAAGTCATGCAAAACGAAAACACCTCAAAGCCAACTCTGTTGCAAGATAAAAATCTTATTTACCTTGAAAATATCTTAAACATAGATTAATTAAGTGAAAATGGTTATTTTTGACATTAGGAACATTTTCAAAAAATAACAATGTAAAGGATGATGGGTGGTGTTGTATCGCTTCCCTGGAAAATTTTGAACCTGAATACCATGTTCCGTACCTAATCTATATTGGCTTTTGAGTTATGCTATTCAAGGAGAGACAGAGACAGACACAGATAAAACGGCCTTCTGATTTTTTTTTTTTTTTTTTTTTTTGATTCAGTAGACTTCAAAACGTGTATTTCCAGTGAAATCTTTAATTTTAAGGTTGAACGAAACAATATGTAGATTTCTTTTGTATCTTCATTGAAATGCAATTTTGGAACTATTTATGTTTGAAGGCGTAATGATTTAGCAGGTTTGTATGTCAGATACTATTTCTAAGGCAGGATCTCAATTCCTCACCTTTTCACTGCTTATTTCACCCAGCTCCAACTGAGTAGCAATGGAAAAGCTACAGTTGCTGTGTGTCTGTGTGTGTGCGTGCGTGTGTGTGTGCGTGCGTGCGTGTGTGTGTGTGTGTGTGTGCGTGTGTGTGGGTGTGTGTGTGTTAGTCTGTGGATAGCATAATTCAAAAAGTCGGTTAAAAACCAAAGTTGGTATTTAAGTTTGCTGTCTTTCAAGGATGCGACACGAAGATTTTGAAGAAAAGTCCTTCTCCCTAAACTACCCTTTACATGGAAAATTGTTGGAAAATTTTGACTTTTTTTTATAAATGACTAACGTTTTTGATTAATATGCAATATGTTCAAGATATTTTTATTACAAATGAAATGTATATCTTGAATTTTCTGGCGATAGCCTATGAAGTCCTAATTACTATGGATGACTTCTGCGTAACTGGTAACCCGCAAGAAATAGACCAAATCTTACTATACTAAGAATGTGCTTCTTGATAAAACACAGTTTAGATATAAATAAAGATTTTGTGGAGTGAACCGTTTCGGAGATATTCCTTGTTATTATATTTGTGTAAGTTTTGCAGAACTTATACACCTGTCAAACTGAACATCGTTATTCACCTTTTTCTATGTTAACAGTGCAAAGAGAACTGAATTTGAAACCTTTAAAAGATTTGACTATCGCTCAAAGCCTACTGTATTCCCATATCCCCGTTGCATGTGCAAGAAATCAAGCAATAAAATAATTTCTGCAAATGTTTATCTGAACTAACCCGAAGAAGATAGAAGAATAAAGAGTTTGTAACAGTGGTTAGTACAAGAGTAGAGAAAGTCATATGAGTGAAACACATCAGATTTTTAATTATCTTTTGAGGGCTTAGAAAGAAACCGTCTAACGTACACAGTAGAAAAGTAAAACTTCAAGCTTATTTAAAGAGCTATTGTTAAAACATTGATGAAACTTATATGTGCGTATATTTATATATAAAAACCTGATTTTCGTAATAAAATTTTAAAGGAACTGGGCTGAAACTGTATATTTGAGAAATTGACAGCAAAAGCCCCAAACTTGCTATGAAGGCAGATAAGAAAAGTGGAAACGCAGAGCTCTTTCCTGTGGAAGGAGGCACCAAAAGCTATAAACCACCAGTGTCAAAGAAGCTATCATTCTAAGGATCTGCTTTGAAAAACCAAAGAGGTGTTCCATGTCATCGGCTTTGGTTTATTGAGCGCAATTACTGGCCCCTCCGTCCCAAATTTAAGCAATAGATTTTGGAGCTCATAATTTCGGTGTTTTTGTTTGATAATTCAGAGGAAGTTGTAAGCCGTACATTGATAGAATCTAAAACGTGCTGTAAAGCAGCAGAAAAACAATTACAAACATGACTTACCACTATAAATTAACTGTGTGGCAGGTATTGATAAAGCAATTATTACAAGAAAGTTGTGGTTGCGTGACGAAAATTTGACCTCTATACATCAAACTGCAGCAATTAACACTAAAGGGAGGTAGGTATAACAATGTGGCAAGTGATAGGCATCGGCCCTTACGTTCACCGCGCAAGGGTAATCAACTCAAGTTTGGTTCAATATCTGCAATGAAAACTCAATCGTTTGGAAAATGTTGCACGAGTGCGTTTTAGGTCATTATAAATTAGGAAATGTTCTTGAAGGTATTAAATATGGTCAAACCTAAAATTTTTCTTTACTACAAATAATGTAATAAATTTAAAGAAACCGTACTTATGGGGTAAATTTGTGACAAAGGTATTACAGAAATTTCAAACAGGGAGAGAACTACATTGGGGGGGGGGGGGGGGTATGTTACCAACTGAGCTACATGGCTCAGGTGGTAGCGTCTACGGCTCACATTTTGGATTTCGTGGGCTCCATTCCTCTGGAAGATCTTCCTGACCCTTGGGCCTTTTCGAAAGTCTGTGCAGGTTACTATCTGAATGCTGGAAAAGATAATTCCCATCCTCCCATTTTACTTCAGCTTCATTTCAATCCAGTCTTTTAAGGGCCTGAAGTGCTGGACAAGGGCGTGATTGGTGCTGCTGTGTGGGGACTTCATACAGTGTAATATTGTACTACGCTAATGGTTAACTTGTGCTTTATGTTTGATCAGCAAAAGTCTCTCAGGTAAATCACACTGTATGCGTTGCTCGCCATCGGAAGTCAGGGAAGTTTCACATTGCACCAATGAGCGTGTCACTTCAGGCAATGAAAACAAAGAAATCACAAAAGACAAGACAGTTGTTCTCTCCATGTGGAGTGAAACACGGCGTTGCAACATCTCACCTATTTTGTGTCTCATTCTGTTAGTTTTCTCGTGAAAAGGAATAAATGTCCACGCCTGGAGTTCAAATGCTTGCTTGGAAAGAACGTAACAACGTTGTTTTTCGTGACACTGAATGTCTTAATCGTCTCACCCGCGTTTGATCCACCGCATGTTAACCATTAGAGTAGCACAACAAAAACTGCGGTTCTCTACGTAGAAGTGACATTGCAGTCACCTGACTAGCTTGGGGGATGTGAGGATCTCAGACGAAACTGGTGTGGCTGGCAGCTGCTTGGCGACCCTAAGGGTGAGATGAAGAATCTCTAGCTTACGTCATTAACCTTCATTCTGGCTCGCATCCCTCCAGAGTTCCAGAGTTGTGCAATTCCCTCCACTTGGTGTCCAGATCCTTTTCAAAAGTTGCATAGACATCTGCCTACGTTTGTGGTCTAAGAATGTAAAATAGTGAAACTAGAGATACAAGAAGAAATGTATTTAAACCATTTGCTATTCTTTATTAATCCTCAAGATGGTGAGGATACCAATATATGCAATCAACTATCAGTGGTGTGTAAAAAATGGAGACTGAAGGTTAATTATACTACAACATGCATGATTTAGATAAAATATACACTCATTGGGAAAAAAAAAAACTTTTAAAAATTAATAATTTTCTTCACCTAGGCTGAACTCCAAAATGGAGGATACGTCGAACATGGATACAAAAAAAATCTTATTCGAAACTGGTTTGTTAGACTCACTGTTATAGAGTAGATTCATCATTATAAGCACAAATGGGAAGTAGCTTGCTAGTGAACATAGTTTTCTCTGGAACACATATATAGACATCTGTAGAAGGCCAGTCAGAATTTCAAGGGACAATAAATACGACGAATGAAGGAAGTGGAGGAAAATAGTGTTGTTACTAGTGAAAGGAAACGGCTTTAGTTCTGGAGTCCTGTACATATGTTGTAGGAAGAAAGACTATCGAAAATCGTTCAAGAATGGGACATTAAGATCAGTGAGGACGATCCGCTAACACCTGGATACAAAATGCTATATACATACTAAGCGAAAACTTAGGTGCAGTAGAAGACAGAGATAAATACGGAGTAATTGCTAATTTCGTGTATTTACGGATTTTAATTTGCATTTTGTATGTTCCATTTGTTTTGCTGATGAGAAACTTCTGCACTGAGGAAACGACCAATGGGAAAAGAGGATGAGCAAAGAAAGCATGAAAATAAAATAAACGAATATACACCTTTCCCCTGCTTATCGTTTGGTGTTTGAGTCAAGTTAATTCAGCCAACAATGGGTGGCATTTTGATTATTTGCAATGATATATCACGAGAAAGATGTCCCAGATCTTAGCACAAACCAGGGATAAATATTTGCAGAGCACAGGTTCCTTCGTCCTGCCGAAACAAACACACCGCCTTCACCTGGTCCTACAATCCTGAAACAGGTGAGGTTAAATAAATAAAAGGAAATTATGGGGCAGGAAATTATATAGAAAATTCGTGGTATACGGAGACCATCATGGCATTCACCTACTGACCTGTGGAAACTACAAAAAAAAATCTGATATACTTCACTCACATTACTTTCTCTACTCTTTTACTAACTATGCTTACATACTCTTATTACTCTGTCTTCATGTTATTCCATAGAAACATTTGCTGAAATTATCTTATGGACTATTCCACTAATGCCGGATAACCTCCTCTCGTTCCGCCATTTTAAACATTTTCTTACGTTCCTGAAGATTTTAAGTATTCATGCGCAGTAACAACCAATCAGCGAGTCACTCAAAAATGATAGACAACATTTTTGGGGAACATTCTTTTGAGGATATTGATATTTCAATTAAAAAGACGAAGTCAAAATACTGTAATTTTAAATATACCAGACCTATCTTTAATGAATGGACTACAAATATAAGTTCGTTCATTTATATTCATCATATGTCTAATTCTTAAAGTCTCTTCTCACAGCCTATTGCATTAGCTTTGGTACCAACTCTGAATATAAATCTTAATTAACATATATGAATGTTATTGCAAGTTGTTTACTCTTAAATCAGTATTAATGTTAAGTAGTATTAAAATACAAATTATTAATTATTTCGCGGAATACTATAAAAAAATATCACTCGAGATTTTCATATTTGGGATAACTTTTCTCGTGCTTTGCGCTCGGAAAATTATGTCATATGAAACCGTCTCCTGGTATTGCTACAGATACTTTCCTTCTAGATTCATATAGGAATAAAATAGGCCTTAAGCGATAGTCAAATCTGTTAGGGCTGGTCACTCTATGGACCCAATGAAATTCCGCTCTCCCTGCACAGCTAACTCTAAGAGATAAAAGTGAATAACGACGTTCCATTTTAGAAAAGTTCTAGTATTGCAAAACTCACAAATAACAAGGAATATCTACAAAATGGTTTACCCCCAAAAGAATGCATTGGGAACATGACTTGTATATTTCAACGAAATCTACATTTATGTATAGCAAGATTTGGCCTATCTCTTACGGTTTAAAAGTTATGCAAAGTCATCAACAGTAAACAGGACTAAGTGGGCTATAGCAAGGAAATTCAAAATATACATTTCATTTGTCATTAATATATCTTAAACATACGGTATTTTAATCAAAATCGTAAGTCATTTTCAGGAAACTAAAAGCTTTCGACTAATTTTGCACGTAAGAGGTAGTTTAGGGTGGAGAAATTTTTTTGAAAATCTTCGTGTCGCATTCCTGAAAGATGTTAAACTTAAATACTAACTTTGGTTTTAACCGACTTTTCGTTTTTGAGACATGCTGTACACACACACACACACACACACACACACGCACACACACACACACGCACGCACACACACACAAATACGAATCTTTTTGCAAAAAAAATGTTTTTTTTGGATTCAGGGGTGTGAAAACATATTTTCGATGAAATCTCTACATCGAATGTTTGGGTGGAATACAATATTTTGCTCGCTTGCTATACTTGGAGAGTGGCCGGGCCGACTGGAATCGGATTATGAACCTCCCAATTGCGAGACTACAGGAAAAGGCAAGTGATCAGAAAACGACCAGGTCAATACGTTTACCAAATGAAATGCTTAATGGAAGTTAACTCACCAGCAGATACGCATATTTGAAAGCCAGGAAAGCAAGTCAGTGAGGCATACACTTCCATCCAGCTAATCCTCAGGAATCTTGAATCGCAAATAGAAACTTCTCGTAACTCGGTGCTAAATATAAAGCGTGTGATTCCAAACAGGTAATAAACAAATTTTAAAAATCAGCAGTGTGTGATTCAATGTTTTATTCAGGAAATAAAATATGTTATGCTTCTTCCACTCAGCACAAACCTGCGTTTATCGTTCAATACAAATAGGTATTGAACGTCAGTGGAAAACCTGTCTTCGTCTTTTTTTCTTTTTACACAGCTATTTCCCTACCAGCTTTTGTTCTGGTGTAGTAAGCATGTGTCACACCAAAGATGTAGAAGCCAAAATTAGGTGCAAGCTCACATCATGTGGGTAAAGGATATTCAGAAAGCTTACCACAAGGTGCAAGGATGTCCCCTATATGATTGCAGCCAAATAAAGTAATGTTTGCAAATATGAAAAGCCATACCGATTTGAAAGTTACATTAATAATGTCAGATAACAATGTAAATGTAAACAATCACAACACTTCTAAAATGAGTGTATTTCGTTGCTCAATTCAACTGGAACATTAACTCTAAACTACAACAGAAAGCATGTAAATAATAAACCCACCGCATGTATTCAACCTTGGCAAAATCCCAATAACAACATAAGGGCAATAGAATCCCTCCAAACAGTAGAAATGTTACAAACACCAAAACTAATGAACAACAATATCGCACTCCCAACAGACCAAATATTGTAAACTATTTGTGTATGGCAAACAGCTTAGAACACAATATAACTGTAACGCCGAAACTGTGCCCCATTTGGTTCTCATATCTATGAAAATAAAAAAAATAAAAAAATAATTCTAAACATGATCGAGCATGCCCGCAGAGGAGTCAGAAAGGCTCAAATAATGTAAAGAGCAAACGGCGTTTACCGCCAAGAGCAAAAGCATAGCAAGTGAGAAAGTCACTTCAGGTGTTCAGCTCACTTTCACTCAACAAGGAACTAACCCAAGAGGACTCGATGACTAAAATTCAATCAGGAGGCGTCACGTAGATCCTAGTCAAGCAAGATCTCAGAACTAAGGTAAAAACAACGAGCTTATATTTAGGTGCATTATCTTTGCTTCTTTAAGGAAAAATACCCATTGAAATGACTATTGTTTCGCGGCAATATTTTAGGTTTGGCAGAATCAGCTGTTGCTAATGTGTACGAAGGAGGGAAGAACTCATATTTTCAAAAGACCATTTAGAATTACATACAGATTACATTCAATATTATTTATTCCTTTTCACTCAAAGTTAAACTGATACCTATAAAAGTTGGTACATAGAGTAACATACAGGAGGTCAGAGAGTATAAGATGCGATGGGTGGAAGAAAGTCATGTTGGTTGAAGTGTCCTTTCTCAGGAGAATGTATTTTTGAAGTCTATGTCTTTAAGGGCAGAAATGTTTAGAGATAGCAGTTACCAGTATGTAGGGGCGATATTTTAAAGCACGCTATTTTCCAGATGTTACATTGTTATTGAGTTGTTTGGATATCTGGATGTCTAATCAAAATCAAAATTATTAAGGCAATCTGGTGAAGCATATACCAGTTCTTCTGAGAAACACATAACAGGCAAATGATTTGCCGTTATTTTAGACCACTGTTCATGAAATGTAATACATTTCCTGCTGAAGTTCAACAACACATATTTTAACGTTTCAGGTTCGAAAAGAATTAAATACAACACACTATGTAAGCGAACTACATGAAAAAACAGTTATCATCATAAACAAAGCAAAATCGAGGCTCACAGAAGCTCCGAAATGAAACGTGGCATTATTTTATATGAGTAGGCGTGCAACATATTTAAGTATGTCATACTCTGATCGTGAAATACTTTGGTGTGTCCATAAAGAGAATGAGAGTTGTTTGTGTCAAAATGACAGCCAATGTAGATATTCTGACCAGACCTCATAAACGGGATGGAAATTATGATGGAACTCCTAGAACAATTTGCCTTACTCCCTCACAAAACCCCACATTACTGCCCACAAAAAACTACCGCAACGTATTTTGACAATACTCAGCTGAATATAAAGGGTAAAGGTAAAGGGTACAGTACGGAGGAGGACACCTCACTCACGTCGACCTACACAGGTCTAGCGTGGCTACCACCCCCAGGAGGCAGGGATGAATGAGGGAACCGAAAGGGTGTTATCAGACTCGCAGCTAGACAGGCCCACCAGTCAATTGTCTGGAGTCAACTGTCAAAAAATAATATGATTCTATTGCACCTTTTTTGTATGACTGTTTATGTATAGTTCTCTCAGGACATACGGATTTTACTAAAGTTATTTTCCTCTTTGATGCTGCGGTGGCTAAAACAAGAACGATTCGTTATTGTTCTTTGTTGGTCGAAGTTCCTAGGAAGATCATTAAGGGGACATTCTTTATTGAAATGCAGTAGAAATGTTGGTCTTATAGATCCATCGTAAATAGGAAAGCCATTTCAGAAACTGCCAGATCTTACCTATAAGGCATGGTGGGTGATATGTCGTCAAAATCCAACGTCTTTCTTCTCAAAAACTAGGGAGATTTAAATACAACATTTTTCGAAAAGTTTTATTTTCATGAAAATAGCTCTAACGATTTTGATGAGCTATTTTTTCGTGACTACAGCCCACGAAGTCGTATTTACTAAGAATGACTTTTGCATACTGTTAAACCGTAAGAGATAGACCAAATCTTACTATGCAAAAAGTAGATCTTACTAAAACACAATTTATGTGTCAATAAATTTGTTGTGCAATGAACCATTTTGGAGATATGCTTGTTATTTGTGTGAGTTTTGGAGAACTTATGCTTCTGTCAAATGGAACATCGTTATTCACCTTTTTATATGTTAACCGTGCAAAGAGAACCGAATTGGAAAGTTTAAAGGATTTGACTATCACTCACAGCCTACTGTATTCCCATATTCCTCTTGTCCCTACAAGGAAATAAGCAATAAGATAATTTCTGCAAATATTTTTCTCAACTAACACGAAGAAGGTAGGGGAGTAAGAATGGTAAGTACAAGAGTAGATAAAGTCCTGTGAGTGCAACACATCCGATTTTTTTGATTTTTTATTTATTTATTTTATTTATTTTTTCACAACGAATAACTAATAAAATAAAAACAGTAGGAATGTCAATATTTAACTCTTTTCTTCTCAAAATGACAATTTTACTCCTGTCACCCAATACGTGTATTATGCTGACCTTTATTTACTATAGTAGTACGAGTTATTCATTGTTAGTATTATTGGTGTACTTAAACGACAGCCAGTTATGTAAGCACAAGGAATCATAGTGCTTTTATAAATCATATTACACGTGAAATACATTGTACCTATGAATTTCAATGTTGATTTTCAAAACATGCGAGAGCGATGGCTAGGTGTGTGTGTGTGTGTGTGTGTGTGTGTGTGTGTGTGTGTGTGTGTGTGTGTGTGTCATAAAGCTATAAACCATTTTAATAATCTAGAGCTCTATATTCTAGAGTTATAGAAAAGTTAATTAATAATGTCTATACATACAAAACACCAGTGTCATGATGTTAACGTTGCACAGAGAGGGAAGAAAAAAGGAAATTATCTCCAGGCTAACGATGTAGAGCGGAAACGTTTTTCTGTGCCATCTACCATTAGATAACTAATGTACTTGCGTTCACAATTATTTCAACCCAGTAGATTCAGGGAGGATTGTTTGTTGATGTAAAACACATTGGCAACAAATAGAGTTGGTCAAACACGTCTCTGTCATTCCTGCTCAAACATTAATTCAGAAAGTCTAGCCATGCTTTATTTGAGTTTATATGTGTGAACATTTCATGCAGTGATTTCATTAGCTTATGTCAGAACTATACTAACCAAGGGGCCAACCACTAACATGAACTACGAGGTTTCGAAATGTAACTTCCATTGTGTGTGCTTAAGATGAGAGTGTACAGAGGGAAAGATGGTGCTTCGGCCATACTTTAACCAGGGATTCTACATGATGGGCGTGATAAATATGCTCAATACCATTATTGTCAATAAACAACCGTTTCGCCGAAAAACATTACTTGTGTCAAATATTTGGAGCCATCTAGCTTCTTCATGAATGTATATACATGTTCTATTATTTCACTATCGCGCAAACGTTGTGTAAACAACACTCTAATGCATTTATACCTTCTTCGAATGACTTTAGTCAATTTAATTTTGAAGTGTCAACCAATATTTAATTTCTAAGAAAGCAACATCATGTAACGTGTTTTCACCCACGTTGAACACCGGTCATATTTGAACGGGACAAGGTTATGAGAGGCGTCACCTGACGTTACTAAAAGTGATGGGAAAGAAAAGGGGAGGCGACAAATTCATGCACCAGGTATACGCAGTGGTGGCTGAGGTGGCAGCTTTAGTTGTCATTTATGACAAGGAGATCATTTGATTCATTTCAGCACGGTAATCTACAAAAGAACACAATTGATTTTTGTTTGTTGGTGTATTAAAAACAATCACAATAGCTTTTGCTCGTAATGGATAATATACGGAAAAGGGATGTTATGTCTTGGGTTATTATGTATCTCATTCATAACTTTTTAAAGAGTAATAGAAACAAGCCCTTGGTTTCAAATGTTTCAATCACTATAACAAATACTTTTTGGGCGTACTTAAAGAGATTGGTATAGAGAACTGGTTTCCATAAATTAAATTCATTAAAAATGAAGAAGAAACCATATTCACTGCAATAAATGTCTCTCTATAAGTAGAAACGTTCTTCGTTTTATGATCTTTTATATAATCTTTCGATGCACTAAAATGGAGTGATGAAGGCTTGACATGCACACAAATGAATGGGATTTGTAACCAAAAACTTTTGGAGAAATCGAACTGATTATGGTGGCATTTCCACAGCCATCATGGAAGCTCTGGTAAAAACGACGGGCCCTTATTTTGATGCACTACTTCATAGTGCACTAAGCTTTAAGACTTGTGGTTCTAAGCAATGTACCATACATTCCTATTGTTCCTAAGTAATTCTTCAATTTTTATCCACATATCGAATTCTCTACCATCATCATAAATTTTCGCTGTGTGGTCTCACGTCACATCCCCATTCCCTTCTGTATTCTACAAGTGGTTGTACCGCTCCATAACCTAGGAAGCCATTTAGAAATCAGGTCCTCACCTGATCTAAATTTTCCAATGGTCGAGCCAGATGTTTCCGTTGCTGTCATCGTGGATATATTATCCAGGATACTGACCTACATAAACTTACAACCTGAGTTTTTTCCATGTATCCGGAAAATTGCTGCTGATTTCGCTCATGTTTTATGACTTTTGTCGCAAATATGCTTCCTCCATCGTTAACCTGAATTGCTTAACACTCACGAACGTCTGTCTTATGTGTGTTCATTTTTCCTTCTTGCTATAGCCCAAGCCTTTTCAAAAGTCCATATTTTCCCTCTCAAATACATTAAGTAATCTATACCTAAGCAGATGCTGAAATTATAAAGTCATTCGAATTTTTATGAGATTTACAACTAATATTGCTTTCAGTTCATGTTTTACTTGTCAACCATTATAATTTAAACATAACAATAAACAATATTATTATTTTAAGCAAAGCGTTGACATGTAGGTAATTTCCTTTTGTTCAATAAATAATGTCGCCGCGTCTTTAATAATAATTCTTATGAATATTTTGAAAGTAAACACAAACGTATTTAAATTAAAACATATTTAGAACTACGATGTACGTAAGTGTAACCTAATTCTGCATATGTTTTAACTAAAGCTTAAACATGTGGTTGAATATTATTCAAATACGAGGAAACCACTATTTGTAATCATATGTACCCATGCATAGGGATAGGAAACTATTGAAATCCATTTATACAAAATTTGTTTAATTTTGTTCCATTTCAGTTCTCCTTGATAACTTATTCGCAAACACCTTCTTTCAAAATCTAAAGTTTTATGTTTATTGGATTTATGAAAATATGTCACTTTTCAGGAGACATATATTAGTGGTGCTTAAGTTTATTCTGATTGACAAAAGTTTAAACGCATAGACCCATCATATAGGTATTAATACTAATTAGTATATATTGAACTTGCAATCTGCTCAATTGCTTTCACGACTCCTGTTCCGATAACGAAGGCCTCAATGGAGCAGATCCGCGGTTTAAATCGCATCGTGCCATTTGACTATCGGAGAGGTGGCTTAAAGTTAGGCTGGGAACGCCTTCCCAAATTGTATCTCAAGCATCATTTGATTTCATCTAACATCAGCATCCAGGGTAAGTGATGGCGTATGGAGTAAGAACGAGCCATTGTTCGTTTTACCACTCGAAAAGCGAGGCATAGCTTCCTTTTTATTGATATTTCGTTTATAAGCTACAAGGAGATTAAGAATTCGGGGAATAATATTTCTGAACTGAAAAGAGATTTGATGTCTAATATCTACCTAATATCCAATCCGGACCAGTGTAGGAGATGCTCTCTCAGAGGTAATAGAATAGAATGGAAAGAAGCTTATGTTAGCTCCTTTCATTCCAAACGTTATCATATACGTGGAAAAGTTTATAAATGATTATTCATCAGGAAAATAGAGACTGACAGCAGCAGAAAGAAGCCTCTCAAGCGTTGTTAATAATCTTACGGGATATACCCAAAAAAGATAAGTTTCAAGAAGAGGACCTATAATTATTAAATCAAAAGGATCTTTAGTGTAGAATAGTAAAACAAGTTGGCAGTCTTATATAGTTATATATTGTTACTAACATAAAGTACCGGTCTAATGTTTTCGAACAGTTGTCACAATTATGAATTTCTGGTTCAAACGCCGGAGAATAAAGTACGTATAAAAATGTGAATACTATTGTGTCTTTCACTAGTTGTTCACGTAGGATATCCACAACTACTATGATGTGACCTTACTGGAGATGTTTCCATTCAAATACGCATCATTCCTTCAGCTGTCTGTGTAACTGTAAGTTCGGATTAATTTAATAGTACTTGAGTGCATCTAGCAGTGGGTTGGAATACCAGATCAGGTTCATAACTGAAGGAAAGATGCAAAGAATTTGACTTGTAAAACGTGCTGTAATTGTACTTAAGCATCAGAAAGACTTTTCTAGTAGTACAGCTCCAATAAAAGTTGGCTTAGCCCAACCTGCAGTTGTGTGTATATTGCAGTTAAGTGGTAGAAGCAAATTAATGCCAATGCAAGCGTTTCTCGAACTGGAAGACTCCGAGTAATATCATTCATGTGTGTACAGAGTATACGTCAGAGGACTATTAGGTACTGTGCCTGAAATTCGCGAGGAAGTAAATAGTATGCGAGCAGCTCCAATCTCTGTTTCAACAGTGCCGTCTTCGTAAACAAGGTTTAAGGGGATGCACGGCGGCCTAAAGTCCTTATTTCGCAAAACAAATAAGGTGAAAAGGTTGCAATGGGCACAGAAACACCAAAACTGCAGTGTGCAGCAGTAGTCCAAGGTGTTATTTATGGACGAAATATTTGGAAGTTATCGTCGAATTTTTGTTCATCCACTTTGTGACGTTAATGGTGAAGCATGGCGGTCAGGCACTGGTGCTTTGTGTTTGATAAAGTCGGTGATCTAGTGAGAATTAGTGGAATCTTAAAGAAGGAAGGCTGTCACAGGATACTGTCAAGAATGAAGTTCCAACTCACAAGATACTTACATATTGGTCGTGAGTTTTTTTCTGCAGCAGGATAATAATCACAAACATGTGTCTAAACTGTGCAGAGGTTACGTGAACGGAAAAGAGAAATGTGGAGAACTGACTATTTGGCCAAGTCATTCACCTGAGTTAAATCCCATTAAAATCTTACGGGATGAACGTGACAGGAGGCCAGAATACTCAGATGGACTAATGTTGAAGACTTCTGGAATAATTTACAAATGTTATCTCCAGAATGCCAAGGGCTAAGGCAGCTGTTCTGTGGGCAAAGGATGGATACTTTGATGAGGCTAAAATCGGAACCATATTGCAATTTGTTCAACGATAGAGAGATATTTATTTTGTTGGTCTTTTTAGTTTTTACGATGAGTTGATACACTGAAATAAAGTATATAGTGTTTTCCATAGGTGGTGGGAAGCTTCTGAATTATACGGTAGCTGTTGACAAACACAGAATAACAATGCTAAAGAAAGCTTTTAAAAGAAGCGTTTTCTGGAGAGGAAAGGAAATAAGCTAAGATTAATTTGGTTCTTGTGTGACTTCTGTGCTGAAACTTGGGCGTTGCGACGGAAATGCCTGGAAATAAACCGCTGTAGTTCTGGCTTGACAACAGATCAATTCCATGCGTGCTGCGTGCGCTTTCTATTACACTGGGGACCTTATCCATGCTAAACTTGCCACGTTACTTACTCATGGGTAACAGTAATACACGAAACAATGAGTACGAACCTCGTTTTATAAAAAGTATTGTAAAGGATCTCTATCCGCACTGAGACGTTCCTGAAACCTTTCATTTCACGCACCATGTTCTGATATTGTCCTTGTTTTGGATGCTATGAGGGGTGAACTTGTGGAGCATTGCAATCGATGGACTGGATGAATGTTTGATACGGCGAGTTCATCTTAATTTGTCGTTGCGGTCCCTAGTGGCAATGGGCCTTGTATAACATTAATTCTGCTATAGGTTTGCTTAGGTCCGACATGCACTGTATACTATATAAATTTAGCCCCAAGGTAGACAGTTGGTGTGAGTGTTTCTGCCTCCAAGGGACCAGAATGGCTAATTGGCTGAGATGCTCCAAAGCTGGATTCGGAAGCTACATCAATGAATATTCAATAAGTAAGTGAAAACACCAATTGTGCTGTACCTATTTGTACCTTCATCCATATGAAGGTGTTATTTTCGGCGGCTGTTTTTATCACTTTTTACCGAACTTTTACTCGGAATTTTAAGAAGCCCAGAACTAAGATTTTGGCCACAACACAAAATGATACATTTTTCAAAATATTTGTTTTCTCATCAGCTTTAACGATTTTGACTAGTCTCATATGCTTAAGATATTTTTAAGGAAAATGGAATGCATATTTTTAATTTTCTGTGAATGTCTTCAAAAACCCTATTTAACGGGGGCGACTTTTGCATATCTGCTAAACAGTGAGGGGTGGCGCCGTGGCCGAATGGTTAGAGCATTGGCCTATCAGCAAGGGGGCTTGGGTTCGATCCCAGGGAACCACAAATGATATTGGTGGTGGACGAAGTAGCGTAGGGCACCCTCTCCCCTGACTGCTGCGATATCACCTTTCCGTTAATCAATTTAGCCTGCATCTCATATTCTCTTCCTCGCTATTATACTCGGTGCTTGGCTGACCACCTGCTTCCAGGTCTTCCCTCTGTCCGGTCCATAGGTTTGTCTGCTTCTCGTCAGGCATTTGGCCCTAGGCACAGGCTTATAACTTCTAGGGAGTGTCAGTCCTCCATATGGGAAAGGGAATAAGATGAAGAAGAATAAACCGTGTTTTTGTGTGCTTTAATCCCCTTCTGGAGACCGTATCTTTTGTGTGATTTAATCCCCTTCTGGGGATATTGCTTATTTGTATGAACTTTCGAATACCTACTTGTACATTTTCTCAATTGGAGGACCTTATTCCCCAAGCAAATAAAATGAATTTCAAAGAGATCATATAGCGACCAACTTTAAAAGATATCACTGCCGCTTAAGTCCACTATCATCTACATTGTGTCTCTATCTATAAAAAAAATTAGCAATAAGTTAATTTTAGCAAATATCTCGATTCACACGAAAATACAGGAATAAGTATTTGTAAGAATAGTTTGTACAAGGGTAGAGAACGTCTTGTGAATCCAACACATTAGATCGTACAATATACAAACATCTACTTCTGTAACAGATGTTAATCGGCTCTAAGCAAGCATTCTGGATACACTCGGAACTCTGTTTTTGTAATACTATTAGTTTGGAACAAAATTCGAGTATGAGGTTTGACTGCAAATACTAATTTTTAGATAAAGTATTTGTCGAGAAAAAGATGTGTGTGTGTGTGAGTGTGAGTGTGAGTGTGAGTGTGAGTGTGAGTGTGAGTTTGTGTGTGTGTGTGTGTGTGTGTGTGTGTGTGTAAGTGTGCGCGCGCACATAATATGTACATGTTTAGGTTCACTAATCTCCAAGGATTGAATTTAAGTATTTTAGACGTTACTGTTACAAAAGCTCGTAGTTGCAACGATATTTAGACATAGAGTTCAGTATTTCCGCGACTTTTCTTCTTATTGGTTTGCGTTTTCAAATGCCATACCTTTCACAACTAAGCATTCGTTATTTGGGTTTTTTTCATTTCCCGTGGTTGTGCAAGGAGCATGGCATTTTGAAAGTAGAAAAATGTGTGTGAATGCAGCAGACCAGATCTCATCCCTGTAGCATGCCTTTTTGCTACGTCACGTGTACACAGAGGGATCAATGCAGGGCAACTGCACCTGTACCCTTGATGAACATATGATAGAGTGCTATCCGGTCTAAGCCTTCTAGGTCTCATGTGTATTCTCGTTTTACAATTGTTTTAGACTTGAGGTCAAGAGCCGAGAGCAAAAACAGGTCGCCCGGGTTAACCCGGGCGGGATGGATACCCGCGTACCTATCCGTTTAGTAAGGATTTACCCGTGAAATATGATAGGTGTAGTCTTTTTCACAAGCTTTTGTGTCAATGTCTGCTGATGCTGATGTTTGGTATTTATCTTTTGCTACCGACTTGGGTTGGGAATGCCAGAATGTCTGTCCATCCTAGTGCACCCAGTGCCCAGTTCTGCACACTTAGCCGGCCAGCTTGTGTGACCAGCAAGTGTCAGATAGCGAGAAACGGATGATGCGGTGATGTTTGGTGAAATGTGGAAGCAATGGAGCTAACTACCCCAAGACGTCATCCTTGGGTAGGCGGTAGCTTTTGCGCCTCCTGGGAAGGCGGTGGTCATATTCTTCCAGGGTGTTGACCAGCTGGTTTGGAAGTGGTGTAAGTTTGTTATACATTGTGTGAGCTCTTTCACGCACAACATCCACAATGTATGGAATGCCAGAATGAGTGTGAAGGATATGGAATGGGAGTCTACGGTCGGTATCGTAGATCATCCTATGCGCTCTGTTCTGCACGACCTGCAATCTACGGATGGTGGTGGTTTTTGGGGGTATTAAATATCCAAAGCGATATTTACCTTGACTATTGAGAGAAACCGCAGTATTATTGGTCCGCCCAAGAAATTTGAACCCGGAATCTCGCACATTCCGCCACAACATTACTGCCTGAGGCATCCCGTTAGTTTCGATTTAGTCTAGATTTATAATATTTAATATCCCATATTTTATTACATATTTAATACATACTTGTGCACAGCTTTCTGTCGGTCTGGGTGGCTCAGTTGGTTAGACGCTGGCCTACTGATCCCAAGGTCGCGGGTTCAAACCCGGCCCAGGTCGATGATTTTTAAGTGTGCTTAAAAACGACAGCTCCATGTCAGTAGATTTACTGGCATGTAAAAGAACTCCTGCGGGACAAAATTCCGGCACACCGGCGACGCTGATGTGATCCTAGCAATTGACAGCGTCGTTAAACAACAAAATAGTTTTTGCACAGCTTTCTGAGTATGATATTGCACAAACATTTAGGCTTTGCTAATTACTTAAGTCCTACTTTGTACAGAAGCCTCACACCTTTCTTTGGTAACATTTCAACCACATAAATGCCATTGCGTTCTTTGTTATGTAAAACAGCGGTTTAAAATTCCACTTAATGTTTTTCTGTAACATTAACATTAAAGATGATAGTGTTTATAGCGGAGTTGGTTTCTCTCTGCTGCGAAAGGTGGCCCTTTGGTTTACTTGTTCCTTTTTCTTCTCTTCTAGGAGTACCGCATTCGTATTCTGCTTCCTTAGAGTTGAAACTTGTTCTTAGAGAAAAAGTTTCCTTTGGTTTGTTTCTTGTTATTCATCGCAATGCACAACACCGGTTAGTTTTCACCGCACTTTGGGGAAGTTATTTCGTTCGTAAGTTTTGTATGTAGAAACCCATATGTAATGCGATTCTCTGCTTTATGCAGAAAGCACTTCAGCGAACCACTGAGCCAGATTCAATGCAGTTACCTGATTCAGATGAGATCTTTAGTCAAAGTTTTAGAATAGTGTAACAGTGATTTTTGTAATTTTCATATTAATTGACATTTAACAATTAAATAAACCAGGTAAATATTTATATCATAAATGTATACATTTACTTCAGAATTATTGTAGTTTCTCTTTATATTTCTGTCTTTCAAAAACCAACATCCAAGTAATTGCTGTATAATGTAAATGCCTCATCATCCACGAGTAACATTTTACTGGCTGTTGAACGTGGGCCCACCCCATCCTTTACGATAGCCACATTTGATTGCAGTCACTATTAGTGTAATCTCTTTTTACTTTCTCTACCACGTATAGTAAAGTAGAGGAAGTATTCCACCCAAAAATTTGATGTCGAGATTTCACTGGAAATATATGTTTAGGCCCCCTGAATAAAAACGCAGTTTTATAAATGTGTGTGTGCGTGTGTGTGTAGGAGGGCGCGTGCTGGAAAAAGATTGAATAAATACTAAATTTCATAGCTCTGAATTTCGAGCATGTTACATAAAAAACTTTTAAGAAAATTCCGCCACATTAAGTTGTCATTTATATGTAGAAATTACCGTTATTTTTCCATTTCTCAAGGAAATATTACATGTGACTATGGGTAATACTTAAAAGACCTGTTCGTATTGAAAAGTGTTGTATAATTTTGTGCAACTGGAAATATGCAGAGCATAACAGATTCAAAATGTTTCTTATTGTTTCCTCCATATACAGCTTTCTTTGAAACTCACGTGTTACACCTTCCCAAGCACGTCATCTAAGAGACATGCTTGAAGTTTGTTATTATCATGTGATGCTGCTAAGCGTAATGTGGGGCATTCATTGGTAAGAGCATGTGGATAACTTGGCGAAGATAGATTAATAAATTCTTGTAATACTATTCATATTGAACCTGTTTGTGTGTACCTGACTAACAACAATGACGCGGCTATACAAAAACGACTTTCTCTAGAGCTTTCGAGAAATATCTGGGCACGCCACCGCCGGCGTGTGTATGGAGGTTGAGAAAGGTTCATGTGACGTCATCCCCTCTATATAAGGTGAGATGTGTGAGGGGTACATCGCGTGCGTCGTAAAGAAAATTAAAGTACCGTCGACTGGTTGCATCGTCATAGTTAATGTACGAGAGACCACGTGAGGGAAGACACTGTAAGGACTGAGGCAAGGTTACGAGAAGTAAAAGTGTTGACTGTAGGCTGTGATAACGACGAAAAGAAAAATGTAATAAAGTTTTAGAAGAAAATAAGGTTATAGAAAAGAAACTGGATTAATTTTGTCATTCTATTGCAATATTGTGTGTTAACTCCACTTCACATGTTTGTGCATACATTCAATGATCTTAAGACTTCTTTTTGCAAACAACGTGTTAACTTTATGGCGTACGGTACGTTTCCACAAGAAATGATACAATAAAGACTAAAAATCAGTAGCTCTTTCGGCCATAAAATAGAAGGGTTTGAAAAACTTCTGAGTGGTAATGTAGGCAATCCCCATTCCCTAGACACTTCTTGGTAGGATAGGCCGAAAGCAAAACCGTAACGCGCAAGAGCGTTATGTAAGAAGACCCATTTCGCGCCCGTGTTCAAGTGCACGAGGCGTAAAAACGCCCGCGTAAATGTAAAAAGGAAAAAGAAATGAACGAGCTCCCCTGTGAACTCTAGCGTGGTGGGATGCAGCAACGGAAGTTTCAAAAGATTTGGGAATACGCGGAGTGTTAGGATGAATTTCTAAAGGCGTGTGGCCATTTTAAAACGTAAAGCAAACATTCATCATCATAATGGCTAAACTTGAAATAAAAAACAAACTGAAACTAAGGCTGAAAACCCGTTCATTTGTCTACTCCTTAACTTCCAAATATACTTTTATTTCACTTTAAAACAAGCTACATTTGTTTCTCCCAGTTTTAATTAGCTTGAGAGAATATCTAGTGACATTTTGGGGGAAAATATACCCTTGTTTACACAAGTTATACTCACACAGCTTTTAATAAAGCTAGGGGAACTCTGATTCCTATTTCAAGCATTTAAAAATTAAGGTTGTAAATGGTTACTTATTCCGTTATGAATTTCCTGACACAGTAGGATTTGAATGACCATTATATGGAAAAGATTCATATATTCTAAACTACCAAATGAACTTTCAAAAGCAGATATACAAGCGACCATGTTGTTACAAATAATTGTTGACATCCATTCTTAACATATTTTGTAGAATTGTTTGCTAAGTTCTGTGTATGTGTTATTTGTGTCTTATTTACTGTGACGTCAGCCGCGGCGCACAGCAAAGGACATTTGGTGAGGGTTGTTTCACCACAATGGCGATGAGTGTATCAAAGACAGATCAGGCTGCCTCGTGCGTCTCTTCTGAACGCTTAACAATCAGATTGGCAGAAGAAAAAGCGGGTTTCCAGATTATTCAAGAGGTGTCCGGCAGCCGGCGTATTTACAGAAGTTCGAGAATGATCCGTGTTGTCATTCTTGCTATATAACGAGGCGAACCGACGACAGGAGTGAGTTAGTTATAGATAGTTAAAGGCATGAATCGTCAAGTCGGTTTTTACTTTCAGTGTGCGTGTGAGTGTGCGTGCGTGCGTGTGGTGTGTGTGTGTGTGTGAGTGTGTGTGTGCGTGTATTGCGCTGAAAGGAAGACGGCGAAGGAGTTAAGTTGTGTAGAGTGATTGTATCGTTCAAGCCAGCTGTTTTTTGACTTGTGGATATTCCTTCGAAGCTTAGTACATGGACTGAGAGAAGCGACATATTGTGCCATTTCCACTACGCCGTAGTTTTAACCCCGTCCACTCTGACACACGTCGGTTAGCTACCAGGCCACGCCCCACGCTGGTATCCATCTACCTCAGAAAACATCCACATAACTTTCTCTACTATTTTAATAACTGTTCTAACAAGCTCTTATTCCTCTATCTTCATGTTAGTTGAGATAAACAGTTGCATAAATTATTGCTAATTCTCTTGTAGGCACAAGAGTAATTCAGTAAGCTTTGAGCAATAGCTAAATATTTTTAAAATGGTCGGAAAATGAAGGCCTTGAAATTTTATTTTGTTTGCATGGCTAAGAGATAGAAAGTTGAATAACGACCCTCCATTTGAGAAAAGTATAACTATTGAAAAACTCACATAAATAAGAACGAATATCTCCGAAATTGTTCAGTCCACAAAAGAATGCATTTTGACATTACTCCTGTGTTTTAAAGAGATCTATTCTGTCTGTAAAATAAGATTTGGTCAATCTTTTACGGTTTACTAGTAATGCAAAAGTCATCAAGGGTCAAGAGGACTACATAGGCTATAGCAACAAAATTCAAAATTTACATTTCATTTGCCATAAAGATACCTTATAACATATGGCGTTTTAATCAAAATCGCTAGTTATTTTTGAGAAATCAAAATTTTCCTTGTAAAGAGTAGTTGAGGGTGGTGTAATTTTCTTTAAAATATTCATGTCACAACCTTGATATATATTAGACTTAAATACCAACTGACCTTCCGTTTTTTTTTTTTGTTTTTTTTGTGAGATGCTATTTAGTCTCTCTCTCTCTCTCACACACACACACACACACACACGGACCTTTCTCTTAACATGCCTTTGTTTTTATTCAGAAGGTGTGAAAAGATATATTTACGATGAAATCCCCACATAGAAATTCCAGGTCGAATGCTATTTTTCTCCTTCTTACTATACCTAGTACAGAAAGTAGTAAAGCTTTGTGTCTGTTATGCCAAAAGAAATTACACGTAACGTAAACATAGTGACGTAATCACAAAACTAATACATCATGTTTCTATTCGGTTCTGCCACTACACACCTTGAAACTTACCTTGTTTGTAAACACGTGTGTATTCGTAAACAAACAGAACGGGAAAATACAGATGGGTTGCATTTGGTAAATGGAGAGGTTAAACACTCGATTGCATTCCTATCACCCCTCTTCCCAATACCTGGGTTAATATATCAGTCGTTATAGAGAATTTACAAATAACTCTAATATCGGTCATTACGGAGGATTAATTTAGTTTATTATTTTTGTAATTATTATGCATTTATTAGACTGTGACGAAGGAAATAGAGTGACACAAAAACTACCTGGACCCACCATATAATAATACTCGTAATCAGAATATTATAAACTTTTTAATATATTTTTGTTAGGTTGGAACACACGTAACGTGTTTGTAGCTGGCCAATAGGAAAACTTAATTTACTTCTATATTGTGAAAATTTAAATAACTTCAATTGCTTAGTAACGTAACGCTGTTAAATTGCAGTTAGAAACGCCCGATTAGAAGTGATTGTGGGAGCACGAGACTGAATACAGAACTGACTGCATTGACAGAATGAGCTATCCAACAATGCATGCATTAGTGGTTCACAGAATATCGACTTGCTGTGTGCTGAAACAATATACCATATGCAATTCATAGTCCGCCTTTGTAACTGAATTATGTTCGGCAAAGATTGTACTTCAGAGGTTAGCATATGTACCTATTGATCCAGCGCTGACAGTTTTGACAAATCAATTGTATAACAATTTCAACTGCTACTTTTTACACGTTCAATGGATCCCACATGTGCGTTCCTAAAGCTTTAGGTGGCTTTTTACCAACCTCCTCAGCGGACATGTACGTATTGCGCCTTGTCAGAGCTCTGCGGTCACTTGTTATCTGTTTACTGCATGTAGGCTATTGCAGGAGACAAGAAAAAGAAAGGTTAGCTTGGATAAGGTAGGGAAAAAGGAATATGTGAATTGTGTCGAGAGAGGGAAAGTTCAGCACATTATATGACAGAGTGCAGAAAATAGGTTTGGAAAGAGAGATTCGGAAAAAATACAGAGGAATATATCAACGATAAAGCTGTTAGCAGAAAAAGGGGAACAGGAGATTAGAGGTATAGCCCGGTTTTTACATAACGTAAAAGGGAAATGGGAAAGGTGTGTGAGGAATATAAGAAAAGAAAGGGAAAATACAGGAGTAGATTGATAAGTGCAACCCTGCAGAATAAAGGCCAAGGTGCCTTGATAGCTGAGGTGGCTCTGATAGTAACGAAAGTATACACCAGTTGTCCTACTTCATCCGGCATCGTCGTAAGTAGACAACCCTTCGTGTGTTAAAACAGTTGCAGAAGTCATATTCGCTAAAGGTGGCAGTGGCGTTTTCTGCCTCATTTTGTCAATCAATAGGATGAAACTGACACGATTCAGATGGAATCTCAGATGCAAGATGTGATGTGGGAAAAGTATACGGAAATACTTGTACAGATTTGGGGATGTCACGTCCCTCCCCCAATTATTTAACTTGGTCTGTTCATACAAGAAGGAAGTAATCTTCACAATCATGCAATGGCCATTCTCAGTTGGGAACTGCATGCACCACCACCACCAACTTCACCGCCACCACCAACTCCACCACCACAACCAGCACCACCACCACAACCAGCGCCACCATCAACTTCACCACCACCACCTTCACCAACTTCACCACCACCACCAACTCCACCAACACAACCAGCACCTCCACCAAATTCACCACCACCACCTTCACCAACTTCACCACCACCACCAACTCCACCAACACAACCAGCACCACCATCAACTTCACCACCACCACCTTCACCAACTTCACCACCACCACCAACTCCACCAACACAACCAGCACCTCCACCAAATTCACCATCATCACCAACTCCACCACCACAACGAGGACCGCCCACAACGAGCACCTCCACCACCAGCACCACCACCAACTTCACCACCACCAGCACCACCAACACCACCACCACAACCAGCACCTCCACCAACTACACCACCACCACTATCAAAAACAACGCCAGCACCACCGCCACAACCACCACCACCAGCACCAACTTCACCACCACAACCACCACCACCAACTTCACCACCACCACCAACTCCAACACCACAACCAGCACCACCACCACAACCAGCACCACCATCAACTTCACCACCACCACCTTCACCAACTTCACCACCACCAACTCCACCAACACAACCAGCACCTCCACCAACTTCACCACCACCACCTTCACCAACTTCACCACCACCACCAACTCCGCCAACAAAACCAGCACCACCATCAACTTCACCACCACCACCTTCACCAACTTCACCACCACCACCAACTCCACCAACACAACCAGCACCTCTACCAAATTCACCATCACCACCAACTCCACCACCACAACGAGGACCGCCCACAACGAGCACCTCCACCACAAGCACCACCACCACCTTCACCACCACCACCAGCACCACCAACACCACCAAAACCATCACCTCCACCAACTTCACCACCACCACAACCAGCACCACCACCACCAACATCACCACCACCACCAACTCCACCACCAAAACCGCCACCAACACCACCACCACCACCTCCAACAACTTCACCACCACCAACTCCACCACCACGAACTACACCACCACCACCATCAAAAACACCGCCAGCACCACCGCCACAGCCACCACCACCAGCACCACCGCCACCACCACCAACAGCTTTACCACCACTACCAAATTCAACACCACCACCAAAACCACCAACACAACCACCACCACCAACTCCACCAACACCACCTAAACCAACACCACCAACTCCAACACCACCACCAAATACACCAACACCAACACCACCACCAAATCCACCACCAATTCCACCACCAACTCCACCACCACCAGCACCACCACCATCAGCACAACCACCACCAAGAGCACCTAAACCACCAACAACTTCACCACCACCAACTCCACCACCACAACCACCACCACCAACTCCACCACCACCAACTCCACAACCACAACCAGCAACAACAACTCCACAACCACAACCACCACAACCAGCACCACCACCACCAACTTCACCACCACCACCTTCACCACCACCAACTCCACCACCACAACCACCACCACCAACTCCACCACCACCAACTCCACAACCACAACCAGCAACAACAACTCCACCACCACAACCACCACAACCAGCACCACCACCACCAACTTCACCACCACCACCTTCACCACCACCAACTCCACCAACACAACCACCACCACCAACTCCACCACCGCCACCGCAACCACCACAAACACCACCACCACTTCCAACACCACCACCAACTCCACCACCACAACCACCACCAACTCCACCATCACCAACACCTCCACCAACTCCACCCCCAGCAACTCCAAAACCACAACCTCCACAAACTTCACCACCAGCAAATCCACCACCACCCGCTCCACCACCACCACCATCACCACCACCACCACCAGCACCACCGCCACAACCACCAGCACCACCAACACCACCACCACCAACTTCACCACCACCAACTTCACCACCACCACCTACTCCACCACCACAACCAGCACCACTACCACCACCACAACCAGCAACACCACCAACTTCACCACCAATACCACCGCCACCAACTTCAATACCACCACCAACTCCACCACCACAACGAGCACCTCCACCACCAGCACCACCACCAACTCCACCACCACAACCAGCTGCTCCACCAACTTCACCACCACCACAACCAGCACCACCACCACCAGCACCACCACCACCACCATCACCACCACCAACTCCACCACCAAAAGAACAACGAACTCCACCACCACCACCACCTCCGGCAACTTCATCACCACCAAGTCTACCACCACCAACTACACCATCACCACCAGCACCAACACCGCCAGAACTACCGCCACCACCACCACGACCAGCACCACCGCCACCACCACCAACAGCTTTACCACCACTACCAAATTCACCACCACCAAATCCAACACCACAACCACCACTAACAACTCCACCACCATTTCCCACAACATCTCCACCAACTCCGCCACTACCAGCACCACCAGCACCACCGCCATCAGCACAACCACCACCACCAACAGCACCTAAACCACCAACAACTTCACAACGACCACCACCACCAACTCCACCGCCACAACCAGCACCTCCACCAACTTCCTCACCACCACAACCAGCACCACCATCACCAGCACTACCACCACCACCAACTACACCACCACCAGCACCAGCACCGCGGCGACAACCACCACCACCAGAGCCACCGCCACCAACACCAACAGCTTTACCACCACTACCAAATTCACAACAACCAAATTCACCACCACCAACACCACCAACCCCACCACCACAAAAACCACCACCACCATCAGCACAACCACCACCAACAGCACCTAAACCACCAACAACTTCACCGCCACCAACTCCACCACCACAACCACCACCACAAGCTCCACCACCACAAACTCCACCACCACAAACTCCAAAACCACACCCACCAACAACTCCACCACCATAACCACAACCACCACCAGCACCAACACCAACTTCATCACCACCACCTCCAGCACCATCACCACCACGACCAAATTCACCATCACCACCAGCTTCACCACCACCAACTCCAGTACCACAACCAGCAATACCACCACCGAATTCACCACAACCACCAACTCCACCACCACCAACTCCACCACGACCAACTCCTTCACCACAACCACCACCAACTCCACCACTACTAACTCCACCACCAGCACCACCACCAGTTCCACCAACTCCACCATCAAAACCACCACCACCAACCCCACCACCACCACCTCCATCACCACCACCAACTCCCCCACCACAACTCCACCATACTACCACCTCCACCAACTTTACCACCACCACCAACTACAAAACAACCACCTCCACCAACTTCACGACCAGCAAATCCACCACCACAACTACCAGAACCACCACCACCAACTTTACCACCACCACCGACTTCACCAACACCACCCCCAAATCTACCACCATAACCACCACCAACTACACCACCACCACCTCCACCAACTTCACCACCACCAACTCCACCACCACCACCAGCACCAACACCGCCAGCACCACCACCAACAGCTTTACCACCACTACCAAATTCACCACCACTAAATTCACAACAACCACCACCAAATCCACCACCACAACCACCACCACCAAGTCCACCAACTCCACCACCAGCACCACCATCACCACCATCAGCACAACCACCACCACCAACAACACCTAAACCACCAACAACTTCACCACCACCACCAACTCCACCACCACCAACTCCACAACCACAACCACCAACAACTCCACCACCACCACAACCACAACCACCACCAGCACCAACTTCACCACCACCAACTTCACCACCACCACCACTAGCACTACACCCACCACCACCAACTTCACCACCACCACTAACATCACCACCACCAGCTCCACCACCTCAACCAGCACCACCACCAGCACCACCACCAACATCACCACCACCAGCACCAACTCCGCCACAAATACCGCCACCAGCACCATCACCATCATCTCCACCAACTTCACCACCAACTCCACCACCACCAACTACACCAGCACCAACACCGCCAGCCACACCGCCACAACTTCGACCACCAGCACCACCGTCACCATCACCATCAGCTTTACCACCACTACCAAATTCACCACCACCACCAAATCCACCAACACAACCAACACCAACTCCACCACTACCAACTCCACCACCACCACCTCCAACACCACCACCAACTCCATCACCACGAACTGCACCATCACCAATTCCTCCACCAATTTCCCGACCACCACCAACTCCAAAACCACCACCTCCAACAACTTAACCACCACCACCAGCTCCACCAACTCCAACACCACCAACAACTCCAACACCACCACCAACTCCACCACCACCAACTCAATATCACCACCACCTCCACCAACTTCACCACCACCACCAACTTAAGAAGCACCACATCCATCAACTTCACCACCAGCAAATCCACCACCACCCGCACCATCACCAGCACTACCACGAGCACCACCACCGACTTCACCACCACAACCCCCAAATCCACCACCATAACCACCACCAACTCCACCACCAACAAATCCACCACTACCTCCACCAACTTCACCACCACCAACCCCAGCACCACCACCACCTCCACCAACTCCACCACCACCACCAACTCCACCACCACAAACAGCACCACCAACATCACCACCACCAACTTCACCACCACCAACACCACCACAACCACCATGACCAACTCCACCACCACCACCAGCTCCACCAAGTCCACCACCACAACCGCCACCACCAACTCCACCAACAACACCAGTTCAATCACCACCACCAACTCCACCACCACAAACAGCACCACCAACTTCACCACCAACTTCACCATCACCAACCTCACCACCAGCACCAGATTCACCACTACCACCAACTCCACCACCACAAACAGCACCACCAACTTCACCACCACCACCTTCACCACCACTACCAACACCTCCACCACAACCACCACCACCAACTCCACCACCACCACTAGCTCCACCAAGTCCACCACCACAACCGCCACCACCAACTCCACTGACAACACCAGCACCACCACCACCAACTCCACCACCACAAACTCCACCACCACTTTCACCAACTCCACCACCACCAGCACCGCCACCACCACCAGCACCAACAACATCAACTACAACACCACCACCAACTCCACCTCCAGCACCACCGCCAACTCCACCACCACAACTCCACCATCACCACCACCTCCACCAACTTTATCGCCACCACCAACTACAAAACAACCATCTCCACCAACCTCACCACCAGCAAATCCACCACCACCCGCACCACCACCACCACCAGCATCACCGCCACAACTACCAGCACCACCACCACCAACAACCTAACCACCACCCCCAAATCTACCACCATAATCACCACCAACTCCACCACCACCAGCACCAACAGCGCCAGCACCACCACCAACAGCTTTACCACCACTACCAAAATCACCATCACGAAATTCACAACAACCACCACCAAATCCACCACCACCAAGTTCACCAACTCCACCACCACCAGCACCACCATCACCACCATCAGCACAATCACCACCACCAACAACACCTAAACCACCAACAACTTCACCACCACCACAAACTCCACAACCACAACCACCAACAACTCCACCACCACAACCACAACCACCATTAGCTCCAACTTCACCACCACCAACTCCACCACCACCACCAGCTCCACCAAGTCCACCACCACAACCGCCACCACCAACTCCACCAACAACACCAGTTCAATCACCACCACCAACTCCACCACCACAAACAGCACCACCAACTTCACCACCAACTTCACCATCACCAACCTCACCACCAGCACCAGATTCACCACTACCACCAACTCCACCACCACAAACAGCACCACCAACTTCACCACCACCACCTTCACCACCACTACCAACACCTCCACCACAACCACCACCACCAACTCCACCACCACCACTAGCTCCACCAAGTCCACCACCACAACCGCCACCACCAACTCCACTGACAACACCAGCACCACCACCACCAACTCCACCACCACAAACTCCACCACCACTTTCACCAACTCCACCACCACCAGCACCGCCACCACCACCAGCACCAACAACATCAACTACAACACCACCACCAACTCCACCTCCAGCACCACCGCCAACTCCACCACCACAACTCCACCATCACCACCACCTCCACCAACTTTATCGCCACCACCAACTACAAAACAACCATCTCCACCAACCTCACCACCAGCAAATCCACCACCACCCGCACCACCACCACCACCAGCATCACCGCCACAACTACCAGCACCACCACCACCAACAACCTAACCACCACCCCCAAATCTACCACCATAATCACCACCAACTCCACCACCACCAGCACCAACAGCGCCAGCACCACCACCAACAGCTTTACCACCACTACCAAAATCACCATCACGAAATTCACAACAACCACCACCAAATCCACCACCACCAAGTTCACCAACTCCACCACCACCAGCACCACCATCACCACCATCAGCACAATCACCACCACCAACAACACCTAAACCACCAACAACTTCACCACCACCACAAACTCCACAACCACAACCACCAACAACTCCACCACCACAACCACAACCACCATTAGCTCCAACTTCACCACCACCAACTTCACCACCACCACAAGCACTACACCCAACACCACCAACTTCACCACCACCACTAACATCACCACCACCACCAACTCCACCACCACAACCAGCACCTCCACCAACTTCACCACCACCACAACCAGCACCACTACCAGCACCACCACCACCAACATATCCACCACCAGCACCAACTCCACCACCAAAACCACCACCAACACCATCACCATCACCTCCACCAACTTCACCACCACCAACTCCACCACCACCAACTACACCACCACCAGCACCAACACCGCCAGCAACACCGCCACAACCTCCACCACCAGCACCACCGCCACCATCATCAACAGCTTTACCACCACTTCCAAATTCACCACCTCCACCACCAAATCCACCAACACAACCAACACCAACTCCACCACTACCAACTCCACCACCACCACCTCCAACACCACCACCAACTCCATCACCACGAACTGCACCATCACCAATTCCTCCACCAACTTCCCGACCACCACCAACTCCAAAACCACCACCTCCAACAACTTAACCACCACCACCACCACCAGCTCCACCAACTCCTACACCACCAACAACTCCAATACCACCACCAACTCCACCACCACCAACTCAACATCACCACCACCTACACCAACTTCACCACCACCAACTTACAAAGCACCACATCCATCAACTTCACCACCAGCAAATCCACCACCACCCGCACCACCACCACCAGCACTACCACGAGCACCACCACCGACTTCTTCACCACCAACCCCAGCACCACCACCACCTCCATCAACTCCACCACCACCAACTCCACCACCACAAACAGCACCACCAACATCACCACCACCATCTTCACCACCACCAACACCACCACAACCACCATGACCAACTCCACAACCACCACCAGCTCCACCAAGTCCACCACCACAACCGCCACCACCAACTCCACCAACAACACCAGTTCAATCACCACCACCAACTCCACCACCACAAACAGCACCACCAACTTCACCACCAACTTCACCACCACAAACCTCACCACCAGCACCAGATTCACCACTACCACCAACTCCACCACCACAAACAGCACCACCAACTTCACCACCAACTTCACCACCACAAACCTCACCACCAGCACCAGATTCACCACTACCACCAACTCCACCACCACAAACAGCACCACCAACTTCACCACCACCTCCTTCACCACCACCACCACCAACACCTCCACCACAACCACCACCACCAAATCCACCACCACCACCAGCTCCACCAAGTCCACCACCACAACCGCCACCACCAACTCCACTGACAACACCAGCACCACCACCACCAACTCCACCAGCACAAACTCCACCACCACTTTCACCAACTCCACCACCACCAGCACCACCACCACCAGCACCAACAACATCAACTTCAACACCACCACCAACTCCACCACCACAACCACCACCACCAACTCCACCACCACAAGCACCAACAATTCCACAACCACAACTACCACCAGTACCACCCACACAATCACCAACTTCACCATCACCAACGTCACCACCAGCACCACCAGCAACACACCCACCACCACCAGCACCAACTTCACCACCACACCTTAACCACCACCACCACCTCCACCAACTTCACCACCACCAACTTAACCACCACAACCAACTCCAACACCTCAACCACCACCACCAACTACACCACAACCACCACCAACTCCACCACCACCAACTTCACCACCACCAACTCTACCACCACAACCACCTCCACCACCTTCACCACCACCTACACCAACACCACCTTAACCACCACAGCCAACTCCACTACTACAACCAACACCACCACAACCACCACCAACTACCACACCACCAACAACTTCACCACCACCAACTTTCCCACCACCACCATCAACTACACCACCACAACCACCACCAACTCCACCACCGCCGCCACCAAATTCACCATCACCACCACTACCAACTCCACCACCACAACCAACACCAACTCCACCACCACAGCAACTTCACCACCACCAACTTTACTACCACCACCATCAACTCCACCACCACAAGCACCTCTACCAACTCCACCACCAGCAGCAGCACCACCACCACTACTACCACCACAATTAGCACCACCACCACCAGCACCAACACCAGCACCAGCACCACAACCACGACCACCACCCCACTACCAACAAAACCACCACCGCACCAGCACCACTACCACCACCACGACGACTACCACCACCACCAGCACCACCACCAACAGCAACACCACCACCAACAATTCCACCACCACGACCAGCACCACTTCCAACTTCACCACCACCAACAACTCCACCACCACAACCACCACTAAATCAACCTGTACCACCACCACCTCCACCAACTTAAACACCACCACCACCATCTTAACCACCATAACCACTACCACCAACTCCACCAACACCACCAACTCCACCACCACAACCAACTCCACCACCACCAAATCCACTATCACCACCAACTCCACCGCCACAACTAATACGAAATCCACCGCCACCACCACCAACTTCACCACCACCAACTTTACCACCGCCACCATCAACTACACCACGACAACCACCACCAACTCCACCACCACAACCACCACCAACAACTTAACCACCACCACCAACTCCACCACCACAACCACCACCAACTTCACCACCACCAAACTTAACCACCACCACTAACTCCACCACCACAACCACCACCAACTCCACCACCACCAACTTCACCACCACCAACTTCACCACCAGCAGCTTCACCACCACCAACTTTAGCACCACCACCATCAACTGCACCACCACAACCACCACCAACTCCACCACCAACTTCACCACCACCAACTCCACCACAACTTCAACCAGCACCACCACCACTATCAACACCAACACAATCACCACCACCATCACAATCACTATTAACTCCACCACCACCAACTCCACCACCACCAAATCCACCACCACCACAAGCACAACCACCATAACAACCACCACCATCAAAACCACCAATACCACCACCAACTCCACCACCACCAAAGAACTCCAACACCACCACCACAACCACCACATCCACCACCAACAACTTCATAACCACCACCACATTAACTACCACAACCACCACCACCAACTCCACCACCACCAGCAGCATCACCAACACCACCAACTCCACCACCACAACCACCACGACCAACTCCAGCACAACCAATTCCACCACCACCACCTCCACCAACTTAACCACCACCACCAACTTAACCACCACAACCACTACCACCAACTTCACCACCACCAACTCCACCATCACAACCAACTCCACCGCCACAAGCTACACCAACTCCACCACCACCAGCTTCAACACCACCAACTTCACCACCACTAACAACTACACAACCACAACCACCACCAACTACACCACCACAACCACCAAAAACTCCGCCACCACCAACATTAACACCATCACCAGCAGCACCCCCACTACTACCACCTCCATCAGTACCACTACCACCATCGCCAGTAACACCACGAGCACATCTAACACCAGCACCACCAGCAACATCACCACCACCAGCAACATCGCAAACACCACCACCAGCACCACCACCATCAACAACTTCACCACCAACCACAACTTCACCACCACCACAAACTTCGCTACCACCAACTTCACCACCACCAACTGCAGTCGTCCTTAAAAAAAAGAAAGGAAAAACCACCAACTCCACCACCACCTCCACCAACTCCTACAATTCCACCACCTCCAGCACCACCACCATCAGCACCACCAACAACAACTTCACCACCAGCACCACCAGCACCACCAGCACCACCACCACAACCACCGCCACCACCACTACCAGCACCACTGCCGCCACCACTACCAGCACCATCACCACAAACTTCAACACCACTAGCAAATTCACCACCACCATTAACTCCACCACCACAACCACCGCCAGCAACTTCACCACCATTACCACCAACTCCAGCACCACCTCCACCAACTCCGCCAATTCCACCACCACAGCACCACCACCAGCACCACAACCACCACCACAAACTCTACCACCACAAACACCAACACCTCCACGACCACAACCATAATCACCACCAGTACCACCACCACCAACTTCACCAGCACCACCCCCACCACAACCACCAACTTCACCACCACCACCAGCTTAACCACCACCACCAAATACACCACCACAACCACCACCAACTTCACCACCACCTTCACCACCACCAACTCCACTATCAGCACCACAACCAGCACCACCAACTTCACAACCACCACCACCAAATTAACCATCACAACCACCACCACCAACTCCACCACCATAACCACCACCACCAACTACACCTCCACCAACTCCATCACCACCACCTCCACCATCTTCACCACCAAAAACTTAACCACCACAACCACCACCAACTCCGCCACCACCACCAACTCCACCACCACCAACTGCACCACAACCACCACCAACTCCACCACCACCAGCACCAACTTCACCACCACCAACTTCACCACCACCATCTTCACCACCACCAGCTTCACCACCACCAACTTTACCACCACCAACTTCACCACCACCACCAACTACAACACCACAACCTCCACCAACTACACCACCACAACGACGACCAACTCGACCACCACCACCACCTACATATTCACCACCACCACAACAACTCCACCAGCACAACCACCAAAAACATCAACCCCAGCACTACCACCACCACTACCACCACCATGAGTACCACCACCACCAGCGCAAGCACTACCAAAAGCACTACCACCAGCAGCACCACCACCATCAGCACCAACACCACCAGCAACACCGCGACCACCACCACCAGCGCTAAAGCCACCAATTTCACCACCACCAACTTCACTACCACCAAATTCAACACCACCACCACCAACGCCACCGCCACAACCACTACCACCAACTCCAGCACCACCACCAATTCCAACACCACAAACACCACCACCTACTCCACCGCAACCACTTGCACCACCACCAACTCCACCACCACCTCCACAGTCTCCACCAACTCCACCAACTCCACCACCACCTCCATAGTCTCCACCAACTCCACCAACTCCACCACCAGTTCAACCACCACCAGCACAACCACCACCAATTTCAACACCACCACCAACTCCACCACCACAACCACAACCACCAACTCTACCACCACAACTACCAACAGCTCCACAACCACAACCACCACCGTACCACTCGCACCACCACCACCAGCTTCACCATCACAAGCTATTTCACCACCATCACCACCACCTGCACCACCCCCACCACCAACAACTTCACCACCGCCAAAAGCTTAACCAGCACCACCACCAACTCCACCACCACAACCAGTGCCACCACCACCTTCACCACCACCAACTTCACCACCAAAAACTCCACGACCACAACCACCAGCACCAACTCCACCACCACCAGCTCCACCACCACCAACTCCACCACCACCAGCTCCACTACCACAACCAACACCACCAACGCCACCACCACCAACTCCACCACCACCAACACCAACTCCATCACCACAACCACCACCAACTCCAACACCACCACCAAGTTCACTACCACCAACAACTTCACCACCACCAACTTCACCACCACCAAGTTCACCATCACCACCACCAGCTCCACCACCAGATCCACCACAATCAGAACCACCACCACCAGCAACAACACCAGCATCAGCATCACTACCACGACCACCACCACCAGCACCAGAACCGCCAACTCCACCACCAAAACTACAACCACCACCACCACCTACCAAGTCAACCACTATCACCACCTCCACCACCGCCACCACCACCACCTCCAGCTCCTTCACCTTCCAACTGCACCACTATCCAACTCTACCACCATCCAACTCTAGCATCATCCAACTCCACAACCAGCACCAACTCCGCCACCACCACCAACTCCACCACAACCACAACCACCACGACCTCCATCTTCAACAGCACCACCATTATCACCACCACCATCACTATCACTGTTTACTCCACCACCACCACCAACTGCAGTCAGTAAAAAAAGAAAGAAAACCCACCACCTCCATCACCACCTCCACCAACTCCACCAATTCCACCACCACCAGCACCACGACCACCACCAGCACCACGACCACCACCAGCACCACCTCCACCACCAACAACTTTTCCACCACCACCAACACCACCAGCACTAGCACCACCGCCACCACAAACACCACTACCAGCACAACCGCCGCCACAACCACCAGCACCACCATCACCAACAACTTCACCAGAACCAGCAAATTCACCACCAACTCCACAACCAACACCACCAACCTCACCACCACCACCCCCACCAACTCCACCACCAGCTGCACCAACCCCACCAACTCCACCACCACCAGCACAACCACCAGCAACAACAACAACAACTTTGACACCACCTCCAACCCTACCGACAAAACCACCACCACCAGCACCACCACCACCAACAACAACTTCGACAACACCACAAACTCCACCACCACCAACAACTCCACCGCCACAACTACAACCACCACCAGTACCACCCCCAGCACCACCACCAACTTCACCACCACCAGCACCAGCTCCACCACCACAAGCTGCACTACCACCACCAACTTCACTACCACCAACTCCACCACCACAACCAACACCACCACCAACTTCACCACCACCACCAACTGCACCACCACCAACTCCACCGCCACAACCACCACCAACTCCACCACCATCACCAACTTCACCACCACCACCACCAACTACACCACCACAACCACCTCCAACTACACCAACACAACCACCACCAACTCCACCACCACATACATATTCACCACCACTACCACCAACTCCACCACCACAGCCACCACCAACACCACCACCACCAGCACCACCACCAGCACTACCACCACCTACAGCGCCAGCACCACCACGAGCACCACCACCAACTTCACCACCAACAACTACACCACCACCACTAACTTCACTACCACCAACTTCACAACCACCAACTCCACCACCACAGCCACCACCACCAACTCCATCATCACCACCACCACCTACAGCAGTCGTCAGTAAAAAAAAGGAAGTAAAAACCACCAACTCCGCCACCACATCCACCAACTCCACCAATTCCACCACCATCAGCACCAGCACCATCACCAGCACCGCCACCACCAGCTCCACCACAACCAATAACTTCATCAGCACCAGCACTACCACCACCAGCACGTACGCCAACACCGCCGCCACCACCAGCACCACCACCACCAACTTCAACACCACCAGCAAATTCACCACCACCACCAACTCCACCAACACAACCGCCACCTCCACCACCACCACCTCAACAAACTCCACCAACCCCACGACCACCAGCACCACCACCACCAGCGCCATCACCACAATCAACTTCAACACTACCACCAACTCCACCGCCACAACCACCACCAACTCCACCACCAAATACTTCACCACCGCCACCAACTTCACCACCACCAACTTCACCACCACCAACTACACAACCACAACCACCTCCAACTACACCACCACAACGACCACCAACTCCAACACCACCACCACAACGGCCACCAACTCCAACACCACAACCTAATATACACCACCACCACCAACTCCACCACCACAACCACCACCAACACCACCACCAGCAATACCACCGCCATCAGTACCACTACCACCAGCGCCAGCACCACCACGAGCACTACCACCATCACCATCACCACTAGCAACACCGCGACCACCAGCACCACAACCAGCACCACCACCAACAACTTCACCACCAACAACAACTTCACCACCACCAACTTCACTACCACCTACTTCTCCACCACCACCAACTCCACCACTACAGCCACCACCAACAGCAGTCGTCAGTAAAGAAAAGAAAGAAAAAACCACCAACTCCACCACCTCCACCAACTCCACCAATTCCACCACCATCAGCACCACCACCATCACCTGCACCACCACCAACAACTTCACCACCACCAGCACTACGACCACCAGCACCTACGTCACCACCACCACTACTACCAGCCCCTCCGCCGCCACCACCAGCACCACCACCAACAACTTCAATACCACTAGCAACTTCACCGCCACCAATTCCACCAACATAACCACCACCTCCACCACCACCACCACCAACTCCACCACCACCTCCACCAACTCCACCAACTCCACGACCACCAGCACCACCACCAACTCCACGACCACCAGCACTACCACCACCACCAGCGCCACCACCACCATCAACTTCAACACTACCACCAACTCCACCACCACGACCGATACCACCAACTCCACCACCACACCTACCAACAACTCTAGCACCACAACCACAACCACCACCAGTAAACGCCCATCACCCCCAACTTCACCACCACCAACCTCACCACCACCACCGGCACCACCCCCGCCACCAACGTCACCACCACCAGCTTAACCACCAATAACTACTCCACCACCACAACCACCACCACCAACTTCACCACCACCACCAACTCCACCACCACCAGTTCCTCCACCTCCACCACCACCACCTTCACCAACTTCACCACCACCAACTTAACCATCACAACCAACTCCAACACCACAACCACCACCACCAACTCCACCACAACCACCACCAACTCCACCACCAGCAACTTCACCACGAACACCACCACCGCCAACTCCACCACCACCAACTTCACCACCACCTCCAACTCCACACCCACTACCAACTGCACTACCACCACCAACTTCACCAACACCAACTTCACCACCACCATCAACTACACCACCACAATCACCACCAACTCCACCACAACCACCACCACCAACTCCACCACCACCACCAGCACCACCACCAGCACTAGCACCACCACCACGACCACCGCCACACGACCACCACCAGCAAGCACCACCAGCACAATCACCCCAGCACCACTACCACCACAACCGCCAACTCCACCACCACAAACACAAACACCACCACCCAATCCACCACCATCAACTAGACCACCACCACCACCAACTCAACCACCAGCTACTCCACCAACACCCAACTCCAACACCACCACAACTGCCACCACCACAAAGTCCACCACAACCACCACCACTATCACCACCACCAGTATCACCACCACCATCACTATCAGTACTAGCTGCACCACCACCAGCTCCACCACCACCACAACTACCACCAGCACAACCACCACCATCACAAACATCACAACCACCACCAACTCCACCGCCACCGTAACCACCAAAACCACCACCACCAACTCCACAACCACCACCATCACAAACATCACAACCACCACCAACTCCACCACCACCGTAACCACCAAAACCACCACATCAACTCCACAACCACCACCACACCACAACACCACCACCACCAACTCCATCACAACCACAACTACCACCACTATCACCACTACCACCACCACTATCACCACCAGCATCACTATCACTACTAACTCCACCACCACCAACTCCACCACCACCACCAACTCCACCACCACCAACTCCACCACCACAACCACCAAATCCTCCACCACCAACTCCACCACCACCACATCACCAACTCCACCACCAACAACTCCACTATCACACAACCCCCACCAACACAACCACTACCACTTTCACCACCACCACTAACAACAACTCCACCACCACCAACTCCATCACATCAACCACCACCACCACTATAACCACCACTGCAAAAAACTGCACCACCACCAACTGCACCGCCGCCACCACAACCACCACCACTATCACCACCACCACTAACAACAACTCCACCACCACCAACTCCATCACATCAACCACCACCACCACTATAACCACCACTGCAAAAAACTGCACCACCACCAACTGCACCGCCGCCACCACAACCACCACCACTATCACCACCAACTCTACCACCACCACAACCATCCCCACTACCACAACCACCACCACTGCCACAATCACCACCACTGCCAGAATCACCACCACCACAACCACCACCACTATCACCATCACCAACACCACCACCACCCAACTCTACCACCACCAAATCCATCACAACCACCACCACTATCAACACCACCACCACTATCACCAGCAGCACTATCACCACAACCATCACTATCACTACTAACTCCACCACCACCAACTCCACCACTAGCAACTCCTCTAGATTGGTAGTTGACACAAGAGGAGACGCGTCTATCTATGTATCGAACAACGACTTTAAAATTCGGAGAAATGGAGGTGGTGATGGTTTTGTATGGGTCGAAGGTGAAAATCTCATAATATATTCCTGTTATATATCCCCAGCACGAAATCTAGAAGAGTTACAGAAATACTTATTCTCAATGCAATATGCCATGCTGCAGCATACTGGGAAAAGAATAATAATAGGTGGCGACTTTAATGCCAAAGCGCTCTGTTGGGGGTCACCAAGGGAAGATAAAAAAGGGAGTCTCCTAGCTGAGTGGGTCAACGAAAATGACTTTATAATATTAAACGATGGGGAAGTGCCTACATTCGAGAGGAATGGTGGAGTATCGTACATAGATTTAACTATGTGTACACAAAGTCTTGGAAAATTAATAAAAAACTGGTATGTTAGTGACGAAGAAAATCTAAGTTACCACAAAAGTATATATATAGAGCTGGAATCAGCCTCAATATATAAACCAAACACAAATCGAAAAGGTGGTTGGATATATTCAGAAGAGATGAAAGAGGAGATAATTAAAAAGTTTGTTGAGTATACAAAAAATAATAATCACCAGAATTGTGAGGTGCAGTGCCTAGACTCAGCTATAAATATGGCATGTAGTACAACACTGAGAAGGAAGAAAAGATATAGGTATCATAGCAGCACTTACTGGTGGAACCATGAGATCGCAAAACTAAGAACAGCTTGTACTAGAGCAAAACGGATAACAACCAGGCTAAATAAAAAGAAAAATGTCACTAACGACCAAAGAGAGGAAGCAAGAAAGAACTATAGAAAGTGTCGCTATGAACTGAAAAGGGAAATACAAATAGCTAAAAGCAATAAGTGGAAGCTTCTATGTGCAGAAGTAGAAAATGCCTATAAAATAGTAACTAATAAACTAGGACGGAGGTCACAAATAACTCTTGCTGATAAAGAACAAATACTCATAGCGGCTGAACTCTTCCCTAAACACGAAAGAGTAATATGGGAAAAAAGTATTATCCGGGATATGGAACATATACCAGTATGTACAAGAGATGATATCATAACTGCTGGACGTAGCATAAAAGCTAAAAAAGCAACAGGACCCGACGAAATACCGCCAGAGGTGATAAAGGCTATAGCCATGCAAAAACCTGAGATACTGGTAGATACAGTAAATAAGCTCCTTAAATCAGGAGAATTCCCGAAAAATAGGCAAATTGGTTTTGATAGAGAAGCCTAGCAAAAATGAAGGGAAAAAGGCTTATAGACCTATATGTCTATTAAATGTTATTGGGAAACTATTCGAACGAATAATAAATATAAGATTAATAGAAGAAATTGAGCAAGGAGAAGGACTATCGTCTAAACAGTATGGTTTTAGACGGGGAAGGTCTACAATAGACGCAATTCAAGCTGTGCTACGCATAGCAGAAGAGGCAACAACAAGAGCAGATAAATACGTAGTTCTAATAACATTAGACGTTAAAAATGCCTTTAATTCTGCACCGTGGAAAGGGATTGTTTAAGAATTAGAGAGACGAAAGGTAACACCATATCTGATTAACTTAATCTGTAGTTATCTGGATGACAGAGAAATACAGGTAGGAGAGGAGGGTAAAATGAATATGACATGTGGTGTACCACAAGGATCGGTGTTGGGGCCCACATTGTGGAACATATATTATGATGGAGTGTTAAAAATGGAAATGGAGGAACAAGTAACAATAGTAGGCTATGCAGATGATCTTGCCCTAGTAATTTGTGGTGAACACAGAGACATTCTGGAAGACCGGATAGAGTGGTCTATAAAGAGAGTTCAGTCCTGGATGGCAGGGAAAGGTCTTAAACTGGCGCCACAAAAAACCGAGGCCGTAATTATAGTAGGCCGAAGAACCATAAGAGAGGTCACAGTTAAAATCGACGATATACGCATAACTTCGAAGAGAAATATAAGATACCTTGGTATACAGATGGGCCATAACCTAAGCATGTCGGCGCATATACAAAGTATTGTAGAGAATGCAGAAAAGATCGTGGGAGCTCTAAGCAGATTGATGCCAAATGTGGGAGGGCCTAAGGCTGACAAAAGACGCATTCTGGGCAGTGTAGTGAATTCCATTATCCTATACGGAGCGGAGATCTGGGGAGAATGGATAGACAAGGTCACATATAGGAAACTTATAGAAAGGCCATATAGGAAGATTTCAATCAGAATAGCCAGTGGATACAGGACTATCTCAACCAAAGCAATCCAGGTCATTGCGGGAATGATCCCGATACACCTACTGGTGGAAGAAAGAAGACACATGGATGGAGCACAATGGAACAGAAATTACAGGACAGTGAAGGAAAATATTTTAAAGAAATGGCAGCCTGAATGGAATGCAGAGGTCAAAACGGGCCAATGGACAAAAAGGTTGATACCTGATATAAAGAAATGGACAGATAGAAAACACGGGCAGATAGAATACTTTTTAACACAACTTTTATCCGGACACGGATGTTTTAGAAGCTACCTGTACCCCTTTGGTCTGGCTTCAACCGACACATGTCTACGGTGTGGGGAATATGATACGCCAGAACACAATATATTCAGTTGTCCAAACTGGAAAGAAAAGGGAATACGCCTTCAAGATAAAATAGGGAAAATAACAGTGGATAACATAGTTTGTCTTATGTTACATAGCAATAGTAACTGGAAGGATATTACTACATTTGTAAAAGAAGTTTTAAAGGAGAAACATAGTTACGACAGTAAAATAACGATCAACTTAAACAAAGATAATTAAAAAAAATTGATAAATTGAAACAGGTAAAAAGGAACATCAGAGTGTCACAGTCTCCTGAAGTAATGCCACCAGCAGTTCCAGGAGACGAAGTCCTATGTGACTGGAAGTAGGGGTTTTTAGTTGGTAGAAGCCCAACTCCCACACAGAGTGGTGTCCTTTGAAGATTTTCCCCTAATATAAAAAAAAAACTAGCAACTCCTCCACCACCACCACAAGCACCACCAGCACAACCACCACCATCACAACCACCACAACCACTTCCACCAACTCCACCACCACCAATTCCCCCACCACCACCAAATCCACCACCACCACAACCACCAACTTCACCACCACCAACACCAACTTAACCACCACAACCACCACCACCAACTCCACCACCACCTCCAACTCCACCACCACCTCCAACTCCACCACCACCTCCAACTCCACCACCACAACCACCACCAGCTCCACCACCACCACCAACTACACCACAACAACCACCACCAACTACACAAAAACAACCACCACCAACTCCACCACCACCACCAACTCCACCACCACCACCAACTCCACCACCACCACCACCAAATTCACCACCAATACTACCACCACGAGCAACACCAGCACCAGCACCACCACCACTATCACCACCACCAGCAACACCGCGACCACCACCACCACTAGCACCACCACCAACAACTTCACCACTACCAACTTCACCACCACCACCAACTTCACTACCATCAACTTAACAACCACCAAGTGCAGCTCCAACACGAGAACCACCACCACCAACTCCACCACCAACTGCAGTCAGTAAAAATAAAAAGAAAGAAAAAAACAACTCCATCACCACATCCACCAACTTCACCAATTCCACCACCACCACCAGCACCACCACTACCAGCACCAACACCACCAACAACTTCACAACCAACACCAGCACCACCACCAGCACCACCACCAGCACCACCGCCACCACCACAACCACCACTACCAGCACCACCGACGACACCACCACCAGCTCCACCATCACCAAAAACTTCACCACCAGAACCACCAATTCCACCACCACAACCACCACCACCAACTCCAGCACCACCATCACCACCAACTCCACCAACTCCACAACCACCAGCACCACCACCACCACCAGCACCACCACAACCAACTTCGACACCACCACCAACTCCACCACCACAACCACCACCACCAACTCCTCCACCACCACCACCAGCAACTCCACCACCACAACCACCAATAACTCCACCGCCACAACCACAACCACCACCAGTACCACACCCACCTACACCACCAACTTCACCACCACCAACTTCACAACCATCACCACCACAAGCACCACCCCCAATACCAACACCAACTTCACCACCACCACGAGCTTAAACACCATCACCGACTCCAACACCACAACCAGCACCACCAACTTCACCACCACCAATAACTCCACCACCAATACCAGCACCACCAACTTCACCACCACCACAACCAGCACCACCACCAACTTCAGCACCACCACCAACTTCACCACCACCACCTACTCCACCACCACAACCAGCACCACCACCAACTTCACCACCACCACCACCTACTCCATCACCACAACCACCGCCAACAACTCCACCACCACCACCTCGACCAACTTCACCACCACCTCCACCAACTTAACCACCTCAACCACCACCAACTCCACCACCACCACCAGCAACTCCAACACCACCACCACCATCACCACCACCAACTCCACCACCACCAGCTCCACCGCCACAACCACCAACAACTGCACCACCACCACCAACTTCACCACCACCACCCACATCACCACCACCACCAACTACACCACCACAACCACCACCAAGTACACCACCACCAAGTACACCACCACAACCACCATCAATTCCAACACCACCTCCACCAACTTAACCACCTCAACCACCACCAACACCACCACCACCAACTCCACCACCACAACCACCACCACCACCAACTACACCACCACCACCTTCACCACCACCACCAACTCCAACACCACAACCACAACCACCACCAACGCAACCACCACCAACTCCTCAATCACCACCACCTCCACCAACTTCACCACCACCAACTTAACCACCACAACCAACTCCAACACCTCAACCACCACCAACTCCACCACAACCATCACCAACTCCACCACCACCAACTTCACCACCACCACCAACTTCACCACCACCACCAACTTCACCAACACCACCACCACCAACTCCACCTCCACCATCTCCTCCACCACCACCACCACCAACTTCACTACCACCACCAACTTCACCAACACCAACTTCACCAACTCCACCATCAACTACACCACCACAACCACCCTCCACTCCACCAGCACCAAATGCACCATCACCACCACCAACTCCACCACCACCACCTCCACCAACTTCACCACCACCACCAACTTAACCACCACAACCAACTCCAACACCTCAACCAACACCAACTCCACCACAACCACCACCAACTCCACCACCACCAACTTCACCACCACCACCAACTTCACCACCACCACCAACTTCACCATCACCACCACCACCACAAACTCCACCTCCACGAACTCCTCCACCACCACCACCTCCACCAGCTTCACCACCAAAACCACCACCCCCAACATAACCACCACACCAACTCCACCACTACAAACACCACAACCAACTCCTCCTCCACCAACTCCAACACATCCAACTCCACCACCACCACCAACTTCACTACCACCACCAACTTCACCAACACAAACTCCACCACCTCCACCATCAACTACACCACCACAACCACCCTCCACTCCACCAATACCAAATTCACCATCACCACCACCAACTCCACCACCACAATCGCCACCACCAACTCCACCACCACCACCAGCACCACCACCACCACTACCACCACCGTCAGCACCACAAACACCACCAGCATCAGCAATAGTACCAGTACCACCACCCCCATTAGAACCACCACCACAAGCACCACCACCACCACCACCAACTCCATCACCACCAACTCCACCACCACTAGCACCACCACCAACAACTTCAACACCACCAGCAACTTCACCACCACAACCACCACCAACTCCACCACCACAAGCAGCACCAAAACCAACTTCACCACCACCACCACCTGCACCACCACCACCAACTCCAACACCAGAACCACAACCACCACCAACGCTAACACCACCAACTCCTCAACCACCACCACCTCCACCAACTTCACCACCACAATCGCCACCACCAACTCCAGCACCACCAACAGCACCACCACCACTACCACCACCATCAGCACCACCACCAGCATCACCAATAGTACCAGCACCACCACCACCATTAGCACCACCACCACCAGCACCACCACCGCAACCACCAACTTCACCACCACAGCCACAAACACCACCACCAACTCCACCACCACCAACTCCACCACCACCAACACCAGCTCCACCACCAACCAACTTCACCACCACCACCAACTCCACCACCATCACAACCACCACCACCAACTCCACCTCAAACACAACCACCACTTTCACCACTATCACCACCACAATCACTATCACCACCACCTACAATATCACTACTAACTTCACCACCAACTCCACCAGCACCACAACCACCACTAACACGACCACCGGCATCAAAACCACCAAAACCACCACCAACACCAACTCCAGCAACACAACCCCCAACAGCTCCACCGTCACAACCACAACCACCACCAGTACCACCCCATTTACGCCACCAACTCCACCACCACAACAACCACCAACTCCATCACCACCACCAACAACTTCACCACCTCCACCACCAACTTCACCACCACTACCAACTACACCACCACAACCACCACCAACTACACCACCACAACCACCACCAACTCCACCACCACCACCAAATTCACCACCACCACTAGAACCACGGGCAACACCAACACCAGCACCACCACCATCACCACCACCACCAGCAACACCGCGACCATGACCACCACCAGCACCACCACCACCAACTATCCCACCACTACCAACTTCACTACCACCACCTCCAGCTCCACCACCACAACCAGCACCACCAGCTAAACCACCACCAACTGCAGTCAGTAAAAATAAAAATAAATAAAAAACACCTACTACATCACAACGGCCACCAACTTCACCAATTCCACCACCACCAGCACCACCACCACTACCAGCACCACCACCACCAACTTCACCACCACCACTACCACCACTACCGGCACCACCGCCGCCACCACCACCAGCTCCACAATCACCGAAAACTTCACCACCAGCACCACCAATTCCACCACCATCACCAACTCTACCACCACCACCACCAACTCCACCAACTCCACCACCACCAGCACCACCACCACCAGCAGCACCACCCCAAGTACCACCAACTTCACCACCAGCACCAGCTTAGCCACCACTACCAACTCCACCACCACAACCAGCACCACCACCACCAACTTCACCACCACCACCATCACCACCACCAAACCCAACACCACAACCACAACCACCACCAACGCCACCACCACCTTCTCCTCCACCACCGCCTCCACTAACTTCACTACCACCAACTTAACCACCACAACCCACTCCAACGCCTCAACCACCACCACCAACTCCACCACAACCACCACCAACTCCACCACCACCAACTTCACCATCAGCACCACCACCAACTCCACCTCCACCAACTCCTCCACCACCACCACCAACTTCACCACCACCACCAACATAACCACCACAACCAACCCCACCACCACAACCAACTCCTCCACCACCAACTCCAACACCACCAATTCCACTACCACCACCAACTTCACTACGACCACCAACTTCACCAACACCAACTTCACCACCTCCACCATCAACTACACCACCAAAACCACCCTCCACTCCACCACCAGCAAAGTCACCATCACCACCACTAACTCCACAACCATAATCGCCACCACCAACTGCACCACCACCAACAGCACCACCACCACCACTACCACCACCATCAGCACCACCACCACCAGCATCACCAATAGTACCAGCACCACCACCATTAGCACCACCACCATCAGCACCACCACCATCAGCACCACCACCACCGCAACCACCAACTTCACCACCACAACCACAAACAACACCACCACCAACTCCACCACCACCAACTCCACCACCACCAACTCCACCACCACCAACACCATCTCCACCACCAACCAACTTCACCACCACCAACTCCACCACCACCACAACCACCACCACCAACTCCACCTCAAACACAACCACCACCTTCACCACTATCACCACCACAATCACTATCACCACCACCTACAATATCACTACTAACTTCACCACCAACACCACCACCACCACAACCACCTCCAACACAACCACCAGTATCAAAACCGCAAAAACCACCACTAACACCAACTCCACCACTATCAACTCCTCCACCACCACCACATGCACCACCAGCACAACCACCATCACAACCACCACAACCACCACCACCAACTCCACCACCACTAACTCCACCACCACAACCACCACAACCACCACCAACTTCACCACCACCACCAACTTAACCACCACAACCACCACCAAGTCCACCACCACCACCTCCGACTCCACCACCACCAACTCCACCACCATAACCACAACCATCTCCACAACCACGACCAACAACTTCACCACCACCACCAACTTCACAAACACTAACTTCACCACCACCACGAACTACACCACCACAACCACCACCAACTACACAACCACAACCACCACCAACTCCGCCAACACCACCACCTCCACCACCACCACCAAATTCACCACCACCTCTACCACCACGAGCAACACTACCACCAGCACAACCACCAGTATCACAACCACCACCAACACCGCGACCACCACCAGCACCACCACCACCACCAACTTCACTACCACCAACTTAACAACCACCACCTCCAACTCCACCACCACAACCACCACAAACTCCACCACCAACTGCAGTCAGTAAAAATAAAAAGAAAGGAAAAAACACCAAATCCATCACCACGTCCACCAACTTCACCAATTCCACCACCACCAGCACCTCCACCACTACCATCACCACAACTAACAACTTGACAACCTCCACCAGCACCACCACCACCAGCACCACCACTACTACCACCACTACCAGCACCACCGCCGCTACCACCACCAGCTCCACCATCACCAACAACTACACCACCAGCACCACCAATTCCACCACCACAACCACCACCACAAACTCCACCACCACAAACTCCACCAAATCCACCTCCACCACCAGCACCACCAACACCACCACCAGCACCAACACCACCAACTTCGACACCAACAGCAACTCCACCCCCACAATCACCACCACCAACTCCTCCACCACCACCACCAACTCCACCACCACAACCACCAAAAGCTCCACCGCCACAACCACAACCACCACCAGTACTACCCCCATCTACAACACCAACTTCACCACCACCACCAACTTCACCACCATCAACACCCTCAGCACCACCCCCACCACCAACCCAACTTCACCACCACCAGCTTAACCACCACCAATTCCACCACCACAACCAGCACCACCAACTTCACCACCACCAATAACTCCAGCACCACAACCAGCACCACCAACTTCACAACCACCACAACCAGCACAACCACCAACTTCACCACCACCAACAACCTCACCACCACCACCAACTCCACCACCACAACCACCACCACCAACTCCGCTACCACTAGCGCCACCACCACCACCCATTCCACCAACTTCACCACCACCAATTTAACCACATCAACCACCACCAACGGCTCCACCACCACGAACTCCACCGCCACAACCACCACCACAACCACCAATTTCACCACCACTACCAGCTACACCACCACAACCACCACCAACTCCACCACCACCACCACCAAATTCACCACCACCACCAACTCCACCGCCATAACCACCACCAACAAACAACCACCACCACCACTACCACCCACAGCAGTACCACTACCAACAGCGCCAGCACCACCACGAGCACTACCACATCCAGCGCCACCACCACCATCACCACCACCACCAGCAACACCAGCAACACCGCGACCACCACCACCACCAGCACCACCACCACCAAAAACTTCACCACCAACACCAACAACTTCACCACCACCAACTTTACTACCACCAAATTCACCACCACAACCACCACTACCAAATCCATCACCACCACCACCAACTGCAGTCGTCAGTAAAAAAAAGAAAGAAAAAACCAACAACTCCACCACCACCTCCACCAACTCCACCAGTTCCACCACCACCAGCGCCACCACCAGCACGACCACCACCAGCACCAGCACCAGCAGCACCCCCACCACCAGCACTACCGCAACCACCACCACTACCAGCAACACCGCCGCCACCACCACCAGCACCACCACTAACCACTTCAACACCACCAGCAACTTCACCACCACGACCACCTCCAGCTCCACCAACTCAAACACCACCAACTACACCACCACAACCACAACCACCACCAGTAACACCCCCAACACCAGGAACTTCACCACTACGACCAACGTCACCACCATCACCAGCAGCACTATCCCATCCACCACCAACTTCACCACAAACACCAGCTTAGCCACCACCACCAACTCCACCACCACAACCAGCACCACCACTATCACTACCACCACTATCACCACCACCACTATCACCGCCACCTACAATATCACTACTAGCTCCACCACCAACTCCACCACCAACTCCACCACCACAACCACCACCAGCAAAACCACCACCATCAAAACCACCACAACCATCAGCACCAACACCACAAACTCCACCACAAGCAAGTCCTCCACCACCACCACAGGCACCACCAGCACAACCACAACCATCACAGCCACCACAACCACCACCACCAACTCCACCACCTCCAACGCCAACTCCACCACCAACTCCACCACCACAAAAACCACCAACTCCATCACCAACACCAACAACTTCACCACCTCCACCACCAACTTCACCACCACCACCAACTACACCACCACAACCACCACAGCCAGGACCAACTTCACCACCACCACCAACTTAACCACCACAACCACCACCACCAACTCCACCACCACCAACGCCAACTCCACCACCACAAAAACCACCAACTCCATCACCACCACCAACAACTTCACCACCTCCACCACCAACTTCACCACCACCACCAACTACACCACCACTATCACCACCAACTACACCAACACAACCACCACCAACTCCACCACCACCACCATATTCACCACCACCACTAGCACCACGAGCAACACCACCACCACCACCATCACCACCACCAGCAAGACCTTGACCACCACCACCACCAGCACCACCACCACCAACAACTTCACCACCACCAACTTTACTACCACCAACGTCATCACCACCACAACCACCACTACCAAATCCATCACCACCACCACCAACTGCAGTCGTCAGCAAAAAAAAAGAAAGAAAAAACCACCAACTCCACCACCACCTCCACCAACTCCACCAATCCCACCACCACCAGCACCACCATCACCAGCACGACCATCACAAGCACCAGCACCACCAGCACCCCCACCACCAGCACTACCGCAACCACCACCACTACCAGCAACACCGCCGCCACCACCACCAGCACCACCACTAACCACTTCAACACCACCAGCAACTTCACCACCACCACCACCTCCAACTCCACCAACTCAAACACCATCAACTCCACCACCAAAACCACCAACAACTCCACCACCATAACCACAACCACCACCAGTAACACCCCCAACACCAGCAACTTCACCACCACGACCAACATCACCACCATCACCAGAGGCACTACCCCATCCACCACCAACTTCACCACAAACACCAGCTTAGCCACCACCACCAGCTCCACCACCACAACCAGCACCGCCACTATCACTACCACCACTATCACCACCACCACCAATATCACCACCACCTACAATATCACTACTAACTCCACCACCAACTCCACCACCAACTCCACCACCACCACAACCACCACCAGCAAACCACCACCATCAAAACCACCACAACCATCAGCACCAACACCACAATCTCCACCACAAGCAAGTCCTCCACCACCACCACAGGCACCACCAGCACAACCGCCACCATCACAGCCACCACAACCACCACCACCAACTCCACAACCTCCAACGCCAACTCCACCACCACCAACTCCAACACCACAAAAACCACCAACTCCATCACCACCACCAACAACTTCACCACCTCCAACACCAACTTCACCACCACCACCAACTACACCACCACAACCACCACCAACTACACCAACACAACCACCACCAACTCCACCACCACCACCACCAAATTCACCACCACCACTAGCACCACGAGCAACACCACCACCACCACCATCACCACCACCAGCAAGACCGCGACCACCACCACCAACAACTTCACTACCACCAAATTCATTACCACCACCTCCAGCTCCACCACCGCAACCACCACCAACTCCACCACCACCACCACAACCAAATTCACCACCACCACTAGCACCACCATCACCACCACCACCAGCAACACCGCGACCACCACCACCACCAACAACTTCACCACCACCACCAACTTCAATACCACCACCTCGAGCTCCACCACCACAACCACCACCACCAACTACACCATTACCAACTGCAGTCAGTAAAAAAAAAATAAAAAAACACCTACTACATCACAACGTCCACCAACTTCACCAATTCCACCACCACCAGCACCACCACCACTACCAGCAGCACCACCACCAACTTCACCACCACCAGTACCACCACTACCACCACCACCTCTACCACCACCACCAACTCCACCACCTCCACCATCACCAGCACCACCACCACCACCAGCAGCACCACCACCAACATCGACACCACCACCAACTCCACCACAGCCACAACCACCACCAGCAAAACCACCACCATGGAAACCACCACAACCGCCACCACCAACTACACCATCACCACCACAACCACCAAAACCACCACCAACTCCACCACTACCACACCACCAACTGCACCACCACCAAATCCACAGCTACCACCATAACCACCACCACCATCAACTCTACCACCATCAACTCCACCACCACAACCACCACCACCTCCACCACCACCAACTCCACCACCAAAACCACCACCTCCTACATGGTCACTACCACCACAAACTTAACCACCACAACCACCACCAGCTCCACCACCAGCAGCAGCACCCCCACCACCACCACCAACTCCACCATCACCACCACCAAATTCACCACCACCATCACCACCACCAGCAAAACCGCGACCACAACCACCACCACCAGCACCACCACCACCACCAACAACTTCACCACCACCACCAACCTTATTACCACCAACTTCACTACCACCACCACCAACTCCACCACCACAACCACCACAACCAAATCCATCACCACCACCACCAACTGCAGTCGTCAGTAAAAAAAGAAAGAAAAAACCACCAACTCCACCACCACCTCCACCAACTCCACCAATTCCACCACAACCAGCACCACCAACACCAGCACGACCACCACAAGCACCAGCACCACTACCACCAGCACCGCCGCAACCACCACCAATACCAGCAACAGAGGCGCCACCGCCACCAGCACCACCACTAACGACTTCAACACCACCAGCGACTTCACCACTACCACCTACCCCACCACCACAACCATTACCACCAACTCCACCAACACCACCTCCACCACCTCCTCCAGCTCCTCCAACTCCAACACCACCAGCACCAGCACCAGCACCACCATCAACTTCAACACGACCATCAACACCACCACCATGAGCAACGCCACCAACTCCACCACCACAACCACCAACAGCTCCACCACCACAACCACAACCACCACCAGTAACACCCCCAACACCAGCAACTTCACCACCACCACCAACTCCACCACAATCACCACCACCTGCACCACCACCAACTTCACCACCATCACCAACTTCACCATCAGCACCACCACCAACTCCACCTCCACCAACTCCTCCACCACCACCACCTGCACTAACTTCACCACCACCAGCTTAACCACCACAACCCACACCAACACCTCAACCACCACCACCAATTCCACCACAACCACCACCACCTCCACCAACTTCACCACCACCACCAACATAACCACCACAACGAGCTCCACCACCACAACCACCACCACCAACTCCTCCACCACCAACTCCACCACCACCACCAACTTCACTACCACCACCAACTTCACCACCGCCACCATCAGCTACACCAACACAACCAGCCCCCATTCCACCACCACCAAATTCACCATCACCACCACCACCAAATCCACTACCACAACCGCCACCACCAGCTCCACCACCACCACCACTACCACCACTAGCAGCAGCACCACCACCACCTTCAGCACCACCACCAGGACCACCACCACAACAACCACCAACTACAGCACCACAATCACAAACACCACCACCACCAGCTCCACCACCAACCAAATCCATCAACACTACCAACTCCACCACCACAACTACCACCACCACCAGCTCCACCACAACCACAACCAACACCACCACCACTATCACCACCACCACCACTATAACCACCACCACCAATATCACCACCACCTACAATATCACTACCAACTCCACCACCAACTCCACCACCAACTCCACCACTACCACAACCACCACCAGCAAAATCACCACCATCAAAACCACCACAACCACCAGCACCAACACCACCAACTCCACCACTAGCAACTCCTCCACCACCACCACAAACACCATCAGCACAACCACCACCATAATCACCACCAGCACAACCACCACCATCACAGCCACCACAAAAACCACAACCAACTCCACCTCCAGCAACTCCTCTACCACCACCACCACCTCCAACAACTTCACCACCACCACCGCCAACATAACCACCACAACCAACTCCACCGCCACAACCACCACCACTAACTCCTCCATCACCAACTCCACCACCACCAACTCCACCACTACAACCACCGCCAGCTACACCACCACCAACTTCACTACCACCACCAACTTCACCAACACCAACTTCACCACCGCTACTATCAACTACACCAACACAACCACCCCCCATTCCACCACCCCCAAATTCACCATCACCACCACCAACTCCACCACCACAACCGCCACCACCAGCTCCATCACCTACATCAGCACCACCACCACTACGACCACCAGCAGCAGCACCACCATCACCTTCAGCACCACCACCAGTACCACAACCACCACCACCAACCCCTCCACCACCAACACCAAGTCCACCACAACCACAACCACCACCACTATCACCACCAGAACTACCATCACCACCAACTCCACCACAACCACAACCACCACCACCACTATCACCACCACCACCTACAATATCACTACTAGCTCCACCACCAACTCCACCACCACCATCTCCAACACCGCCACAACCACCACCAGCACAACCACCACCATCAAGACCACCACAACCACCAGCACCACCACCACCAGCTCCACCACTAGCAAATCCTCCCCCACCACAACATGCACCACCAGCACAACCACCACCATCACAGCCATCACAACCACCACCACCAACTCCACCACCACCAACTTCACCACTACCACCTCCAACTCCATCACCATCACCACCTACTCCACCACCACAAAAACCACCAACTCCATCACCACCACCAACAACTTCACCACCTCCACCACCAACTTCACCAACACCACCAACTACACCACCACAACCACCACAGCCAGGACCAACTTCACCACCACCACCAACTTAACCACCACAACCACCACCACCAACTCCACCACCACCAACGCCAACTCCACCACCACAAAAACCACCAACTCCATCACCACCACCAACAACTTCACCACCTCCACCACCAACTTCACCACCACCACCAACTACACCACCACTATCACCACCAACTACACCAACACAACCACCACCAACTCCACCACCACCACCATATTCACCACCACCACTAGCACCACGAGCAACACCACCACCACCATCACCACCACCAGCAAGACCTTGACCACCACCACCATCAGCACCACCACCACCAACAACTTCACCACCACCAACTTTACTACCACCAACGTCACCACCACCACAACCACCACTACCAAATCCATCACCACCGCCAACTGCAGTCGTCAGCAAAAAATAGAAAGAAAAAACCACCAACTCCACCACCACCTCCACCAACTCCACCAATCCCACCACCATCAGCACCACCATCACCAGCACGACCATCACCAGCACCAGCACCACCAGCACCCCCACCACCAGCACTACCGCAACCACCACCACTACCAGCAACACCGCCGCCACCACCACCAGCACCACCACTAACCACTTCAACACCACCAGCAACTTCACCACCACCACCACCTCCAACTCCACCAACTCAAACACCACCAACTCCACCACCAAAACCACCAACAACTCCACCACCACAACCACAACCACCACCAGCTCCACCACCAGCAGCAGCACCCCCACCACCACCAACTCCACCATCACCACCACCAAATTCACCACCACCATCACCACCACCAGCAACACCGCGACCACAACCACCACCACCAGCACCACCACCACCACCAACAACTTCACCACCACCACCAACCTTATTACCACCAACTTCACTACCACCACCACCAACTCCACCACCACAACCACCACAACCAAATCCATGACCACCACCACCAACTCTAGTCGTCAGTAAAAAAAGAAAGAAAAAACCACCAACTCCACCACCACCTCCACCAACTCCACCAATTCCACCACAACCAGCACCACCAACACCAGCACGACCACCACAAGCACCAGCACCACTACCACCAGCACCGCCGCAACCACCACCAATACCAGCAACAGAGGCGCCACCGCCACCAGCACCACCACTAACGACTTCAACACCACCAGCGACTTCACCACTACCACCTACCCCACCACCACAACCATTACCACCAACTCCACCACCACCACCTCCACCACCTCCTCCAGCTCCTCCAACTCCAACACCACCAGCACCAGCACCAGCACCACCATCAACTTCAACACGACCATCAACACCACCACCATGAGCAACGCCACCAACTCCACCACCACAACCACCAACAGCTCCACCACCACAACCACAACCACCACCAGTAACACCCCCAACACCAGCAACTTCACCACCACCACCAACTCCACCACAACCACCACCACCTGCACCACCACCAACTTCACCACCATCACCAACTTCACCATCAGCACCACCACCAACTCCACCTCCACCAACTCCTCCACCACCACCACCTGCACTAACTTCACCACCACCACCAGCTTAACCACCACAACCCACACCAACACCTCAACCACCACCACCAATTCCACCACAACCACCACCACCTCCACCAACTTCACCACCACCACCACCAACATAACCACCACAACGAGCTCCACCACCACAACCTCCATCACCAACTCCTCCACCACCAACTCCACCACCACCACCAACTTCACTACCACCACCAACTTCACCACCGCCACCATCAACTACACCAACACAACCAGCCCCCATTCCACCACCACCAAATTCACCATCACCACCACCACCAAATCCACTACCACAACCGCCACCACCAGCTCCACCACCACCACTACCACCACTAGCAGCAGCACCACCACCACCTTCAGCACCACCACCAGGACCACCACCACAACAACCACCAACTACAGCACCACAATCACAAACACCACCACCACCAGCTCCACCACCAACCAAATCCATCAACACTACCAACTCCACCACCACAACTACCACCACCACCAGCTCCACCACAACCACAACCAACACCACCACCACTATCACCACCACCACTATAACCACCACCACCAATATCACCACCACCTACAATATCACTACCAACTCCACCACCAATTCCACCACCTACTCCACCACTACCACAACCACCACCAGCAAAATCACCACCATCAAAACCACCACAACCACCAGCACCAACACCACCAACTCCACCACTAGCAACTCCTCCACCACCACCACAAACACCATCAGCACAACCACCACCATAATCACCACCAGCACAACCACCACCATCACAGCCACCACAAAAACCACAACCAACTCCACCTCCAGCAACTCCTCTACCACCACCACCACCTCCAACAACTTCACCACCACCACCGCCAACATAACCACCACAACCAACTCCACCGCCACAACCACCACCACTAACTCCTCCATCACCAACTCCACCACCACCAACTCCACCACTACAACCACCACCAGCTACACCACCACCAACTTCACTACCACCACCAACTTCACCAACACCAACTTCACCACCGCTACTATCAACTACATCAACACAACCACCCCCCATTCCACCACCCCCAAATTCACCATCACCACCACCAACTCCACCACCACAACCGCCACCACCAGCTCCATCACCTACATCAGCACCACCACCACTACGACCACCAGCAGCAGCACCACCATCACCTTCAGCACCACCACCAGTACCACAACCACCACCACCAACCCCTCCACCACCAACACCAAGTCCACCACAACCACAACCACCACCACTATCACCACCACAACTACCATCACCACCAACTCCACCACAACCACAACCACCACCACCACTATCACCACCACCACCTACAATATCACTACTAGCTCCACCACCAACTCCACCACCACCATCTCCAACACCACCACAACCACCACCAGCACAACCACCACCATCAAGACCACCACAACCACCACCACTAACTCCTCCATCACCAACTCCACCACCACCAACTCCACCACTACAACCACCACCATCTCCACCACCACCAACTTCACTACCACCACCAACTTCACCAACACCAACTTCACCACCGCTACTATCAACTACACCAACAGAACCACCCCCCATTCCACCACCCCCAAATTCACCATCACCACCACCAACTCCACCACCACAACCGCCACCACCAGCTCCATCACCTACACCAGCACCACCACCACTACGACCACCAGCAGCAGCACCACCATCCCCTTCAGCACCACCACCAGTACCACAACCACCACCACCAACCCCACCACCACCAACACCAAGTCCACCACAACCACAACCACCACCACCACTATCACCACCACCACAACTACCATCACCACCAACTCCACCACAACCACAACCACCACCACCACTATCACCACCACCACCTACAATATCACTACTAGCTCCACCACCAACTCCACCACCACCATCTCCACCACCACCACAACCACCACCAGCACAACCACTACCATCAAGACCACCACAACCACCAGCACCACCACCACCAGCTCCACCACTAGCAAATCCTCCCCCACCACAACATGCACCACCAGCACAACCACCACCATCACAGCCATCACAACCACCACCACCAACTCCACCACTACCAACTTCACCACTACCACCTCCAACTCCACCACCACCACCACCTACTCCACCACCACAATCACCACCAACTCCATCACCACCACCAACAACTTCACCATCACCACCACCAACTTCATCACCACTACCAACTACACCACCACAACCACCACCAACACCACCACCACCATCACCACCACCAGCAATACCGCGACCACCACCACCAACAGCTTCACCACAACCACCACCAACTTCACTACCACCAACTTAACAACCACCTCCAGCTCCACCACCACAACCAGCAACACCAACTCCACCACCACCAACTGCAGTCAGTAAAAATAAAAAGAAATAAAAAACACCTACTCCATCACCACGTCCACCAACTTCACCAATTCCACCACCACCAGCACCACCACCATTACCAGCACCACCACCACCAACTTCACCACCACCACAACCACCACCACCAACTCTACCACCACCAACTCCACTACCCCACAACCACCACCATAACCACCACCAACAAACAACCACCACCACCACCACTACCACCAACAGCAGTACCACTACCAACAGCACCAGCACCACCATCATCACAACCACCACCAGCAACACCGCGACCACAACCACCACCAGCACCACCACCACCACCAGCAACAACAGCACCACCGCCACCACCACTACCACCACTACCAGCACCACCGCCGCCACCACCACCACCACCAGCTCCACCATCATCGACATCTTCACCACCAGCACCAACATTTCCACCACCACCAGCACCACCAACTCCACCACCACCACCAACTTCGACACCACCACCAAGTCAACCACCACCACCACAATCAGGACCAGCAAAACCACCACCATGAAAACCACCACAACAACCACCACCAACTCCACCATCACGACCGTAACCACCAAAACCACCATCACCAACTCTACCACTACCACACCACCAACTCCACCACCGCCAACTCCACCACCACCACAACCACCACCACCACCACCAACTCTACCACCACCAACTCCACTACCCCACAACCACCACCCTAACCACCACCAACATCAACTCCACCCCCACAATCACCAACTCCACCACCTCAAGCACCACCACCACTGTCACCACCACAACCAACTCCACCACCACCAACTCCACCACCACCTCCACCAACTACACCAACTCCAGCACCACCATCACCACCACCAGCACCACCAGAAGTACCACCAGGAACTTCGACACCACCACTATCTCCACCACCACAACCACCACCAACTCCACCACCACCACCAAGTCCACCACCATAACCACCAATAACTCCACCGGCACAACCACAACCAGCACCAGTACCACCCCCACCACCAACTTCACCATCACCACCAACTTCACCACCATCACCACCAACTCGTCCACCACAACCAGCACCACCACCACCAAATTTACCACCACCAACTCCACCACCACAACCACCACCACCAGCTCCACCACCACAAACACCACCACCAACTCCACCACCACAACCACCACCTTCACCAATGTCACCACCACCAACTTAACCACCACAGCCACCACCACCAACTCCACCAACACCAACTTCACCACCACCACCAGCTTAACCACTACCACAACCACCACCTCCACCAACTTCACCACCACCACTACCACCACCAACTTAACCACCACAACCACCACCACCAACTCCAACACCACCACCAACTCCACCACCACCACCAACTCCACCACCACCACCAACTCCACCACCTCCAACTACACCACCATCGTCAACACCACCAACTCCACTACCACAACCACCACCAACTACACCACCACTACCACCACCAACTCCACCACCATGAAATTCACTACCACCACCACCAACTCCACCACCACAAACACCACCACAACCACCACCAACACCACCTGCACCACCAGCACCACCACAATCAGTAACAACATCAGCAACACTACCACCATCAGCACCACCAGCAACACCGCGACCACCACCACCACCAGCATCACCACCACCAAGTTCACCACCATCAACTTCACCACCACCAAAACTTCACCAGCACCATCTTCACTACCACCAACCTCAACACCACCAACAACTCCACCAATACAACCACCACCACCAACTCCACCACCACCACCAACTGCAGTCGTCAGTAAAAAAAAGAAAGAAAAAACCACCAACTCCACCACCACCTCCACCAACTTCACCAATTCCACCACCACCAGCACCACTACTAGCACCACCACCACCACCAGCACCAGCGCCACCACCACCAGCACCACCACCAGCACCAACATCTTCAACACCACCAGCAACTTCACCACCACCACCAACACCACCACCACAACCACCACCAGCATCTCCACCACCACCACCACCAATTCCACCACCACATCCACCAAATCCACCATCACCAGCACCGTCAGCACCACCACCAGCACCACCACCACCATCAACTTCAACACCACCTCCAACTCCACCACCACAACCACCACCACCAGCTCCACCACCACAACCACCAACAACTCCACCACCACAACCACAACCGCCACCAGTACCACCCCCACCACCACCAACTCCTCCACCACCACCACAACCACCATCAGCACAACCACCACCAGCACAACCACCACCACAACAACAACCACTACCACCACCGCCAACTTCACCACCACCAACCTCACCACCACCAACTTCACCACCACCGCCAACGCCACCGCCACAAACCACTACCACCAACTCCACCACCACCAACTGCAGTCAGTAAAAAAGAAAGAAAAAACCACCACTCCATCAGCACGTCCACCAACTCCACCAATTCCACACCAGCACCACCACCACCAGCACCACCACCACCACCAACCACTTCACCACCACCAGCACCACCGCCACCACCACCGCCGGCACCACCACCCGCACCACCACCAACTTCTCGACCACCAGCAACTACACCAACCACAACCACCACCACCAAATCCACCACCACCACCTACTCCACCACCACTTCCACCAACTCCACCAACTCCACCACCACATGCAGCACCACCACCACCAGTCCCACAACCAAAACTTCAAACACCACCACCACCACCAACTCCACCACCACCACCATCTCCACCACTACCACTAACTCCACCACCACCACCAACTCCACCACCACCACCAACTCCGCCTTCACCAACTCCACCACCACCAACTCCACCACCACCCAACTCCACCACCACCAACTCCACCACCACCACAACTACCACCGCAACTAACTCCACCACAGCCAAAACCACCACTACCACTATCACCAGCACCACCACTATCGCCGCCACCACTATCACCACCACCATTACTATCACTACTACCTCCACCACCACCACCATCTCCACCACCACCAACTCCACCACCACCAACAACTTCACCACCACCAGCACTATCGCCACCACCACCACCACCCGCACCACCACCGCTAACAACTTCACGACCACCAGCAACTACACCAACCACAAGCACCATCACCAACTCCACCACCACCACCACCACCAACTCCACCACCACTTCCACCAATCCACCAACTCCACCACCACCATCTCCACCACTACCACTAACTCCACCACCACCACCAACTCCACCACCACCACCAACTCCGCCTTCACCAACTCCACCACCACCAACTCCACCACCACCCAACTCCACCACCACCACCAACTCCACCACCACCACCAACTCCACCACCACCACAACTACCACCGCAACTAACTCCACCACAGCCAAAACCACCACTACCACTATCACCAGCACCACCACTATCGCCGCCACCACTATCACCACCACCATCACTATCACTACTAACTCCACCACCACCAACACCATCTCCACCACCACCAACTCCATCACCAGCACAATCACAATCACCACCACCAGCACAACCATCACCGTCACAACCACCACAACCACCACCACCAACTCCACCACTACAACCACCACCACCTGCGACTCCACCACCACCACACCACCAATTCCACCACCACCACCAACTCCGTCACCAACTCCACCACCACCACATCACCAGCTCCACCACCACCCATTCCACCACCACCACAACCACCACCACTAACTCTACCACCACCAGCTCCAGTATCCCACAACCACCAACACCACAGGCACCACCACTATCACCACCACCAACAACTCCACCACCAAAACCACCAACTGCACAACCTCAACCACCACCACAGCTATCACCCCCACCACAACCAACTACACCACCACCAACTGCACCACCACCACAACCACCACCACTATCACCTTCACCACCAACTCCACCACCACCACAACCACCACCACTGCCACAACCACCACCACTGCCACAACCACCATAACCATAACCACAACCACCACCACTATCACCACCACGAACTCCACCACCACAACCACCATCACCACAACCACCACCGCCACCACCACCACCGCCACCACCACCGCCGACACCACCACCGCCAACACCACCACCAGCACCACTACCACTGCCACCGCCACCACCACCACCACAACCACCACAACCACCACCGCCAACTTCACCGCCACCACCATATTAATCACCACAACCACCACCAACTCCACCACCACCTCCAACTCCACCACCACCAACTCCACCACCATAAACAACAACTTCACCACCACCAACTTCACCACCACCAAGCTCCACACCACCAACTTCACCACCACTGCCAACGCCACCACCACAGCTACTTCCACCACGTCCACCACCACCAAGTATAGTGAGTAAAAAAATGAAAGAAAAAACCACCACTCCATCACCACGTCCACAAGCTCCACCAATTCCACCACCAATAGCACCACCACCACCACCAGCACCACCACTCCCACCAACAACTTCACCACCACCAGCACCACCACCACCAGCACCACCGCCACCACCACCACTACCAGCACCACCGCCGCCACCACCACCACCCGCACCACCACCACCAACAACTTCACCACCACCAGCAACTACAACAACCACAACCACCACCACCAACTCTACCACCACCACCAACTCCACCAACTCCACCACCACCAGTACCACCACCTGCAACACCACCAAAACCACAAACACCACCACCACCAACTGCACCACCATCAACTCCACGACCACCACTAACTCTACCACCACCACCAAGTCCACCACCACCAACTCCGCCACCACCAACTCCTGTTGGTCTGGGTGGCTCAGTTGGTTAGACGCTGGCCTACGTATCCCAAGGTCGCGGGTTCAAACCCGGCCCAGGCCGCTGGTTTTTAAGTGTGCTTAAAAACGACAGCTCCATGTCAGTAGATTTACTGGCATGTTAAAGAACTCCTGCGGGACCAAATTCCGGCACACCGGCGACGCTGATGTGATCCTGGTAATTGACAGCGTCGTTAAACAAGAAAATATATATATACCACCAACTCCACCACCACCAACTACACCACCGCCCAACTACACCACCACCAACTCCACCACCACCGCAACTACCACCGCAACCATCTCCACCACAGCCACAACCACCACCACCACTATCACCACCACCACCATCGCCGCCACCACCATCACCACCACCATCACTATCACTACGAACTCCACCACCACCATCTCCACCACCACCAACTCCACCACTACCACAATCACCACCACCAGCACAACCACCACCATCGCAACCACTACAACCACCACCAACTCCACCACCACCACAACCACCACCACCAGCAACTCCACCATCACCACACCACCAACTCCACCACCACCAACTCCACCACCACCACACCACCAACTCCACCACCACCCGCTCCACCACCACAACCACCACCACTAACTCTACCACCACCAACTCCAGTATCCCACAACCACCACCACCACAACCACCACCACCACAACCACCACCACTATCACCACCACCAACTCCACCACCACAACCAGCAACTCCACCACCTCAACCACCACCACCGGTATCACCACCACCACAACCAACTACACCACCAGCAACTGCACCACCACAACAACCACCACCACTATCACCACCACCAACTCCGCCACCACCATAACCACCACCAGTACCACAACCACCACTGCCACAACCACCACCACCACAACCACCACCACTATCACCACCACCAACTCCACCACCACCACAACCACCATCACCACAACCACCACCGCCACCACAACCACCGCCACCACCACCGCCACCACCACAACCACCACCACTATCACCACCACCAACTCCACCACCACCACAACCACCACCTGTACCACAACCACCACCACTGCCACAACCACCACCACCACAACCGCCACCACTATCACCACCACCAACTCCACCACCACCACAACCACCATCACCTCCGCCACCACCACCACCGCCACCACCACCAGCACCACCACCACCGCCACCGCCACCACCACCCCCACAACCGCCGCTACCACCGCCGCCGCCGCCACCGCCACCGCCACCGCCGCCTCGGGCATCGCCACCGCCACCGCCAGAGCCACCGTGAATTAAGGAAAAGAAGCGAAGCTAACACTACAATACCGTGGGGGATATTAAAAAAGCAGTGTAGTTGTATCATAACGGTAGGTATTTTCAAACTTATAGACTGATAGGACAAATGTGTGTAAGGAGTGGAGATGTGTTGAAAAGTGAGAGAAAGGTCTGTAGCTTACAATGATGCGTTTGGTACATCTAAAGCATTAAGTGCAGATTTCTACTTCTCTACTGGTAAGTAGGGGAAGTATTGCATTCCACCCAAAAATTCGATGTCGAGATTTCACTGGAAATACATGTTTTGAGGTCCCCTGGATCCAGAAAAAGGTATTTTTAGAAAAAGGTCCGTGTGTGTGTCTGTCAGACTTTGGACAGCATAACTCAAAAACTAAAAGTTGGTTAAAAACCAAAGTTGGTATTTAAGTTTAATGTCTTTCAGGGATGCAATACGAAGATTTTTAAGAAAATAGCTCCACCCTAAACTACCCTTTACATGGAAAATTTAGTGAAAATTTTGATTTTCTTGAAAATGGCTCTAACGGTTTGGATTAAAATGTCATATGTTTGAGATATTTTTATGACAAATGAAATATATATCTTGAATTTTCTGGCTATACCCCCTGTAGTCGTAATTACTCTGGACGACTTTTCCATAACTGGTAAACCGTTAGAGATAGACCAAATTATACTATACAAAAATGTAGATCTTGCTAAAATGTAGAATATATGTCTGAGTAAATTTTCTTGTAGATTGAACCATTTCGGAGATATTCCTTGTTAGGTGTGTGAGTTTCGGAAAACTTAGAACTTTCGTGAAATGGATCATTGTTGTTCATTGTTTTATATGTTAAGTGTGCAAAGACAACGGAATGTCAAAGCTTTAAAAGATTTGAGTATCGCACAAAGCCTACTGTATTCTAACATTCCCCTTGCACCTACAAGGAAATAAACAATAAGATAATTTGTACAAATGTTTATCTTAAGTAACACACAGAAGATGTAGTATTAAGAGTTTGTAAGAATGGTTAGTACAAGAGTAGAGAAAGTCATGTGAGTGCAACACATGATATTTTTTAAACATTGTTTCTCATTACCTTCAGTATGATCCTCACATTTCCAGTGAAATATGAATAGGGATCTTTTGGCGTTAATACAATGCTTCCCCTACTTTCTCCATGTTTGTTAACATACCTATCATTTTGTACTACGGAGTAAGAAAAATGACTCTGTTCCAAGTGTCTTGAGTACTAAATAAATGAATGAATAAATAATAAATAAATAAACCAATGAACATGTTAGTCAATAAACTAACAAATCAATCAATAAAGTATTAAATCAATCAATAAACCTAAACCTAAACCCCGGCGCAACAGCCCATTAAGGGCCAAGGCCTACCGCCCAGCCGCTGCGTCTCCCACCTCTGCCCACTACAGGCGTCATTGGTGAGGTACAGTACTGGAGGGTGGGACGTGGTCAGCGCCCCGAGCCCTCCCGGCCAGTTATGCGGTCTTCTAAGCCTGGGGCCGCTACTTCTCCATCAAGTAGCTCCTCAATTGGTCCCCCCGGGACCTAACGAGGCTGAGTGCACCCCGTGCCAGACCTCCCAGAGGGGATATAAATCAATTAATACTTATCAATAAGTCATTCAATAAATGAATCCATCGATAAATCAATACATCAATACATCGATACATCAATACATCGATAGACAGACGGACGGACGGACGACAAACGGACAGAAAAAATAAATAAACTCACTCCATTTAGTACAAAAAGTAAAACAGAATTTAGCCAAATATTAAGGGACAAACTTGAGTGTCTACGAAATGTATCACCATGTCTATGAGAAAACGCAGTAGTAGTGACCTTTAACTGCACCCACACATAAAACCCACGGTTTTCTACTTTTCTTTAACGGAAATACGTGTCTAGACGTATTTGAGCAGAAATGGAGTACGTCTTTTGTGCATCCAATGGAGGGAATATGGTACCACATTTGATTTCTTCGCACGGACGGTAACGTGTCTCAAATCGGATGATACGTCTTGTGAAGATCAGATCTAAGCACAGCAGTGTATCCATTTATACGCCAACACATTTCCACTCAATAGTTCCACAAAGTGGGTTGGTTATTGATCCCATCATAGATGGCGTATTGCTAGAAGGTTCAAGGAGCTGCCTTTGAATTTGATAGTTCACTTACAAAGGGTATAGCTAGGAAGATATACATGGAACTTGGTTCGAAACACCAAAACTGGTAACAGAACGGAAACAAACAACCTCTACTCTTGTATCAACTATTCTCTATCCTCATGTTAGTTGAGATAAATATTTGCACAAATTACCTTATAGCTAAATTTCTTATAAGTGAAAGGGGAATTGGGAATAGAATTTGAGCAATAGTCAAATATTTTAACGCTGGTAACCATAAGAAGACTTTGAAATTACATTCTCTTTGCGCGGCCAAGAAATAAAAAGTGAATAACGACTTTCTATTCGAGAAAATTCTAAGTATTACATAACACACAAACAACCAGAAATATCTCCGAAATGGTTCACTCCACGAAAAATCCTATTGTGTTTTTATAGCAGAATTTCTTCTCTCTTGGGGTTTACCAGTCATGCGAAAGTCATCGAGAGCGAAAAAGAATACATAGGTATCCTATAGCCAGAGCATTCAAAATATACATTTCCTTTGCTATAAAATATATTAACATATGACATGTTAATCAAAACCGTTAGAGCTAATTTGAAAAAATCATTATGCTCCAAAAATTCTCCACGTAAACAGAAGTAGAGGAATTTTCTTCAAAATCTTTGTGACGCATCCTTGAAAGATATTAAATTCAAGTGTCAACTTTAGTTTTTAAGGGACGTTTCATTTTTGAAGCATGCTCTTCAAGGCAGACACAAACACAAACACAGACACACACATACTTTTTGTAAAAAAACACGTTTCTTTTTATTTTATTTTACTATTTTTTTTTTTTGTTGTTATTTAGGGGCCCCCAACTCATACATTTCCGGGAAAGTTCAATATCGAAATTTTGGATCGAATACAATACTTCTACTACTTCTACATAGTAACGAGGTTAAAATTAATAAATTATCGAAAAGATGCCAACGTCCACAAACGAATTGTTTTGGTATTGTGAAATTAGTGCGAAAATTATGTACCAGTGGTGCGGAAATTCCCATTTACAGTTCCTTGGAGTGTTAAGAGTACTGAAAAGCCCTATTTGATGCATTCCCGTTATCTAGGGGTAATATGCTAGCCCCTATTCTCAGGTCGCTGGTTCAATCCTGCCCCGTGAGTTTTTTCGGTGGTTTCCCGACAGGCAAATGCTGGATGGGTTCATCACATCCTACCGAATTTCCTGACCTTCCATTTGACCTCATCTACTTGGTCTCTTTCAGGGTAGTGCTTGTCGGTGGGGTCCCTAATTTGCAAGATATGCCATCTGTGAACCTTCGTCCTTCAGCGGGGCGGTCTTCAGTCTCCGAACCCACATTTTGTCTTCTCATCGTCCCTTCCGGGATGCCTCATAAGGGGCCAAATGTCGAATCCCCTCCGCGACGTCCTATCGCATCCTATCCAATCCTATATCACTTGGATTATAACAGCTGGTAAGTCAATTCACTTCACACTTTCCTTACCCGGCAGAGTTTGTTCTCTTCGTATTTACCTAACATTCGTTGTATAACTCTATATATATATTGACAACACGTTTTTCAAATCTGTCGGACAACATGCTACCCTGATGCACTTCCCAAAATTACCCCTGTATATGAAACTAACAGCAGCCTTCCTAACTTCTGTACCTCAGTCAGGTTTAAGTCTTTCCCGATTGGCGTAAATTTTTCTGCTAGGGAAAGTTGTCGCGCCATTGTAGTCACTTCAAGCATTTTAAACCCCAAATGTAACATTTTGATCGTTGAAGAATTATGTTGAGAACTGGGACCTGTACCTTCCGAATACAAAGGAGTCACGTGGGCCTCCTCAGCTCCGCGTTTGAATATACAAAGGAATTTCAACAACCGTTGGCCTCTTTATTTTACAGATATCGTGCAGAATTCTCAGTGTATTTTTGGGTGTTATTTATTATGTGTTTGTTCCGCAGTATCTGCTGATCCATCTCCAAATAGTACTCCCATTCCTGTTCCAATTTGGTAATGCATTATGTATAAATAAGGGTTAAATAAATAATGTGAAAGATATGCTGCAAGCTTGACGGAGGCTTTCTTTATAATATACTTTTATTACACTAAATAACTCGGTTGAATAGTAAACACTAAGTGTTAAGCAAAATTGATTTTCTCTGAACCAATATGGTCATGATGTCATCACACAAATGTCTATTATTGAAATTAAACATTAAGAGATTACTGCGGATAATTCGTTTAAAATTCTCATGAAATGCACCACTTCAATTTATTTTTTCCTACATTAAGAACTGATAGTAAACATCAGGTAAGTGCTGAGGTGGTTATTTCAAAGCCAGTTCCCAGAGAAACCTCAACTAATGAAATTGTGCCGTTTAAACAAAGACACGTGCGCACTCATGCGAGCAAGCGTGTGTACGTTCTCGTGAAGGATAGCTTAAAGCACGGCGTTCAATCATATTATGCTTTACAGTTACGGCATACATACTCGTAGAATTGACGTTAAACCCAGCGCGGATATTCCGACAGTAAGGTTTTAATGATGTTTGTCTACGGAACGAAAATTAATCCATTAAACCTGATTTAGGAGAAGCTGATTAAGAGCTTCCAGTCCCCGACTGGTGCAAGGAGGAACCTCTCTTTGATTAGGGACATACCACACATGTCCATAATTATAATTATAAGCGCACCCCCTGGCTTTAGGTCCACTTTCGTGGATGCGCTACCGCCAAAATCAATATGACCGTACACATCTGATGTGATAGTCAATGACTAAATAACGTATAAGGGGATAGCAATAATTTGTAGCACAATTATTCTTCAGTTACTTTTTCTCACTTGTTCATTTTCTCGATTTACACTAAGTGTGGCTTTAATTACACCAATTATTATATACACACTATCAAAACACCTTTTAAAAGTTAAACCCATGACACTACAGTCCATATCGGACCAGGACCTGCCAACCCGACTGCCGGCCTCACGCCCACATACGCAAGGTAGAGGTGGGCGAACATCCAACTGATACGGGTAGGAGATGTGGTCAGCATCGCGACACCCCCCCCCCCCCCAACCGCAAAGTTGACTTTCATGACTAGGGCCGCTTACCTATCGCAAGCTCCTCAATTTCCTCACGATGCTGAGTGGGCGCTGACACAAATTTATAACCAACATTTCAAACTACTCAGAAGTTACTCCGGCTCCTTGGATACTTCTCAAACGGAAGCACGACGGATGTACTGCGTATCAACGTTGCATTGTTATCCTTAGCCTCAGTCTCATCCTCATCTCATCATCCTCCTCATCCTCATCATCCTCATCCTTATCGTTATCGTGATTCTTGTTATTGTTATTATTATATTATAATTACTTATATTATTATTATTATTATCATATCATTATCGTTATCGTTATCGTTATCATCATCATCATTATTATTATTATTATTATTATTATTATTATTATTATTATTATTATTATTATTATTATTATTATTATTATTATTATTATTATTATTATTATTATTATTATTATTATTATTATTATTATTATTATTATTATTATTATTATTATTATTATTATTATTATTATTATTATTATTAATTATTATTATTATTATTATTATTATTATTATTATTATTATTATTATTATTATTATTATTATTATTATTATTATTATTATTATTATTATTATTATTATTATTATTATTATTATTATTATTATTATTATTATTATTATATAGTCTGTAAACAGCACAACTCAAACACAAAACTTAGTCCCAAAGTTCTGCATTTTCAAAGCACAGCATAAATATTTTCCAGAAGGTGCTCCGAGTACAAACCAGCGTTTACAAGGAAACGTTTTCGAAAAAATGAATATCTGAAAAATGACGCTGACGATTTTCATTAAAATACTACACTTTTAACACATTTCCGTAACAAATGAAATGTATAACTTTAATTCTCTGAGAATAGCCTCTGAAATCTTTTTTTCATTCTGGATAGCTTTTGCATAAGTGGTAAATCGAAAGAAACAGTAAACACCCTAGTATACAAACAATGTAGATGTCGTTAAAACTCAGCCTTGATGGCAAATATATTTTATATGGGGATAACCAGTTAAGAAACACTCATTATGAGTTTGAATTTTCAAATTCTTATACCTTTCTCTATTGGAAAGTCATTATTCTTGTTTATGTAGTAGATATACAAAGAGAGTGGAAGTCAAAGCCATTACATTGACCAGATTTATTTCAATTTGACTATCGCTTACGCCTATTGTATGCTCCTACTCCTACTGTATCTACAGGGAAATGTGTAATAAATAATTACTTTTAGCTCGATTACATGAGATAGATAGAAGAGTAGGTGTTTTTAAGAATTGTTTGTTCAAGAATTATTAGATAACGTCGTGCGAGACCACGCATTAGATTTTTAAATCGGATTGTGGAGGGTAGAAAGTCTCAAACCTACAAAAAAAAATCGATTGAGTTTTTATCTTTAATGGTAGTGAACATTTCACCACTTGCGTTCAATGCAATATATGCACTCAAGATTCCAATGGAAACTTGCATTCCTCCTTTTGTCGCACATGTGCTGAAGATACTTCCGTGTCCAAGAAAACCCTGGTTACAGTTGCTAATGCAATTTTTGAATGCAATATAGGATGAATTGTATCCCAAGAGATAAAAGTGTGCACCACAGGTGAGAAAATAGCAGAAACGGTAACAAAAGCAGCCTTGAAGAGAGTTTTGAGAACAAAGTAGTTTCCCCAGCCCTGGATGTGCCACAAGTTAGTTTTCGGGCTTTGATGAGGGTTGCAAGAAACAGGAGGAGTTCGTCGAATGCTGTACACGGTTGCCCACGGTTGCCCCAAGAGTGCCATAACAGCACGACATAGAGGATACTGTATGCCCACGACAAGAAGGCTAGAGGGAAATGAAGGGGAGAGGGGGCTTGAACTGTGCATCTACTCCGGTAGCGGTCCCGTTTACTAGGAAATGAATGTATGAGAGTGCATATTTCTAGCTATAGGTGGGTTATGTGACAACATTGTGTATTTTAAACGAGCCTAGCATCCTTGTCATACTCGGAAACTAGGCATAAACACCGTGCGGGAAGCACAAAATGATTACGCTACACATTCCTAAGATTTGCCTTCTTGTCCTGGGCATACAGTACCTGCATAGCAGACTTCCGAGCTTGTAGCCGCTTCAGGCGTTCGAGTTTGGAGACAAATTGTGTACCGGAGGCTTAGGGCACTCGGACTCTATACCAGACGTTCAGCAATGTTCCACACTCTCTTGAGTACACATACGGTTCCGCTTACATTGGAGTCAGCAACGTTCACATTGAACCTAGAACGAATGGAGGAACCTGCTGTTTACAGAAGAATACATATTCGGGTTGAACAATCATTCCCATCTCACAATTAATTGGCGAGAACGTGGAAACACGCCCTTATAGTGGTGTGGCGTAATCGTGTGGGCAGACATAATGTTCAATGGACGTACGGACCTGCGCACCTTTGACGGTGGGACTGTGAATGCACAGAGGTACAAGAACAACATGTGCGTGTTTTTAGTGGTGTAGTTGGTTCACACGCCGTCTTTATGGATGATAATGCACGTCCGCACAGAGCCCACCAGGTGAAAGAACTATCTTGGGAGGAAAGATATTCAGTGCATGAACTGGACAGCAATATCTTCGGATGTGGACTCTATAGAGCCTGGGATGCACCAAGGACACTCCCAGACCTCCAAAATGCTCTTAGTGAGAATTGAGAACAATCGCCTTATAGAGAACATGCCACGTGCTGTTAGGCTTGTGTAGCCTTGAGGGTCACCACACCCTGTATCAAACGCTCACCACCATCATTGTTATCGTGGACGTGAACGTCAGAATTTATACTTGTGTAAAAATGTCTCCCGAGACCAAAATTATTTGCTATTTCCTACTTTGTTGCAATCCGGACCATGTATATTTTATTTTAAAACATATGGACATTGTAAGTTAATTAATATATCATAAGATGTTGGCCTTAAAATCTGCAATATCATTACCGTATTATTGTCAATGTTACGATAGTACAGTACAGCTGTGAATTGCACGGACTCTGTGAGTTTTACATTACCTTAACTAACACAAACAACTGTGTTTTGTGATTCATTTTTAGATAAACTAAAGTGATACTCAAAGTAACTGGACCTGTAAATAAAAATAACGGTTAAGGTAACACGTACTATTTAGCATTATCTTTGCTAAACTAACATATTTCTGGGAATTTGATAGCACAAATCCGTTGAATAGAGATGCCAATACGGTCCCACACTGCAGAGATTAAGTATGCCTCCCTGTTTTAATTCTTCATTTTTCCCCACTCTTTGTGCCCTTGTTGAACCTCTGCCAGAACATTTCCTTAGGTCATCTGGCCATTTAATTATCCTCACAGCTCAAAGCATCTGCTGCCATTTTAAGTTATTATCTCCAGTCCGTCATTTGCCCATCTCCATTAATGAGAAAGTTGGCAGTGATCACAAATAAGGATTCTCTCTGCCTTTCTTATTTTTCCTCAGCTTCTAAGAAATGCCCAAATTCTTTTTTGTCTTCTTTCTTTGGAATTCCTTTAAATTTTTCCTTTAGTAGCATTTACCAGAACCTTTCTTCTCATTCATAAAGCGGAAGGTTGCTCTTCAAATGAAAAGAAGGATCCAAGCCAATAATGTTAGAGTCTATGTAAAGAAATATGTTATTTATACGAGTACATTGCTTATTTACTACTGTATTTTTCACTTTCTTTAATACTTATTTACAATAAGTAGACAAAGTATACAATTTTCTCCAAAAATGAGAAATTGGATTTAACCCAATGTATATGTTTTGAGATTCCCTGAATAAAAATAAAAATTAGAAAAAGAATCAGATGTGTTGCATTCACATGACCTTCTCTACTCTTGTACTAACCATTCTTAAAAACTCTTATTCCTATATTCTTGTGTTAGTTGAGATAAACATTTGTAGAAATTGTGTTGTTTATTTCCTTGTAAGTCTTAGGGGAATATAAGAATACGGTAGACTTTGAGATTCCGTTCTCTTTGCACGGTTAACGTATAAAAATGAATAACGATGTTATATTTTACAGAAGTATAAGTTCTCCAAAATTCACACAAGTAACAAACAATATCTCCGAAACCGTTCACTCTACAAAAAATTTATTGAGACATAAATTGTGTATTTTAGCAATATCTACATTTTTTCTAGATTTATTCTATATCTTACGGTTTACCGGTTATCTAAAAGTCATCCAGAATAAATACATAAATAAATTAATAAATTCAAAATGTAAGTTTCATTTGTCATAAAAATATCTCAAACACATGGCAGTTTAATAGAAATCGTTAGAGCCAATTTCAGGAAAATAAACATTTTTCGGAAACTTTTCCATATAAAGCGTAGTTTAGGGTAGAGTACTTTTCTTCAAAATCTTCTTGTCGCAACAAACACATACACACACACGCGCGCGCGCCGACCTTTTTCTGAAAAAGCTTTTTTTGGATTCAGGTGGCCTCAAAACATATATTTCCGGTGAAATCTCAACATCGAATTTTTGAGTGGAATACTTGCTGTACTTTACTATATGTACCTAGTAGAGACAGTAAAGAAAACCATTTTTTTCTCCTGAACATGCCTCGAAAAACAAAAGTTCGCTAAGAACCAAACTTAATATTTACGTCTAGCACCTTCCAGAAATAGAAGATTTTGAGCAGAAGCGCCCACGACATTTCTTATGTGAAAAATGTCTGGAAATCATTTATTTTCTGGAAAAGTCTAACAGTTCTGATTTAAGTGCCATATATTTTAAGATAATTTCATGAAAATTAAATGTAATCTTAACTTTTCTAGGAATATCCTCTGAAGTCCTCTTTATCCTGAGTTACTTTGCGAAATTTGTAAAGTAAGTGGTGGACAAATGCTTACTAAATAAAAAATACAGATCTGATTAAAATACACAATTTATGTATGTGAAATACATATTTTTTGTGGAGTGCAGATGGTTACTTCAGGGAGGGGTATTTTGTTGAAAACCTTCGTGCCGCATTCTGGAAAAACGCTGAACTGAAAGTGACAAGTTTGGATGTAACCGCTGATTCGGTTTGGATGATAATGTAATTTTAAGGGCCCTTAATTTCTTGGTCACCAGCGCCCTTATAACGTGCATCATAGTAAAAGCTCGAGACAAATTTCAATATACAGTAGAATCCCGATAACTCGACGACCTTCTTAATTTGATATTCTTTATCGTTAAATTTGATTATTAATTTCTATTGTCTACGTATTTATATATTTCTATTATACGTATTATTTATTATTTTATCTATTATTTATATTATATATTTATTTATATTATACGTATGAACAGTATAAGTAAATTTTAATTAGTATACGTACACAACCTACAACATTTTCCTTCACAGCAATAAAAGGGCTGGCCGTGTATTGTCCATCGATATCTAGTCAGAAAAGTATGCAACCGACAGGCCATTGTCAAAACACCAAACGTTTGCCGCTAATAATGTGGATATACAGCAGAAACAATTGTTAGGAAAGTCTGAAGGTTTATTGCTAACACAGTACAAAGCTATTTTTAATCGTGACGAACTGCTCAGTGGTTTATGATCGGGTTCATTTTTGTATTTATAAGACAACAGACAATGCCCGCTCGCATTATTGGCAGCGTCTTGTTTATTTAAAGGAAGCAAAGTGAAAGATTACCCATATCATCAATTTGCACTCGTGCACATTTAAACAAGATCACTCGCTAGGTGTAAAAGATACCTCTGTACGTGGCAAGCTAAAATTTGTGTTACATGTGTCTGATCACAGTGCAGATTGCAAGCTTACTGTTAGTGTCTTATTGAGTTGTGTTAGTGCCAGTGAAAATATCGAAAGAGAGGAAAACGCAAGTTAACAGTCCAATGGAAATTAAATTGGATGACAGGCGTCTGACCCTAGGCACTGGGTTGTAAGTCCTAAGGGATGTAAATCCTACATAAGAGGAGGGTAATCAGGGAAAAAGAAGAAAGAAGTGTTATAGAGAGAAAAGAGGAACATATTAATACGTAATTAATTTTAGAATATGTTACACCTTAGTTTCCTATATTGTGCAAGAATGTCTTTATGTGTGATTTGCAGTATTATGCTATGAATTGTGAACAACATTCCATAAAACTCGATATTCGGTAACTTGATAGCTTCTCAGTTCACATTAGGTCGAGCATCGGCACACACACACACACGCACGCACACACACACGCGCGCGCGCACGCACGCACGCACGCACAGAGACATACACAAACATACGTCACACATATACATGGACTTTTTCTAAAAATTCCTTTTGTTTTTGGAAATGTAATGCCTTCTGCACACTCTATGTGCTTGGTAGAGGAAGTAAAAGCTGGAATACAATAATTCTGGCGGAAATTGGATACCTCAGGATTACTATTGGGTGTAAAATAGTTTATAGTAAAATTTAATAAATGTACGAGATAAATAGCCCTATTTAAACTAAACGTTAGGGGGAGGAAAGGAATGTGCACAAGTGACAAATTGGCAACCGGGACATACTTCTTTCTGTGGCAGTATTCACAACTACCATAGCAAATAACAATTGTGAATTTCAACGAGTTCTGCACCTCACTTTCTCTATTCAAAATTACATAGAATTATATCAAACAGAGGGAAAATAACAAGTCATTGGTGCTCAATAAATCAATAATATAATATTTCCTTAAATGCATGTCATTTGGTTTCCGAGAGGGGAAAATAATAACACTGCTGGGTGTAGAAATATATTTACTTTGCCTGCAACATAAGAAAATGTAACGAGTGATTTTTACACCTAAGTTAACCCATGAGCCTTCACCTATTTTGAAACTAAAGCCATGGATAAGATATTAAACAGAGAAACCATACCCCACTTTTAGCCGCCATATATGTGGTTCTTTTAAACGTGGCGTTGTTTGCTGAGTGATAGAGAATAAAGTGAGTAACAAAGGACTTATCCAGTAATCCGATTGAAACTTTTGTTATCTGCAATCAAGTGCTGGTTTATGCCTTGCTGCATGTCTATCAAACCATGTCGTATATCTCCGCACCGTTTTTACTGCCAACCACAGGAAGATGCCACGCAGGAACTCCCTAATCTTTAGCAGAATCAAGTTACTGGACTCCGCAAACCATCAGCGAGGAAATGGCAGATTCGGATGAATGCGTTTTAGGGGCAGTCTCGAGAAAATGTCTCTTATATTTTTCTTCCTCTTTTATATCCCTGAGGTTTCTTGGTTCAGAAGATAAAAGCTTAACTTTTGTGTATACAACTTTATTCCACTAATATATCTGAGCACAGCAGCGTCCATTATTGTATATAGGGCATAAAAGTTCCTCGTTTTGGAGTTAGACCTCAGGCCTATTTGCACAGCAGGCTCAACATTTCGTGTTCCCTCGGACACATCTTATAATAATGTAGTACTCTTATTTGATGACGTATTTTAATGTGTCTTAGATAACCAGTTTTCATTGCATTATACCTTCAATTAAACCGAAAGGTTGTTACAACTTCTTGTTGGTATATTTTTATTTTCAAATTGTTCCACATGACATACTTTTTGCTGTAAGCAATGGAAGTTGTGGAGGAACTTGTAGCCTCCACAACACAATAAAACTTACTCCAACCTGGACGTGGAATTCTATGTCTCATATCTGCTTCTTGCTTTCTACCAATATGTAAACAACACAAACAAGGTCCTCTTCCAGTTTTTCACTTTTCATTGTTCAACTATTTATCATTTTAATCTTGTTTTAGCCTTCACGTTTAACCACATGGGTATGTGACTCTTCCAGACTTTAACATTTGACTTCGGGTCCAAATGACCTAGATGTCGACGGGCTCTTAAACTCCACTAATTCGTACACAGACACTCACTCACTTACTCACTCACTCACCAACCCAACCTCCCACTCTCTAACTCACTCTCACAGTCTCACTCACTCTTACACACTCTCTCTCGCATTCTCTCACACATTCTGACATTCTCCCTCACACTCTCTCGCACATTCTCTCACACTCTCACTCAAACACTCACACACTCTTTCTCACGGTGTCTCACACTCACACACTCTCTCACACACTTTCTCTCACACCCTCTCTCACACATTCTCACACACTCTCTCACATTCTCTCACACTCCCACATATCTTCTCTCACACTCACATATTTTCTCTCACACTCTCACATATCTTCTCTCACACTCTCACATACCTTCTCTCACACTCTCAAACATACTCTCACACTCTCTCTCTCACAACATCTTACACACTCACTTTTACACACATACACACTTACACTCTACGCTCCTTCATACACACTCGCACACACTCTCTCAGTCTCACATACTCTCTCACACACTCACTCCCTCTCACTCTCTCAATCACCCTCACTCTTCCAGTTCTAACCATGCCGCTCTGAAAGTACCTTGCTCACTTATTCTCCATTGTGAACTTGTAACTGCGTAAAACCGGAAAAACACTAGTAAAGTAATTGGCCTGGCTACATTGCATGTTGCATAAGACGAAGGGGTACACAAGAATTATCACAAGAAAGCATTTGTCTCTGACAACACCACAGCTTCTAAGCTCCTATACTTTTTAACATGAGAACTAAAACCAATTTACAGTTTACTGAATATGCCGTTGCTATAAAACGACATGATTACCAAAAAAACCGATTTTTTCATCCAGAAGAATGTTAAAAAGTGGGAAATAGTGTATTTTACTCCACACTAAAATAATAAAGAAAGACAACTCACATGGTTTTCTCTACTCATTCTTGTCGAAGCTATTCTTACAAATGCCTGTTCCACCTACTTCATGTTAATCGAGGTAAACGTTACCTTGTAGATACAATGGAAATACGACAATGCAGTGGGTGTAAATGACTTCAAATATATTAAAAGTTGGTCGCTGCGTGAGGGCTTTGGCATTCTATTCCCTTTTCTACATGCCCAGGACATATAACAAGGAATAACGACCCCCTGTTTGAGAAAACTTAAGCATTCTAAAATTCAAACCACTAATCAGAAATATCTTAAAATAGCATATTCCAAAAAGTAAAGAAATTCACATAGATTATGGGTAATAGGATGATCTGCACTTATACCTGGTGGCCCAACAGGGCCAGCCCAGACGAAAGTAGATAACCCTTCGTGCGTTGAACAAGTTGCCGAACTCCACGGCGCAAGACAGGGTTTCTGCATTTCAACAGACGTGCAGTGAGAGGTAGTTGGATTAACGTGTGGTATAGAATAACAGTACGAAGAGCCGAAAACCTTTCACTTTACTTACATGATCTTCATTTTCCAGGGAATAAACTCACCTGTATATGGTGCTATTGTCTAACATTTGTATTGCAGATTGTAAAGTGCAAGTATGAGGGCACGTAATGTTTCATTGGCATTTCTTCGTTTCTTTTGAATGTTATTGTGGTAGGTTATTGTTATTATTGTTGTTATCATCATCATCATCACTATTATTATTATTATTATTATTATTATTATTATTATTATTATTATTATTATTATTATTATTATTATTATTATTATTATTATTATTATTATTATTATTATTATTATTATTACTATTATTATTACTATTATTATTACTATTATTATTATTATTATTATTATTATTATTACCGTTGTCACAGTTGTTATTTTTATTATTATTGTTACTACTATTATTGACGGTACATTTCAAATTACAAGTTGTATATCTCAACATAGTAATTTATTATCTTTCTATGTATAGAATAACTTATAATACATAGTATATTCATTCTGTTTTATTTACCCTTGATGTATCCAGTAAGAAAATGCTAATAAAACATGTATACCTGAGCACACCTGGAATGAAGCCCAAAATCTGGCATGGGTCTACTAGGCCCGTGCAACGAGTGGTGCTCTACCAGGGCGTGCGTCTAACGGAAGGTTAAGGAACCCGGTGAGATTAAAACATCTTAAAAATTCTTAGCATCTTTTTCTTTTCAAATTAGCAGTGGAGTCTTAAATTTCTAATTCATGAAGCCTTTTCTGTGACTTGATAAATTCAGCAAAAAACAAGTGACTGTAGATATGCTGGCAATTAATGAGAGCGCCCACCTGTGAAATGGGGAACCACGACAACTCAACTCGGTTGACATGGATACCAGGAATGGAACGCCACTCTTGCAGACACTCCTGTGCTCACTGGCTTGTGACGTGGTGTCATTATTCTCCCTAATTACTATCGGAACCCAATCTGCAAGCTCACTTCAAACCCTGCTTTGCACTTTCATTTACTGAACATTTAACATCAGGGGCCACAGAGTTTAGAACTGATGTTATTTTGTGACCGACATGGGTAGCCGCGGTCGTTAAAACTGGGATTCGCTAACCACAATTTTGTGGTGAAAGCCCGCGCTGTCTGAAGTCTTTACCTAAAGTTACCTAAACGTAGACCATAAATATTTATTTTCCAATTGTCATTATATTCCATGAGGATGTATATGAAAGTAAGGGGTGGATCAGAGTGACCAGTTCATACTTTCTCTACTACGTATAGTAAGTAGAGGAAATATTGTATTCCATCCAAAAATTCATGTCGAGATTTCACCGAAAATATGTTTTGTGCCCCCCTGAATCCAAAAAGAGCATTTTTAGAAAAAGGTTCTCTCTCTCTCTCTCTCTCTCTCTGTGTGTGTGTGCGTGCGCGCGCGCGCGCGCGCAGCTGTGTCTGTCTACGGCATAACTCAAAAACGAAAACTCGATTATAACCTAAGTGGGTATTTAAGTTTAATGTCTTTCAAGGATACGGCACGAGGATTTTGAAGAAAATTGCTTCACCCTAAACTACCCTTTAGATGGAAAATTTTAGAGTATTTTTATTTTCTTGAAAATGGCTCTAACAATTTTAATTAAAATGTCTATGTTTGATATATTTTATGACAAATGAAATGTATATTTTGAATTTTATGGCTATAGCTTCTGGATAACTTTTGAATAACTGGTAAACCGTAAGAGATAGACCAAATCTTACTGTAGGAAAAATGCATAGCTTGCTAAAATACAGATTTTTTTTTTTTTTTTTTTTTTTTTTTACAGTGAAACATTTCGGAGATATTCTTTGTCATTTGTGTGAGTTTTGGAGAACTTACGCTTCTGTCAAATGGAACATCGTTATTCATTTTTTATATGTTAACCGTGCAAAGAGAACGGAATTTGAAAGCTTTGAAAAACTTGACTATCATTCAAAGCCTACTGTATATCCATATTCTCCGTGATAAAATAAACAATAAGGTAATTTTTGCAGATATTTATCTCAACTATCACGAAGAAGATATTGGAATAAGAGTTTGTAAAATGGTTAGTACAAGAGTAGAGAAAGTTATGTGAGTGGAACACATATTTTTAAGTTTGTGTTATCTACTCTTTATGTTGAAGGAGAGAGGGTGAGTCCAGATGTAAAAGACGCGTGTCTGCAATATTCATACAGCTTGTAACAAAAGAATGCACATACTATGGTGTACATTACGAATGTTTTATGTTTTGATTTTGTCATATATCACATGTATGTGATGTGAATGTTGTCTACATAGCCCATTCGTTGCAGTGGATAACAATGTATTTGTGGGGTTTGCCGAAAGTGAACGGTCTCAGGGTCTCACCCAAAAAAAGGATATACTGTGAGAAACTATAACTATTACTTTCGACATGGTCAATTCTCATTTTGGCTTCCGGCATAGCCCGTGTCCTGTTTACTTTTTTAAATCATGCCGGCTTTCCGCCGTAAACTATGTTTGACTTCTTCACCGGGCAACTGCAAACCACAGGACAAGGCCGCTACCAAAAGCTAAGAAATAATGGACAAAGGCCATGGAAATCTGCGTAATTATTTTGTCATTTCTCAGTTTGTTTTACGCATTTTCATTTATATGCGGAATGAACAATCCTTGTGGGGGTTAATTGACTGAAGCTGCATTAGCAGCGAGTGACTGGCCAGCGTCGTTCCCCTGCAATTTTTATCTTTGGGAAGGGTTAAATGAGAAACTTTATAAAATCAATCCTTATACTTTAGATGAAATCAAAATGGTAGTGGTCAAGTAATCGGTGACATTTTTCAGGAGAAACTACAGAGAGCGATTAACAATTTCCTGGAAAAGTGGCAAAAATGCTTGACCAACGGAGGGAGGCAGTGCCAAAATTTCCGTTCTTGATACACGTAAGCAATTTAATTCTTAGTGTTAATAATAATACTTTTATTGCAACTAAATAGCCATATATATACATTAAAATACACTATATATATTTACATATTTGCATATTCTGTGATAGATAGCAGCACCCTACTGCATAGTTCTAAGTGGCAGCGTTGACAAATCTGCCCACATATGTAGTTTACATACACACATTTCCGATGGTTCATGAAAAGCTTTGTTGTTACACATATCCAATGTTGAAAACCATGTACTGCCATTCCTGTTAGCACAAGCCTCATATCGAAGTTGGCTTCTGTCCACGTTCGGTCTATCATGGCCCCTGTCCCATAGAATTCCGGGATTCCCAGTGATTTTAGTAGTTTCTCTGAGGCTCCTGTGTTCTGTAGAAGTAACAAGGTTCTGAGGTCTTTAATGAGGAATGTTTCTCTTGCGAAGAGGTAGACGAGTCAGGATCTGGTGGTTTTTGTTACTCCGATAGCCCTATTGATATAAAGAGCTTTTGCTCTTTCATGTACAGATGTGACCATATGACTTCTATCCCATACGTTGGGAGTTTCATGATTTTCGTTCTGAATAGCTTGCTCTGCTCTCTCTGTCACATGCCTTATAAAACATTTGTCACTTGTTTACAATGTGATGCCCAGGTATTTGATCTCTTTTACGATGGTTATTTTCCTTCCTTTGAGAAAGATTTCTTCCGAAGCAGGAGCTCTCCCTTGTTGTCTGAGTACCATCATTTCTGTCTTTGATGTGTTTATTCCAAATTTGTGTTTGTGGCAGCACTGTTTCATATCGTTTATTACGTTTTGAAGCTTTTCGATGTATTTTGAACCGACAGCTGTATCGTGGGCATAGGCTTATGCTACTATGTCACTCTTTTGAGCTATTCTCATAATTTCTTCTGCTGCGAAGATGAAAAGTATAGGACCTAGTGGATCATCTTGTTATACTCCATTTGTTTGGAGTATCGGTTCCGAGAGGGAGAGGTTGTCTGATATGCTTATTTTGTTCCATTGGAGTATTAATTTTATAATTTGTGTCCATTTGTTGTCTCTGCCTAGGGTTTCTTCTAATTTCTCTACCACTAGCTTCCAGTTTATGAGATCGAATGCCTTGGTGAAGTCTATGAATACGACATAATATTTTTTTTTTATTTTTCTTCAAGGGCTTCCCATGTGTAATTTAGCAATAGATGTACCTCTTAGTGTTATGTCATATGTTTTGAAATAACTTACCGGACAAACCATAATAATTATACTTAACGCGGACATCCTGACAGAAGAAATCCGCAGACCGCACACCACGAAACCGATGTTGCCAGGGATTGTTCACCCGATGTGAGCCGTTGTTCTGTAGTTGCATTTAAGTTGAAAGGGGCTGTAAATGAAAACACATCCGAGAAACAGGTGATTACGATAAAAAAAATCGGCTATAGATTTTCTACTCTTTCCAGCTCTACTCACTTGAGTGCCGTTCTTTTATCTACTATATATATTTTTTAATTTATAGATCACTTAGCTGATGCTTCTAATCCTTCTGGGATTTACGGAAAAGGACTTTTGAGGCTACGTCATACCATACCTGCTCATTTAACCCCTTACTGCTATAAAGTTCATTAATACTTTAATTGTAATTGTTGCTATTTTTTATATTATACGGCCCTTTAAAATCTAAATGAAGTATTTGTAGCTGGTTTATGCCATAAATGCATTACTGTATTTCAGTACTATTCTAGTACCTATATTTTGAAAATAAAAAGCAAAATCCATACTATGCTAGTTAGACGTAATCCCGTCATCATACATGGGTGCCTAACACTGGTTATTTTACGTGGGTCCTCCCCACCTTTTATTACAGGTACATTTGAATGTTGTCGCTGGGATTGGAACTCATGACTTGGTTTCGAATGGATGGTAGTTCATTTCTTCTAGCCTTAACCATCACGGCTACTCCACTTCTATTAAAGTGCCCGTGACAGGGATATACAAAACGATTAAAAGGAGTTACAGATACAGTGTACCAAAGTAATTCATGGTTTAGGGGGTTAGCGTATATGTTTCATTAACAAAATGTACTATCTACAGGCGTGCTAAGCTCAAATGTTACTCATAAACATTTGCACATGTGCTGCCCTCTCTATGTTATATTTGGGATTCTTTTGTGCAACATTCTCAATGCTATTAATGTCATGCATGAGGAGCGCCTCGCTCTTTGTACCAACCGGCAAAAGGGAGAGCAAAGAAATACAAACAAAAGGTACCTACGCTGGACGTGTAGTTAGCATCAACTAATTGAATGCAGGGAGAGTACGCAGCTGTGAAACGCCATTGAACACCCCAGCAATGGAATAGTGCTTGCTCTACACGTTTGGAAGCAGGGAACGATCCTGTTATTGCGTGACAGTTCAACCAGATACCATAAAGGAGAAAAAAGCCAGTACAGCAGATGCTATGTCAATAAATACTGCCGTTAACAGTTCCACCTGAGTTGGGGAGGTTTATTTTTATACAGGGTGATAAAAAGTACACTGAATAACGAAACTCCATCCATCTGCATTACATCTCCGAGAAGGAAAGTCGAGGTACTCCATTTATGCATTTGCAATTCTGCTGTTTGAGTATTTGTACTTTCTCTACTGGTAAGTAGGGGAAGCATTGTATTCCACCCAAAAATTCGATGTCGAGATTTCACCGGAAATACATGCTTTGAGGGCCCCTGAATCCAAAAAAAAGCATTTTTAGAAAAAGGTCCTTGTGTGTGTCTGTGTGTCAGTCTGTCAGTCTGTGGACAGCATAACTCAAAAACGAAAAGTCCGTTAAAAACCAAAGTTGGTCTTTAAGTTTAATGTCTTTCAAACATACGATACGAAGATTTTGAAGAAAATAGCCCCACCCTAAACTACCCTTTACATGGAAAATTTTTATTTTCTTGAAAATGGCTCTAACGATTTTGATTAAAATGTCATATGTTTGAGATACTTTTATGACAAATGAAATGTATATCTTGAATTTTCTGGCTATAGCCCCTGTAGTCGTATTTAATCTGGACGACCTTTGCATAACTGGTAAACCGTTAGAGATACACCAAATCATACTATACAGAAAATGTCGATCTTGCTAAAATACACAATTTATGTCTGAATAAATTTTCTAGTAGGGTGAACCATTTCGGAGTTATTCTTTGTTATGTGTGTGAGTTTCACAAAACTTTGAACTTCCGTGAAATGGATCATCGTTGTTCATTGTTTTATATGTTAAGTGAGCAAAGACAACGGAATCACAAAGCTTTAAAAGATTTAACTATCGCTCAAAGCCTACTGTATTCTAATATTCCCCTTGCACCTACAAGGAAATAAGCAATAAGATAAATTGTACAAATGTTTATCTTAAGTAACACGAAGAAGATATAGGAATAAGTGTTTGTAAGAATGGTTAGTACAAGAGTAGAGAAAGTCATGTGAGTGCAACGCATCAGATTTTTTGTACTTATATCTTTATTTTAAGCACAACCTATCTAACTCAGTCGCAACTGATTTACTCATACATTATCATACCCAACTTATATACAGTAGAGTCCCAATAATCCGAACTAATTGGTACGAACCCTGATAACGCATGGAAAATGGTCGCTGGAGAAGTTATCAGAGGCACGCCAGGGTATCCGTGGAGCAGCTTTGTCGTCAACAACTTGTCAAATTGTGTAGACGTGTAGGTTTCGATAAGTAGAGTTCGAAGACTTCACCGGGCTGGCTATTTAGTCTAGTCCTGACTAGATAACAAATAGGTTCACCGTCATAAATTTGTGAGCGTCTTCAGTCCAACTGATAACTAGGTAACGAGCTACGGATGATACGCGTTTTCTTTTTATGTTTTGATTGTCATAAAAAGGCTATTAAGCTTTATCCCCCCAGTGGTCCCCACCAACAGAGCCTGACCCCATTCAGATGACAGGGCTACACAGGGGATATGGAAACTCGCCGTCCCACTCCCCCTGGAGTTCAGTGCAATACCTAATCTGGACCGATGGACTAGGGGTGAGTTAGCCCCTAGCCTCCCGTTTAGGTGAAGCAGATATTGCCTCCCTTCTGGCACCATGGCGGTATTCTGCATCATCTCGTTCAGGTACATCAAAGAGACTTATAGCCGACCGTCAGTCCAATTCAGTCGTTTGTCGCTTTTGTTTCTTTGCATCAAAACATACAACAGCTCCACCGCCTACTCTGAGGAAATGAACATTTCACTGTAGTAAACAACGCAATCGGGAAAGTGTCGACTTCCACGTGACAATAAATAAAAGTAAAATGTTAAAGCAAGCAATACAAACTTTATACGAAAATTCCTATACAAATATAAAAATGCAGAACAAGATTTCGCAAGGATTTTATGTTACCAAAAGCTTAAAACAAGGCTACTCCCTATCACCTACCTTATTTTAGATGTAAATGTAAACCCCGCGCGACAGCCCACTAAGGGCCAAGGCCTACCGCCCAGCCGCTGCGTCCCCCACCTCTGCCCACTACAGGCGTCATTGGTGAGGTGCAGTACTGGAGGGTGGGACGTGGTCAGCGCCCCGAGCCCTCCCGGCCAGTTATGCGGTCTTCTCGACCTGGGGCCGCTACTTCTCCATCAAGTAGCTCCTCAATTGGTCCCCCCGGGACCTAACGAGGCTGAGTGCACCCCGTGCCAGACCTCCCAGAGGGGATAAAACCCCCATGCTGGTACCGGGGATCGAACCCGCGTCCTCCGCGCCACAGGCAAGCGCGCTGCCAGCTGCGCTACGGAGGCGGCCACCTTATTTTAGATACACCTTAAAAATATCTGGAAAAATAAATTTTTCCACATGGGTCAATTATTGACAGATGAAAAAGCATATATTCACTATTATTCGCAGATGACCAGCTGGTAGTGGCAGGAGATTATGGCGTCACGGAGTGTATGGCAAGAAAATTTATGGAATAATATGAAAAATGGGCCTTAAATATTAAAATAAAAAAAGAACTAATCGTGGAAAATGGTAAAGGGACAATTAAACATTGAAACGAATATAGCACTTATTTAGCAGTCAAAATAACGAACAATGAAAACCATCAAGATGATACAAGTGGCAGAATCAACAAAGAAAGGCCAGCAATGTCAAAGTTAAACAGTGTTTTGTGGCATAAGCATATTACAATTAAAATAAAACTAATATATAATATTCTGTTATAAAAATGTAATCGCATACGGATCACAGACTTAGCATTTAAGGGGACTTAGGGGCGAGATTTGGCTCATTTGGTAAAAAAAAGTTGATTTTTAGATTTTTATGTTGAAAAATTGTTCAATGTTTTGTCTATTTAAAAGTGCAATGACTTTCATGCCAGCGCCATTTTTAAAGCTCTGGCAGCCATTTTTAAATAGTGGTGCATAGTGATTAAATGGCTGGTGGTTAGGCGTACGCACCCACCGAGACTGAATATCGACGGATCAGAAATTCAATCATGTAAATTATCCTCAATCTGCATCAACAAAATCACAAGAAAATGTCCTGCAAGTTGTTTCCAGAAGTGGAAACTAAAATTCAACCTCCGGATCAGCGACTTGGTTCTGATCAGCTGCTAGAACGCTATGCCAAGGGTAGACACAGAACTCGAATGTATCTCTTCACAATGTTGCGTGGAACTATCTGTTCAAAATAGGAGTGTGTCTAGCAACAAACTTAAACTTGCAGTACTGAAAACTCTAGTGGAGTTTAATATGGGGTGTGTGAAGTCAATTCAGGTGTTGAATAGTCTTAGGAATGAAAACATTTCAGTTGGAGTAATATGCATTTGTCAGAAGTGCAATGCTAGATGTATTCAGAGTAGAAAATGCAGTGCCAGGAAACAAATACACACAAGGAGAGTCCATAAATTGCAGAAATGTCCAGCACAGAAGAGGATACGAGGTCAGAAAGTGAAACCAATGCTGGAACACACCTCTGATGAGGTTAGAACGTTTTAAAAGTTTAATGCTGTTTTTCTCAGTTTCTTTTTTCTCAGCATTTTCACGCAACTAAAAAACTCCTTGCGACAGAGGTCTTAAGGGATTGTTTTCAAAATTTCAGGATGTGTTCTTATTCATATAAGGCTCCAAAAGTGCTCTGGGTTTTGATATCAGCCAAGTAATATTGAACATATTCACATTCAAATGCCGATGGGAAGTTAAAAAAAAAAACTTGAAATCTGTAAATACATATATTTAAAAATTTCTAGACACTAAAGTACTGGTGTAAAATCAAAATCCAGAGGAATTGTGACTTTCAGGTACATGAAGCATCAGATCACCAAGTTTCATGCCAAACATTCAAAAATTGTTACGCAAGGAGCATTTTTAATCAGAGTATCTTTATAATCAATTAAAACTTTTTAATTAAAAAGTCGTTTGTCCTACATACTTCAAATTTTGTACAGCTGCATATCTAAACACTATATTAACGTGGTTAAAATTTGGTACTGCTAGCATACAAATTGTAGAATTTCCTAAACTCACCCCTAACTCCCCAATACAAATATATAATATTCTGTTATAAAAATGTAATCGCATACGGATCACAGACTTAGCATTTAAAGTCAAGAACACTAGCTTTACAGAAATGGATTTTTGGCGACGATCTGCAAGGATCTCAAGGAGAGACAGAGAGATAGAACGATTAAGGTAGTTTTGATACATGAGAAGGATGGATCAGAATAGAATGCCAAAGAAGATACACGAAGGGACTCCAGTGGGACGTAGGAGGAGGGGAAGTCCCAAATTAACAGGAAGTGGGGAATAGTTCAAATAATGAGATTAGAACATGGATCCTGGGAAGACGGAGGAGGGCGGAGAACGGTTATAATTTCTAGATGAGCGCAGGAAGATGTCAAACACATTGTAAACCTGGAATAACGAAACATAAATAAAAAAAAGGACAAAAACAGAAGCTCGTTTTAAATGTTTTGGAAGTTGAATTATAGTATTTAAGTAACCCGTTCATTAGTTTAATGTCTCAAATAAGCGATAACATACACAATACAGTATGTAACTTTTTTATTTACTCCAATAATCCGTGCACACTATAAGGCCCGATCTAGTATCGGTAGAATAATATCATTTTGCAAGAACAGTTTCCAGAGAAGTAAGACGACGATGTCACACTAATGCAAAAAGTATTTTTAGTTTTCTTAAAGAGCTTCATTAAACATGATTTTTACTCCAGCCTGTTGAATGTATTTAACCCTTGTTATTTTACTTTAAATATTTTATTTCCTATTGAAATATTTCAGAAATAATGCAACGTGGTAGGAATATAGTTATTTATGTCAGTAATATAGAGTGGTCGAGTTTTACCTTTTTTTTTTTTTTTTTTGATCTACCAGAAATTGAACGTATTTTTTGTCCTTGGGTATGTGTATCTCCGTTTCCTCTAGACGCAATAAAATTGCTAGGTCTTTCCCAAAGATTTTATTACGGGTATAGGTATATTGCAAAGCCGCGAAGTTTGTTGTTATACCAAAGAGCATTCCACAACTTTTCCCTCGAAGTTAACTTAGATTTGAGAATATTCAATGCCATAATTCGCCCTACAGTATTATCGAGAATCTCCCTAGCTCTGGAAGAGACCAATGATGCGGTCTCCAAGGATACTTGACGCCCCAATAAATCCGCTGTAATCCGCTCAATCCCGCGTAGATATTCTGAGGTAGTCGATGAAATCACTCCGCTGGAAGCAATATCCGTACATAACAGTAACTGTAGTAGGTGGTTAAATTTATTTCACTTATTTACTCCTTTGCAATTATGTATTATTCATACAGTCCAAGATAATGAAAAACAAAGAACAATTGCGTACAGGAGTTGTCTTCTTAAAGTGGTGGTCGCACAGCTGCTTATATGTGGGAGGCTAGAGTTCGACTTCCGGTAGTAAGTGGGGATTTTCTTGCATTGGGTGATAAGGTGTGGGATGAAGGAGCCTTTTGAGGTCCCTAAAAGGCAATTAGGGAAATAGTGGGGGGAAATAGTGGCTCCAGGATCTCAACACCAATTTCATCCACCGGCAAGGAGTCATGGCACAAACCACCTCCCAGCCTCCAGTATTGCACTCTACTCATGACGCCCCTTGTGAGCAGAAATGGAGGACGCAGCGGCCAAGCCACGGAGATTCATCATCATCAAGCGTGACACTACGGCCCATTATGGGCCCTGGACTTCTTGAGCATAGTCCTCCAGATTTCTCTATTTGCTACTTAGTCCTTCCAACCTTTGACCTTAATAACTCTTGCAACACCCATTCTCTCATCTTAGCTAAGGTATTCCAGCACTAGTCTACGGTGGCTGTATTAATAAAATCCTCCTTGTAATGCTATTAGTATCCATTCGCATTAAATTTCCAGTCCAAGTTAATCTGCTAATTTTAATGCACTTTACTAAGTCGGGCCCCTTAAAAATTTCATAGAATTCACGATCTGTTCTTCTTCTCCAAAATTATTTTCTTTCACAACACCAAAAATTATTCTCAGCAGTTAATTTTCAAAAGTATCCAATGGTTTCTCATCTGATTTGAGAAGCAAATAATTATATGTCCCACGAGCGTCTAATAGATCAGGATCCTGGTCCTTCTTGCTCACAATGTAATTATATATGTCTCTAATCCAAAGAAGCACCTATTTTCAGCCATGGAGTTTATTTTTTAAATTCCATATAGGTTTACGAAGAGTTCTTCCAATCTATAACTTATCTGCCATCATGTTCAAACACAAGGTAGCCTCTCATCATCTAATCAATCACCCAATAGCTTTGTAATTACTTACAAGCATTATTCAATTCTTCTGTCATAACCACACCGCTGTGAATTTATTCCGTTAACTGGTGCCGTTATTCGTCGTTTGCAGTTTGGAGTTCAGCATTTCTCGCTGGCCAGGCACTATTTTTCTTTATTTCTGCAATCATTTGCTCCAGAACTCCATCCCTCATTGCGCTGCAGAATTCCAAGTGCCTCTTGCTCTACTACTTCCCCTCCCCATCCCTTTGCTCTGCTTGCTGCCACTTCCAAGACTTCAAGGGCCATCTATCTTCTGGTATGCATTTCATATAACCATACAATTTTTATCCCTTCTTCTGTATGGCGTGTATTATATATTTATCAACTTCAGATCTCTCCTTTATTTCTGCATCTCTTATGCTATCTATCCTTGTCAAACTAAAACCTCACCTCCAGAGGGCCATTTCCATTTTCTTGGGCTGCTTTTGATTTTTATCGTCTGTTTCAAATATTCTTTATTTGAAAGGTAATGTGTCTTCTACAACTATTAATTGTACGCTTAAAATATAATTTCTATTATGGCTTACAGCTTTTTAAAAGCACACATACGTCTTTGTGACAGAGAACCGAAGTTTAGATCAATAAGGTAATACTGGGTTCTTCATTTAAAACCAAACGGCCGCACGGCATTTCACCTCTGTGCGATTGGGCGCGCCACAGGCGGCTTTACTCCTACTTAAACTCCGCACTTGTATAACACTCTTACTTTATAGAAGATGCTGAAAATGTCGGCCACCCTCAGCTAAACAAGCTTTATATCGGGAGAACACATTCTGAATCACACGATTAAGTTGTTTCCAATTTGATTTCTAATATTTTGTTGTGGTGAAGTGCCTCCTTCTAGATTTACAATTAACGAGATTGTGAAGAAATTCGAAATCACTGTTTCCGTGGCAAACAAAATACGAAAGAGTAAACATACAGTTTTAACAGAGGAAAAGACGAAATAGGCGCATGCTTTGAACGTTCACCAACCAAATGCATACCAAAATTAGCACGATAGGTGGGAATTTCAGTGTTCTTCGCATAGAGGAAGTAAATTCTTAAAACTAAAACAGTATAAATGTACAAGAGTTCATGCTTTAAAACAAGTTGCCCCAGTATCACGAATGCATTATTGTGAATGGTTTCTTTCAACAGTAAATGACGGTTTAATTCATCCACAGCTTTCGTTCATTTCCGACGATCTACCTAAATGATCGTCAGCGTCAAACTTTCATCAAACTTTCATTTCATTATGTTGCACAGTAGTTGAGAGACTTGAAATCAAAGTTGGCAGTCATAAACTGCCTTACAACTTCCCAGTATTCTTAAATAGTTCACTGAACACACCTGAATAAGTACAGAAAGCTTTAAAAATAACTTTAAACTAAATAACAGTGTACAAATAAAAATTCTTGTATAAGCAGTGCACCTTTGCATTTTATTTTTCAATAAAATAAAGCTTTTAATTGCATTCAGGAAATCCAATAATGTATCTTCAGTACCCTGGAGTCATATTATTGCAGTCAGAATTATTTTAGCAGCTGTATTGAAAATGCACCAGCTTTGGGCTTCAGTAGTGCTAAACTATTGCTTTTCCCGCATTTATACTTTCACGTGCATGTTTAAACGCTTCCACCTTCATTTGGTTAAGGAAAAAAGAGAAAATATCTGTTCCTCTCTAGTGCAATTATTGAGAAATTGGGCCATCCCTTAGTTGTGGTGAATAAACCGCACACAATTGCTGCGAGATAAACTTCTGTACGGGTATTAGGAAAACCTGCTTTCCGCACGTCACACGTGTTTTACGAATTCCCTTTTTGGGTGTATCTAAGCGTCACTTCCATTTATAGATGTAACATTCGTTAACTATCTCTACCTTGTCGTTTATTTTTGTGGCATTTTTACAGATTCTACCATAGAAGCTTAGTTCTGTTTGTTTTCCGTTAGCCATGACCAATACTTGCAGGAAATGGTTTTTACTAGGTATTAAACTGCCAGAATCTGGACTAGAATGGCAAAAAATCGCATGTGTTGTGGTACAGAGTACAGAACGAAGTTGTTAGACTATAGCACGAACAATGTGAATTAGGAACAATTTTTACATGAAAAAGAAGCTTCGATTTATCTAACTACATGGTATCTAAATGTTTGTTAAAGGCCGTAAATAAAACTATCGGACATAGCTTGGTTTTCAATCATTGTTATCCGATTATTTTAAAAGATAGTTACCAATGAGATATTACGATGTTTGAAACTACTAGCTTGTTGACTTTCTAGATATCCATAGTTGATGCCACTTGGTAACGTCAGTGGGACTATATGTACAGTCTGGTGCACAAAAATTTTCCGATGTTATTAGTGTCTTTTGGTGTGTTACTTTATTTAATGTTGGCATAACCTTTTCACCAGTCGTGTTCCTGGCTGTGCCAATCTGTTATTGGTTTGTATCAAAGTCTAATAACACAAGCAATGGCCGATGAACAAGAGGCGTGACCGAGGTGCGTAATGCAAGGGGAGGGATAAGGAGGAATTTAACCCGAGTGGAACGATTATCACCATGATCTCCTGGCTGTGTCCGTCTCTCATTGGTTTGATGTCATAACTCTGGGATTCCCACGCCTTCCTATCGCTGACAGGGGTTTGAACTGGGGTCGTGGTGCCATTCACTACCAACCTAAACAGCTGTTCCTCATATCGGAAAGTTTCCGTGCACCGAACTGTATCTGTATTGCCTATATTCCACCCGAAACTTCGATAGTGATTTTTTCCAAAAACTTGCGCTTTAAATTCTGCTCAACCCAAAAGGAAGCACAGTATGTGTATGTGTTTTTTATGATGTGTCTCTGTGTGTGTCGCGCGCGCCTGTGAACAGCATAACTCAATAAAGAACGTTGTATAAATACCAAATTCTGTATCTAAATTTACCATTTCCAGAAGGAAAGGCATAGATGTTCAACAATTTCTCCCTCCCTAAACTGCACGTTACATGGAACTCCTTCTGCTATTTTTTATTTTCCAAAAAAAATGGCTGAAAATAGTTTAAATATGTACAATATCTTTTAAATAGTACCATCACTTAAAATGTATTTAGTGATTTTCTTTACGTGACTTAAGAAATCTTCTGTATTCATTCTGAATGCATTTTAACCAATCTTGTGTGCATGGGAACAAATAAGAAAAGAGCAAGGCCTTCTACATAAACCTATGTTATAGTTATATAGTTTTTTGTTATATACATATGTATAATATTGTAAACCTCAAAATTATACAAATATACAAAAAAATGACTCTTTAAAAATAATTATTAAGAAAATAAAAAGAAATAGCCCGTGGAGCAACAACCCTTTCTGTACCAAGGCCTACCGCCCGGCCGCTGTGTCCTCCACCTATGCCCATGCCAGGTGTCATGAGAGAGGTGCAGTACCAGAGTTGGGACGTGGCCAGCGCCCCGGTTCCTCGCGGACGGTTGTGTGGTCTTTGCAGTCGGGAGAAAATCCCCACACCGGTGCCGGAAATCGAACCCGGGTCTCTCGCTTGGTAAGTAGTAACTCTACCACAACACTAAGGAGATGATTGTAAAGACATACAAAAGTAAACTTAAGAGAAACAAGAAAGAAAAGTCGATGAAGAATCACATTTTTATGAATCAATTACGAAACAGCCCTGTATCAGTCAAGTAATATCATTACTCGCTGATCATATAAATTAATTCAATGAGAACTACAGGGTATATGAGGGAAGGGGAAATGTATATTTGGTGTTCCAGAGGAAACATCAACAAGAGGGAAACGTATGATGTATCCTTTTATCCACATGGTTTTAACCCTAGCAATACGAAACCTTATTTTATAACTTAGATTACCCCCACTAGCAGCAATATGTTTGAGCAAGTTTTTAAACAAATTCATTTTAACATTGGGTATTGTATCTTGCCATGTTTATAAAGGTAATGCCATTCCTTTTTTATTCTTTATTTGAATCACATACTGACGAGGCAGTACTTTATCACCATCTTGACAGTTCGTTGTTTGTCAAAAATACAAACAATGAAAAACTTGAAACAAATAGAAATTCAGGAATAGAAACAGTGATTGACAATAACTTAACTGCATGCCTTTAATCAAAACATTAAAGGAAAACATTTAAAAAACTACAGAAGGTGGGCATAAGGTACTTGGTAATGCCAGGGTTAAGACAAAACTTGCCCGCCGCCGAAGCAAAACATATCTTCGGAATGGTGCTATATCACACGGCTGTGTTATGTCACGTGAAATTGATTTACCGATTTTGATGTAGTGTCCTCCGTTTGTTGATCCTATCCCGAGTTTTTAAAACAATCCACAAAGGCAATAATCTTTTAAAACGCGATTTCTGTTTCAGATTAATGTAGTAAATATGTAAATCTCGGTTATATGTCCAGAACATTTACCTCAGTTTTAGTTGGTATGTCAATTTAAATTTACAATGAAGACTGAATAGTAAACTAGATTGAAGTGAGAAGCTTATACAGGTTTTAAATGTGGCAACCAAAATAAAAGTGCAATAGTAAATGCAAGTAAATATTTGTAAGCAAGCAAATCAAAGCGATGACGTTTTTCTTTTTTTTTTAACCTAGCGTATTTGATTTAATGTTTTTCAGTACAGAGACTGTCGTATATAAATTTAATTAATATGTCATGTAAAGAACGGTTTGTCACAGTCAATATATACTGCAAACGTTTACAGCGTGTACTGCGTACGTCAACTGAACCAGCTTCAATTCCTGGGTTAATTGGGTCGTATGGTTCATAAGCATGAAAACACAATCTATTGGAGATATTTGTACTGCTCCTGGAATTCATTTAAATAGCAGAGACATGAATCTTTGTTTGGAAGTAGGAGTCTTGCTTTAGGAGTGATATATTGGCCAGCTCTATGTCTCTCTTTTTGTTTTGTGGTCATTTATTTACCAGACTTGCGCGACACTCTTGCATACTTGAGCATTAGATGCGAACATAATTACGAGTAACGTGTTCTTGTATTTTTTTTTCAGTAAAACTATTGCCGTTCTTACTTCTCAGTAGCAAAAATAAAATGAGTCCACAGGTCAAAAATGAGCAGGTGACATTTTATTGGTCAGAATATTTAAAGCAGCTTCATTAATGACAAATTACATTTCAATGGGTGACTTACAAGCATATTTGAAGACCATTTCTGTTTCTGAAGTGGTTCTAGACCTCTAACATTAATGTTACCTCTATAACTTGATTTCGAGGAGCTCTAAATGTATACAGCTATAATGTAATGTGTATATGTTACATACCTCTGATAACCGTATACTTTTGACAACGCTAATCATAGTTTTAATGGAAAACTATCCTTTGTGGTATAACATGTTTTGTATTTAGTTTTGGATACATAATGAAAAAAAAAAAAAAAAGTAAATCTTCAGCAATTTAAAAACAACACGAGAACATAAGGTTGTGAGTTTTCCTCGTGAATAAATGGTACATGCTCCTGTGGTTTAATTTATTTGAAAGATCTGCCTCATCCAGTGTTTAATTATAACTGTTGTATTTACAGATGACACAAGCGTGTTGACAAATCAAAATAGTTTAAGTGATATTATTATGGAGTTAAATAAAAAGCTGAGGTGCTGTATTCGCTTTCTGGAATGCAATAATGCCGACTAGCATAGTTAAAGCAAGATTAATAAAGATAATCAGACTTGCATTACCACATATTCTCTACTAGCGTTCATACATAATAATGGGCTATTTTAATATTTGTTAAGGATGTAGGAAATGGAACAAGGTAAACGAAAATAAAAGTAATGGTAAAAGTCAGACCACTTTACATCAATTTTCACAAGCACAACTCCATTATTCAAATCAAATATACAAATGACAAACGTGATCCGTCAATAGCAACTTGCCATCTAATACGAGCCCGGACGCTAATTGCGATTTTATTAATTGATCATTATTTTAATTTGCAAGTTAAACTGAAACATACCAGGATAAATGTATTGCTGACCATTTCATGCGTTCCAAACATTTTTTGTTTTAAATTGAAAACATATATTAACTGCGCGAACTATAGCTCATTTTATTCATAGAATCTATCTTTAAATAGAGAAAGGCATAACAGACAATGTGTAATAGTGTAAAATTTTATTAATGAGGTTTAGTATCATGACAATGCCCCAGTATATGTTTGTCAGAAAGCGTTAATAAGCGAAACTGAATAATTACCATAGTTATATAAATGAGTTATTTTAAAATTGATGGAGCGGGTTATACTGAAATGTAAAATATGAAATTTAATAATAAGAACTTCTGAAACTCATTTTATTTAAACTGAAGGCAAAGCAAGGCACACTGATGAATTACCATAGTTATATAAATGAGTTAGTTTAAAATTGATGGAGCGGTTTATACTGAAATGTAAATTATGAAATTTAATAATAGGCAACTTCTGAAACTCATTTTATTTAAACTGAAGGCAAAGCAAGGCACACTGATGAATTACCATAGTTATATAAATGAGTTAGTTTAAAATTGATGGAGCGGGTTATACTGAAATGTAAATTATGAAATTTAATAATAGGCAACTTCTGAAACTCATTTTATTTAAACTGAAGGCAAAGCAAGGCACACTGATGAATTACCATAGTTATATAAATGAGTTAGTTTAAAATTGATGGAGCGGTTTATACTGAAATGTAAATTATGAAATTTAATAATAGGCAACTTCTGAAACTCATTGTATTTAAACTGAAGGCAAAGCAAGGCACACTGATGAATTACCATAGTTATATAAATGAGTTAGTTTAAAATTGATGGAGCGGTTTATACTGAAATGTAAATTATGAAATTTAATAATAGGCAACTTCTGAAACTCATTGTATTTAAACTGAAGGCAAAGCAAGGCACACTGATGAATTACCATAGTTATATAAATGAGTTAGTTTAAAATTGATGGAGCGGTTTATACTGAAATGTAAATTATGAAATTTAATAATAGGCAACTTCTGAAACTCATTTTATTTAAACTGAAGGCAAAGCAAGGCACACTGATGAATTACCATAGTTATATAAATGAGTTAGTTTAAAATTGATGGAGCGGTTTATACTGAAATGTAAATTATGAAATTTAATAATAGGCAACTTCTGAAACTCATTTTATTTAAACTGAAGGCAAAGCAAGGCACACTGATGAATTACCATAGTTATATAAATGAGTTAGTTTAAAATTGATGGAGCGGTTTATACTGAAATGTAAATTATGAAATTTAATAATAGGCAACTTCTGAAACTCATTGTATTTAAACTGAAGGCAAGACAAGGTAAGGCACACTGATGCTCAAATACATTTAAAATGTTGCTCCTACCTGACATGCAGTGTGATACATGACTACACCTTTTTCACAACTCTAAGTTTCCTTAAATAATTATAAACCTGTCTCTAACAATGCTCTGACTGCAACATTCCTTTTGACCGCTAACTTCACTGACAGCGTTTTTCATACGTTTCTATGTCACACCACATGGTGGAGGGTAGGGACCTTAAAGACGGGACTGTGTGTACGTAACCGTAAACAATGAGGCGGCAGAAACAAAAAGAATCGACTATGTTCGCGAAGCTTTTAGCTCAGCCATCGTGGTAGGTGTGTGCGGAAAGTTTCTCGAAGGGTCGTGTGACATCATCCCCAGTATAAGATAACACGAAACAGCAGCGGAATGAGTGAATTAGTGAGTTTGAGAGTACAGCTACGGGAATAAGTCGTTCAGTGTGTCAGCGTGTATGACACTGCTGTCCTGGAAGATACACCCGGTCATCGCAAGTGATTGTAACGGCGTAGTTGTATATCAGGGGCACAATTTGTGAAAAAGACTCTAAAAGGACAGAGCAAGGCTATGAGAGGAACGTTGTGAGCTGTGATGGTGGAAAGACTGTTGATTGTGTTAACTAAAAGAAGAAAAATGTGTATTTGTAGTAACATTTTAGAGCACAATAATGTGATACAAGAGTAATCGGACTTGAATTTTTTCAGTAAGTGGGAATGCTGTTTCGTTACATCGTTGTTCAGGAGGTGTGACGTATGAACTACGATAGAGACAATGCTCTCAAAACTATTGGCCCGAATGGAAGAACTGAAGACCGAAATAAAGGCGGAAATGAATTTCAGAATGGAGAGAGAAAAATGAAGAGAGTGAAGGTAGAATTGAAGACGGATATGAAGTCCACGATGGACAAAATGGTGACCAAAGTGATATCGCAATTGAGGAACGTGACATCCAGAATTGAAAATTAGGGAAGTAAAGTGAACATATGGAAACCTGGATTGGAAGAAATGAAACCAGAAATGTCCGAGAAGATGGAGCTACCACCGAAGATTGTCGTTTTCGCACAAAATGCTTTGTTTCGGAAGCCTCAGATATCAACACAATATTTTTAAATTATGAGAAGATTGGAGAAACCAAATAAAAATTATAAATAAACAGAGTTTTATTATCTGAAGAATTTATTTCCAGAGTGTCTTAAACTGAAAATTGTTTGCTTCTCATATTTTATAGCGAACTAGGTTATATTTTCTTCTGTTACGTATCAAAATTTTGTGAACAAATTAAAAGTCCAGTCATTTTTTCTTGTCACTTTATTTCCGTTCTTAACTTAACATTTTGTAACTATTACTTTTGTTCCTTTTTACATGAATCACATAAACCGAGGAGGAGTACTTTGGGACCATCTAGACATTTCATTGTTTCTCAGAAAGATAACTGTATGCCTTTAATAAAAAAATTTTAAAAAAATTAAAAAAAATATATAGGTAATGCTAGCGTTAATAAATGGGATAGACCACAAAACAAGACATTGCGCACCTTTTCGTCACCATCTATCCACACTCAGAAGCTGCTCTTTCTATAATCTAACCTTTGTTGTAGATTTTAATCAAATTTTGAGAGTTTGCAACTACCAAAACCTTCCCAATATAATCAAGACTAGTCGTTCATCACTCCAGAAACCACGGGGGCGTATTATGCCTAAAGTCTAAGAGGGAAAACTAATTAAATTGGATCTTGTTCGCGAGGCGGGAGGTAGATATAAAGAGTGAAACTCACTTACCATCACCATCACCAAGGCTATGGTGCTTTCTCAATCCTTAATTTTAACTGCACTTTATCATTGCAAATACTTAGCTTTACACTCCGTATACCTGTTATAAGAATGAGTAAAATGTTCTTATACTTTGGTAATTTGCAGATGATCCGTTTACTACATGTGTAAAACACAAAGCCCGACACACAAGCTAATGCATTAATTTAACATACACCATGCTTCCAATTTGAATTCAGGTCGAACTGAATCCTTGGATACGATCGTTTTTGAAGTGGGATAGGATCGAAATTTTATTGTATGGAAACACCTACTTCATTCAAATCCATTTGAACCCTCCAAAAATTCTAACTTCTAGTGCACTCGCAATACGTTGCACGCTTAGCAAATGTGGTGTAATAAAATACAACAATAAAGCCACTTTTATTGTTTCTACAATCTCGCAAAATACCTGTCCCAAAATTATACTGAGAAACTTTCAAACCAGAGAAATGGCTGGTGTCTTTGCGAGAGTCCGGCAGAATAGGGCACGCCGATGCACTCTGTATTAATCACAATGGGCGTGCGTTCCAACACTTACTTTGAAGTTGTGATTAACTGTAAACAACGAGATGTTTGTGTTTTGTTTGTGTGTTCTGTGTTTGTTTCTTGGCTTAACATTGTGAGCCTTACTAAGATAAATGCAATACTAATTTGCATTGTTGATTTTGCCATAAATACTTGAACTGGGTGAGAGGCAGTAAGCTATGACACTAACTCCTCTAGCGTTTAAAGAAGCACCGCTTCAAAAACATTCCTTAACAAAAAGTGTTTGAAATAATGTATATATCAGCTCCCAGTTTGTCGATCTAATTTTGGGACATCCTATACAGCTCTCAAAAACATTCACAAACCTCAAAGCCTACTTAAAATACGCAGAAAGCATAATTTTACAGGCTCGTCAACATAAGCCAACTGACCAACATAAAAACTGGAATTGTTTATGCTTCAGCCTTGCGTATGCAAATCGATTTCATCCCTGATTAAATTCAACTTGAAAACGATGATCGTATTGAGAATAGAACTGAACTCAAATCGATTTCAATTGCCTGGGGAGGCGTAGTGATAATTAGCTGCTAAGGTTCTGTAATGGAAGCATGTATGTATTACAGTTTAAGGTGATAGCTATAAGTACTTGGCCACAAAAGCAAATAAACTGTTTACCTTTCAGATATAATGTTACCTTTTGATGTTAAACGTTTGAATTACTTTAAATGTTATATTATGAAAATGTTCCATACCCAGTTAATTTGGAGTACATCTAATCACATGTTTCCTAAAGCTTAGGGCATTGATCCTTGATAAGGTAAAAATTAATACAATGCTTTTAAAATTTATAGCAAAACAAACAACCTCAATTCCTCTCAGCAAGACAAGATACAAATAAAGCACTACATAAACAATTATCAGCATATTCAGGACTATTTTATTTTTATTTTTCTAAGACCTACTTGTAATAGGCAGTGGCAGAGCAGATTCAACTCAATAAAATATTTTCGTTCGGAAATGTGAACTGCTAAATATTTTAATTACAGAAAGGTCTGCATGCGCCGCATCTGTTTCTCTCTCTCTCTCACTCTCGATATATGCGTGAATGCCATATTAAAGAAAGGAGAAAATATTTAGTCATAATAGATCAGGACATTCTAGAAAAGCCTGTAAAACCTACGCTTTACATATTCTAACGAACTTGATGAAATCATTAGTAATATAATTAAGATACTGTGGGCGACCGCACTTCAAGCAATGCTCAAGTTAGCGCCACCTCACGCCACTATGTGCGGCAGTAAACAAGGACAACAGTTTGGCCAGAACAAATACCTATTCTGGACGGTTCAGGAAGTATCCGACTGCCAGCTAGTTAGGTGAAGTTCCGAGAAAAATATGAATTTTCAGAGAATTCGACGAGACCTAATGCTCGACTAGCGAGCGTACTAACAGCGGAGCCAGCTGGTTGTTGGATAAGAGTTTAGGTGAAGTGTGTAGCAGATAGCGAGACAGCGTAGCGTGTTGGGTCAGTGTTGAGAGAACCCCGGTTTTAGTGAGTGTATCATCAAAGAAAGTTAATCCTCGCGTCCAAGTTTGTTGTGTGAACATTGTGTCAACGTTGTGCAGCTCTAAGTTGCCAGGAAAAGACGAATTTTATTGTAAATTGTGTTAAGGATAAAACAGAGAAGTGTGTTTTGTGATTCAGCTTGAATTCAGGATTCAGGATGAATGACTAGCAAGATGGTCCCTTCACTCTTGCTAGTCATTCATCCTGAAGATGGGAGAGATGTACACTCCCGAAACGTCGATGTCTTTTCATCACTACACCTGGCTCGAAGCCCGAGAGCATTTTGAATAAGTGGAAAATTGTTTTTTTACCTTAAAATGTTCCTAGAACACCTGTGCATTTGGATCAACTAACATTTTTCATATGCCCCACTCCATGTGGTTATTACGACCCTTTCAAATAGTGCTCTTCCCTTAACGAACACAATATGTTGTGTTGCCTATATAAAGGCCAGTTTTTCTCAAAACTACATTTCTGCATATTCCAAAAGAAGGTCGCGCATGAGTTTTGCTTCAAATTTAATGAAAATTTCCAAAAGTATTCACAAATAGCAGCTAAACAAAACTATGTTTCAATATTTATGTTATAATTAACATGAATTCAAAAAAATTTTTTTTGTATGAAAAAAAAATCAATTTTTAAGATTAAATTTTCTTTGTTATTAAAAAAATATGTACAGCATAATCAGCAAACGTATTTGAAATATTTTTTCATACAATTGTTACCTATGTTTTAGAGTACCAGTTCTGCCAATATAAATGAATTTTGAAAAGTCAATAGCCGCGAGCTACATTTTGAAAATGTGCCTATTAAATTCATAAAATAATTTATATATCATAAACGAATTATCCAATTTTAATGAAATTTGGTGTACCTCCTATTCTCATATAAATACAAACACAGTGGAACTTTCAGAAAAATCTATCAAGAAATGTGGAACTTTCAAATTTCACTCCTAGTGCCCCTTAAGAATCTGCAGCTTTTTACCCCGTTGTTTCTTCAAAAATGCCGTATTTTGACTTAGAGCTAACTAAAATAAATTTTGATTGTCAAGAAAGGCATCTATTTTTAGAAAAAGTTTTATAACATACTAACTTTGTCAAGTTTGTGACTCACAGCTTAATATATCGCAGCGACATTCTTACAGTCTAAGGATCGACATATAAGCTCACTATCTATTTTTGTGACGAAATAGAAACTGACCAGCATTTTAGATGTTTTAAACTAATATTCATGCTTTAAATTTACACGTGTACTACTTCCTGTCTCATAAGGGCACCAAGAGATACAGTTATATGTGGTACAATTGTAATCTATTGTTACAATATTGTCTGTGCCTGATAAATATAGATTTCCTAGTATTTATAGTTCCAGAGAAACGTTATAGCGAAACGCAGATGAATGAAATGTGCAAATGAAGCATCTAGTTGTGTACAATCAATTGTTCCATAAACATATACATCACAAATTACAATGTTACCTATTGTTTACTTCTCTGTGAGCGATCATTCCCAGGTCTCTAGCGCATCCACATTCCATGGATTGTTCACGTTGTTCCTAACAGAATAATTGTTCTTGTGTATTATATGCATTGTGTGCAGCAGAACCTCTGGGGGTATATCTGAAATTATCGGAATTACTTCATTGAGGTATTCACAATATACAGCAGCGATGTCCAACGTTTGAGAAAGAAGGGTGTTGGATTTACCTCATTCCACTATAGCGAACTTTGCCATTCTTTAACATACAGGCGTGCGTTGTGTAATAATGGCGATTTTTTATACCTAGGTACGTTGCGTTTGATTTACTCAAGCACTTTCAAACTTTATGAGATAAACATCTGTTCATTTGTGTTATTTGGTGCTGCTTACGTTTAAGAACTCTGTCAATATTTGGTAACAAACTCGAAGTTAGAAGATCCACCAAGTGTTCGTCACGTAACCTATTGTGATACAGAATTTTAATATACTTCAATTTGGAGAACCTCAGTTCGAAAATATACTTACTCTTATACACACTACTCTTGCAAATGCTTATTTATCTTTGTGCTACACTTTAATCGACATAACCATTTCAGAAAGTATCTTATTGCTAATGTTCTCGTGGGTACAAGAGGAATTTGGGAATATAGTTGGCTTTAAGCGATAGTGAGATATTTTATGATCTGGTTGCTATGCGCTGCTTTGGAAATTCCGTTCTCTTTGCAAGGCCAAGAAATAGAAAACGAATTCCTATTTGAGAAAATATAACTATGTGCAAATTCACACCAATCGTAAATACTATCTCGAAAATGATCTTCTAAAAAGTAAATAAACCCACGAACAGCGTATTTCACACAAATTTTGTGTCTTAACCAGATCCACATTATTTATTTTATAAGACTTTGTCTCTTACTCTTTACATTTCTGCAAAAGTCGACCAGAATGAAGTCTTCGGAGAACATTCCCAGAAAATTCAATTTATGACTTACAAACTGCCATGGAATCGCCTGTTTGTGTCCGTCACTGAATACTGACTGTCTGGTTCTGTGCGTCAAAAGCATGAGCTGATTCACCATCCGTGTGGGGAATAACGGCTAATTACTTAAGCATCTCCAAAGAGACAAAGTTAGACATCGCTGTTATACACACGGAAAGAAGCGCGAACTCGGGACCAGGAGGTCAAATACAGTCAGAATGGTCCCCCTTTACAACGACTTTCTTCATGTTTTCCTCAGTCCTCATAGATGACAATTCTCCACTGGGTGTGCAAAAGCAGTTAGGTCAAAAAAAACCATAAAGATAAAAACTAAATTAAAGATTAAAGTCAATTTTTCAAATCCCTTATGTGCCAAAAGTCTACACATTTTGCAAAAAAAAATATTCATTGGTTAATATTTTAAATATATAAACCAGATTACTTTAACCTGTAAATCTTCATCCCTTATATAAGGATTATCTGAAGGGTTGGAGAATGGATGCATGACTTACATGACTTTTCACATTAAATTTTGGTATATCCACTTCCACACAAATGTTATAATAATGGTGTCAGTGGAAGATTTATTGTTTGCCCCTAGAATATACAATGAAATTGTATTTTTACATTTGTAATCAATTCTTGTAGTTCACATGGGGATGAAATACCACCATATTTATATAGAATTCACATTTAAGATAATGAAACAAGATATATCACTGTGGTAATAATAATAACCCAAGGCTCATTAGGCCTTACCGCCTAGCCGCTGCGTCCGCCACCTTTAACTACCACAGGCGTCAAGAGTGTGGTGCTGAGGAACCTAATGAGGCTGAGTGCATCCCGTACCAGGTCCCCCCATTGAAGAAAATTGTAAAGGTAGGATCCTATTCATTAGTCGTTCTTAAGACTTGTCGTTTGTGCTACATGAAGCACTATGCCTGCTTGTCATCACAACAGCGACTTGCCTTGACTTCAAGGCAATACAGAATGACTTATAAAGTTTGCCATGTTATAGGCACACCACGTTTCTTGAGCCACAAATGGAGTATTATTCTAAGAGATTCGGTATAAAAGATTGATTGGGAAGATTGATTACAGTAGCTGTTTTAGATTTCCTCCTTCGATAATGTCACATATGACGAGTCCAAGTACTTTTTGTGTCTATTTATTTATCTTCTGAAACTCAGTCACAAAAACAGACTTATCTTGTTTATCTTACCACAGTCTACAATCCATTTGTGACCTTGACAATTACTACACCAAACTGTTCTCGAGAACCCACAGCGGGCTCCCGTATGGGTTTGGACAAACTCAGAAAGACTATAAATATTAAAAGCCCGAAAATGTGTATAGATATGTAAATTGCTACCCCTGTAAGCCGGGTCCTCTGTAACTGCAACAGGACAAAATAATATAAAGTAAACAACCTAACCTAACCTTGTGACCTTGAAACTCATAGGTGTCCGTGTCGTAGACATAAATATTGCTCACAACTCTACTACTCTCTCTAGAGCTGCTCCAGACTAAAAACTACTGCGTGCAATAAACTACTCCGACGCGGCGATTAAATGTCAAAATTGGTCTCTGACGATACGCACATTCACTCAAAACTGACTTTATGCATCAAATCGCTAGTAGAGGAATGAATTAAATATTGTAGCCTTTCGGTATGATAGCCTTAATGCTTCTTTTTAGCTGGTCCCGTTAAGATATGCCAACAAGTCATGAAAGAAAAATTAAGTTACGAAAATCCCCAGTTCTATATCGTTCATGTTTTGGGCACTTACACTACCGTAAATAAGAGGTAAAGAAAGTGAGGACGTAATGAGACATGTGAACTGTTCATGCATGCAATCCATCCATGTCTGTCTCACTGTTCAAATGTACACCACAATTCAATTTAATTCCATCCTACAGACTCAAAAGACGGTTTCCGTTTTCATTTTGCCTCAATTTCCGGTCGTGTGATATCAAATCACTCTCTCATAAATCTCTGCACGAATGTATTTTTGTTGCTCATTTACTCGTTTCTACATTGAATCCATGGCATTAGAGTTCAACAAAACATCTTCCCGTTGGCTGTACTTAACTCTTCCCCTAATAAACAGGTGCGACAAACAGATTGGTTCTATGGGTCTTAAATTATATTTTAGTCTGTTAATGTTTATAGATGTAACCCATTTATCTTCCCCCGTTTTTCCCTGCTTTGGGCATTTTATTTGTGACATTTGGTAAAAAAAAAAAAAAAAAAAACAACATTAAACTAGTCGACTGCTTGTTCTTTGCATGCATCTATAGCTTGCAAGCTCCTGCAACATTTTTAATATAGAAATTTAAAGCCAAAAGTGACTCTCTTATTTGTTATTGCATTTGACCCAAAATTTCTATTTCACCGAAATATGGTTAGAGGTCCTTTGAATTCAAAACAGGGATTTTCAGAAAAGGCGCGTCTGTGTGTGTGCGCGCCTTTGAACACAATAACTCAAAAGGGAAAAGTCGGTTAAAAACCAAAGTTTAAAACCTTTGAAGGATGCGACAACAAGATTTTGAAGAAAAATCCTCCATTCTAAACTATCCTTTACGAAGACATTTTTTGGAAAATTTGATCTCAAAAATGTTATATGTTTAAGATGTTTTTATGGAAAATGAAATGTACATATATTTTTAATTTTCTGGCTATTGCCTATGTAGTCCTATTTACTGTTGATGACCTTTGCATAACATGTAAACCGTAAAGAATAGATAAAATCGTGCTGCATATACGAAGTAGATCTCATAAAAATACAAATAATGTCCAAATGCATTTTTTGTGGATTGAATTATTTTGGAGATATTCCTCGTTATTTGTGCGAATTTTGCAATACTTAGGCTTATCCCAAATGGATGGTGGTTATTCACCTATTTATCTATTGGCTGTTCAAACACAACGGAATTTCCAAGCCTTCATAAAACCACCAGCTTTTAAAAAAAATTGATTACCGCGCAAAGCGTACTGTATACCCACATTCCCCTAGCACCTATAAGAAAATTAGCAGTAACATAATTTCTGTAAATGTTTATCTCGAGTAACATGAAGATAGAAGAATAAGAGACTGTAAGAATAGTTAACACAAGAACAGAGAAGGTCATGGCAGTGTTACACAATATTTTTTTCAGCATACTTTGCTACTCAAATGAATTCGTATGCCACAGTGTACAACTTATTCACTTGAAATATTCGTGAGAGCGCCAGCTGTTACAATTTTAAATGTATTGCGCAGTAGTTAAAAGTATTAAATAGTTCGACTGATTTAATCATGATCAAAATTTTGAAAATTGCAATTTGTATAGATTTTCTTAAGAGGATAATAGAAAAATATGTTTAATTGTAAATATGAGTATCTTACAATTATATTACAGGTATTTAGAATGTTCTGTGGATCCTGTATTTTCTGTTTTGGGTGTATGGTAAAATAAATATTAAATATTAAAACCCGAAAATGTGTATAGATATGTAAATTGCTACCCCTGCAAGCCGGGTCAACTGTACCGGTAACAGGACAAAATAATATAAAATAAATAACCTAACCTGACACCAGTTAGTTAGAATTACAGAAACCAGTCGCTCAGTGTGTCAGAGAGTGCGAGATAGCTGTGTCGTCATGAAAGATACGTCGGTTGTTGGGAGGAAGATTTAACGGATCGAGTAATTCGTTTTAGGAGAAATAGAAGGAAGTCACTGAAAAGACTAGCGCAAAGCTACGAGAAGCAAATTTACAAATATTACCAGTCCTATGAAATTAATGACTAACACACATAGATTTAGATTTAAACCACTATTTTCAGCAAAATTAGGTCGAACACGCGGGCTACAGCCAAAGAGATATCACTCATCAAGAATTTAGTATCTAGCAAGTTAGGTTATTTCATAGAAAGTCAAAATAAGGCAAACCCTTTCCCACACGCTATGACACAATCAACCAATGCTGCCAATCTAAGGAAAATAAAATAACAAGGATAAGAGCACCACAATAGTTATTTCAGCAAATATATAAATAAAACTGCGAATATGTTTTCCTTACACATGGCTTGCAAGGCTAATGCAGCCAATGGCATGACACTTAAGCACGTGCTTTTGTTTACATCCCATTAAAGTATTTTATCTGCTTATGTAAGCGCAGTATTGCAGCTCCAGAAGGGACTCCCCGATGTGAGCTATTAGGTATACATTATTGAAAGGCTTTTGAAAGCTTCGGTTAACCACACTAGACGCTCTTTCTGCAACTGCACTTGACATACTGCGTCTTCTGGCAAATTCCAGCGGTAGGTATTTGAGGTAAAGCTTTCAACACGGTGTACAAAATGCTTTCAAGCCAATATTTTGTTAAAATCTCTTCTTCTTTATTTAATAATGCAGCAATGTTTTCCAATTTTCGTTGTCAGTGCCTTTATAATCTTCCTAAAGCTTCGTGAAACAGATATTTATTCTTCCACTAGAAGCACCACAAAAGTCTCCTGGTACAATTTTCCAACTTTCACGTAAATTTCTCAGGAAGCCATCGAACTTGTTTTTAGAATATCAGGTTCAATATAAATCAACCCTCCCCCCTTTGCAATTACTTCAATTGCAGCAGAAGGCAGGACAGAAAATATGATATCCCATCTTAATTTCCTGTTCTCCGTTATTATTGTGGAAGGCGTACAATATGCTGCCTATGTTTATGGAGGGGAAGACGAAACCATTTCGTAATTTTCTTTTTCTCTAAGAACAAACATACAAATGATTCCCGACGTTACCAAATTTCTGTACATTAAAGGAACGTTCCTTTGTTTGACCCGTATGGGACCTATACCATTCATCCGATTGCAATCAAACTTTGGTAAGGTTACTGTGCACATTTCCGCGAAAGTTTCTGAGTTTGTCAAATCATTTTACATGTAGAACATGAGTAGTAGTTAGAAAAAATGTGTCCCTCCCTCCCCGCTTGACCCTTCCTCTAACGTCTTCCCCACCATTTCCACCTTCCACTGCCTCATCACGCTTCACTTCCCCCTCCCATACATTACACGACCTCATTTCCCTACACTCCCACCCCTCCCTCAATTCATGTCTCTCTCTTCTCCTCCTTCGAGGAAAAAAAAAAAAAAAAAAAAAAAAAAAAAAAAAAAAAAAAAAAAAAAAAAAAAAAACTGTCAATGTGTTTGAAATAGAAATGCAGCGTATTTCATTCAGATGACGCTTTCTACTCTCTTTTCCTTTGCGAAACACAATCACAATAATTTCTCTACTCCCTCTTCAATGTAATTCATGCCATATTATATATGATTGAAATACAAATGCAGAACATTACATTCCAACGGTATTCTGCACTCGCCATCCTTCCTTCAGTATTTGTAGTTGTTTAGTAGCGCTTTTGCATTGTGTGTTTCCGGTGTTCTTTCTTTCTTCTCTCTGTTTAATATTTGTTCTTTGCTGTAATTTATTAATCTTTGTTTATGTTATTAAACACTTTTTAAGTTGCTCAGAAGAAACAAGGCAACGAGCAAGACAACCTAAGTTTAAGAGTTATAGGAATAAATCCTCAAACCACGAGCAACACCAGGTATTTCAACTGCTACTAACATCTAAATTTATAATTGCATATGATACCTTGCTAATAATCACAACTACTCACTTTTACTTTCTCTACTGGTAAGTAGAAGGAATTGTTGTTGTTGTAGTGTTTAACGCCCGCTTTTACTACTACGGCACCGCAGGCGGTGACACTGATGATACATGAAGATGGAGCACCAGTGGAATGAGATGGCGGGGGAAACCGGAGTACCCGGAGAAAACCCGCCCTGACGCCGCTTCGTCCACCACGAATACCACATGCGGGTCCCTGGGATCGAACCCGGGCCGCCTAGGTGGTAGGCGAGCGCGCAAGTAGAAGGAAGTATTGTATTCCACCCGAAAAATCTATGTCAAGATTTCACCGGAAATATATGTTTTGAGACTCCCTGAATCTAAAAAAGAGCCTTTTTAGAAAAAGGTCCGTGTGTCGGTCTGTGGACAGCATAACTCAAAAATGAAATGTCGGTTGAGAACCAAGGTTGGTATTTAAGTTGAATGTCTTTCAAGGATGCGACACGAAAATTTTGAAGAAAACAGCCCCATCTTAAACTACCCTTTACATGGAAAAATTTTCGAAAATGTTGATTTTCTTAAAAAACGCTCTAACGATTTTGATTAAAATGTCATATGTTTAAGAAGTTTGTTTGACAAATGAATTTATATTTTGAATTTTCTGGTTATAGCCTATGTAGCCCTGTTTACTCTGGATGACTTTTGTATAACTCGTAAACCGTACGAGATAGACGAAATCTTAATATACAAAAAAAAAAAAAAATTAGATATTGCTAAAACACACAATTTATGTCTCAATAAGTATTTTTGTAGAGTGAACCATTTCGGAGATATTCCTTGTTATTTGTGTGAGTTTCGGGAAACTTAAAGCTTCAGTGAAATGGTACATCGTTGTTCATTTGTTTATATGTTAAGCGTGCAAAGAGAACGGGATCTGAAAGCTTTAAAAGATTTGACTGTCGCTCAAAGTCTACTATATCCTCTTATTCCCCTTGTACCTACAAGGAAATAAGCAATAAGATAATTTGTACAAATTTTTATCTCAACTAACATGAAGAAAATATTGGAATAAGAGTTTCCAAGAATGGTTAGTACAAGAGTAGAGAAATCATGTCAGTGCAACACATCAGATTCTTTATTTGTCCTAGAAAGGGAATGTATGGAAGTCTCTGCATTGCTTATCGGTTCAATAAGCTAGTTGATAAATGAAATTAGCAATGAGCTGTCATGTCATTTATAAACATACGAAAACGTTCTCTGTTATGTCAGCGATGGATGGCATATTATTTCAGAATTAATTTTCATTTATTTATAACGCTGAGATTGAAAGAAAAAAGATCTTCTACCCAATTCGTGGATAATCTTGATATTACACTTGTTAAAATTGTCTTAGTGTGGTGAGTGCGACAAATTTTACTCGTGCTATAATCTTCTTCTTCTACTTCTTCTTCTGATTACCTTCCCCTTATGTATGGCTTACACCCTAGGGCGTTTATCGATATAGCCGCATATTTAGGTATAAATTCAAATTTACCCCGGTTATTAACATCGATTACTGACTCTTGCAGCTTCATCTTAAACAAACTTTTTGTTGTTTGTCGAGGAAACTAAAGCTATTGGAAGAGAAGCAGACTTGAAGTGCAAGCAAGAATTAAACTAATTTTAAAATTTGTTGACCTCCTGTGCATTGTATATGGCAATATGTCTGCTTATGATCAGTTTGCAATTCTCCAATGGCAAAACTTGTCAAAATTTATATCATTTAATTCCTTAGTTTTCTTTTTTCTGGAATTATTTCCACTTAAGCTACCCAAGGTTTCTTCAGAAATTCTAAATGAATACCCTCCAATGTCAGCGAAATTAACATTTAATTCTCTAAGCTTAGAAAGTGTGTAATCCATAATCTAAAGTGCAACTTACATCATTAACTGTTGTGTAATTCAATTAATCAGTCTCATTGAAACAAGTTTTACCAGTTCAGTATCGCGTTGACGGCAGCCATCAGGGGAGGTTCTACGTCAGCCACCTCACACCACTACGTTCCTACACAACGTGCGACAAAATCGCCGAAAAACAAATGCCGATTTCACAGTTCCAGTAGTTTAGAATGCCTGGGCCTTTACAGAAAGTTTCATCTTTAAATGGGACAGCGGTCGTGAAAAGGTAAACTTCCGCTGAAATGCGATATGAGGGTTTCATAGGACGATAATTTGAAAATCTCTAATGGTACTTGTTTAGAATATAATTAATAATTAGTTTAATACTATTTAATTTAGTAGTTATTTAGAAATAAACAACTCACAACATACAATAACATTCATACATTTTGATTAATATTTATTTTTACAGTTGGCACTACAACTAGTCTAATAGGCTGCGAGAAAAACAATAATTTTAGTGTTTAATCCAGGGAAATGAGGGGTTAAGGTATATGACTAATATTAATATAGAAATTTGCATTAGAAGGCTAATTATTAAAGGTAGATCTGATCTATTCAAATTAAAGTTCTTAAAGGTACAATTTTGAAAACTTTTGTATTTGCTGCATGAGATTCAGGGATGGGTAGAGGGTTATCAATCATTCAGTAGCCCAAAAGATGTTTCAGGTATAATAATTGAGACTGATATTCAAGAACAGGAGTTGATAAATACTACAGGACATGCCAGTGCATCATTCTTAAGACTATATTTACAGATAAGTAAGGGCAATCAGTCAACAAGTATCAATAAATTAAGAAATGTAACTTGCATTTCAATCTCCTGCTAATTGTCTTTACTGTGCATGGATCCTCAGATGTTCAGGAACGCATGAAAATGTTTAGGTTGGCGGAACCGCAAGGAGAAGGTGATATAACCAAAGCCATAGTACAATGACCAAGAGGTGATAAGCCAATCATGAGTTGAAGATTCTGTAGTAATTAAAAATAAAGATTGCCTGAAGAAGTGTTATTATCACTCACCAGTTGTTTAGCGTAAATATAAATGATGACTATTTATATTGAAGATACTAATACAGCTCACACAGTTTGTATTGCCATGAAATAGTGCATCGCAAATTCTAGCTGTGCAACATGCTTTGCATTTCCCTACAGTACATTTTAGTGTATACATCGTGAGAGTATAAATCCATTTTGCGTATGTGATCGTCTGGCAGAAGGAAAGTATAAAGCCTTGCTACGATGCTCCATTTCTCGAGAGAAAGTTTGTGACCCACATTTGGAAAATACAGAGTTACACTAGAAGGAAAGGATCGTAACTCCAGCGATATCTGTCACCTTTATGTTTCTTTTATTAGAGACCACCCATCAGCTGGCGAATCACAGAAAACCTGGGAACAGAAGTTCAGCTCTTCTAAGTTCAAAGGTTTCGAAGGATCGTGGTCTGCAGCAAATGTGTAACATTACAAACGAACAGCTGTTACTGTCATTTCATTAGTGGGGTAGAAATGCACGTCACAGAACATTTAAATAAGAATCACATCACTTCCCTAAGCAACTCCTGTTTCACATATAGGATACATTGTTTTCAATCCAAAAATTAATGGCAAAGCTTTAATGGATTTATTCCGAGCAACATGGGTCACACGGTAGCTCTTAACTCTCGCTTTTGGAAGGGTTTAATGTCTGCTGAACTAGTCTTCTTTGAGTGGATTGTACACCATAATTAAATCTCCTATAAGGCCTTACAATGCTGCGAGATTAAAGGAATTGATATGCTAAAATGGGGCGGTAAAAGGTGATGTGCAGCGTTTGCGGTAAATATGCTTTGACAAGAGACGGTTTCTACTTCGCCTAACCTGTGCATCACGATGGCAAGGGCAAGTCGGGATATTCAATCTTGAAATGTTAAGAAACCGCTGCGCCTATTTTATTCAGATCTGACCGTTCCAACTCTCTCACCTTATCCCTTTACTCCAAAGGTTTAGTAGGGCAATCTTGACCTCAGTGCTGAAATCGCTTTCGTCACTAGTATAACTGAAGATGAAACAATTCCTTCAATGGACAAGAGATTGGCTTAGCATAAACCATACACTATAGCTCACTCTGAACTTTGTACCCGGTCAGAGGTCAACAAGAACAGGTTCCAGGTGCACAAGACAATTTTAGAGAACCCTATTCCAATGACGTAATATTCCTGCTCAAGCACCAAAAATAAAGTATAATGTACCAATGTCTTTGTGATTAGTTGAGAATAATCATCGTTGCAGAAATGAATAGGTTAAATAAGGTAAAATGTGCTATGCTTGTATAGGGGGGGTGGAGTTCCACTAATAGCCTGCATTTATTTTAAACACAATATTCCTCTGTATGCCAAGGCCGACATCACATGATAAATATCCTGAATTTGAAATTTGTTATAGAGTTTGATCCTGCAATTTGATCCTCAATAGTTCTCACTGTCTTTTTTGTTTTATTCTTAAGTCATTACCTTTGCGTTACTAATATCAGAAAACTATACAAGTTACATAAATTTAATTCCTACAAACATTTTTGTGAAAACCATCATCTTTATGATTGTGATTGAATTGTCTGCAAGCAAAAGTTCATATATATATATATATATATTTTACGGACAACTTCTAATGCTGGCGGGCCCTGATGACCTAGTTCCTGACGGGCCCTTTAACAGCACCACTCACTCACTCTAATACTGGGTTTGCTAAAATTTGTTATTTATAATGTCTATGCTATTTATACACACATCATTTATTTATTTATTTCCTTAAAAATCCAGTGGATATTCCTTAATTAGTAATATTTTTTCATAATGTTTATATATTAACTGGGTCAAAGGCTTATAAAATGAATGCCCTTCTTTCTATAATTTGTTCCAGTGTAAAACCGCTGCCAATACATTATCCTCCTTTCTTAAAAGCACACCTATTCTATTCTGTTGTGGCCTTTGTTACGCCCCAAATCAGTTATTTATTATTTTACTACACACACTATAACCATGTTCATCAAGTTGATATTCCTGTAGTGTTTGCCACGCCTTCGATCCGCATTCTTGTAAACTGACCAAAAAAACACCGACAAGGCTTACTACGCTGTGCGGGATGGCAAACTGATTGATTTTCAGACAGAAAGCCCTGTCCGGAACTATACGGTTTTGACACTGGATAGCGTTGAAGTTTGATAACGAACGGCTGTTACAATTTGTTAACATTCGTTTTGGTATCTTAATACGGAAGGTATGCAACCCTTGAGTCATCTATGTACAGGGATGAACAACCTGAGCATAATAACATTCCTGCGCATGCACGAAATTCCTCCATAAAGTTCTTGCCACTTTGCCATTCTACACAACATACTAAGCGTTGTGAGTGTTTTGGGGATATCCTGTATACAGGGTGTCTAAAAATGTACTAACATTGGAAGGACTATAAAATGATTATTTATAAACATAGAGACAAGTTTAAACGCTGTTTGGAATCCCTGTTTACTGCCCAACAACTGTGTAGTATGAGGTAGATGAAATCGAGCATTCTTTTAGCCGCGTGTCCGCCGTGACACTTGCCAAGGAAATTTACATTATGTAAGTTCGCCAAAATTCAAACAGTTCTTAAGATACTTTCATTTATAACTAATCACCTTACGGTAAATGAAATGTTCCGCAAACCTTACCTCTTGTGTCAATTTCAAACTTCTAATTTAAGCCCACTGTATAGACACAGAGAGATTCCTTTGCAGACAGTTTTAAACTGTAGTTTAAGAGAAATGAACGCCCTGTATACATGTTAATAACATTTTAAATGTTTCCAAAATGAGTAAAGAAAATAATTTAAATTTAGATATTTAATATTTTAACTAATATATAATCTGTTAGACCCGAATTACAGAAACTCTCCTGAAACTTAAAACTAATAGGTAATAAACGATAGTACAAAGAACATTGTGAATAGTGCAAAATACAGCAAAAGGAATTGACGAAACTGGACTTTGAAGTTCAATTTGGCACTCTACCCAAATGGTAAACAAAATGTAGAAAATAAGCTAGGTATATAGTAATAGGTGAGTTTTCCGGAGGTTTCCCGGGTGACTAGGCAAATGCTAGGAAGGATAAACACATCATCTTAATTTCCTGTTTTCCATTTGCTTCCTTAATAATTTTATTCATTGTTCATTCTGTTGATTTCTTCAGAGCTGCAAAGGTTAGCGAAGGCGTTAGGTGCAGCTTGGCAGGGACGATATGCTCACACAACTCTTTCCCTTTTCTCCGGGATTAGGGTAGGCATATGGGGCAGCATATGGGGGTGTTGTATCCCACGCCTGTGACCCCCTAACAGGACCCTGGAAGACCTAAGGACTTCGAGGTGTCGTGAAACTTGGGAAACCTTAGGAAACTCTGCCAATGCCAGTACTGCTGGTCTGGATCTAACCGCCTAGTGTCTCCCTTCACCTCATTATTCCTCCCGAGGGAGGCCCCTTGGGAGCAAAGGTGCAATATATCTGGTTTCAGTGTCAAAGTCCCTCCGTATCTCTCCTTTTCTTATTCACCTATTATACTAATGGGCTCATGCGCCATCTGTAGAGTTATTCTGTCTTTTTTATGCCCAATAATTGGCCCAAGAATCTTTCTTTTAAAACGTTATTTGGCTTGTTAAATATTCATTTGTGAGTGTAACATTTCATTAGTAAGGAAGTACAAATTATATGTATATCAAATTCACATACATACAATTTAAATTCTTTACATTTTTGTCACATTTTCCTGAGGCATACAGATAGTCAAGCAACACCATCATTTGAGTAAACAGATATTCTTGTAGTGAACACGTGATTGACAACGTATGGTCTTAATAAATCCAAAAGGAGTGTATGAAATGTTTTGATGACGTATAACCTTTAAACTTGAAATCGGAATATGAAGGATTGATACTCGTACATTAAGAAAAAGCGTCAATGAGCGGTGGTTAGTAATAGAGTGCAATTTAGATTGGATTGTGCAGTTCAAAACGTACATAAACACGAACCTATCTAGGGTTAGTGCTCGTTCACTCTCGTAAAGCGACAAGTCAAACAATATTGGAGTATATAGATGCACTGTAGTGCTGCCCCCTTTATACATATATCCATCAATGGTTCCATTTGCCAAATGAATCTTCCATGGTATAGAATGAGCACCTGACAGGGAAAATATGCAGATATTCTGGCTTCAGTCTAGTCACCATCATTGCAATTGTGAAGTCTAACACTAAGCATTCCCATGTACAATGGAATTACCTCAGCAGACCAGTGTACCAGTAAACTGCGAAAGCTGAAGAGCCAGTCCAGCAAACGGGGAAATTTGTATTAATAATTAATTACATCTAAAACATCAATATTAATGCTACAAGAGCGTGGGCACGAAAGCCTGTATATGTGTGGAAAGGGTTGTATTTCCCATCACTGCACAGGACGGCTTATGAGTAAAGTAAGGACAAATATCCTTTGAAGAAGGACTCAACACAGCTACAACTCTATCTGTGGTACGTCATACTAGACACACATACCCAGCAATGTAGAGTTGGTCACTGTGCGCTGTAAGTTTACGCTCTGCTTTACTCCATACAAAGTCAGTTAGCGGAAGAATTTACAACAAATAGTTTCACGGGAATGGAAAATATACTGGGTGTCCCGGAGGTGCACGGTTTGGACGCTGGAGTGCGTCCAAGTTTGAGAACGAACGGTAATGGCAATTTTTTAACATTCATTTTGGTATCTTAATACGGAAGGTATGGAAACGTTTAGCCATCTGTGAACTGGGATGAACGAGCCGAGTTTAATATAATTCCTGCCCATGCGCGAATTCCTCCATAGGGTCCTTGGTGCGCATCCTACTGTGTTACTCGTGTAGTTTTCCGTACAGTAACGTTCTTTTAACAGCAGTGCGGACGTACCTTCTATATTGCACAGATAAAGTCACACTAACCAGCTAGGTGCTGTGCAGATAAACATACCGTACAGGAGAACCTGTACGACCTGTTCTCGAATGCTGGAAATGCTGGATGCCAGTACACACCTGTGGAAATGGCCGACATGAGCTAAATCAAACTTTTATGCAAATGTGCAGAATCCCCTCAACATACCATATTCCAATTGATGGATTGGTAGAAGTAGACCAGTTTCACGGCCCACACGATCGCCCGATCTGACTCCTCTCGACTATTTTCTGTGGAGCTGATGAAGAGTATGGTGTATGACACTCCTGCAAGGTCAGGGAAGGGCCTTATGGCTCGAGTCAGCGGTTTGAAAACTTCAAAGACAATCGTACATATTGGGTCATGTGCATGAGGCTTACCACTGCCAATGTAGGCTCTGCAATGGCATAGTACGTACACAGTCGAAGCCCGTTTCTAATATAGGCAGCTGGATGTTGGGTTTATTGACGAAATGTGAGCGTTCGCCTATCTCATGCTTCGATGCGCTGCGGCGTCCAAACGGTGCTTTTCTGGACTGGAGTTCCTGTTTGAAAATTGATCAGTTTGCCACAACATACTAAGCGTTCTTGGTGTTATTTTTTGGGGGGGAGGGGGGCGGCAACCTGTACATTGGGTGGAAGATACTGCTTCGGTCTTGCGTTTACCAACGTGACGCTGCCAAATCTCTCTTAGAAACTAACATACGACACATTAACTTTAAATTGTGACTAAAGTCATTTTAATTAAGGCAGAAACGCATTACAACATTGCTCACACAATCTTTGCGCGGCAGTTGGTGAAATAATAAACCATTTATATGCATTCGTCAGGAAGCTAGATGCTCCAGATATTTTAAACAAATAACTTCTTTGGCAAAACGGTTCTTCATTGACTATATGTATTTGAAATATTTGTTACACTCATCATTCAGAATCCCTGGTTAATGTATGGCCGAAGTAGTACCCTCCACTCAGTATATGGCTACAACCGAACACCTTTGGTTTTCATATTTATAGCATATATTTCCCAAACAACAACGGTTAAGCCCAGGTCACAAAAGGAACTTACTCCCTGTGAATGCATGTATTTCATTCACTTGAGTTGAAAGATTACCTGTAGAATAAAAAAGTTATTCAGTTCCGAGGGTCCTTTTAAAGGTTCCCAGAACAAATCAAGAAAGAGCCAAGAGCCAAGAGCCAAATCAGGTCGCTCGGGTTTACCCGAGCGGGATATATGCCCACGGTACCTATCCATTTAGTATGGATTTACCCGTGAGGTATGAAAGATGTAGTCATTATACAAGCTATTTTTGTCAGTGTCAGCCAATGGTGATGATTGGTTACTCTCTCTTGCTATAGACTAGGGATATGAGTGCCAGTTAGAATGTCTACCCATCCTGGGGCACCCATGCCCCTCTGCTCACTTAGCAAAGGTCAGCTTGTCTAACCAGCAAGTCAAGCAGTGTCAATTTAGCGAGAAACCGAATGCATTGGAATGTTTGGTGAAATGAGGAAGCAGCGAAGCTAATTAGCCCAAGACATCCTTGGGTAAACGATAGCTTTTGCGCCTCCTGGGAAGGTGGGGATCATATTGTCCCAGGGTATTCACCAACTGGTTAGGGTGTGGTGTAAGTTTCGCATACATAGAGCGGGCTCTATCTCGCACAACATCCACAATATATGGAATGCCAGAATGAGTATGGAGAATATGGGAAGAAAATCTACGGTCAGTATCGTAGATCATCCTAAGGGCCCTGTTCTGCACGACTTGCAGTCTGCGGATGGTGGTTTGAGCCACGAATCCCCATGCCTCGCATCCATACAGGATCAGGGGAGGGATGATCGCACGATAAATGCGTAGTTTAAGTCGTGTAGGCATAGTTGACCTAAAGATGGGATAGAGCTTTCCCAGAGCTCCGTGACCTTGGGCAGCTTTAGCTGTGACATGTTTGGTGAAGGTAAGTCCTCGGTCTAGTTGTACACCAAGGTACTTGGCTGTGTTGACCCAAGGGATTCTCCTCTGACCAAGTGTCAGGTCCCTTTCTGGTCTCCAGGAATGAATTTTGCCTAACACAAAAGCAGAGCTTTTCTGTGGACTGATTCCCATTCTCCATTTTTCACTCCAACTCTCAATGGCATCTAGGTGTCTTTGCAATGGGGGAAGGCAGTAACGTAGATTTTTGTTACGGGCCAGTATGAGGACGTCATCGGCATATTGGCACGTAACAGTGCTGGGTTCAACGGGGAAGTCAGACATGTATGCGGCAAAGAGCAGTGGCGATAGAACACTACCTTCCGGTACTCCGGCCGCTATTGGTCTGATAGTTGATAACCTGCCCTCCACTCGCACCCTGAAAGTGCGGTCACGAAGGAAACTGGCTATGAGGGTCAGGTAGGGGGAGGGGAGATTTGCATCTCTAAGTTTGTACAGTAGGCCCTGGTGCCATGTTGTTGCAAAGGCCTTATCCACATCCAGAAGTACTGCGACAGTTTTGAAGTTTTCCTGGAAACCCAGGGCAGCCCTCTCAACAAGACGCAGGAGCTGTAAGGTAGTGGAATGGCCTTGACGGAATCCGAACTGATGATCCGGAATGAGCCTCCTTTCCTCAAATAGAGGAGTTAGACGGGACAGTAGAAGTTTTTCAAAAATTTTTGAAATTATTGGGAGTAGACTTATAGAACGGTAACTTGATGGAAACTTGGGATCCTTGCCTGGTTTCAATATGCAAATCATCCTCGCTTCCTTCCAAGCAGTAGGGAAGTGTCGGAGATACAGGCAAGCATTGTAAATTCTCGTCAAGTGGATAATGGCTTTGCGAGGCAGGTGTTGTAACATATGTGTCGTAACACCATCATATCCAGGGGATTTGTTGGGTTTGAGACACCTAATTTGCGAGGAAACTTGCCTTGGAGTGACAATTGGTATGCGAGTCGCCTCGTGAGGTGGTGGAGGATCCTCATAGAGGTAATCCACCGTTGCCTCAACTAGTTCTGAAAAGTCCTCATCTTCTATGTCCTCTCGGGGCTCAAATTGGGACTCTAAATAGTCCGCGAAGTCAGTGGCTTTCTCTTGCGGTTCGAAAGATAATCTCCCGCGAGTGCCATGTATAGGATGCTGATATAGCGTTTTGTCCCTTCTCAGGGATTTAATTATCCGCCAGGGCTTCTTTTCAGAGAGGTTTACGTTCCTCATGGTGTTTTCCCAGGCCTCTTTGCGATGTGCACGTAAGAGGCGTCTAGCCAGGGTCTTAAATCGCAGATAAATTGCCTGCAATCTGGGATGGCGGAAACGCTGCCAAAGCTTCCGAACTGTTGACTTAGCTCTTAGCAACAGTCGGAGTTCATTTGGGATGGTTGTGGGGTTAGGAGTATTGCAAGGAATGCGGTAAGTGTGCCCTCGTATCACATTTGATATTTGTCGGGAGAATGCATTCGCCGCTAATTCTAACGACTCGATAGAATTTATGTGCGGTCTGGGATCCACTGATTGGTTCAGTTCAAGGACGGCTGCATCCCAGTCTACCTCGTACGACCAATCAGGAGTTACCAATGCTGACATGTTAACATTGGTGTCGATTAATACAGGATCGTGGTCAGAATCCAGTTCATTGACTGTCGTCAGGTCTATGTGGAATCTAAAGTTTTTGGTGACCATAATATCCAGCACGTCCGGTCTCCCTCGGGCAGGATGAAAAGTGGGCTCTCTCGGTCCATGAGCTATGAGGCTTGGGTTACCGCTTATAAGGCGGAATAGTCCTCGCCCCTTCGCATTGGTGGCACGACTATGCCAGTTGGCATGTTTTGCATTTAGGTCACCTGCAATGCAGACCACAGGGTGGAGGTTTAATAAAGCCGTGTAATCTGCTTCATAGAAGCGGTGATCAGGGGGGTCATATGCCACTATCAGCAATGTATCTAAACCACCTAAAGATAGCCTAATAGCACAGGCTTCTACATGCTGAAGTGGTGGAAGAGGGAAAGGCTTATGTGTAATATGGTTCTTAACAAAGATGGCTGTACCTCCCCCTTGTCGGCCAACCCTATCAGACCGATGGGTGACGTAATTAGGGAGGGAGAAGTTGGTGGCAGCATCCAAATGAGTTTCACAGACCATCAGAATGTCGATTCCGAAATACTGTACAAAATTAGAAATATTTGGGTAATGACTCCGTAGTCCGTTTGCGTTCCAAATCGCAGCTCTAAATGGTCTCCGGACATGTCTTCCAGCCATTATTGAGCGGAGTTGGGGTAGAGCTGTTCCAGTGTCTGAAGCAAGATGGAATGCTTCTGCATGGGGGTCAGGTTGGGGTTGTTCAACTGCATCTTACAGTTTCTCAGAGCGGGTAACGCCTTATTTATTAAATCCCCAAACCATGAGGATAAAGAGCTAAATTCCTCCAGGTCTCTTTGCGAAATAGTCGCTAGTGTGGAGGAGGATGTTGCCGTGTTAGGCATTGGTGGGATAGGGGTAGGGGGTATATCCCTAACCTCGGATATAGGCTCTGCCTCTACAGGTGTGACTGTAGTTATTACAGGAGCTTGTGGCTCCGAAGTTACATTGGGGGCAGAAGATTTGCTCTGCCTAGGTTTTCTGTTCCTCCTCTTCCTGCGTGGTTTTGGTGCAGGGGGTTTAGGCACTATTGCCTTTTCTATAGGACCTGGAGGTGGTGGCACAGAATTTGATGGGGAATCGCTCTTTGGTGTAGCAGCCTCTTGTTCCACTCGACGCAGAGTGGACTCTGCCTTATTTAAGGCATTGGAAAAGGACACACCTGGGCGAACCACTTGATCATCTGGGCGGTTCTTGCGGCGGCTCTCTATGATCTTTTTCCTTGTGGAGCATCCTTTGTACACACTTACGTGTGTACCATCACAATTAGCGCACTTGCATTCTTCCCTAGGTTTAGGGCAGTTCTCTAGCAAGTGGTTCCCTGCACACCGCAGACATGTAAGCTTTCGCTCACACATCATGCTGCAGTGATTGTACCCCATGCATCGGTAACATTGCACAGGTCCCTCTCTGCCATAATACCTTTCCACTTTGACTACAGTGAAAATTAGTTTCCTTACCGTGTCAATTGGTTGTACTTCTTGGTTAAGTACTTTGTCAAGTACTACCAAGAATAGTGGCATAGGAACTTTGTTAATACCCCCCGCGGTATTAACGGTTCTCTTCAACTGTGCCACTGAATTGACAGTTATGCCATGTTCTTCTTTAAGTGCAGTTTTGATTTCATCAGGGGTGCACTCTGAGTCTAAGCCTCTGATGACTCGACGCTCAATGTATGGACGTTGTGGTGAGTACGAGTAGAACGTTATGTTCATTTCCCGTAACACCAACTTGGCGGTTTCCAAATCACCCAAACTGTGGGTAAGGATATGGACGCTCTTAGGCTTCCTTTTTGCCTCAAAAGTATACTTGAGGTGTTTGGCCAATGTACGCATTACCCTAACATGGTTAGGGAATACGTCCGCAATGATTGGCGGAATTCTTGGCCCCTTCTTGGCTTGGGATGATGCAACATTCTGTGCATGTTGCATCATATTTGGTGATGGCGTCTGTTTTCCTCGTTTACGGTTTTCCACAACCGTAAACTCCCCCAGCTCCATATCGGACTCGGAGTCAGATTCAGGTAAGGGATTGTTTGAACCCAGGCTCTCTAAATCTGCCATGGGTATGTGGCGTGGAGTAGAGCACTTACGCTTTTGCGTATCGGTCTTGGAGCGCTTCCTATTTGGCTCCACTGCTTCGGGTGATAAAGATCTATATGAGGATGATGTCGAAGGTAATTGTCCATCATCGGCAGTAAGCGCGGTTGCCCTCCGGCTGCTCACAGAGGACCGCACCTCCTCTAAGGCGGCGCCTTTGCGAGCCATTTCGGCTCGAGGTTTCAGGCACAAAGCCGTCAACCCTTGGCTAGGATCTTGTGAGCCCGCTGTCGCGTAAGTCGTCAGTCTGAAAGTCTGTCAAGGAAAGAAAGAATAAAGCAAAAGAGTAGGAAGAAAAGGGAAATACCTGAGTAGCTTTCTATGCCACTCCAGGAAGCTAGCCTGTGGTGAGTTCCAAAGCTTGCTTGCCAAGCCCCTTTAGGAACTACACCAAATTGTACTGTGACTAATTAATGTATTAGTCCGTTGATTGAAGCGTGCAATCCACCGACGCACACCACAACACTCCACCAAGTCGGCACGGGATCTCCTGCTTCGGCGAGTCAGCTTTCTGGATACCGTCTTTTCCACCAGTGAGAAGCAAATCACGTCCGCTCTGGTCGAACGACGACGCGAGAATGATGAATGACAAATCAAGAAATTATGGACGCAAGGGTTTTGAATTCCTTATTCTCCCTTAACCTGGTTCACTGCCTTTCATCCAATTAAAACATCACATCCCTCCAGCTCAACTGAGATTTGTATTTGCCATCTCATACAAAAACCCTTTACCACTAAGGAACTCTCTCAGTTTTGGGAGTTGATGAAATAGTGAAAGAGCTAAATCAGAGAAATAAGAGGAATGTGGCAGCAAATCATATCCAATGTCTTGGATTTTACTCATTCAGCAAGCGAGTGTTGGAACTGTCTTTAGGAAAGATGACTTTCTCCTTTTCCATTGCGTTTTCTTGCGTACTTTGGTCTTCAATTGGACCAGAAGGTTAGCATAATAGGCTACTGTGATCGATTTTCGAGGGAGATTGTAATCAGGTGCATCATTTCTCCGGTCAATTTCACACACTTTGCCTTGTTTGATGGCAGAGAATCTTGGTGTTTCCAATAATTATAGATGGATTATGCTTTGATTCAGGTGTGTAGCAGGCATTCGTGTTTCATTATTTATTTCAAGTCAGTGGTATGTCTCTGAAAGGGAGAGAGAGAGAGAGAAAGAGATAGAGAGAGAAAGAGAGAGAGCTTTGCTCAAAGATATGACTGATTGGCTGATCATCCAAAGTCAATGTTCACGGAAGTCTCTTGCACATTAGTTCCTGCCCAACTCCTCTCTCAAAGTGTGACACACACACACACACACACACACACACACACACACACACACACACACACACACACACACACACACAAAGTAAAGGTGCTACTTGGCCCATAAACAAAGAAGAACTTGGAAACAATTTCATACAACCTTTCGTTAACTTCATTAATGCTATAAAATTCACAGAAATAGAATGACTTTAAGTCCAAATATATATAATTTCTACTCCTTACCAAAATTGCAATCAGTATCATTGTCCAAACACATTTCAATACTCTACTGCTCTTACGAGTATAATAATATTTGCCTTTCACTATATGATAAGTACTAGATTTATAATTTGTAAAATAGCATTAGGTTAAAGAAATAAAGTCAAACAAAATAAAATAGCATTAAACAACAAACATCAAATAAAAAAAATGTAAATATCACAATAGAGAAGTATTCAATTAGACTAAGGCAGATAAAAACATTAGAGGTAAATAAAAATGTAAATGTTCAAATGGAACATCACCAACAATATAAACATGTATATAAAATGTAAATTGTATGTAAATAAATGCAAGCATGTAGTATTCATACGGAATGGGGCATGCTATTAAAACACACACACACACACACACACACACACACACACGCACGCACACACACACACAAAATGGTACGCGAAGACTTCTTAGGGGGTGCATAAATTTTAAAATACCCATAAACTCACACTAATGTTTCCTGAATGAACATAAACAACCAAAAATAATTAAATTTCAAATAAGCATACCGTCACTAAAGTACGCTTCCTGAACGATCAGCAGTAATCAAAATAATAAAATTTAAAGTACACATACAGTCAATGTAACTTGTTCCCTGAATGATCACAAATAATGGAAATATTTCAGGCAGAGAGACTTGAATTGTCCTCTGCCATCCATTTTGCTTACTCTACTGATAGTATTGGTGATATAATTTTGTAAATAATCAAATTACACCTACAAAATCTCGGGCTACAGTTTTTAAAATAATTTCCCGAAATTGAGAAACTATAATACATAGGAATGGATCACAAATCCGATTTGTACTGCCACCATCAATTCCTCTAATCTTCCCATAAAATTAAAAGTCTTTGAAAATAGCTTTTGACAGTTCACGGAATAGCTATAAGCTGATTATTTAAACTGGTCATATGTAAATGTAATTACTTTATACATATATATTTACTACTAACCATGGATGTAACTTCGTATAGCCTTTTTAAATTCACAACACAGAAAATCGTTTTATTACTGGAGATATGAGGAGAATATTGGAAGAATGTTTTACAAGATAAACCATCCTATCATAGAACGAGATACATGCATTTAGGATTTTATTGCATTACACAGAAAATTTATCTAATTAAAGTTCAACTTGCTCAATAAATGTACATTTTCTCATGGTTATAAATGAAAGGCAATACTGCAAAAGTTTCTCGGTTTCTCCTCATTATAAAGTTTCCCTTGAAAACAGTGCTGTTGCTATTTTAGTAAGTTGTTAATAGCTCTTGGAAGTCCAATGTAGGTTAATTCGTTTCCCACAAGAGCAACTTCTCTCAAACAGCATTTATATAGTATCTTCTCTAGAATGAATTACTTACATAACTGCAGTGTAGGAAAGCCTTCAAGGTTATGTTCATCACAACACAGAACAAGACAAACTAATGTTATACAAATACAAGACCCTTTCTATGCCTTTACATTTATTCCTTTTCTGTAGTCGGAAAATTATTTGTTTGTAAAGTGATTTTTAATCAATAATGGTTAACCCTCCTTGGTGCTAGGAACCAGGGAGACCCTTAGGTTTATTTAAACCTTATAGTTTTTGTACGAATGCATCTACATAACTGGCTGACTGGGATATCTAACATCACAGCTTACTCGACTGTTAGCTGAAACGACAACCTGATCTGTTGCAAGAATGAGTAATAAGCAGTTATGTGCTGTAGAGGTCAGACAGACCCTGCGCGCAAACTCTCGTTACATATTGCGCAAATGCATTTCTCCTGGTTAGCTATGTAATGTCGCTTTGCCATAGCAAAAACCTGTTAGTGCTTCGTTGGACACAAGTAAAGATATCTAGAAAATCCCATCCTCTACTTTGCGAGATGATGCCTTACCCGTACATGCAATTTGTATTAATCAGATGATTCTGATTCTGAGTATACACTGGAAACGAGAATTTTTAGATTCATAAACTGATCATAAAGAAGAGGAAAACGATAAGAGTAACCTTTGTGATCATAATGTATATTTTATGGGTAACATCACATCCTTGTTCAAAGCGTATCATCATTATCATCATCATCATCATCACCACCATCACCATCACCATCATCATTATTACTGTCATTATCCTTATTATTGGGCGGCGCCGTGGCCGAGCGGTTAGCGCGCTCGCCTACCACCTAGGCGGCCCGGGTTCGATCCCAGGGACCCGCATGTGGTATTCGTGGTGGACGAAGCGGCGTCAGGGCGGGTTTTCTCCGGGTACTCCGGTTTCCCCCGCCATCTCATTCCACCGGTGCTCCATCTTCATGTATCATCAGTGTCACCGCCTGCGGTGCCGTAGTAGTAAAAGCGGGCGTTAAACACTACAACAACAACAATCATTATTGTCACTATCATTATTACTCATTATTGTAATTCCTTACCATTTGCTGAACATTACATATATTAATTCTAGGGTTATCTTCCTCGACAATCAAAACAAATATTTCACAAGGCCGGAGTACTTGAAAGCACTATCTCTAGCATTACTGTCACAACAGCTACAAAGGAGAGCAAAGCTATCAAAGGCCTTCAGACAAAATGTAAACCTAAATAACCCACAGATGACGTCTCAAATACACACCAACTTTGCTGAAAAGGAAATTATGTGTACCCTGTAACAAAGAGAAAAAAGAACTGCAAAACTAGACATGCATGTACTAAATTCAACACTCTCCTCTGAACAAACGTGTCAAAATTATAGTTGCTTACTCACGGAAAACACAGAAGAGGTAGAAGATGATTCTGAGTAAATCAAGAATTCAAATTACAAGTTGTGTACCTCAAAGTCGCAATTTGTCTTCTTTACTTGTATTGTAAAACTAATTCTGGGTAGTGTATTCCTATAATATGTTAGCCGGTATATGTAGTAAGATAATACTAATAAATAACGATGTATATTTAACCTAAATAAATTTAAACGTAGGAAATAATGAAAAGGAAAAGAAGAACAAACTAAACTCTGGCATATAACCACAAAAACGTAGCGAGGGCCTACTGGGCCCCGCGCTACTAACCGCGTTCTTCCAAACCACGCACCTAATGGAGGGTTAGCAGAAGTAACAGAAATTCTAACTCATCCTAAACTAACATTTCATATTGCACTCCGATTCATATAGAATTACGTTACTTTTAGTAACAAATAAAACAATACGAGCGGTCATGAAATTACACGTGCTTACTACTGCTGTATGTACAACGCTCGTGTCTTCTCGCACAGTACTCCGTTAGCGTTCACCCGCTCCTACGTCATAGGTCCGATACTTGCCGACCTCTGTTCTGCACCATCCGGTTTGCTCCTATGTGTTCACTTTTCATTACCTGACTTGCTGTCCCAGGTACTCTGGGTGTCACTAACCTTTAAGAAGCATTTGAACTCACGCATTAAAATAAACAAGGAATATTTTGAAACTGTAAGGATAAGCGTTACCTCCACAATTTGATATGTTTAAACTTTCCTTTCCATCCTTTCTATGAAGTGTAATTTATGGATATTACAAATAATGAATTGCATAAGAAGAAGCGCAATTAATTACTCTACCTGTTATCAGTTTCTTGAGAGTGACAGCATTCGTTATTCCGTGAGCTGTCCATTTTGCCTTATCCATCTCAACCAATCCCGCGCTCGCGGTGAAGATAAACACGCATGTCTTCTAACCAACCTTAAACCATATTACTCTTATTAACTAAATGATAATGGTATCTTTAATAAGCTAAATAACTTTCAGATAATATTTGCTACGATAAATAGAACATTAGCAAGCAAAACCAGGAAGGATACAAAGATAAAGCTTTATAAGGTAATGGTAAAACCAATGTTTACGTATGGATGTGAGACCTGGACAACAAATAAGAAAGATCAAAGAAGGACACAGTCCGCAGAAATGAAGTTCCTATGCAAACCACAAAGATGTGCTCAGATACCAAATAAAGAATTCCCAAATAAGGGACGAATTAAAAATATATAACATGAATGAAAGAGTATAGCAAGGGAAAACGAGGTGAAGCAAAAACATGTAGGAAGAATGGGAACACAAATAATACTTAGACAAGTAGTAGACTAGGCCTAAAGGAAGGAGGGATATAGGAAAACAAAGGAAAAGAAGAGTATTGCGAAGTCGGAACTTGCTACGAGTTGAAGCTGAAGAGAAGAACTGAAAATATTAGTTTTCATATGTTTATATTTTATGAGTTGTCAATGCCAGTATCTGCACTTATAACTCCCAAAATAACTTATGGATTTACAGGATGTGTCCAAACTTGAGGGTCAAAATTATACAGATGAAAGAGACTTGTAAACTGAACATTTTGAGATAAGGAACCTGTCGTCAGAAATTAATATTTTGGATACTATGTGATCTTGAAACAGAATATGGGGGACGTTTCTAAAGCTGCTTTAATTTTCATAGCAATCTGCCTGGAACTTTGATTTCTTATTTGCCCAATTCAGAAGTCCCTTTCATCTGTATAATTTTGACCTTAAATCATACATGGGGAAAAGTGACACATTGTGATATTTCCCCTACATCGCAATTTCAACCTCGCCTATTCGGCTTTGCTACCAGGCCACACCCCCACTGGTAGTTACCTACCTCATGGAACCGCTATGTTCTTCACGTTGTGTCATGGTGGAATCATGTCGCATAACAAAGTACAAAATATGTGTTACATTCACATGACTTTCTCTACTCTTATACTAACCATTCTTACAAACTCTTATTCATATAGCTTCTTCTTGTTAGTTGAGATAAACATCTGCAGAAATTATCTTATTGCTTATTTCCTTGTGGATACAAGCTGAATATGGAAATGCACAAGGCTTTTAGCGATAGTCATATCTTTTAAAGCTCTCAAATTCCGTTCTCTTTGCATGGTTAACATACAAAAAATGATTAACGATGTTCCATTGGACAGAAGTATAAGTTCTCCAAAACTCACACAAATAACAAGGAATTACTCCGAAATGTAATCTACAAAAATGTACTTTGACATAAATTGTTTGTTTTAGCGAAATACTTTTTTTTTTTTTTTTTTTTTTTTTTTTGCATGGAAATATTTTATTCCATCCCTTCAAGTTATTCAAAAGTCATCCAGAGTAAACAGGACTACATAAGCTATAGCCAGAAAATTCCAAATTTATTTCATTTTAATCAAAGTCGTTGCAGCCATTTTCAAGAAAATCAAAATTTTGGAAATTTTTTCCACGTAAAGGGTAGTTTAGGGTGGAGCAATTTTCTTCCAGATCTTCGTTTCGCATCGCTGAAGACATTAAACTTAAATACCAACTTTGGTTTTAACCGACTTTTCGTTTTTGAGTTATCCACAGTAGACAGACAGACACACACACACACACACACACACACGCACACACACACACACACACACACACACATACACACACTAAAAATGCCTTTTTGTACTCAGGGGGCCTCGAAACATATTTTCGGTGAAATGTCGACATGGAATTTTTGGGTGGAATGCAATACTTCCTCTACTTTATTATATGTAGTAGACAAAGTAGGAGGGTGTACCAAGAGCTTGCACTTTCAAGTTACGGCAATTTATTAAACCTCATACACAATGGCAACACAGCTATGGTAACATACAGTGTAAGTTCACTTTTCCATATAGTCCCCAAGACACTGAAAATGTTTATCGGATCGCGCAAACTAACTTCTCGATTCCAGATCACCCCCTGTGCTGTATAACCACCTGCTGGATACAGGTGCATTCACCTCTTCATCGTTTCCGAATTGTCATTCACCAAGATCAGCTTACTAAACACATAGTAATCGCATGGCACTAAGTCTGAACTGTATGGGGGAGGTTGTCTTACCTCCCACTTGAATCGCTGTAGCAGTTCCGAGGTTTGGTGGGCCGTGTGAGGTGTTGCGGTGAAAAATTGCTTGCCCACAATAAAGAGCAGTGATTTCCATGAATTTCCATGTAATTGAGCTGGTTAGCCCACAGAAATCTGATAGTTGCACGAGCCTCCAATAATTTGGGGTGAATATCCAGTTGGCAGTGAACTGAGCCTGGCCTGCTCTACTCACACAACACGACGGGACACCACACCAATCTACCTATGGAAGTGTCAGTAGTTACTGTAGCTTGCCACACATTGGCCACCGTCACGACGGACAGCGTGCTTTTGTGGCGAGCAAATGGAACTTACTTTTTGATTCACCCTTGTAAAAACGCTTCAAAGCCGAATGGGAACATAAGTACATTTATGTTCCTAGTAAAAATAAAGCATTTTATTTGCTATGCTAAAAGAAAATGTAGTACATAGCATAATCACAATTACTTAATCACAAAACCAATACCTAATGTTTCTATTCGGTTCCTCCATTAAATGCCTTGAAATTTGACTTCTTTGGAAAGATGCGTGTTTACTTAAACAAACGGAACTGGAAAAGTCAGGTGGCCTGTATCTGGTGATCGGTAATTTGGGGACACCTGAATTCGCAATTTCTGTCCCTGTGGTTTCGATGCTGTGATTTTCTCCACTCGTGAACTAATTCGATAGTTTCAAACACTCCTGTGATACCCGAAATGTGGAATTAGACTGAACCATTAAATTCTATCGCCAAGATTTGAACTAGGATCTTCTGCTCTCCGACGGTTGTTCTAAGCAACATGATTTCCATATGAGCGTTCCGTGATGACATTAATTTTTCTTCCACGTTTGCCATCTTGTACTATACACGACTTATGGGAAAGAACAATTATACATCCTGTAAAGTTGTGATAAATAACCAAAAGAATTAACGATTAACTAAATACTGTTAAAGTTTTAACTTCCGGCAAACCTGTTAACGTTAACTTAAGCCTCTACACTTGAAAACCAAGGATATCTACACGGCCGTTATAAGTGATAAAGTTAGACAAGAACCGCCCCCTCCCTCCCCCACTCCACTCGCTAAAGCTCGGTAAGATGAATTACCTATCCTGGACGTCAAAGAGCCGGCGGCGGTTTACTAGGTTACTCAGGATGGAGTAAAAATAGTCCGTTATTAACCAGGGCAGAGTGGAACTTGAAAGCGAGGAGTTTCGGAGACCCGCACGAACGTGGATTTTTTATAGTCCTGATTGGTTTTTCCCAGTCCTCCTTCCCCCTCTTGCCCTTCTTTCTATTACCTCCAACTTCTAGAAGGTAGGGGATGCGATCTTCGCTTCTTCAGGTTTGATCTAAAACCGACTGTTCACTTCCCAGTATTTCCTCCTAATTTCAATGCATCAGATTTCACTTCGGCATTTTCGTATGTTATAGCTGGGAGAGTTCATTATCTTATTTGCTTTCTTTGTTGAATAGTGAGTGTGTGTTGCAAGTTTATACAGGGCTATTCAAAAATTTCTTTCTTTCAAGCTACAAAAGATAGAAGGACAGCTAATTTGTTGCCTTTTATGCATTAAACATGAGCACCATGTAGGGTTGCCAACTCGTACGATAATCATGGGGGCATACGATAATTTGAATGTATGATAGTTCTATACCGGAGAAATATCATTTTCACTGGTTTGTCACATCAGCGAAATAAAACTAATTACAAATGCTCTCATAGCCTGTCTCCACCCCTCTAAGGCAACCATTTCATATCGTACTAATCCTTCTACCCTTTATCCTCCTTTTGCCAGTGTGCCCAGATCTGGTAATCTCAATGAAGAAGGCGGTGTTCCAAAAATTGATGATCAGTGGAGAAAACTCTGAATAAGTGATATTCCGTGTGAAATAAAAAACATGCCTGAACCTGACAGGTTTTGAAGTGCTGTTAAACACATGCCACCTTGGTGGAAATACTGATTTCAAAGAACTAGCAGCCTTTACATTATCAGTGATTTCGTTTCCCCACAGAAAAGATTCTTGTGAAAGGTTTTTTTTTTTCTAAACTGGGTTTAATAAAAACTAAAGTTAGAAGCAGATTGGCACTATATACGGTAAATGAACTTATTCTGTCGCCCTAGTTTTGAAATAATGCGGTAGATCCGAAAATCTCCAAGTCACCGAGAAGATATTAAGGTTTATCTCAACAGTAAATTTGTGTAATTCTGCAACGGTTGAGGAAGATGGACTTTCAGATAAACAATGCGAGAAACATAAGTTCTAAAGTTGCAATACTGATTGAGGTCATCAATCTTGTAAGTGAATATCATAAACATCATTAATATTACACTTTCATAAGTGTTATGCTGATATTTTTATTGTTGTAGCATTTGGTTTAAGATAATTTTGAATCCAAATCTATAATTTTGAGTGACTGGTACGATAATTGTACTTTTAAATGTTGGCAACCCTGGCACCATGTGTTAGACAAGTATCAAAATGATGGCCCATTTCTTGCCATACACGAATCAACAGTGTCTAGCATAGAGGGGGTAAAAAACGGTCTTTTATGTAACCCCACAGATAAAGGACACAAGAAGTGAAATCTGTGGTCCTGCTCCTCCTCATCCAGTTCAATGTACGGTAATGGTGTCATTCAAGTAACGTCGGACATGGTTAGAGAAATGGGGTCAGACACCATCTTACATCTGAATCATCTTCAAGTTGAAGTAACCAGTTTTGAACTATGTCTAGCTAGGCTAGTTGCGAATTGGCCACTGCAAGCTAGCTCCTTAAACGGGACCCTTCTCTTCTTTGTCCTCTTTGCAATAACCTTTTGTCGGTCCGTCTTGTGCTGCTAGTGTCTTTCACTAGCGTGTCTTCGAGGCTCTCTGGAACTCCCAGTCAGACTTGAACAGGTCTTGGCGGACGACAAACAAGTGGTCAAAAGAGATTTGAAGTTTTTAGGAAAGACAAACATGAAATTGAGGGTTATAAAACGTTATATCCCGGCCGCTGTAAGTTTGCACTTGACAGCCCGTAGATAAGTTGGTGCACTCGCAGAATAACAGATAAAAAGCGCCATTCGTAAAATTTCCTGAGCCAATCACAGGACCGCATTCCGGTCGGTAGGTCACAAAGCGGAAACGGGTATCACTGCTTCCAGCCACGTACTTCAGTTTGTGTTTTTTGTCACGTGCGTCTAGTTGTTCTTCCTGAGTTGTTTATTATATTTCTTAATTTCATTGTTATTGTTGATAGTATTGTTGGAGTTTAGTATTTATATTTATTCCTTATTTTACATAATATTTATATAAATTATTCGTATAATATACACCAAATTTAACCTGCAAGATGGTGCCTCAGAAGAGAAACAGTTCGCCGAATGATTCACGAAGTGAAAAATCCAATACGTCGAGGTGTGCCACTGAATAGCCAAGCACTGGAGTCATTAAAAAGTATACGAGGAAATTTTATGAAAAAGAGAAAGAATATACCGATATCCCTGGACATCCCTCTATTCCTGCTGATAAAGTTATAGAGCGAACTGCAAGAACAGTTGGATTAAGCAGAAGAACCGTAATCAGCAAGGGAGAAGGAAGACAAGTTGGCTGGACCCTCTGAAACGCCGCCGGTATTTTTGTCAACTCCAGGTAAGAAAAGAAACCGCATTTATCCGAGCTTGATGCGTTCGAAGGCATATTTACACATACTACGATAGAAATGAGTACCCAACCGTACGGAAATTAGTTTTCACCGGGGCAAAACATCGCAGAAAGCAGTGTTGAGAGAGATTGGCTTCCAATATAAAAAGGTAAAGGGCTGAAAAGTGCTGCTGGAAAAGACATATACTATGGCGTGAAATGTGTTTTTGTATAAAATCCTAGACAAAGACCACAAAATTGCGTGGCTGGACGAAAATGGGTCAATGCGGAGACACCGTCAGAAAATACCTGCGTTTACGTTCAATTATTAGTAATAATAAAGTAGTTTATTGTACTTCTAATAATACCAAACCTAAAAGAAGATTAGATAACTTCAATTGCCGGTTTTGACGTCCAACACTGATTGAAAACTGTAAAAGAAAACCTAGACTGTCAGAGCATTCTAAAATGGAATAATGTAAACCAGGTTAAGTTACTTGTATAAAAATATGTAACAAAACAATGCATCAGAAATTGATAAATAATGAATAACAGAAACTGACTGACCTAGAAGACTTGACTACCCGACAGTGACAACCCAATTATGAGATCTCACTGTTAGAGGACCTTCATTTATTTAAACTAGATGTAGTAATTAGTTTAGCAATAAGAATCACTTCTAAAACAAATTAGAAATAAGATAAATATCATATATATATATATATATATATATATATATATATATATATATATATATATATATATATATATATATATATATATATATATAGAATAAAAGAGAAACTTTAAACTGCTAAAGCATTGTAGAATTTAATAATGTAATTTAGGTTAGTCACTCCATCTATAAAAACAATATACAACAAAATAATGTATGAAAATAAATAAAGAACGAATATAACAGCCTGAGATATGAAAAAGGACTCAGGTAAAATGATACAGGAGACCGACATAGAAAGCTACGTCGTCTGCTACTATTTATTACCAACTTTGACAACGTCGCAAGCACAGAATAGCCAACTCAACGCAAATCTATGTGAACTGTCAAGTGCAAACTTACAGCGGCCGGGGTATAGATATCCAATCTTTATAACCTTTTGACATCTTAGTAACTTTGTTTTAATTCTCGCTTTTGCCTCTCTGTTCTGAATATTTATGTGTATTTATTTTTGTTTTTACTAGTAGTTTCATTTTATATTGATTCTACATTTGACTTTTGCTATGAACTGTTTTTAAGGGCCGCGATAAGCAGGTTCGCTCTCGTTCTTTTGATGTTGTCTTCAATATTTCTGCCTTTGATGAATCTGCCCCGGACAGCTACATTGGTGAACTATGGGATCCTACTATCAAAATATGCGCGAGTGGGTGTAAGAATAGATAAGTTAGCTGATAAATTTAATACAAACTAATAATTAACTTGAATTGCATTGTCCAGTATTTGTGGATGTAAAGGCAAAACTGTTTCTGAACATTACCCCACGACTGTCACTATTCAGGGATTATTTTACCACTTCTGAAGTACTAATAAATTCACGGTTCAAAGCAACTGCTTCCGTAATAACATTTACGAACAAAGATTGGTTTATAATATTACCATAGCGGATAGAAGAGAAAGTGTGAGCTCTCCCGCTAGTTTACTACAGGATCCGTGGTCCCGTGGCAACTGACCGAAACTATGGCGTGGCGATCGCAGTCGCCTCAAAATGCGACCGAACTGCCTAGTATGTGATTCGGAAGTACAGACAATTTTATACGTATGCGTTGTGTGTTGTGAGTAATTAGGTACATAACTTGTGAAATTGCTTCTAAGTTTGTGCATAAATGTGTGTGTTCTTCAAAACGTAAGTTTCAAGCAACATCAATAATTGATTAAAAATGCCAACTTGTTTTGTACCCGGGTGTCGTTCAGGATACAGAAGCTGCTCAGAAGCTGGACATTTTTTTACTCCTCCTAAAGATAATAATCTTTTTACAAATGGGAAAAGTCTATTCCTAGGAAAGACACTAAATTATCTGTTAAATCTAGTATTTGTGACAAACATTTTCCAGAGGACTTCTTAGTGAAAGTTGATTCATTTGTTGTGCATGGAAAACTAGTTGAAATCCCTAGAAATAAATGGCGGTTAAAGCCAGGGGCAATTCCCTGTATATTTCCTAATTTACCCAGGTACTTAGCTACAGTGCATAAATCCCAAAAATATCCACAAAACAGAGACAAAACTTACTGAAAAAGCAATATTCAACAATCAGTAAATTACCAGATGCAGAATCCAGTCAACCAGTTCTTATTTCAAACGCGCCGTCCTTCAACAATGAGGAATTCACAGAAGTTCTAATTCCTCCAAGGTCACAAACACAAGTGTCAATAATGAAATTGCTACACTGAAGAAAAGAATTAGAAACCTCAATAGAAATTTAGTTAGAACTAAAATCCTGCTATCTAAAGAGAGAGCTAAATTCAAAATAGTAGAAAAGAAATTCGCTACAAATTGTTGCGAACGTAAACGCAATTTAAATTGTTTAAGTAAAAAACAAAAGCTGGTTCTAGATACAATGCTTAAAAAAGTCAGACGAGCTCGAAGGGGATGGGTTACATCAATGAATTTCTATTAGAAAGCTTGCTATTTAAAATTAAAAGCCCTAAAGGTTATAGACATTGCTTAACACATGAATTGCTGCCCCTGCCTTGTGAAGTCCATTTAAGGAAATTATCTAAAGGGATAAAGTGCACATATGGTATAAATAGCAATGCTCTAAATGCGATTTCTACTCATTCGCCATTCATTCATTCATCATTCTCGCGTCGTCGTTCGACCAGAGCGGACGTGATTTGCTTCTCACTGGTGGAAAAGACGGTATCCAGAAAGCTGACTCGCCGGAGCAGGAGATCCCGTGCCGACTTGGTGGAGTGTTGTGGTGTGCGTCGGTGGATTGCACGCTTCAATCTACGGACTAATACATTATATTAGTCACAGCACAATTTTGGTGGAGTTCCTAAAGGGGCTTGGCAAGCAAGCTTTGGAACTCACCAGGCTAGCTTCCCGGAGTGGCATAGAAAGCTACTCAGGTATTTCCCATTTCTTTCTACTCTTTTGCTTTATTCTTTCTTTCCTTGACAGACTTTCAGACTGACGACTTACGTGACAGCGGGCTCACAAGATCCTAGCCAAGGGTTGACGGCTTTGTGCCTGAAACCTCGAGCCGAAATGGCTCGCAAAGGCGCCGCCTTAGAGGAGGTGCGGTCCTCTGTGAGCAGCCGGAGGGCAACCGCGCTTACTGCCGATGATGGACAATTACCTTCAACATCATCTTCATACAGATCCTTATCACCCGAAGCAGTGGAGCCAAATAGGAAGCGCTCCAAGACCGATACGCAAAAGCGTAAGTGCTCTACTCCACGCCACATACCCATGGCAGAACTAGAGAGCCTGGGTTCAGACAATCCCTTACCTGAATCTGACTCCGAGTCCGATATGGAGCTGGGGGAGTTTACGGTTGTGGAAAACCGTAAACGGGGAAAACAGACGCCATCACCAAATATGATGCAACATGCACAGGATGTTGCATCATCCAATATGATGCAACACCCTCAGAATGTTGCATCATCCCAAGCCAAGAAGGGGCCAAGAATTCCGCCAATCATTGCGGACGTATTCCCTAACCATGTTAGGGTAATGCGTACACTGGCCAAACACCTCAAGTATACTTTTGAGGCAAAAAGGAAGCCTAAGAGCGTCCATATCCTTACCCACAGTTTGGGTGATTTGGAAACCGCCAAGTTGGTGTTACGAGAAATGAACATAACGTTCTACTCGTACTCACCACAACGTCCACACATTGAGCGCCGAGTCATCAGAGGCTTAGACTCAGAGTGCACCCCTGATGAAATCAAAACTGCACTTAAAGAAGAACATGGCATAACTGTCAATTCAGTGGCACAGTTGAAGAGAACCGTTAATACCGAGGGGGGTATTAACAAAGTTCCTATGCCACTATTCTTGGTAGTACTTGACAAAGTACTTAACCAAGAAGTACAACCAATTGACACAGTAAGGAAACTAATTTTCACTGTAGTCAAAGTGGAAAGGTATTATGGCAGAGAGGGACCTGTGCAATGTTACCGATGCATGGGGTACAATCACTCCAGCATGATGTGTGAGCGAAAGCTTACATGTCTGAGGTGTGCAGGGAACCACTTGCTAGAGAACTGCCCTAAACCTAGGGAAGAGTGCAAGTGCGCTAATTGTGATGGTACACACGTAAGTGTGTACAAAGGATGCTCCACAAGGAAAAAGATTATAGAGAGCCGCCGAAAGAACCGCCCCGATGACCAAGTGGTTCGCCCAGGTGTGTCCTTTTCCAATGCCTTAAATAAGGCAGAGTCCACTCTGCGTCGAGTGGAACAAGAGGCTGCTACACCAAAGAGCGATTCCCCATCAAATTCTGTGCCACCACCTCCAGGTCCTATAGAAAAGGCAATAGTGCCTAAACCCCCTGCACCAAAACCACGCAGGAAGAGGAGGAACAGAAAACCTAGGCAGAGCAAATCTTCTGCCCCCAATGTAACTTCGGAGCCACAAGCTCCTGTAATAACTACAGACGCACCTGTAGAGGCAGAGCCTATATCCAAGGTTAGGGATATTCCCCCTACCCCTATCCCACCAATGCCTAACACGGCAACATCCTCCTCCACACTAGCGACTATTTCGCAAAGTGACCTGGAGGAATTTAGCTCTTTATCCTCATGGTTTGGGGATTTAATAAACAAGGCGTTACCTGCTCTGAGAAACTGTAAGATGCAGTTGAACAACCCCAACCTGACCCCCATGCAGAAGCATTCCATCTTGCTTCAGACACTGGAACAGCTCTACCCCAACTCCGCTCAATAATGGCTGGAAGACATGTCCGGAGACCATTTAGAGCTGCGATTTGGAACGCAAACGGACTACGGAGTCATTACCCTAATATTTCTAATTTTGTACAGTATTTCGGAATTAACATTCTGATGGTCTGTGAAACTCATTTGGATGCTGCCACCAACTTCTCCCTCCCTAATTACGTCACCCATCGGTCTGATAGGGTTGGCCGACAAGGGGGAGGTACAGCCATCTTTGTTAAGAACCATATTACCCATAAGCCTTTCCCTCTTCCACCACTTCAGCATGTAGAAGCCTGTGCTATTAGGCTATCTTTAGGTGGTCTAGATACATTGCTGATAGTGGCATATGACCCCCCTGATCACCGCTTCTATGAAGCAGATTACACGGCTTTATTAAACCTCCACCCTGTGGTCTGCATTGCAGGTGACCTAAATGCAAAACATGCCAACTGGCATAGTCGTGCCACCAATGCGAAGGGGCGAGGACTATTCCGCCTTATAAGCGGTAACCCAAGCCTCATAGCTCATGGACCGAGAGAGCCCACTTTTCATCCTGCCCGAGGGAGACCGGACGTGCTGGATATTATGGTCACTAAAAACTTTAGATTCCATATAGACCTGACGACAGTCAATGAACTGGATTCTGACCACGATCCTGTGTTAATCGACACCAATGTTAATATGTCAGCATTGGTAACTCCTGATTGGTCGTATGAGGTAGACTGGGATGCAGCCGTCCTTGAACTGAACCAATCAGTGGATCCCAGACCGCATATAAATTCTATCGAGTCGTTAGAATTAGCGGCAAATGCATTCTCCCGACAAATATCAAATGTGATACGAGGGCATACTTACCGCATTCCTTGTAATACTCCTAACCCCACAACCATCCCAAACGAACTCCGACTGTTGCTGAGAGCTAAGTCAACAGTTCGGAAGCTTTGGCAGCGTTTCCGCCATCCCAGATTGCAGGCAATTTATCTGCGATTTAAGACCCTGGCTAGACGCCTCTTACGTGCACATCGCAAAGAGGCCTGGGAAAACACCATGAGGAACGTAAACCTCTCTGAAAAGAAGCCCTGGCGGATAATTAAATCCCTGAGAAGGGACAAAACGCTATATCAGCATCCTATACATGGCACTCGCGGGAGATTATCTTTCGAACCGCAAGAGAAAGCCACTGACTTCGCGGACTATTTAGAGTCCCAATTTGAGCCCCGAGAGGACATAGAAGACGAGGACTTTTCAGAACTAGTTGAGGCAACGGTGGATTACCTCTATGAGGATCCTCCACCACCTCACGAGGCGACTCGCATACCAATTGTCACACCAAGGCAAGTTTCCTCGCAAATTAGGTGTCTCAAACCCAACAAATCCCCTGGATATGATGGTGTTACGACACATATGTTACAACACCTGCCTCGCAAAGCCATTATCCACTTGACGAGAATTTACAATGCTTGCCTGTATCTCCGACACTTCCCTACTGCTTGGAAGGAAGCGAGGATGATTTGCATATTGAAACCAGGCAAGGATCCCAAGTTTCCATCAAGTTACCGTTCTATAAGTCTACTCCCAATAATTTCAAAAATTTTTGAAAAACTTCTACTGTCCCGTCTAACTCCTCTATTTGAGGAAAGGAGGCTCATTCCGGATCATCAGTTCGGATTCCGTCAAGGCCATTCCACTACCTTACAGCTCCTGCGTCTTGTTGAGAAGGCTGCCCTGGGTTTCCAGGAAAACTTCAAAACTGTCGCAGTACTTCTGGATGTGGATAAGGCCTTTGCAACAACATGGCACCAGGGCCTACTGTACAAACTTAGAGATGCAAATCTCCCCTCCCCCTACCTGACCCTCATAGCCAGTTTCCTTCGTGACCGCACTTTCAGGGTGCGAGTGGAGGGCAGGTTATCAACTATCAGACCAATAGCGGCCGGAGTACCGGAAGGTAGTGTTCTATCGCCACTGCTCTTTGCCGCATACATGTCTGACTTCCCCGTTGAACCCAGCACTGTTACGTGCCAATATGCCGATGACGTCCTCATACTGGCCCGTAACAAAAATCTACGTTACTGCCTTCCCCCATTGCAAAGACACCTAGATGCCATTGAGAGTTGGAGTGAAAAATGGAGAATGGGAATCAGTCCACAGAAAAGCTCTGCTTTTGTGTTAGGCAAAATTCATTCCTGGAGACCAGAAAGGGACCTGACACTTGGTCAGAGGAGAATCCCTTGGGTCAACACAGCCAAGTACCTTGGTGTACAACTAGACCGAGGACTTACCTTCACCAAACATGTCACAGCTAAAGCTGCCCAAGGTCACGGAGCTCTGGGAAAGCTCTATCCCATCTTTAGGTCAACTATGCCTACACGACTTAAACTACGCATTTATCGTGCGATCATCCCTCCCCTGATCCTGTATGGATGCGAGGCATGGGGATTCGTGGCTCAAACCACCATCCGCAGACTGCAAGTCGTGCAGAACAGGGCCCTTAGGATGATCTACGATACTGACCGTAGATTTTCTTCCCATATTCTCCACACTCATTCTGGCATTCCATATATTGTGGATGTTGTGCGAGATAGAGCCCGCTCTATGTATGCGAAACTTACACCACACCCTAACCAGCTGGTGAATACCCTGGGACAATATGATCCCCATCTTCCCAGGAGGCGCAAAAGCTATCGTTTACCCAAGGATGTCTTGGGCTAATTAGCTTCACTGCTTCCTCATTTCACCAAACATTCCAATGCATTCGGTTTCTCGCTAAATTGACACTGCTTGACTTGCTGGTTAGACAAGCTGACCTTTGCTAAGTGAGCAGAGGGGCATGGGTGCCCCAGGATGGGTAGACATTCTAACTGGCACTCATATCCCTAGTCTATAGCAAGAGAGAGTAACCAATCATCACCATTGGCTGACACTGACAAAAATAGCTTGTAAAATGACTACATCTTTCATACCTCACGGGTAAATCCATACTAAATGGATAGGTACCGTGGGCATACATCCCGCTCGGGTAAACCCGAGCGACCTGATTTGGCTCTTGGCTCTTGGCTCTCGATTTCTACTACATTCAGTCAAGAAGAAGATGAAAACAGCGTCTTGGAGTTGTAATATTTGATGAAGTCAAATTAAGAGAAGAAGTTAGGCTCAATGCTAGCTCACTAAAAGTGGACGGATTCGTGAATCTAGGTGAACACACTTCTGACAGTCACAAAAATTCTATGGCTAACCATGCTTTAGTTTTTATGTTTGTTCCCTTAATTACATAATTGGAGCCAACCAGTAGCGATTTACGCAAGTAGAAATGCTACACCCGGTGATATACTAGCTAAGTTCCTGATAGAAGTAATTATCCAGTTAGAAAACTCAGGGACAAGAATAGTTGGTTTCACTAGTGATGGAAGTCAATCAAACAAAAAAGTATGAAAAATTTAGGAATAGGAGCAGCGTGTGAAAATGTACAGCACCCACTTGATGACAAGAGAAGAATATGGGCTTTTTCAGATTGCGTCCACATAATAAAATGCATGATAAATTATTTTCATGATAAGGTGGATGTCTTATATAGAAATAAGAGCATCCAATATAACTTTTATAGATATGTTTATGAAGCTGACACTTCTCCGAAACTTGCTGGTCTTAGAGTTTGCCCGAAATTGACCTCACCCCACATAGACCCCACCTCTTTTCAGAAAATGAATGTGAGACTGTGTTTTCAATTGTTCAGTAACAGCACTGCAAATGGCATTGACTTCTTCAGGAAAAATAATTTTGAAAAATTTAAGGGAAGCGAAAATACTGAACTATTCACAAGAGATGTAAATAATCTTGTAGATGCATTAAACTCCACAGTACCAATTAAAGCACTCCATAAAAATTCGCAATGTCACAGAGTACTAAAAGATTTCTTTCGCATAATAACGTCTGCAAGTAACACATTCTGCTCAACTAGAACAATGGAATCTCTTAGAGTCACCTTAAAAAGTACTTTGTAAGTGTCCGAGTATTTATGGAATAGAGGATTTGCACACGTCTTAACAGCAAAATTCAATCAAGACCCCCCTGGAACGGCACTTTTTACGTTTACATATGCTACAGGCTGTGTATGTCCCTGTAAAACTTGCACTGTCAAATGCTGGTAATTGTGAGAATAAAGTCATCTTTTATGAATCAAATTCGTATATTGGCAAAACAAACTGAGCAAAAAAACCGTGAGCTGTTGGATTTTGTTGGAAACAAAATAAAGAACAAAACTAAAATACTTGGCTGGGAAAGTGAAGTTCCCGATCTCTATGAGGACAATATTTCTAAAAGATGCTCGAAAAACGTAGTTGTGAAACCTATCTACCCTCTGACACATTAGCTTCCACTTTCATTCCAATAAAATACTATGGCACCCTAAAAAATCGTCGGTATTTAACCTACCCCTCTGAATGTGTGGTTAATATTCTTTTGCAAGTCGAGGCTATTTTAGAGTAGAAAATGTGCTCGTCTGAAAGTTTGTGGTATGATATATTTTACCAGTGCTTAGATAACATAGAGGAAATCATATTAGGACCCAGTGGAATAGGATGCTGCGTGGAACACAAACTGGATTTAGTTGCAAACTTAACACTACATTACATGAAGTGTCGCTTCTTTTTTCGTATCAAGGAAATTAGTAGATAAATTACGTCATCGAAGTCAGCAAAATCAACACGTAAACTCTCCAAGGTCTCCAACATCTAATTCCACGGCAAATTTCGATGTTATATGTACATAACATACATAATTTGCATTGAGGTTTAATTTTTCAGCGTAAGCAGATGTTTCCCATTGTTCTTCATTAATTATAATACCCATTATTGTAAAATAGCATCCTATATTATGTGTCAAGGAAAGATGATGTTTCAAAACAGTATTTCAAATATTCCTCCTTACGATTTTAGGTATTTAAAATGCTAATTGATAATATGAAACCCATTTTCACCATGCATTCGTGAACTAAAGTGAAGTGACCGCGACACCAGTGCCATCTTGCGAATGAACCGTAGTAACTCCCGAAGAGCTCACACTATCTCTTCTATCCGCTATGATATTACTTTACGATACCGTAGAATTTGGTACTTTCTTGTAGTCTTTGTGACAACGTTTACGACATCTTTTAATGTTTGAACTGTAAACACAAATCAAAACATTTAAACACAACGGGCGTATTACATTTTCATCCATAACGCAAGAAAATATTCTTCTTTCCACTTCTCTTAGATCAGGAAGATTCCTTTGCATTTTCATGATTTCGAAAGATCCACGTCTATATATGTGGTGTGCATCACTGCTTGTTTTCACTTGAACACGTGTTGAGAGAACGAGGGAGGGCAACTATTGCTTGCCACATTACCTCACACCATCAGCCGGTACAGATTTGCCGACCCCTGGTATAAAGTAATAATTTTGAAGTGAATAATATCCCAACTAAGTTACAGTAGGAATGACTAAATATCACTAAGGTCCCCTTCTTCGCACTCTCCTTCAATTACCGAGAATAAACTGAGAAAGCAGTGTATGAATAATAAACAGTATGCACATTTTATAACACTCATTCTCTATGTGCGGGAAACAACGGGAGTTACTTTTTCATTAGCGAGAGAATTACTCCATATGCGTACCGAGCCATCGGGGAAATGACATTGTTTATAGTCATTTTAAGCCCGCGCTTATATTCATCATTGTATAGACACCTGGGAGACATTCTCGGCTTTGCACGATTTCCCTGTGGAATGCAATAACACTGACGCATTATCTGTATCATTTGTCTTCAATGAATTTGTTTTACTTTCGCACGAATCCCATCATTCACTCATCACTGTTTCAAATTATTACTTTGGAGTGAGTAAGTGAGTGAGTGAGTGAGGTTTAAGGGTCCGTCGATAGCTGGGTCATCACTCAAACTGGCTAATTATGAATGATAGAGTAGGGGATTAAAATACAAAATTAAAATCTAAGAGGTTAAAACATTAAAAATAAAATGTAACAGGTTACAACCTTAAGACAGAGTTAAAACGATAAAAAAATAATAAAAACAGTCTGAAACTCTGAAAATGACGACCCAAAGAATAAAATACAAGTTAAACTTCCTTTGCGAAGGCAATTCTAACTACGAACCGCAGCACCTTATCTACGAAAACTGGGTCGTCCCCGAGAACGGATCGCAGAGCAACCCCAGGCCAAGGCATTGGTGCTCTCTGGTATACGGCGGACAATCCAGTAAAACGTGCGATACGGAGAGTGGTACGTTGCACGGTGGACACATAGGGGCCGGGTCGCCACGCAATAGATGATCATGCTTGGCGCGCGTGTGACCGATTCTCATTCTGGTGAGAATCACCTCCAACCGCCGAGAATCCCTGCATGAGGTCGGTCAGGGTTGCAACTGTGTGTCAGCCACCTCTTCTCAAGTCTTCTGCCAGAATAAAAACAGGTGGTGTCGGAAGTACCGTTGCACATCAGTAAACGGTAGAGTGCGTGTCCAAAACGCCGGAAAACGACAGGCTGCCTTAGCAGCCGCCCCAAGATGCCTCAGATAGGACTCTGAGTACCCGAAGGGAATGATCGCAGGAATCCTGAAATTCAGAAGTATGGTGCTCCCAGGTGAGTTTCCTGTCAAGGTGAATCCCTAACCACTTAATGTGTGGAACAAACGGTAGACATGAGCCACGGAAGTAAAGATCAGGAGGAGGGTGCACACCACGGACTCGATGAAATTGGATACATTGCGTTTTCGGAGTGGACAACTGAAACCCGTTGCGAAGAGCCCAGCCGGTGATGGAGATTATGGTCAGCTGCAGTTGACGTTCAATGTGCTTAACATTATAAGATCCCTGGGGCACACCATTTACCTGGATCCATTTTTGTGAGAGCGTATTGCCGATGCGGACAAGAAATTGGCGAAGTTGTAAAAAGTTAAAAACCAAGATCACTAGATGACCGCGCAAACCGTATCCATGCAAATTACGTAGGATGCCATGGTGGCACGTAGTGTCGTAGGCGTTCTGCAGGTCCAAGAAGACTCCTGCGACATGCTGCTTCATGAGAAAGGCATTTTGTATGTAAGTTTGCAGGCGTGTCATGTTGTCGACACAATGTTTTCTAGTTTGTGTCATAAATTTTATCTTCTCTACGTTAATCTGAAGTCCGACTTTTTCCGCTCAGGCTTCCAAATTTTTGAATGCTTCCTCTATTGCTTTAATGCACTACATTCACATTAATTAAACCTGAGTGTCTCTCTGGGCCAGAAACAGTAATCTTGAATAGAAAAGCAGATATTGAAAATATAGTGAAAAAATAGTGCAAAATTGTAAGAAAAAACTTAGGTCTACCAGTCGTAGGTGTAGACTCAAAAGTAAAAGCTGACTAAAAGTATTTACTGGCATTTATAGTGATGCTGGGCATGTTAAACGAATAAACTTAAATAGTATCACACACAAAATATTGCAATTTTACGAAAGTAGAAGTAAAGCACAAATAAATACCATGAAGTGGATTCAGTGTGTACAAATGACTTAACGTTGGCAGGAATTATTCAAGAAGACATCATAAACAGAGATTAACTTTAGAATTAAGGTGCACAAAATGGCAAGTTGACCAACAGGACAAACCGAAACCGAAGAGAAAAAACTGGAAGAACATGAACAGATGAGAGAGTCCACAGTCGAAGCATGAAAGAATTATAGGCTCAAAGGAGAACAAACAAACGTCTTTGTGCAATCAATCCTACGTGGACTCACTCGTGAAAGAAAATAATAATAATAATAATAATAATAATAATAATAATAATAATAATAATAATAATAATAATAATAATAATAATAATAATAATAATAATAATAATAATAATAATAATTAATAATAATAATAATAATAATAATAATAATAATAATAATAATAATAATAATAATAATGCCCAACAGTCGTGTCCTAACATTTCATAAAGCAACAAATAAACTTATCTTTCATCTAATTATGTGTCTGCTGATATCTTTTTTTTTTTTACTTCGCCAAGTACTTGCTTTCACTTTCCGTTGTATGTTTGGCTAATAGACTCTATATCCCCTGATAAAATAGAAACTCAAGTATCAAGCAAACATAGCATCAAGAAGTATACATTATCGGTATTTATAACCATATCAATATGGCACATTTAGATAGTATATCATTAATTTATTTCCTTTCTAGGGTTATTGATTTTAACATCATATTGGTCAAACTGTTTATTTTGCAATAACAAAACGAATTACGATACGGTGTAGACATGCAACATGGTCATTATAGAATATTAAATGGATGTTATTTAGACAGGGATTAATGAATATTAATATGAACTATATACACCATTTCACTCTTCTGGTATTATTCCACTGATGTTATAATCATAGTAATACTGAAAACATCATAGCATCAGTAAGTATGCATTAACGATGTTTATATCCCCATCACTTTTGCATAAACAGACCACTTGCAGCTCCGTTAATAACCGTTTAAGGGAAGGAGCCAGTGATAACAAGAAGTTAAGCAGAATTTTCTATCCCAAATTTAATTATTCCAGCTTTCATTTCTTAAGAACAGCAAATAATTGATTCATATTCATATGTTATTCTAAAGCCACAATTTTTAGTGCCATACCGTGTTTAGGAAGGTCAGTTATGCCGTGAGTGTGTTCGCCCAGACCGAGAGGCCAGTCGTCAGCACTGCACGAAACAGCCCCATGCACACGATAACGTGACTAAGAATTGTGGCTTTATTTATTACGTAACCACAGTTAAATTGAAGCTCTTCTGGGAGTTCTCCCATGTGAGTATAACACATCCGGCTTTTGCCAGATCCATACATTGACCATGTAGTTGGGCGCCCTCAAGTCAACTCAAATCAAAGCATGCGACACGGCACCACGGGCTTTACTTCCCTATTGAAAGAAACCATGTCAATGATCTTTACTCTCGACAAAAGGTCCATCGCCTTCTGCTAGGTAGGAATCCGCGAGCTACCGTGACGCCAAAAGGACAAAACAGTTTGCAGCTGTAGCCCCTAGCACTCCAACAGATATATACAGCGGTCATGGAAACCTCAATGAAGAGACTGTTGTGTTTCTGATGGATAGAGAAAATAACAGCTTAGTATTCACCACTGTGTTACATTCTGGTATTTTGAGCATGGATTGATAAGTTTGCAGAGTGAGATTTGCAGGTTCTGCTCCTTGTATAGGCGCTTTCTGCATTCGCGGTCCATCTAATCGCACTTATGTAAATAGAAGGACTAGCGTCTATGTTGAATACTAGTAATGTACTGACGAATCTGAAAGTTTACTTTCTCAATAGCGAGCTATAGCTGCTGCGAGACTTTTAGTGGAACAGCTTTAGGGTTAAAATTTATATCTTTACCTACATAATTGATACCTTACTTTTTTTCTTATTGAACCTCTAAACCATAACGGAATGTTAAACTTATTTTAACCTTCCGTTAGACGCACGGTCTGATGGAATATCGTTAGTCACTTAGGAAAAAAATAGGTGTTATACTTAAACCGCTCTATAGACGCAGATCATTCTCAGCAGTACATATCTTTGAGCTATCTGCCTCGCTTTTACATATTTCTTCTGTTTTAAAGCCATAAGTGAAATCGCTGCAGCATATACTATTGTTCAGTTAACTATGCCACATAAAATTTGTCATTTAACCGAGTGGGCTCCACCAATATTGGGCATGATTCTAGCACGTTCGGATGCTCTTATTTCTGGCTTTTTCTTAGCGGCTTTTATGTGTTCTCCGAAAGTGATATTTGCATCTGTCATAGCACCTAAGTGTATGATTGGGATTATCATGGTTTCTCTAGGCTTAAAACAAATATTAGAGTTGATTCTGGGCTCCTTCATAATAACCGTTTCCGTTTTTTGTGGTGCCAACTTTAAATTGTTATAGACCATCTATCTGCCAATGCGTCTTAATGTCCGGAAAGGGCTGTTGCACCTTGGGATCATCATTATAATTATCGTAAGTATTACTATTATTACTGTTATTATTATCATTATCATTAAACCTTTATCTGCCAAATTATTACATTTTGAAATATAGTAACCAATATCCATTTAAATTAGTAATTATTATAGCTTTCATATGAATGTAACATTTTTAGGCGAACTGATATATGCCACGAGTATGTTAGCCACGGTCCCAAACATCTTTGTATTAAATTCCAGTATAAATAAGGTCAATCTTGTGTTTACTTTCCCCTCGTGTTTGCTTGCTTGTATGTACCGTCCTTTGAACTGCCTCGCTTCGTTAGCCTCCCAAACAGCGAAGTTGGTAAACATACTTGATCGAGATGGCAGTTGACGAGCAATGAAGGGCAGCCTGTCTTGTAAAAGCACGTCATTTTCTGTCAACAAAAAACTAATTCAAGGGCAGTGAATTGATAGGGAGAAAGTTAAATTCCATTATGGTTTTCCTTTTCTTAAGAAATAGTCTGTGTTGTATGTCCTGCTCTGAACTGAACTTCAAACTTTGCTTCACATCCACTACCGCCGCCACCGCCACCACCACCACCGCCACCGCCACCGCCACCGCCACTGCCACCACCACCACCACCACTACCGCCGCCGCCACCGCCACCACCACCACAACCACCACCACCACGAACACCACCACCACGACCACCACCATCACTATCGCCGCCACAAACCACCACCACCATCACCACCACCATCACCACCACCGCCACCACCACCACCACGACCACCACGACCACCACCATCACTATCGCCGCCGCAAACCACCGCCACTGCCACCACCATCACCCCTACTATCGCCGCCAGCACCGCCACAAGCCACCGCCGCCACCTCCACCACCACTACCACCTCCACCACCACTACCACCACCATCACCACCACCACCACCACCATCACCATCACCACCACCACATAACCACCGCTACCATCACACACGTGTGTGTGTCTGTGTGTCAGAAAATTCCAAGCTGTGCTTTCAAGTTCAGTATCGTTCAAGGATGGGACAGGATGAGAGCACCTTATCTCTTTAACCGGCCAGTTTTTCGGTCGATTGTCGCCTTCTGTGTGATATCTGAGGCCCATAGCTGTGTCACAGTATGTAGTAGTCAAATAAATAACAGTGGATCGACAGAATTTGCGTTACATTTTTAGTGCGCTATTACTATAGGGCACAATACGTGGTGTATAGGTACTATTTACACATTAAATAAATGACGAAAAATTGGGACTAAAAAGTTCCAGCAATAAGACTGGATCCATCCTAGCATTTCCTAGCTATGGGCATTAGAGACAAGCTGAAAGAAAGAAAACCATTGAGGCTTTTGATCCGCACACGTGTTTATGAGTGCGTGCCTCAACTAACCCGGCTACTCCTGTCGGTGTCTATTTTCATTCTTATGCATAAACAGCAAATACTGCTGGAGATATTTGACTATTACTTTAGAATGGTTACGTGTAATCTAGTATTTTTTATTTAACTGAAACGGCTCAAACTGCTAACAAAATATATTGTTTCTGCATTTCTGAGTAGAATTAACTCAATGAAATACACTAGTATGCAAAAGAATTGCAAACGAATCGCAATAGTCAGCGCGCATGGTCAGTTCAGAAAGTAGGCTGTATGAGATCTACGAACCACATCACATCCCAATATTGTGGCGAAAGAGATCCCAACTCAAAATCAGAAGGCAGCTCCAAACGAGTTACATACCATCAGTTCCCTTCCCCTTGCGATCTTCCAATAAAATCTACAGCAGAAACGAAACAAAATCGGGGAAACACTCTGGAGTAAAGTGAATGAAGTCAAAGTAACTTCCCAAAATAGATTTCGCTGTTTCTTGCACTCAGGCAGCAACATTGCGCAAATAAGAAATGTCTCTGTGTGGGATATGACCTTTAAACGAATGAAAACATTAGATGCAACATTTCTGTTCTTCTTGTAAAAAGAATTGCATTAAATCTCTCGTTGTAGCGCCAGGGTGTAACGTACATAATATTACGCCGGGCGAGGTACACAACAAAGGACGGTCGGGGCTAAGCTACTTCACACCACATACCAGAACGGGGAGCAAACGACGGCGCAGGGTCGTTTCCCCATACCACTCACGTGAGCAAACACATGACTAACAACAAACAAGCGGCTATCCAAAGGGTTTCCCAGAGGCTTTGAAACCTGTACGGCAGTCAGCATGTAGAAGTCAGTGATATAAGCAGGCGAGGAAACAACAGTGGAAAGAGTTATAGACATGAGTTGGTCAGTGTGTCGCTGAGTGCAAGACAGCTGTGTATGTGTGATACAGTCATCGTGAAAGATACGTCGTATCAAATTGTAGATTTAAAGAGCTTCGAGTGATTGTATTGTCAGAGTTAGTGTATGAGGGAGAGAAGATGAAGAAAGGCAGTGAAAAGATGACTCAAGGTTACGAGAAGTAAACAGTTGTGAGTTGCAATATTAAGAAAGACTGTAGACTGTGTAAGGTCAGTGGAGGAAAAGTGTGTATTTGAGCAAAAGTTTTAGGAGAAGATAAAGTGACAGAAAAATAACTGGACTGGACTGTTGTTGTCTTTGTCACACTGGTGTAGGAAGGGGCATTCGTCGAATTGCCATTCTGTCACAAAACATCTTTGGTATTCGAGGTAATTCCATAGTTTAAATTCAAGCACTCTGTTCTTTATGTCAACTCTTCTTTGCCACCAGCAATATAAGCTGTGTTCCAACGAAATCGCTAATACCATAACTAAGTGAATAGAACAGTTTGCTGGCTTTACGGTTCTATAGCCATTTTTGTTTAAAAAAGTATGCATAATATGTTAGTGTGATTGAAAAAATTCCAAGCTATAAGGGATTAGTTTATGGCAACCATGACATGTAAGGAAAATAGAGCAATATGGGTAAATTTCGCAAATAAAGGTAAATTAGCTTTTTCTATCCAGTATTGTTTATCTTTGCGTTCCTTTTAGAAACAGCTGTTACAAATTCTGGTTTCTCCATCTACGTTATGTCAACAGAAATAAACGTTTAGTGTATAACGGAGCTGTAGCAACAATATGGGGCTTTTAAATAACAGGAAGAACAACAAAGGAATTAAAATATTGTACGAAGGTACTGTGCTGATCGCACTTATTTTGTTTTATGGAGGCACCTCCTTTGTTTCGCAACTCTCGCTTTCCCCGCTGGGTTGCGCTAGTGTCTTCCTATGGGTTGCCTCTCGGTCTGACAGTGAAAGGAGACGGCAGTCGGAGTGCTCCTTTCGCGCCGTGCGGGGTAAGTTGTTTGGCTTTAACTAGGGCTCAGGGTCCACGCGAAACATTTAGGCTTTCAGATAGGCTGAAGACTGCCCGACTCCTCGCTTGAGAGGGAATTGACTGGGGGTTATGCAAATTGGTTTGTTTTACCTGTATCTCTGTTGTGTTTCGACTTCCATTTCTGTATAAATTATTGATCCATAAAGGTTGTAGTTCTCGGAATTTTTAGTGCTCTCTTCTTTTCAGTTCCTCCCCCCCCCCCTTTCTCACGATTGTACCTAAGCCCCTATGGTACAAAAATGGTAGCAGAGCGTGGTTGTCTTATGGTCGAGTGGGGCAGTTAAATTGAGCATTGGGTTATTGTTTTGATTAACCATGTCGAGTGACTTTCAGCTGTTGCGTAAGAATGAAATACTATTTGAGTTGGGGATTCGTGGACGTGATGATTTGTCGTCGGCAGACGTTCCGGCCCTATTAGACGCACTTCGTGGCGTGAAGGATAACGATTATGTTGTGTTGCCGGACAAACATTTATTGGTAACTGAATCACCGTCATTATGTGAGGCCGCACGGCTGGAATTTGAAGAGTTGTTCTCCGAGTTGAGTAATATCTCGGGGTTTTCGAAAGCGCAGGTGAGGCGTTTGACAGCCAGGATCTTGCATTATGTGCAGCGGATTGAATATTTCCAAAAATATTGTCCTAAGGTTAAGTTCGGGGTTGACTTAGCCGAGCTGAAGGGGCAGTTCAGGAGATATTTAGAAGTGCTTGCTCAGAAAGGGGATCGGGCCGAGTCGACTACTGTCACACCAACTGTGACGTCTCAAATGTCGGCCTTTAAACCGCTAAGGTTACTTCATCCCTTACAACAGTTGGTTGAACCTTATCAAGTCTTTAAGGTTGTTGATGTTCTTACAGCTCTTGAATTTCTGAAGTTCCTGGTAAGAGCTAAGGATTGCGCTGAATTATGCGAAGTTCCCGGTTTGCAGCTGCTTGAAGTAGTGATGTCAAAAGGGGGTGACGCGGTGCGCAGTATAATTGGGCGTATTAAGGGATGTGTTGATCCAGTCTCTGAATTACATGACAGTGTATTGAAGTGTTTCATTCCTCGTCGGGAGCTATATACATTAATTCAAGGTCATTATTTGAAACCCCAGGGATCAGGAGAGCCTTTCTTCGAGTACATTAGCAGGGTTAAGTTGTTTGCGCGTATACTACGGTTGCCAGATAGCGAACGGCAGATCTGTGACGTCATTATTACGGGGTTGACCCCGGAGGTACGTTCTCTTTTGGTATTTAGCTCTTGTCCTGCTACGTTTAAAGATTTAGAGGGGCTATTGCCGATCTTGGCAGAGTATGAGGCGTCAAATGCGGCACGAAACCGCGAATCATTGCAAGTGCCTCTGCATGGTGTTCGATTTGAGCCGCGGCAGACTAACCGAGGAGATTTGGCTCGAGATAGTTTTCGCTCGCCAGGGTCTTGTTTTAGATGTGGTTCTCCTGAGCATTTGGTTAGACAATGCACGGTGGCCAGGAAGCGTGGTGGCGTTTTACTACCCGTGGGGGTAGATGGTCAAAGGCGCCAAGATTGACAACGAGCTCCTTGCGGAATTTCTGCCTGTTGTCGGATATTCCGTCGGATAATAGCCAAGCCCTTTAATTTGAAGCCGACAGTACAGGTGACTGTTGGGAAACGACAGTTAATCGCTCTCTTGGACTCGGGGAGTTCCTGCTCTTTGGTACACGAGGAGTTTTATTATACCTATCTTGGTAAATTCTCGGCCAAACCGCGACAGTGTAGCGTTGGGTGCGTGTCTGTAAATGGTCATAAATTTCAGGTAAATGCCAAGGTTCTGTTGACCATACGTATTTCGCGTTTTACGTGGAAACACTATTTCTATCTTCTGCCGGACCTGCCATTTCAACTGATTTTAGGCTCGGACTTTATGACTAGAGTCGGCCTAAGGCTTGATTTTCGGGATGGGGAAATCACCTTTGCATTTGCCCCTTCCGAACGAGTTGCATTTCAGTGCGGTCAAGTCATCAACAAACCACCTTTGGAGGAGAGTGGCGGGCTACGTCACCATATATGCGACGTCAGCAATGCTTTCCCCCATTTGACAGAAGAGCAGGGCCGTTCGCTGGAACAACTCTGTGCGAACCATGGGTCATTGTTTGCTGACCGTTTAGGAGTAACAAATTTGGTGGAGTATGATATACAACTAACAGACGACACCCCTGTGAAGTTACCACCCTATCGTGTCACCCCACCTAAAATGGCTATACTTCGTAAAAAGATCGACGAAATGTTACGAAAGGGAGTGATCAGGCCGTCCACGTCTGCTTATAGTAGTCCAGTATTTCTGGTCCCTAAGGGCGAGGACGATTTCAGGGTAGTGGTGGACTACCGGCACTTGAATAAAAAGATAAAGATCGAGGCCCAACCAATGCCACATCTAAATTCGGCAGCGCATTATTTTGCGGGTGCCAAAGTATTCACTAGTTTGGATTTGAATAGCGCCTACTACCAAGTGCCCTTATCGGAGTCCTCTAAGCCACTAACGGCTTTTGCTGTCCCATGGAGGCTTTATGAATTTCAACGAGTACCCTTCGGCATTGCTACTGGAGCTCAGGTGTTGTCGCGGTTATTAGACGAAATATTTTCGGACATCAAGTTTAAATATGTGTATCACTATCTAGATGACGTGGTTGTCTACTCGCCCGACTTTGAAACCCATTGCCAACATTTAGCGGAGGTCTTTGACCGGCTCGAGCGCGCAGGCCTTACCTTGCGCAAAGAGAAGTGTAACTTTGCTGCGGGACAGATTTCTTTCTTAGGTCATATTGTATCTCCGGCTGGGATAACGATTGATCCGGAGCGGACCAAAGTTCTACGTAACTTTCCTCCCCCTAAAACCGTAAAGGCATTGGCCAGGTACGTGGGGATGGTGAACTTTTTCAGCAAGTTTATTCCGCATTTTGCAGCGCGGGCGGAACCACTGAACCGTCTTCGGCGGAAGGGAACGCCGTTTAAGTGGGGTGAGGAACAGCAGCAGGCCTTTGAAGACCTTAAACAGGCCATAATGAATCCCCCGGTGTTGGCTTTCCCTGATTTTTCACGTAGATTTATCCTTCAGACCGATGCAAGCAGGGGATCGGTGGCTGCTGTGTTACTTCAGGATTTTCCTATGGGGCGTAGGGTTATTGGGTATAGTTCACGTACCCTTACTCCAGCCGAGCGGAAGTATTCAGTTTACGAACTTGAAACTTTGGCTGTGGTATTTGGCTTAGAAAAATACCGCGAATATCTGGAGCATGTTGAGTTTACTCTTGAGTGCGATAACCAGGCGCTAACGTGGTCGTTGGCCTCACCGCGATCTACAGGCAGGTTAGCGCGTTGGGGCGTACGCATTTCAGCTTTTAAGTTTGTCCCGATACATATACGTAGTTCAGAAAATTGTGTGGCTGATGCCTTAACGAGAGTATTCGAAGAACCAAGAGAATGTAAATGCGGAAAGGAAAATGTTTTAGCCGTCTGTGAATTTCCGGAGTTATTCGAGGGTTTGCACACACATCAGAGGAAAGATCCGGATCTGCAGGCCCTTATTGATCGGCTTGAGGCTGGCGAGGTTGTTACCCCTTATTGTTTGAAGGAGGGTGTTTTGATGACCCAGCCTACCTTCGACGGCAAGAACAAGGTTGTTTTGCCACGGGCCTTAATTTCCATGGTGTTTGAATATTTCCATTCATCTCCTGTAGGCGGGCATTTGGGAATAGCCAAGACCAAAGACAAGATTCGGGAATATTTTGTGTGGCCGGGCATGAATAAAGAAATTGCTTCCCGAGTTAGACAGTGTCAACTTTGTGCAATGGCGAAACCCGCGCAATGTACAGTATGGAAAGGTTTAGCATCGGAGGTGGCAAGTAGACCCCTGGAAAAATTATTTGTGGACTTTGTCGGTCCTTTTCCTCGTTCAGTCCAGGGGAATACGTATGCATTAGTCATAGTAGATTCGTTTAGTAAGTTTGTATGGATGTCGGCCTTACCGAAAGCGAATACACGAGGGGTAGTCAAGGTTCTCTCTTCAGTATTTGCGGCTTTTGGAGCCCCTCGTTATTTGGTAACAGACAACGCCACTCAATTTACTTCTTTCGCCTTTAGAAATTTCTGTTTTAGTTGGGGCATTAAAACCATAACTACCACCCCTTATTACCCCCGTCCTTCCCATGCCGAAAGATTTAACAGGAACCTCAAATCAGCATTAATAGCCTTTCATCATGATAATCATACTAAGTGGGACACTAATTTGTCTCGGTTGCAGTTGGCGTTTAATTCGGCTCGACACGAATCACATGGCGTTACCCCTCATCAGCTTATGTTAGCCTATATACCTAACTCTCCGCTGTCTAACCTTTGGCGTTTGGACGATTTGCTTCCCCAGAATATTACTCGTGAGGAAATATGTAGAGTATGGAAGGCCGCTTTTCGGAATTTGAAGAAGTCACTTGCCCAGGTAAAGAAGCGGTATGATGAAAATAAACGGCCTTCACCTTATGCCGTTGGCCAGAAAGTACTGTGTAAGCTGTACACTCAATCTTCTAAGCGAAATGCTTATGCAGCGAAGTTGGCGCCTAGATACGTAGGGCCGTACGAGATTATAAGTATCTTCAAAAATGTTTCTGTGCGCTTAAGGGACCTCCGCACGGGCCAAGAAAGGAGAGCTCACGTCTCACAATTGAAACCCTTCCAGTAGTTTGGTATCTGTTTTCCTATGTGTATGGGTTTCCTTTGTTTACTCCTGTATGTTTATGTTGTGAATAAAGTGTTTGTTTGGAATGTGGGTGTTTGTTTATGTTGGAGCGTGCCATGTGTGCGCCGGGCTGTATACCTCTACGGCGCTCCTGTAGTTAGTTTCTGCCGGGCGTGTGGAGTCGGCATTGTGTAGATTTGTTTTCGTGTGTCTTTGTATGGAAGCGGTGTGAGGTGTTTGGTGTGGTATGTTTGGGGAGTATTTGTGGGATGTTTGCTGCGTGCTTGCGGTGTGTGTCTTGTGTAGTAATTATGTGTATTTCGTGTTTGTACTCTTGTGTTGTCTGGCCAGTAGGGATTTTGTTTTATGCGCATTTATTTATACAAGGCCTTGTTTATTTTGTTTAACTTGTATATATATTGTTTATATATATATTGTTTATATATATATATATATATTGTTTAGCTTGTTTTAAATTGTCATTTGGAAGAAATTATATTTAATGTTATTCAAGTTCGTTTAAATTGTTCTTATATGGTTATGTTCATTAAACAGTTTATGGTATGTTATCACGCTTGTTGATTATAAATTGATTCAATTTTTTTAATTTTCTGCTATTTATGTATTTGATGTCATCCACAGTTCTGTAAAAATACTGTCATTCATTCAGTTTGATCTACCCTGAGATGTTATTTTGGGGCAGCAGCCTATTTGAAGCCTGCGTTTTGTTCCCTTTCTGTTGGGTTTGTTCCGTGTTACAGCCTCGCCAGCTCCTGTTCGTAACCTGTCCAGAAAGCACCTAACCACCGCAGTTTGGCATTGTGTAATGTTAAGCCTGGCTGTTACCATCTATTTGGAGTGTTACTGCAGCAGTAAGGTCCGCAATGGAGATTTCTGGAGGCCAGGGAGGTGACGATGGAATATGAAGGGGCTTGTATGTGGCCCACGTTTTGGGTTTTGGACTTTCTCAACGCCTGATTGCAACGAGAGGGCATCCACAGGCTCAAACCCAGAATTTGTTAATTTCTCTGGAACAACGAGGGATCGGTACGCCCAACGAGCTGTGCATCGTCTCTCCCGTCCTGGAAAAACAGAATTGTGCTCTCTGATGTGACAGTGGCCAGTGATTTGTAGTGACAGTGTTTGGTGCCAGTGCTTTCACAGTGACCTGTACAATGACCGGGCGGTGTAAGGTGTGTCCTTCCTAATATGATACTTCTCATACAATATCAGTCTGTTCCTTTCCAGAATGGCGAGTGCATGTTGTCAGATGGGGGCGGGAGTATTGTGCTGATCGCACTTATTTTGTTTTATGGAGGCACCTCCTTTGTTTCGCAACTCTCGCTTTCCCCGCTGGGTTGCGCTAGTGTCTTCCTATGGGTTGCCTCTCGGTCTGACAGTGAAAGGAGACGGCAGTCGGAGTGCTCCTTTCGCGCCGTGCGGGGTAAGTTGTTTGGCTTTAACTAGGGCTCAGGGTCCACGCGAAACATTTAGGCTTTCAGATAGGCTGAAGACTGCCCGACTCCTCGCTTGAGAGGGAATTGACTGGGGGTTATGCAAATTGGTTTGTTTTACCTGTATCTCTGTTGTGTTTCGACTTCCATTTCTGTATAAATTATTGATCCATAAAGGTTGTAGTTCTCGGAATTTTTAGTGCTCTCTTCTTTTCAGTTCCTCCCCCCCCCCTTTCTCACGATTGTACCTAAGCCCCTATGGTACAGTACGTAACTCATTTAAATTGTCTTAAATGTTACTTATACTTTCTAAGAAGTAAGCTTCGGTCTATCTTTATCGTTTATCATTTATACAAAAATACAAACTTCATTTGGAGGGAAGAGAAGCTTGATAGGCTTTTCGCACAATATTCGATATATTCATAGTATTAGCTGTGAGAATATGAAGTTATTAGAGACATTTTCTAAACGAAACTACAATTGAACGTGTTTAATGTAAAGCGGAATTTCTTGAAGCTTCTCATTTCGTATACTCGGAAAATTCAAGGCTTAAATAAAAGTCTGGTATTTTCTGATGACACACACACACACACACACACAGAGAGAGAGAGAGAGAGAGAGAGAGAGAGAGATAGCGAGTAAGAGTGAGAGTGTGAGCATATATCTACAGAAATTATGAAATGCATACTAAATAAAATCAGACAAGCTTATGTCTAAATACAATGGCAACACCTTTCAGTTAGTTTATTGACATAAAACGAACGATATGCCATAGTTGACATTTTATTTTCTCGATTTAGCAATTGAATAGTTTGAAAACAGACATTGATGTGAATCAATGAACCGAGTCATGATGAAGAAATTTAACAGTAACTTCTTGACAAATCTGTCGCCAAGCTGAAGTGGCACTACTTTGCGAAGAACGCCAACAAACAAACTGAGAGAGGTTGCAAATGTTTCATTGACTGGGCTAAGGAAAATCTAGTATGGGTGTGTAAAAGTTACGACCTAAGTCCTCCCAGGATAAAGTTAATCAAAATTCTGACAGTCAAATATTGAACCCTGTTTTATTTAAGATCCTAGATGACCTACGACTGAATATATAGCTGAAATCTAGTATCAGCGATGTATAGGGTGAGGTATTCCAATCACGTCAACTGTCATCATGATACTGGTTTTCTTCTCTTGGGATATGGGAAATAATACAGAGTGGAAGATACTGTTTCGGCCAGAATAACCTGGCCAATACTGCAAATGTAAGGAATATACAATACTAAGGTTCGTCTCGGTGACTTTACTCGTTTTGTAAAAACGTTCACATTTCGGCACTGTAATTGGCAATGCTGAATTGCCTCGCACAGGTCCCTAGAGGTTTTGTACACTACCGGCGTTTGCTTTGAGCCAAGTATTGGTCTCAGATGCAAACAAAACACTCGACCAGCATGTGCTTCGAGGCCAGGCTGCCGTCGGATGTAAACACAACACCCGCCCTGTGTCATTATCGTTGAAGAGGTCATTAAATCCACACAAATCGAAATGTTATGCCTGAGAGGTGTGAATGTTACTGAAACGTTATATTTGTTAAAGCAATAATGATTATTCAGTTCTCAATTGTTAAGCAAACAGAAACATGAAAACTCGAAACCTTGTATTTTAGGATTAGAAGAACGCTGACTTAAATGCAATAATGCACACTGTTATCCATTACGAATTAAAAAAAAAGTAATTTCTTTTAGTATACAAATAAGTGACATTCCTAGCTGAAATAAAACTAATGATATGCATGTTATAAGTGCCAGCTGAAGCTGCCGTTCCACCCACCAATACTTATACCTGGTGCATGAATTTGTTGCCTACCCCCCTCTCTTCCCCTCACTTTTAGTAATGCCACGCGATATCTCCCTTAATTTTCCATCCATCCGATTGTGGTGACCGTTCAACCAAGGTGAGAACACCCGACCTGGCGTTGCCACTTTTCGCTTAAAATGAACTTGGCATGACACGTCAACTTTAAATTACGGCTAAATTCATTTGAATTAAGATAAAAAGGCCTTAAAGCATTGTTTAAGCTGTGTTTGCGTGACAGTTGGTGAACTAATAAACCGTTTATTTGAATTTATCCATAAGCTAGATGCCTCAAAATATTTATAAAAGTATTTATCGGCAAAACAGCTCTTTATTGACATTAATTGTATTTGACATATTTGTTACACTCATTGTTGAAGAGTCCCTATAAATCTTGCCAATCACACCTTCCAATGTTACCTCTGAAGTTGAGGACAATAAGCACGTCAATAGACAAAACTTTCAACATACATAAATTATCTAGATCTCAATAAAAATACATATCTTCGACTTTTCCTATTATTACCAATTGATCATTGGCCACACTAAATTTAATATGAGTCGTAGAAAACGAAATGGGTCCGTGATAATGTAAGAGAATCGAATTTGGGAGCTTCAGGGTGCCATTCTTTTAGTGTTGGCCTATCAGATCTTCTTTTGTTTCTGTTTCCCTAGTTGACCAACGGATGCAGATGTTACTTATATTCCCTATTTCCGATCATTTTGTTTCCTTTTCATGTTTCCGAGTCGAAGGATCAGGCGAATGGGCGATAGTGTGGCGATGGAATTAGCTTCGTAAAGCTGTCTGCTGTGGTGTTGAAGACGCGAAAGACCCAGAAAGGTACGGATTCAGGGCTGAATGTCAGCGTATACTAAGTCACGGTACAGGGAGAAAAATGTTGCTCAGTATAACATCAGAAGTCAGTCAACCGATATTTTATAATTAACGATTGAGAATAATGTTGTTCTCGATGGCTGAGAATATGCATTTCTAAGTTCAACTTGGTGTATAAAGAGAGAAATTGGGTCCAGCTAACATCAGAAATCAATCAACCGATATTTTATAATTAATATTTGAGGATATTATTTTTTCGAGGTTGCACAATGTGTGCGTTTAAAATTGTTCAACTTCGTGGCTTAGTGGCTATTCCTTTGTATATTGATGTCACAGTTTTTATTTATGCGAAAACACAACCAAAGGGAAGGTTACAACAGTCCGAACTTTCTTCGACTGCTATTATCTATAAATGTCTTAAACATTTTGCCACAAATGATACTTATAGGCTATAAATTACTACCAGAAATGGAAAAGCTATTAAAAGGAGGTTAACGAAATCAGAAATACAATATTAGATGTAAACACCTATTTCTGGAATATCATGGGATTATTCCAGCTGTTATGTTGTGGGAATTTATCAGAAGTTGTAAACTGTGAAATGAAGGATTCACAATACAATCTTTCTAGCTCACCGTAAAGTAATTTTACAAATAATACGGGACATAAAAAAAATTATTTAAGGGGATGCCAGTGTAAATCTCACCAACATTTAACTTGCATTTCATAACGTCACAAATGCTTAAAAATATTTCAAAATATGTTTTGATTTTTATATATTATATATCTATAATTATATAATTTAAGTTAACAATACAGAATAAACATTTTTATTATAATTTTTCAAAATTAATTATTATTATTATTATTATTATTATTATTATTATTATTATTATTATTATTATTATTATTATTATTATTATTATTATTATTATTATTATTATTATTATTATTATTATTATTATTATTATTATTATTATTATTATTATTATTGTTATTGTTATTGTTATTGTTATTGTTATTGTTATTGTTATTGTTATTATTATTATTATTATTATTATTATTATTATTATTATTATTATTATTATTATTATTATTATTATTATTATTATTATTATTATTATTATTATTATTATTATTATTATTATTATTATTATTATTATTATTATTATTATTATTATTATTATTATTATTATTATTATTATCATCATTATTATTATATTTTATTTTATTTATTTATTTATTTATTTTTTGCACTTTCATTCACTATTTCAAAATTTTTCACACAATCCGACTCTTCTGAAATTTGACATTTAAAAATAAAAGCAATTAAAGCTGACACATAAATTGTTTTGTTTTTATTTTGAAAGCTTAAGCTATTAATTAGTATAAAACTCGAGCTAGAAAACAGAGTATCTACATTCTGTTGCCACGGTAACTCAGCCGCTCCGGTAACCCTCTCTACTTCGAACATACCTTCCTGGGATCGCAGCTTCACTGATCTTAATTATGACTTCACTTTTTGAATTACGATTGTATTATGTGGTGGATATGGGTCTTGGATGGGTATCTCTCAGGCGCCAGGTAGGATGACAAACACTAAACTCTATCTTCACACGTTTATGGATATACGTTAAAACTGTTGCAGGAGGCAAATCCACTCATAGTTACGGCTGGAACATGAGCCAGCATCTTCTACCTCTTAGCGAAGACGAGAGTTGAGAGGTAGTTCCCAGGTTGAACTATTGTGTGTAGTCCGTAACACTAGACTATAAAGAGTTCAAGGTAGAACTCACTCCCGTATGTTATCTAACATTACGGATTACAGATTGCAAAGTACCATAACAAAATGTATGCAAACATAAGGGCAAGAAATGTTTCATTTGCACTTGTTCATTTCTTATTAAAGTTATTGTTGTATTTTATTTTTATTATTAATTATTATTATTAATTATTATTATTATTATTATTATTATTATTATTATTATTATTATTATTATTATTATTATTATTATTATTATTATTATTATTATTATTATTATTATTATTATTATTATTATTATTATTATTATTATTATTATTATTATTATTATTATTATTATTATTATTATTATTATTATTATTATTATTATTATTATTATTATTATTATTATTATTAATCATCATTCATCATTATTACTATTTCATTTTAACAGGCTGAAGATATCTTTACCGTTCCTGATCCTATAATTTTTGAAACTCAATTGAGCCACATTTATAACAACAATGAAATTCTTGAGATGAGCACTTGACAAAACAGCAACATCTATCATCCTGGTGCAAAGCTTTCTTACTCCAGAAGGGCGCATACTATGAAACCATAAAAATATTTAATGTCCTTCGTAATGATCTGAAGGATAAAGTTCACAATTTCAATGGTTTTAAAATTGCTGCTAAAGGTTACCTGTGCTTTACATAGTTTTATTCTGCAGAAGATTATCTGAATGAAAAATTATCCTGTTAAAACTTATGTAGCTTTGTAAGTAATTTCTAGCTGCTTTAGTGACAAATCACTGTCAATTATTTTTGGTGCCTGCTCGAAAGCTACTTAAATTTAGGTGTATTGAATAACCGAGAATATATGTAACGCATTGCTAATTATATAACAAAATAAAGAGACTTGGCAGGAAAATATCCAGTGAAAGTCTAAAAGAAAGTTATGTTTGTATGTGTAAAAAAACACATTATACTGCAGGGAAGATCTCATTTTCTTTCTGAATTATCCCTGGCTTATTGTTTTCCCTCATATTGCCTGTATAGAATGTTTTCTATGCTATGCTATACATTTACATTGACATGCTTATAGGCCTTTATGGCTACTTGTGAACTCGCTCACAATCCAATCCAATCCAATCCAATCCAGTCTCTTGTGACAATTATTGTTTCTGGAAATTCATATAAATGTAGGTTTGATTTTTTAATTGTGATTTAATCCACTTATCTGTACATATTGAGATATTCAAGTGAAAAATTATAATACAGGCACCATCTCTATGATTTAGTGAGGGAGTGAGGACGTCCCTGTGCCAAAATTACTTGGCGAGTATATTGATCATTACATATACCACTAGAGAATAGCCCTTGGTAAGGCATATTCCCATTTCGATATAAACTTTGATATTCTTGAAGGAAGTTTAATGTATACGAAAGTTCAAAATTAGTCACGCATGTTAGGAAGCGGCTGTATGTCACAAAAACCAGCATGTCCTCCGTATAAGAATCCTATCTATATGGAAATGTCCTCAGGGAGGGAGAGTTATAGAGGGAAGAATTTTTGGAGAGAAAGACGACAAGTGTAGTGAGCGTAACTTCTGAAGCCAAGTCCAGTTTAATGAGGTAGAGACTGAGAAACTCCCGCATACAGATATTAAGATTTATGAACATCTTTCTGAACCATGATGTAATACCAGAAGCATATATGTATAGTGTGCTTCTGCTTATTTATAAACCTCTCGTTAAAATAAAGAGTGGTAGGTACATATCATTGTTAGGTAAGGTTGGGAATGTTATAGTAGGGTAATAGTATGAATTCAAATATTGGTAATGGAAACATAATTGTTATAGCAGAGTAGAATAATAGTATGAATTCATATATTGGTAATGGAAATATAATATGTGAGAAATAGTTTTAAGCAGACGTATTCTACAGAAGTTGGGAAAGAAACAGTTGCAATCTGACACTGGTATATGTGACTGTCTGGAAGTTGACCTTCAACCCCAAGGGGGACACGAAGAAGGGTGTAGCATTCCCAGACGCCTGTCACATAACTTTTTATGGTTATTAAGGATAGTGTGCTTACCTAGAGAAAATTGTGGAACGATATATAAACCTTAGTCACCATGGAAGGGATGTCTTTTGACCCGCCTTGTCAGCCAGTCCACATCCGATGGTGTATCCTCTACCCATATTCCTTTAAGCTTGTTCCGTGCTTGTTCCGTGCTTGTTCCGTACTGTATGTAAATAAATCCTTTAATACCAATTGTTGTGTGATTTCGACCGGAATATCCAGGAAACCTCACCTATTTGCTCCCGCTCGGCACTCAATCAGACAATCCCATCAAACCTCACCTACTGGCAGGTGCCAGGTGCGAGAAGGATACAACAGGAAAAAGAAAAAGGAAAATACATCGACACATCTGCTATATAAACTACCGTACACTATTAAAGCATTAGAGTCCAGTGTTACAAATGCAGCTTAACTGAAGGTTTAGGAACATCAAATCGAAATGTTTAAGTTCAGGCACCGTCTTATAACTGTTTAGTTAATTAAACCGAAGTGCAATGGTATTGCTATATCTAAGGACCGACAAATAAAGACGAACTTTAATTTGTTACTTACACCGAAATTAAATGGTGTTGGTAGATCTTCTAATTTAAAAAGAAAAAGATATTAAATGAAGTAATGGTTATTCAGGATTAAACTTAAGCTAGCATTTTAACGTTAAATTAACGTGGTACACCACCTAGGTGGCCCGGGTTCGACCCCCGGGTCGTGCTTGTGGACGAAGCGGCATTAGTGCGTGTGGATATTCTCCGTTTTCCCCGCCACTCATTCCACCAACTGCTCCATTATCACATTTCCAATCATCGATTTCACCTGAATTTCATATCATCCTATTCCTCAGTTAGGAACTTGACTGACCACCCGCTTGCATGTCTTCACTCTCACCGGTCCTTAGACGTCTGACCCCAGGCACTGGTTTGTACGAGTAAGTTTTAGGGGTTCACGTCTTTTACATAAGGGGAGAGTAACCAGGTAAAGAAAAAAAAAATAATTAACGTGGTACGCTGCCGTTCGCAACGAAAAATACGATTTGCAGCTTCGAGCATGGGCCTTTGACCAAAGAAATGTTAGGGACTTTTGGCGTCTCTGTGGCCTCTCTGCTTGAGAGCTATAGCCTTCTGTGGTCCGTTCACGTCATCCCTTCCTTCCTCACCTATGCGCTACAATAGATCTATATACATAGGTCGCAGTGCGCAAGATGTTGCCCTCCAGTCTAAACATATCGCTCAAAATAAGAGGTCATGAAGAGGAAGAAAAAGGGAACAGTAATCGCAATCTTTCTTTCGGACTATGCACTTGGGATACAACTTGGAATATTTCAGAGTTTACCTAATGCTATGGAAACAATTCTCTGATTCAAATTGTGCATTTTAGTTCTATAGCAGCTTGTGTCTGAAGAAATCTTTGCATGGTAAGGTAAATCATAATTTTAATCCAGAAAGAAACTGACTTATCAATAATCTAATTTGTCATTGTGTTAATTATCTAGTCTTACTAAAGCACCATTGCAGGCATTACTATTAGTACTTCTGTGGAACACTATCTTTTAAAAGAATATATAAGACATTTCAGTATTCTAACTATAATTTATTGTTTAATATTTTAAAACCGGTGCAATGTTAAATACGTAGTTAAGTTCTAGCTCTGAAACAATGTGCATAGCACACTTAGTTACGCAGAATGCATTTATCAGGACAAATTATGACACACACAGAACAGTCCTATGATCATGCATGCAATATTTGATTACAAAAAATAACATAACCTGTAAACACGTACCCAGTTTACTCTCAATTATATACAGCTTAAGTGAATAAAACACACTGTTTATTTGTTTGAATAGCCCTTGTCCAGTGGCATCAAATAGAAACTACCAGAAATATTGCTGATTTAAAGGCAGCTGTAAAAATACATTCCAGCAGTGTGTAATGTTAAGTGCTTCTGTAAAGGTTTATGTCAAATAAAATTAATATAGAATTAGTGAATGTAGAAGTGTCGTAATTTTATGTGTATAGTATAATTGTCTCTGCCAAATCTTCACTTGAATTGACAGTAGATTTGTCAACGATCTAACATTTAGTTTTCTAAACTTTTACATTTTGTTTTCCTCAGTCTCATTATGTTGTCAAATTCTTGCCTTAGTTAACCCTGAAGTGCAACAGGCGTTTTCGGTCTAGGCCTACCGATTGGCCACTGCGTTACTCGCCTCTGTCCACCGCAGGTGTCATGAGTAGGGTGCAGTACTTGAGGAGGCACATTGTCTGCACCTTGGTCCCTTCCGGCTTCTCAACTGGTCCCTCAGGGACCTAACGAGACCCAGGCCAGAACTCCAGAACTCCCAGTGGGAGAAAATCCTCACGGATGCCGAAAATCGAACCAGGAGCTCCCGCTTAGTAACCAGCAGCGGCGTTACCACTACACTATAATAAGGCGTACTGTATTAGAAGGCACTTGAGGCGGAGCTCGAGAGGGCTCGCCTAGTTCGGAACGCACAGCACAAGCGTGAGCAACAGAGATTTCTCTTTTCCATGCGCCCAAAATTAGCATTGGAAATTCCACATTCTAATATGTCTTGGCAAATGCAGGAAGAAGTTTTGAGGCAGCCAATACAAAAGCTATTTACCTACGACGTATGGTTCTCGAGTTATCGCTTCGAGAATAAACAACTGACTCCGTATTTATGCTTATGTATGCAACTTCCAATCTTGCACCCTGGCTAGGCGCCTCTTACGTGCACATCGCAAAGAGGCCTGGGAAAACACCATGAGGAACGTAAACCTCTCAGAAACGAAGCCCTGGCGGATAATTAAATCCCTGAGAAGGGACAAAACGCTATATCAGCATTCTATACATGGCACTCGCGGGAGATTATCTTTCGAACCGCAAGAGAAAGCCACTGACTTCGCGGACTATTTAGAGTCCCAATTTGAGCTCCGAGAGGACATAGAAGACGAGGATTTTTCTGAACTAGTTGAGGTAACGGTGGATTACCTCTATGAGGATCCTCCACCACCACACGAGGCGACTCGCATACCAATTGTCACACCAAGGCAAGTTTCCTCGCAAATTAGGTGTCTCAAACCCAACAAATCCCCTGGATATGATGGTGTTACGACACATATGTTACAACACCTGCCTCGCAAAGCCATTATCCACTTGACGAGGATTTACAATGCTTGCCTGTATCTTCGACACTTCCCTACTGCTTGGAAGGAAGCGAGGATGATTTGCATATTAAAACCAGGCAAGGATCCCAAGTTTCCATCAAGTTACCGTTCCATTAGTCTACTCCCAATCATTTGCAAAATTTTTGAACAACTTCTACTGTCCCGCCTAACTCCTCTATTTGAGGAAAGGAGGCTCATTCCGGATCATCAGTTCGGGTTCCGTCAAGGTCATTCCACTACCTTACAGCTCCTGCGTCTTGTTGAGAGGGCTGCCCTGGGTTTCCAGGGAAACTTCAAAACTGTCGCGGTACTTCTGGGTGTGGATAAGGCAACAACATGGCACCAGGGCCTACTATACAAACTCAGAGATGCAAATCTCCCCTCCCCCTACCTGTCCCTCATAGCCAGTTTCCTTCGTGACCGCACTTTCAAGGTGCGAGTGGAGGGCAGGTTATCAACTATCAGACCAATAGCGGCCGGAGTCCCGGAAGGTAGTGTTCTATCGCCACTGCTCTTTGCCGCATACATGTCTGACTTCCCCGTTGAACCCAGCACTGTTACGTGCCAATATGCCGATGACGTCCTCATACTGGCCCGTAACAAAAATATACGTTACTGCCTTCCCCCATTACAAAGACACCTTGACGCCATTGACAGATGGAGTGAAAAGTGGAGGATGGGAATCAGTCCACAGAAAAGCTCTCCTTTTCTGTTAGGTAAAATTCATACCTGTAGACCGGAAAGGGACCTGACACTTGGTCACAGGAGAATCCCTTGGGTCAACACAGCCAAGTACCTTGGTGTACAACTTGACCGAGGACTTACCTTCACCAAGCATGTCACAGCTAAAGCTGCCCAGGGTCACGGAGCTCTGGGAAAGCTCTATCCCATCTTTAGGTCTACTTTGCCTACACGACTTAAATTACGCATTTATCGTGCGGTCATCCCTCCCCTGATCCTGTATGGATGCGAGGCATGGCGATTCGTGGCTCAAACCACCATCCGCAGACTGCAAATCGTGCAGAACAGGGCCCTTAGGATGATCTACGATACTGACCGTAGATTTTCTTCCCATATTCTCCATACTCATTCTGGCATTCCATATATTGTGGATGTTGTGCGAGATAGAGCCCACTCTATGTATGCGAAACTTACGCCACACCCTAACCAGCTGGTAAATACCCTGGGTCAATATAATCACCATCTTCCCAGGAGGTGCAAAAGCTATCGCTTACCCAAGGATGTCTTGGGCTAATTAGCTTCGCTGCTTCCTCATTTCACCAAACATTTCAATGCATTCGGTTTCTCGCTATATGACACTGCTTGACTTGCTGGTTAGACAAGCTGACCTTTGCTAAGTGAGCAGAGGGGCATGGGTGCCCCAGGATGGGTAGACATTCTAATTGGCACTCATATCCCTAGTCTATAGCAAGAGAGAGTAACCAATCATCACCATTGGCTGACACTGACATAAATAGCTTGTGAAAATTGACCACACCTTTTATACCTCACAAGTAAATCCATACTAAATGGATAGGTACCGTGGGCATACATCCTGCCCGGGTAAACCCGAGCGACCTGATTTGGCTCTTGGCTCCAATCTTGCCTGTGTGTTTTATTCCTTTTCATTACGCAGTTACGGAGTAAGACATTACGAAGTGTCGTTAGGAACTGCGTATATTTAGTTCATAAATTAACTAACCACGAATCACTGCAATTGCGCGTGAATTCTTTAGTTTGGTTCAAGACCAGTCCGTAACGCAAATTGTGCTTTGTGTAACTGTGACAATAAGCAGAAAATTCACATGTTTACAGTGTGTTTAGTGAAGTGTTAACAATGTCACTTTCAAAGCCTGGTACCAGTGGCGCAGGTACTAAGGGTAAAGTACTCCGCTCTCAGGCCAGAAATATTATTTTTAAAGTGTTCAGTTTTTTTTTTTTTTTTTTAAAGGAATTGGCATCTGAGGAAGTGCGTGTAAATAAGTACGTTAATATTGAGTGTTACAGTTTATAAGGTTATCACCATAATCCTTTGCTGCGTAAGTTTACGTTGTGACACGACAAATGTTACCTTCCTCGTTCCCTCCCCGTAACTTCCGCTCTCTGGCGCATCACTTGGCAGCAGTGCAGACACCGTGTGCACGCATTGGTTCAGCTTGTGTACTGTATGCCCACGACAAGAAGGCTAGAGGGGAATAAAGTGCAGAGGGGGCTTGAACTGTGTATCTACTCCGATAGCAGATCTGTTTACTAGGAAATGAGTGTATGAGAGTGCATATTTCTAGCTATAGGTAGGTTATGTGACAACATTGTGTATTTTAAACGAGCCTAGCATCCTTGTCATACTCGGAAACTAGGCACAAACACCGTGCAGGAAGCACAAAATGATTACGCTAAACATTCCTAAGACTTGCCTTCTTGTCTTGGGCACACAGTACCTTCTAAAACCGTACGCCGTATAAGGTACCTTAACCTTAAACTGTTTCCCAGTATTTCATCGACTGTTTACTAATGCAAACTATTTTCATACTGTCTGCATATTAAGTGTAGTGATACTCCAGTTACGATGCTAGTATGCGAGCCATCCTGTGGTAATTTTCAGCCTCTTTTATAACAAGAGAGCAGCTCTTTACACAATGGCACTGCGAGTGCTGTCAAAAAGTACAGAACATTTATTAGATTATTGTTTTGGGGATGCTAACTTTCATATATATATAAATGTTAACAAATATATCCGAAATGCGCATTTGGAATGATAAATTGGCTTATTTTTCAATGAAAAGAGACATTTACAATGTCAAATACATGATATTTCAGCGAACCATTGAGTCTTAATTACATCTTCAATAAGCTGAAATGAAATATTTAAAAGCCACAAACGCTTCATACAAAATAACACTTTTCCCTTGTATGGTCCACAACGCCACAACAGCTCTCGTAAATCGGTCAAAACTTCCGTCCACTCACAGTTTTAAATACTGTAAATCAATGAATGCCCGAATGTTACAAAAGAGATTAACATAAATATGACAGCACATAAAAGCAATTCTACAGTTTCAGTTTATACAGAAATTCCGTGTTTGATAAAAAAGCTGACGCATCAAAGGAAAATAAAATAATCACCCTTTTAGACCTAAGCTTTTAATAATGTTATAAAATGGACCACAGATAATTAAATACTTCAGGGTAGGGGTGTCCAAATATTTTGCTATTGTAGATACCATGAACTACGAAATCTTTTCTTAACAGTAGCGTATGAGATGTAAGTTTGTGGCTTTGAGAAATAAAAACACACATATACACACCAACACACACAAGGTATTAGGACTATAGTGCGCAACCTATGGACCTCAAGCTGAAACATAACTTCCTCTATCATTTGCCTCTATAGTTCATGGTTTCATAAATTAAAAAATAAAATTGGTAACACTTTTTTATTGCCCATATGTCACCACTCCTTTATCGTTTATTTCTGTAATTAGCACAGAGAGGTAGAGCATCTAAAAGCAAGTTACTCATTCTCCATTTGTTGTTAAAGTGAGTTGTCTAGCCATAAGGTTATATTAAGTATTTGGATTCTGGTGTCTATTGGAATAAACAGGTAGGCATGCAAAACATTGGTGTGTCTGTGTGTTTTGCGAAAGATCAGGTAAGTTGACACCAAAAACTGCGTGGCTTAATACTGTTTGGAAAGAAAACCACCCCTCCCCTTGTTACTTACAGTTGCTGTTAACAGATACATGGAGACGTGGCTAACCAGTTTTCGAGCCTACCTGGTTTGAACTATGATTCATCATATGAGTGAACGCATGCAGAGCAGTAATATCAGTAAACAAAGATTCACCTACTCTATCTTACTCTTTTACAAACTGGCTGTATGGAAAGCTCTACTACAAGAATTAAAGGAACTTCTGCATGCTGGAAGACCCGCTGCAGGATAAGTATGATTTAGTGCTTGATTTCGAAACAAAGCACCTCATACCAGCACATAATATTTTAGACTGCGGTCATTTAAACACAACTTACTTTTCTCTTGGTAGCTATAAGTGCTCTGACTATCAAAACGCAAATAGTTTTTCTGGGTTAAAGCTAAACTAACAATTAATCTATTGTTTCCATTTTTTTTCTGAACAAGTATATTGAAACCTTACACTCTTACACAACTATAAATAGCCTTTGCACACATGTAAAAATCTGACTTTACACACTATATAGTTAATGAAAACTCTTAGGGTACTATAAACGTTCAAATATAATCTGAATAAACGAACAAAACACTATCAAAGGCACCATTGCACCACCACAAATGCCACAGGAAGAAAACTGAGAAGAGAAATCCGTGTGAATATTTTGATTGTTGTGCAGTAAAATTGATGGCATAGAAACCTTTTTCCACTTATATATTCCACTTTTCATAGCCTTGGCCAACCGCTGCTTCATACATACCAACATCCATTTTTATAGATATATACACATCAAGGTTATGTTCATCTATATATAAATGAAATCTTCTTTAAGGAAGATTGAATATTCCTATTTATTGACTGGAGCCTACCACACTACCATATTTAACGAATATACATAGTAGCAACATCCACAAGCACATTCGTGCGTGTGTGTTTGTGTTTGTGCGTGTGAACATCATAACACAGAATTTTAATTCAATATCTTTAAAAAATATGACATGATTTTCACGAAAATAACCTTACTACATTAACGAAGTTCCTCATTTAGTGTCTGCTAAAAAGGCTCTCACGATATTATTTAAAATTGTGCAAGTTTAGAGTTTTCCAAACTCTTAATGCTCATATTTTGATTATAGTCTGAAGTCTTTATTTGGCATCAATTTCGTATACGTTTATCGTGCATAATATTGCAAAAATGCTTTGTAATATTAGCCACTTCATAGGTATTATTGATATAAATGTTGATATCCATTTACATTTGTTGGTTAGATATCACCATTCTGTTACTTTTAGCCATATAATGGACACAATTTATCTACATAAAACAATGACTTCCACTAAAGTCCCGTACCTTCCTCTAGCACCTATAACGAAATAGATGAGCCATTTGTGCAAACATTTATCTCAATTAATGTGAGAAGATACAAAACACAAACTTTTGGAAGAATAATTTATTATTCGGCAGAGAAATGCATGTGAATTTAACACATCGTTTGTATCGTGCTTGAAAATACATTTACCAAAATAGTGTCGCCATTTGGCTAACTTATAAGGGACATGTAATTATTATTATTATTATTATTATTATTATTATTATTATTATTATTATTATTATTATTATTATTATTATTATTATTATTATTATTATTATTATTATTATTATTATTATTATTATTATTATTATTATTATTATTATTATTATTATTATTATTATTACTATTATTATTACTATTATTATTACTATTATTATTACTATTATTATTACTATTATTATTACTATTATTATTACTATTATTATTACTATTATTATTATTATTATTATTATTATTATTATTATTATTATTATTATTATTATTATTATTATTATTATTATTATTATTATTTTATTTGAAAGTCACGTATGGACAGGTTTTACCAAAGGTATTTTAGATTGGAACAGGAGCTATCAGATGAAATCTTTTTGATGCAAGAATCAAGCTCAAAAGTTAATGCTATGAGAGAATATGCGGCAAGTCACGTTAAAATTGAAAACATCACTATGAGCTGTAATCCTAAATTAAATTCTTGTAACCGTATGTGAAGTGGAAGAGCAGAATAAAATTGTAGCTCTTGGGAAGAAGGGAAGCTATCAGGAAGATTCTTCCTCATGTTCAGTACAGCAAAGGGGATAAAGGTATTATCTCGAATGCTAAATTGAAATGGCATAGCGAAACGACGAAGCTTATATGAACTGCTACACGAACAAAAGAAAGAATGAACGTCTGACGCTGGTAAAGGAAAGAATTACATACATGCGCTTATGTAAGTGCTATAAATTCAAGAAGATTCTATAGTACAATTATGGCTGTCTTTGATTCGTCTTCTGAAAATATATCATGACCCATTTCGTAATTTTAAATATGTATAGTTTATTTACGGCAGAAGCTGAACCAACCGTATTATTTCCATTATACAATAATAACAACAATGATATAAATGATAATAGAAATAGAAATAATAATAATATTAAAAGTAATAATAATAACAACAACAATAATAATAAAAGTAATAATAATAACAACAACAACAATAATAATAACAAAAGTAATAATAATAACAACAACAACAATAATAATAAAAGTAATAATAACAATAACAGCAATAATAATAACAACAATAATAATAACAACAATAATAATAACAATAACAATACCAATAATACTAATAATAATACTAATAATACTAATAATAATACTAATAATAATAGTAATAATAATAGTAATAATAATAGTAATAATAATAATAGTAATAATAATAATAATAATAATAATAATAATAATAATAATAATAATAATAATAATAATAATAATAATAATAATAATAATAATAATAATAATAATAATAATAATAATAATAATAATAATAATAACAGTAATAACAATAATAGTAACAATAACAATAATATCAGTAGTAACAATAGTAACAATAATAAGAAGAAAAACAAGAAGGAGAATGAGAAGGAGGAGAAGAAGAAGAAGAAGAAGAAGAAGAAGAAGAAGAAGGAGAAGGAGAAGAAGAAGAAGAAGAAGAAGAAGAAGAAGAAGAAGAAGAAGAAGAAGAAGAAGAAGAAGCGAACAAGCTCCAATGAAACATTGGTTTTCCCCACGCTTGGATTTATTTTGTTACAGCACTTTACAATCTGTAATCCGTAATGTTAGATAATATATGGGACTAAGTTTATTCCCTGGAAAGTAAAGTCCCTGTAAGTAAAATGCCAAATATTACAAGAACCTTGTCGAGTATTTATAATGTATTATCACGGACAACACACAATAGTTCATCTCTCGTCTCCGCTCACAGGCAGCAGGGAGCTAGCTCACGCCACTGGCGTCTCTATCACTGGATTTGTCCCTGTGCGTTATACAAACGTTTTAAGGCACGAAGAGTTGTCTGGTTACCTCGTTACCGGTTGAGATGGACCACCTGATATAGATGAGTTTTTAGCTAATTCTTCGTGAGGTTATTAAAAAATTACTTGCACGAGCTGAGATACTGCAGTATTAATTTTGCAAAGTCGAATGTTTATCTTCACTGATTGCGATGTAATTCATTGCACCAACACAGGGCCTCTCAAAGCTTAAAATCGCACCGGGTGCAACGCAAAGTGCAGAGGTGGTGCATCGTGGTGACTCGGCTAGGTCCGGCTCAACTCGTGCACTGCAGAGCGAACTAGTGAGGCATGCTTGCTTGCTTGATATAGGCCTTGCTTATTAGTAGGAATATATGCCTGCAATATAGTTATCTAATAATGGAGCAACCTGCTCCAAAGAAGGCACAAGTGCATAAAAGTACATCTAAATCACAGTGAGAGATTTCATACTCTTTTTAAAGTCGTCACTATTGAACCAAACACATACATGTGGTAGTTCTTATACCACAGACGAGGCAATCAAATTATATGTTGAAAAGCGTTATAATAGGTAAAACATATGGTGAAGTCACAGGGGATGTTTGAGGGCAAAAATTAAGGTGGTTGCATATTTAACAAAAAATAGCTTTACATCACAGTTTTCTAGATCATTAAAACAAAAGAACAGGTTTGTTCATAAAAAATCAAATTGAACTAGTTTAACATTACGCACCTTATGTAAATATTTAGCAGCGAGGAAGAAACAATGAAAGTGAAGAAGGGAAGACGATAAAGTGAAGAGAACGGTATCTCACAGCTTTAAGAGATTTGACTATCACTCAAAGCCTTCCTTGTACCCACAAGGAAATAAGCAATTCCTGAAAATGTTCATCTCAACTAACACGAAGAATAGTAGTTTGTATAATGGTTAATACAAGAGTAGAGAAATTCATGTGAGTGCAACTAATCAGATCTTTTGGTTTCCTTTTACGTGTTAATAAAAAGAACATAGGTTCTAAGCCACCACACAGCAAACGGATATGGAAAGAGATTCGGAAGTAAACGCACGGTGATAAAAATCTTTTTGTGACGCGATATATTCCATTATTAAATACATCAAATGCAACTTGCCATAGCTATGCATGCTAACTAAAGCGCGTTTCACCCTTAGAACACAGTACACGTTAAATGGAGCGCAGTGTTGCAACATGTACTAGTTGCGAATCTTTCTCCGCGAGCGACTCGAGGTGGCCTGAGTCCTGTACTTAGTCCTTCAATTGCTGCTTGACGAGACGGGCACTTTTAACTTTGGTATCCCTGCATGCTTTTGTTACTGTATGACCTAAATTTACAAATGACTCGTCTGTATAAACAATTGACTTCCCCTGGTCCCTAAACCTTTTTACGTATTTTAGATATTTATGTCGCCATCTGATGATATCGATATCGTCTCTTTCTATTAATATGCACTTGTTACCCCTTCTTTCATATTCGGACCCCAAATCATGTAAGTACCGACTAAGAGTGGCCCTTGAGAAATTTGGTAGGGTCTCATCACTGTTGAATAGTGAGAAAATTATATTCAGCATGGGTGGAATATTTGCAAACTGTAAAGAATGAACAATTCCCCGCACTCCACCTTGCACTATTCAATCATATTGCGTTAACCTAGCGTTTTGTGTAGTCCCGCCCTTTTTGCTTTCTTTTTCGATGGCATTCTTAGAGACCTTTCATTACTTCCTTTTTAATCCTATACACTACTGCTTCTGAACACTCAATAGCCTTAGCTGTTTCTTTTACTGCCTTACACGCATTTTACTTCAAAAATAATCTAACACATTCATAATTATTTGGCGTTCCTTACTTCTTTATTTACCAACATATCGTCCCTTCCTAGCTTCACCCTCCATAACTACAAATATTTACAAAAATATTAAACAAATAACGCAATAACAGCTCACAGTTACACACACGGCTTCTTTCGAACTAATGCTAGTGCTGCTCCTTATACTATCTTCTGTGTCAGGCCTGACGCTGAATAGATGAATACCTTTTGTTTGCCCTACTGGATAAAAGAAAGAGGTTACTGCCTTTTGGTTTATTTTAAAAACTTTCTCCAACCTTCCTCAACATTTGCTCTCGCTGGTTCCCTGATGTAAACTCAATAACAAAAAAGTTTCACACTGCGTAACTTTTGCAGTGCACAGATATAAAATTTACCGAAAAAATTTAATTTAAAAAATTATAACACTTAACTGGGTAAACATAGAGAATTCAAAGTACGCAGGTAGTAGCACTATAGTTTACTCTACCTAAGAAAAAAATATAGATGCATTCTAGCAGTTTGTTAGTTAGTGCGTGATGAGTGTAGAAACAGCAAATATCGGACTTCTATTGAAAAAACGTTTTCTGAAGAAATTTGGACCTATAGAAATGTATAATAACTCTGAAAAGGATATAACCTGATAGAGAAAAAAATTCTGCATAGGATAATGTGTTCAAACCTGAAATTTATAACAAATGAATATTTATACCATGCTATTAGGAATCTGGCAACTCCGCGAGGGTAGAAAAGGACGCGGCTAATGGCAACTTGTATGCGCTAGATAGAGACAGAGATGTCCCATTTAACTCCATACTGTCTTCTAAGAGTGAAACGCTATATAGTATGCGCTAGATAGAGACAGAGATGTCCCATTGAACTCCATACTATCTTCAAAGAGTGGAACGATATATAAGAGTAATTGCATGCATATTTGCTTACAACTTTAACAGAGTGTAGAAGTTTATTTAACATGCAGCAGGAAATTAGGCCAAAAGGCAACATTGTATGTTGTTTCTTTTGTATTTGAGCCTATAATGAAAGGGTTACATGCATGCCAAACACTAAGGAAGAACCCTTACAGAAACCTACGATTTTCCTGGAAACAGATTACCTAGATAGCATGACAAACGCCAAGCAGTACAATCATGCAACAAGTTAAGGCAACATATACTTCCTATCAGGTCAAGAAAATGATGCATTGTCAGTGAATATTTCATGATTTAATTTCAGCCGAAATTACTGCATCGTACCACTGTGTGTGAAGTTACTTGCTCTCATAGTGCAACTGCGTACGCGTTGGCCTTGAGTAGTGAAGGTGCCAGGTTCAAATACTACTACTTGAAGAAACCTTTTTTGGTAAGTTGAGGAAGTATTGTATTCCACCCAAAAATCCGGTGTTTTGAGGCCCACTGAATCACACAATGTGTGTGTATGTGTGTGTGTGTGTGTGTGTGTGTGTGTGTGTGTGTGTGGAGAGCATACTTAAAAAATCTTATGTGTTGGACTCACATGACTTTCTCTACTCTTGTACTAACCATTCTAACACTCATTCCTATATCTCCATGTTAGTTAAGATAAACATTCGTACAAATTATCTTATTGCTTATGTCCTTGTAGGTGCAAGGGAGATATTAGAATGCGACAGTCAAATCTTTTTGACCTTTGGGATTCCGTTCTCTTTGCACGATTAACATATAAAAATCTGAACAACGTTGTTGCATTTCGCTAAAGTTCAAGTTTTCCGAAACTCACACACATAACAAGGAATATCTCCGAAATGGTTCACCCTACAAGAAAATGTATTGACACATAAATTGTGTATTTTACCAAGATCTGCATTTTTGTATAGTATAATTGGGTCTATTTCTAACGGTTTACCAGTTATGCAAAATTCGTCTAGAATAAATACGACTACAGGGGCTATAGCCAAAAATTCTATATATATATATATATATTTCATTTTTCATAAAAATATCTCAAACATGGCATTTCAATCAAAATCGTTAGCCATTTTCAAGAAAATCAAAATTTTAGAAAAATGTTCCATGTAAAGGGTAGTTTAGGGTGGGGCTATTTTCTTCAAAATCTTCGTGTCACATCCTTGAACGACATTAAACTTAAATACCAACTTAAGTTTCTAACCGACTTTTCGTTTTTGAGTTATGCTGTCCACAGACTGACATACACGGACCTTTTTCTAAAAAGGCTTTTTTTTTTTTTTTTTTTTTTTGGATTCGGGGGGCCTCAAACCATATATTTCCGGTGAAATCTTGACATCGAATTTTTGGGTGGAATACAATACTTCCCCGGCTTACCAGTAGAGAAAGTAAAAACTTAAGTCAGTTAAATACCAAAGTTGGTATTTAAGTTTACTGTCTCTCAAGGATGCGACACGATGATTTTGAAGAAAGTAGTATCACCCTAAACTACTCTTTGCATGTAAAATGTTTGGAACACTTTAATTTTCTTGAAAATGGTTCTAACGATTTTGAATAAAATGACACGTTCAAGATAATTTTATGAAAAATGAAATGTATATTTTGAATTTTCTGGCTATACTCTATGTAGTCCCATTTATTCTGCATAACTTTAGAATAAGAGATAGACAAAATCTTATTATACAAAAACTGTAGATCTCGCTAAAACACACAATCTATGTGTAAATAACTGTTTTTGTAGAATGAACCATTTCGGAGATATTCCTTGTTATTTGTTTCAGTTTCGGAAAACTTAAAACTTTCGTGAAATGCAACATCGTTGTTCATTTTTATATGTTTAAGCGTGTAAAGAGAGCGGGATCTCAAAGCTTTCAAAATTTGAGTATCGCTCAAACCCTGCTGTATTCTAATATTCTCTTTGCACCTACAAGGAAATAAGCAGTAAGATAATATCTATAAATGTTTCTCTCAAGCAACACGAAGAAGAAATGGGAATAAGAGTAGGTAAGAAACTATTTTACTACACGATGTATCAATTTCACATGGTTTTGTCTGCTCGCTTTTCTTTTACGTAACACATTCATATGTCCTCTGTTCGCCTTTCAACATACAAATCATACAATTTTCTGTAACTGAAATATAAATGCAACGTGTTACATTCACATGGTTAATTCTACTCATTCTTCCTTTACGAGACTGAATCACACTTGTTTCTCTACTCTTCCTCCAATGCACAATTAATACAATTTCCTATGTGGTTGAACGTATTACATGCAAAGTATTACATTCACACAATTTCCTATACTCACTTTTGTTTTACGTAACAATTCACATGTTATTCTATGTCTTATCAACTTCATACATACCATAGCATATATTAGCATGAATTACGTGTTGAAAAATCTGATGTGTTGCACTTACAGGTCGCGTTATTTCTTGACCAATGAAAATGTTATATGAAAGGTTGGATGCGAGTCATTACTCAGCTTTTGCAGGAGCGCTGGTATGGCGCGGAGGTACAGTCTGCAGTGAGATGATGTGCCTTTATGTACTTGCTTCTGAGCTGAAGTAGTACAACACTCAAATGAATTTATCACACTTCCAGTAATATCCAGTAATATTAGCCACACTATACCTCTATAACTATTCCCACTTAACTTGCTAGTATTTCTTCTATTGTTGACATTTCTCCCTCGTCTTCTTCCTCGTCTGAATTACTCTTATTTTCGTTATCTTCGTCGCTGCTTTCCATTCCATTATCTTGGATAATAATTTGCTCAATCCTTTCTTCCACAACGACATCTTTATCCAGTATACTTGTTCAATTTCTTCGACATGACTGTATGCCTTTTCCTATTCTATTTGTCCAATTTCCTCAAATCTTTGCCTACAGAGGTTTTCAACATCTTTTAATTTAAATGTTACATTTCTAGCAGCTACCCATTGCTTTACGTCTCCCCATACTAACTCAATGGGATTCAGATCTGGATGGCACGCTGGAAGTCTTAAAGTTGTGTGGTTATGTTCGGCCAATATTTGATCAATCAAATATTTCTTCTGGGTCGGCTTATTGGCTAAGATTAAGTCATACAAATGCGTCTTCATGCTGTGCTCATCAAATGGAATGTTGTGATTTTGCAGCGAAAACTGCATTTCTTTTACTTTCTCTGCTGGTAAGTAGAAGTATTGTATTCCACCCAAAAATTCGATGTCGAGATTTCACCGGAAATATATGTTTCGAGGCCCCCTGAATCCAAAAAAAGCATTTTTAGAAAAAGGCCTGTGTGTGTCTGTGTGTTAGTCTGTGGACAGTATAACTCAAAAACGAAAAGTCGCTTAAAAACCAAAGTTGGTATTTAAGTTTAATGTCTTTCAAGGATGTGACACGAAGATTTTGAAGAAAATAGCCCCACCCTAAACTACCCTTTACATGGAACATTTTTCGAAAAGTTTGATTTTCTTGAAAATGGCTCTAACCATTTTGATTAAAATGTCATATGTTTGAGATATTTTTATGACAAATGAAATGTACATCTTCAATTTTCTGGCTATAGCCCCTGTAGTCGTATTTACTCTGGACTACTTTTGCATAACTGGTAAACCGTTAGAGACAGACCAAATTATACTATACAAAAAATGTAGATCATGCTAAAATACACAATTTATTACATTTTCTTGTAGGGTAAACCATTTCGGAGATATTCCTTGTTATGTGTGTGAGTTTCGGAAAACTTAGAACTTTCGTGAAATGGATCATCGCTGTTCATTTTTTTATATATCAAGTGTGCAAAGACAACAGAATCTCAAACATTTGACTATCGCACAAAGCGATGTTAGAATATAGATTCTAACATTTCCTTTGCACCTACAAGGAAATAGGAAATAAAATAATTTGCACAAATGTTTGTCTCAGCTGACAAGAAAGAAGATATAGGAATGAGAGTTTGTAAGAATGGTTAGTACAAGAGTAGAGAAAGTCATGTGAGTGCAACACATCAGATTTTTTTTTAAAGAATTTGATGTTGGAGGTTTGTCTAACTGTGCATTATGATAGGACGCATTGTCAATTACTAAAACAGAGTTAGGGGATAAATTTGGAATTAACATTGTACGAAGCCACTTGATATAGTTTTCAGTGTTCATTTCGTTATGAAAGTCTCCTGTTTTCTGCTGGGATCTGTAAATAAGGAGAGCATTTGGTATGAATCCAAACCTTCCACCTGCATGCACTATAATGAGTCGTTTGGATACAGGTACCATGAAACCTGAAGTACTGTCATCAGACCAACTTTTTGGAAGTGTGACTGCTATGTATATAAGTCTCATCTTCGTAAACTATTGGGCGTCCTTCAGCTCTGTATTTAGGAGACAAGTAAGATAGGTCTCGCGCAAAGAACGAATATTATGACTTTCAATCAGAACACGCCGTTTATTTCTAGTCTTTCTCCACCCAAAGCCCAATTTTTTAATCACAATTTGAATGCTAGTGAGTTTACCTTGAAAACCGATGGTCTCTCGCAATTTTTGTAATAGTCTTTTGAATGTAGGTGCAGTCTTTTCCCCAGCATAGAAATTGTATAGTGCGTCGAATTATACACTTGTCGAAATCGTCAATTTCAATAATTCTTTTGGGGACGGCATGGTTCTTTCCTGGGTACCATAAGAAGTTCCTTCTTCTTCGTGTTTTCGTTTCTCTCCCACAATTCTGTGAACTGAACTCTGCGATATCTTGGTGGCTGCAGCAACTCTTTCTTGCACCTTCTAAATTTCATTGAAGTACTTTGGAGAAAATCGATCTTTATGTTTGGCTTCTTCCTTCATATACTCATAAACATTGGCAATAATCTCGCGACTTTGACTATGCAGAGTTTTTCCGTTTATTTTTGACAATGTAGGAGGCATTGTCATGTAACTAATACGTAACTACGTAAGTAGCATGCATACATCCGTACCGCACAAAACTTTTGCAGTCGACTGTATAACAAACGTGACAGAGGAAAACAGAGGTGTCTGTTATCGTAGCAGAAACATTTGCTGACCTGTTTATTTAGGGTAGGCAAGCTGACTGGATTTCTGCTCAAGGACATTTGTGAAGAACAAACGCGCAACCTATACATGACTTTCTCTACTCTTGTACTAACCATTGTTACAAACTCTTATTCCTATTTCTTCTTCGTGTTAGTTAAGATAAGCATTTGTACAAATTACCTTATAGCTTATTTCCTTGTAGGTGCAAGGACAATATTATCATCATTATTATTGTTACGATTATTGTTATTATTATTATTATTATTATTATTATTATTATTATTATTATTATTATTATTATTATTATTATTATTATTATTATTATTATTATTATTATTATTATTATTATTATTATTATTATTATTATTATTATTATTATTATTATTATTATTATTATTATTATTATTATTATTATTATTATTATTATTATTATTATTATTATTATTATTATTATTATTATTATTATTATTATTATTATTATTATTATTATTATTATTATTATTATTATTATTATTATTATTATTATTATTGTTATTGTTATTGTTATTGTTATTGTTATTGTTATTGTTATTGTTATTGTTATTGTTATTGTTATTGTTATTGTTATTGTTATTGTTATTGTTGTTATCGTTATCGTTATCGTTATCGTTATTGTTATTATTGTTATTATTGTTATTGTTATTGTTATTATTGTTATTGTTATTGTTATTGTTATTGTTATTGTTATTGTTATTATTATTGTTATTGTTATTATTATTATTATTATTATTATTATTATTATTATTATTATTATTATTATTATTATTATTATTATTATTAATTATTATTATTATTATTATTATTATTATTATTATTATTATTATTATTATTATTATTATTATTATTATTAATTATTATTATTATTATTATTATTATTATTATTATTATTATTATTATTATTATTATTATTATTATTATTATTATTATTATTATTATTATTATTTAGATTCAAAGAGTCTCATATTTCTTTATTACTCACTTATGCATGAAATCGATTTTGTTTAAAGAAAGGGTGGCATAGTTCAATGCTGCCCTAATGAAAATATTTTAAAAACATATGTGCCCAATCTTGAGCGTTTTATTCAAATTTAAGGGTCAGTCTGTGCAAAGATCAAATTTATACCCGAAAAAGTTTTTCTAAAGCGTAATGTAGTTACCAGGTAACTGCATTTAATTTTTGCTTATGCTCTTCTTGTAAAAAATGACTCTATCCTCGGAAAGAGCTATAAAGGGAGATAGAAAAGACTACACGAGTAAAGATAATTGGGTGCACAATTTTACAGACATGTTTAGTAGCGGACTCTATTATTTCCAGCTTCATGAAACAAAAACAACGAAATAACAAGCCAAGCACTACTAAACCTACAACGAAAACCCTGAAAACAGAATTACTTACCACAAATGGTGCATTTGGCCTTGTTCTTGCACGTAAATCTGATTTTAATGAGAAATAAGGTTGCCAGCCGCCACCAAAATGAGTATTTTAAAGGCGGTAAAATGAACAGTAAAACGCTGCTTCAGTGAAGTTCGTAAAAAAGGTAGTAAATGAATTATGATATATTTGTTCGTGATTGTTGAGTTAAGCAAGTTTAATCTTATGAAAACCTGAGTTTGCTAAAAAAATTACTATTTCTATAGGCATAAATTATACAATTTGAGCTTCACTCAGCCTCGTTAGATTCTGATCAAAAGCATCTGGATGTATTGAAATCGCACTTCATCTTTACCCGTGTCCTAACACTGGACATCAATATAGGGTGGGTCCACCCTTTGCCTTTATGGTAGCTTTAATTCTTCTGGGAACACTTCCAATTAGATGTCTGCATGTCTATGGAGGAACGGCACCCCATGCTTCCCGAAGCGTTGAAGCCAAAGAAGTTAATGGTTTTGGAATGCTGGAGTCTGGGGTGTAGTTGGCGTTCGGAACTCAAGGTAGGCTAGTCCATTTCAAAACCATTGCCTCACAAATTCAGTTCTATTACAAAGTTGCTGTTATGCTGGTAAGACAATCATCATCTGCGATCTAGTCCTCGACGATTTGCAGTACACAATGCTCTAAGATGTGTTCATATTCTTCCCCATTTTTTTTTTTTTTTTTTTTCCTTAAGCATAATAAGGCCACATCCTCACCATGAAAAACAACCCCATGCAATGGCACCAGCTCCTCCGTACTTCATTGTTGCCACTAAACATGATGGCAGGTATCGTTTTGCAGGCATTCGCAAACGCAAACCCTTCCATTGGATTGCCACATTAATCATTCCAAATCGCATGTTTCCCGCTCTCCGTCGTCCAATGGCGGCGCTCTTTACACCACCTCAAGCGTCATTTACCATTGACCATTTACATGTTTGGTGTATGAACAGCAGCTCAACCATGGTACTCCATTCTTTTTAACTCCCGATACACAGGGTTTGTTCTGGCAGGACAACTGGTAGCGCTGTGTTATTCCTTCCACACATTTCTAACAATTGTTTACAATCACACTCCGCAACGCTACCTTTCTTCGTGGTGTTCGTTTAGTCGTCATTGTTCCTTCTTCTGTCCACTTACAATTACATCACCAATAATTTCAATCTGGTCGGTTTAGAAGTGTTGAAATGTCCCTGATGGATTAGTTACTCGATGTCCGCGTTCGAAGTCGCTGATATCTGTTGACCTACCCGTTCTGTTGTTACTGCTTATCTACTGACAATGCAAAACCCTTATCTGGCGGGCCTGTTTCTCGTGACATTTGGTATTTAATTCCATCCTAAGCAGAGGTATGCGGATATTCTGATCATATAATGTATTTGTTGGAGAAGTAGCGACTCCACAGTTTTTACTATGGATTCCAAAACCAGTTTGGGATTTGGCAATGCTTCTGTTTAACGTGTCAAAGAGGCAAACATGGATATTATTCATTCTCCAAAAACATTTTTACTTTCTCTACTGTAAATTAAAGGAAGCATTGTATTCCACCCACAGTCTGTGTGTCTGTGTCTCTGTCAGTC